>JARFIY010000374.1:0-707737 GCA_036346155.1 Sinelater perroti
TAACACTCAAGATATTTGTGGAGGGTAAATTCATTCGAAATAAACTTGTAAATTGGTTTTGATAAGTTTTAAAAAAATCTGGCAATCCAGTAACAAAATTTCTGACTACAGAAAAATTTGAAACGGTGAAATAAAGATGGTGATTGAATATTTCAAAAGTTTTAACGAAAGCCACTTTGAAGTCGGTATTCAAAAGTGTCAACACCAATGGTACAATTGAAAATATATAGAAATATGAGAACAAAATATTATTAAAAATTTTACTTTTTAATTACCAATGCATTATCCCAACCGCATAAAGAACAAATTAGATCTTAAACTTTTGCTCAAATATTCAATATTGGTTATCAAACAAGCTGTAGTTGAAAGAATTTATACAATTTTCAAAATATCTATTCAGCATAAATTGTTCCATTTGTATTTACAAAAACATAATACGCGACGGGTTCCGGTCCTGGCAGGCAACAACAAACAAGCTGCAGATAAGTGGTACAAAATAAAATCAAATTTACGAGAAATCAGTGAATAATAATTTAATGTGATGTGTAAATGAAATATAACAAGTGGGCAGGAAGCGAAAAAGCAGTAAATTGAAGGTAGGACTAGAAAATAAGAATTAATAAACCGAAATTTCGGAAACGGCGTGGCGATAAAGAAAGTGCAAAGTGACAGATAAGAGCACAGCTGGTTGCTCACGGTCAAGCGCGGTAATAAACAACGAACAGGAGCGTATTAACAGAATTCAGTCAGAACCGATATCAAATAAAAAAAAGTAGTGCGAACTGATATATGTGATAAAATAGTGTCAAAAATTAATGAACTCATTAACTTAAGTGAAAGCGTCGTGTGCGGTATTAAATAAACAGCAGTAAATATAGAAGCGAAACGCCGATACGAGTAAGGTTTTCGACGGGTAGACTGGAACGCTGACTCGACGCGAACGGGTGGAACATTAAAAGCACAGAAAAAGGAAGAAAGGGAAGAACGAGCACAGGAAAATGAGCGAATCAGAAACAACGGATGAAAGCAATAAAAGAAGAAGGCAGTACGGAAGCGACGAAGATGAGCAGGAGATATTTACAAAAAGTAAAAAACCATGCGTTCACCGAAGACGAAGACTAAAAGTAATGAGGAACTAATATTACAAGAGATTAAAGAAATGAGAAAAGAGATGAAAGAAGAATTTCAAAAATAAAGACGAGTTAAAGAAATTAAAAGATGAAGTAAAGCAATTAAAAGAAAAGAGGTCAAATGGGAACAAGAAAACAACAGTTAATGAATAGAATTGAAAAAGTGGAAGAAATAATCGAAAAACAAGACCAAAACAAGAGAAAAACAACATTATAATAAAAGGGCTGAAAGTAGATGAGGTGAAAATTGAAGAAAAGATAGAACAGTTTTGTATAATGAAATAAAAGTGCAAGCGAAGGTAATCGAAGCCTATAAAGTAGGAAAAATTCCTGAAAGAAAATGCGTAGTAGCACGAATCGAATCGTTCGAACAAAAAGGATGATAATGAGAAGTAAAAATAAACTAGCAGGGAAAAAATCTATATAGAAAATGATTTAACGAAAACTGAAAGAATGATTCAAGGCGAAATAATAGAAGCAGCTAAAGAAGAAAAAGGATCGAAATAAAGTAAAATTGGCTATCAGAAAATAATAATAAACAACCAGGTATACCAATGGGATAAAAATGAGAAAAGCATAAAATATGTAAAAGAAGACAAAGGGCGTGAAAGAAGTAATGCTAATCCAAAAACTGATGAAAAACCAGGAAAATTGGAAAATAAAACGAACAAGGCAATGGAAACGGACACGAGTGAAAATCGAAAAAGTAAAACAAAACACAATCAATAACAATAAAAATATTAATAAAAGGAAATTCAAAAGTAAAGTGTTTAGAATAGCAACATGGAATATAAAAACGATGCTAACACCGGGTAAAATGATGGAGATAGCTAGGAACTAATAAAATATAGAGTGAGCATAGCTGCACTGCAGGAGATAAGATGGGAAGGACAAGGGAAATAAATAAGAAAGATTTTAAATTGTTATATTCCGGGGAAAAACGAGGGCACAAAGGAACAGCATTTATAATAGATAGAAAACTAAAAATCATAGCATTCAAACCGATTAATGAAAGAATATGCAGTGTAAGAGTGGAAGGAAAAGTCGTAAATGTATCTGTAATATGCGCCTACGCACCCACAGAAACAGATGATCAGGAGGAAAAGACAAATTCTACAGCGACTTACAAGCAGAATACGAAAAACACCGAAACAGGACATACTGATAATACTAGGGATATGAATGCACAAATCGGAAAGAAAACTACATAAAAGAAGTAGCAGGAAAATACACCATCCATGAAAGAACAAACGACAACGGAAGCAAAATCTGTAATTTGGCAAAAACAAATATGGTTATTAGTAGTACTAAGTACAAACATAAAAGAATATATAAAGAAACATGGATGCCACCAGGAGCAACAAAAGGAACGCAGATAGACCATGTCCTAATAAAGAAGAAACAAAGTAGCATATCAGATGTTAGAACATATAGGGTGCAATGCAGACACCGATCATTACCTAGTTATTGCAAAAGTAAAACAGGAATATCGAAATAACCAAAGGAGCAAAGTATGTAAGAGATGGAACATAGAGAAGTTATATACCGAAAACGGAAGAAAGGAATATATAAAGGAAACAAACAAAGAGGTAGAAAACCTCAAAGGAATACGGATATAGAAAATGAATGGAAACAAATTAAGGATATAATCTTAAAACGTATAACAAAACTATCGGGTACAAGGAAAACAAGATAAAAAAGAGTGGTATGACGATGAGTGTCAAGAAAAGATAAATGAGAAAAATAAAGCCAGAAATAAGTGGATAAGAACTAAAAAGAAGAAGACATGGATCATTATAAAGAATGTAAAGGGAAGCACAGATGACATGTAGACAAAAAGAAATGAATGGGTGCAGAAAAGATGGAAGAAATAGAGGTAATTACAAAATAACAACACAAAGAGTTTTATAAACAAATGAAGAGGCAAAACAAGAGGAACACATGTAAAAACAGAGGACTCAGGAATGAAGCAGGTAAAATGAATATGATATAAACAAGATAAAGATATATGGAGGAGCATTTCCAAAAATTGCTATATGAAGTAAAAGAAGAAAGTTACCAGGATGAACAGGAAAAGAAGGAGGACAGACAGTTGAAGAAGAAGAAGAAGAAACAGTAGAAGAACCAACCCTAGAGGAAACTATGGAAGCGATAAAAAAATCAAAAACGGAAAGACGCCAGGAAGCGATGAAATAAATGGAGAGCTGCTGAAATATGGTGGTGAAAACTACAAGGAAAACTACACAGTCTGATAAGGGAGATATGGAGAAAGGAAAAGATGCCGACGGAATGGGAAATGGGATAATTATAACTATACCAAAAAAGGAGACCTCCAACAGTGCAACAACCACAGAGGAATAACTCTATTAAACACGACTTACAAAGTATTCACCTCAATAATACAGGGTAAGCTGAAGAATTATGCAGAAAAGAACTAGGGACTATCAAATGGGATTTAGGCCAGGAGATCTACCATCGATGCACTATACGTAATGTTCCAAATACTGGAGAAATGTTACGAATACGATATAGAAATCCATATGGTATTTATCGATTACAGACAGGCCTTTGATAATATCAAGAGAGGAAATTAATACAAGTATTAAGGAATATGGGGATCCTGAGAAAACTGAGAAGCTGCATAAAATGACAATGAGAAATTCCAAAGCTAAAGTGAAAACAGAAGATGAACATACGGAAACATTCAAAATCAATAAAGGAGTGAGACAAGGAGATGCACTGTCGGCAACTTTGTTTAACCTGATGATTGAAGAGGCAATAAGAAAAGTAAACGTACAAGGGTGCATAAAAACAAGGAAGCACAAATTTTAGCATATGCTGATGACGTAGTTATTATCTCAAGAACACCAAAAAGCTAACGGAAATAGTGAAGAAGCTATGCAAAGAATCAAAGGAGATAGAGCTTGAAATAAATGAAAGCAAAACGAAATACATGCAATGCAAGAGAGGAAAAAATGATATAAGGGCAACAGTCAAGTTTGAAAACTATCAAATTGAAAAAGTAAAGGCATTCAACTATCTGGGAACTCAAATAACACAAAACAACGAGAGAAAAGAAGAAATACAGGAAAGAATACAAAAAGGATACAGAGCTTTCTATGCTAATCGGGAAATGCTAAAATCTAAAAAGCTAAAGTTGCAAACGAAAATAACAATCTATAAAACACTCATTAGGCCAATAGTGTTGTATGCTGCAGAAGTAATGTGTCCTACACAGACAGAACAAGAAAAGTTAGGAATCTTCGAGAGGAAAGTGTTAAGGTCGATAACAGGACTCAAAAACATAGGAGACGAGATAAAACGACAATATATGAATCACGAACTTAGGGAAATATTGAAAGGAGAGGATATAGTGAAAGTGATGGCAGCACAGAGGATTAGATGGATGGGACACATAATGAGAAAAAGAGATCAAAGCATAGTTAAAGAAATAACAACATGGAAACCTGAGACAAATAGACCAAGGGGGAGACCAAAGATGAGGTGGTGCGATGAAGTTACTGAAGACTTAAAAAAGATGGATGTCAAGGACTGGAAGAAGAAAACAAGTAATAGAGTAGAATGGAGAAGAATAGTAGAAAAAGCGAAAACACACCAGAAACTATAAGAAGTTGAGCGTACGAAGCAAAATGGGGACTAATCCACCCCACGAAATGGATTAGTAAACTTCGGAAAGAAGTGGCTATATTCTTATAGAATGGAAAGCCTTATTATTATTATTATAATACGCGACACCTTGATAAATAATACTTTTCATTCTAGGGTTGGAAAAATTGTGAAAAATAATTTGACTTTTCCGCCCTTAAAGAAAAGTTTAATTATTGCTTCGTTTTTATTTCATTTTTGTATTTTGAAAATTACGTTCCGAATAAGAACTAACTAAATTCCAAAATATATATCCGTAAAAATTTCAACGAACACTCTCCATCCCAGGAAATTGCGCAAATTTACATCCGCCGTCCACAAAGGACAGTACATCGCATGTTTTGATGGCCTGGTAATAAATTTACACGTGAACTTCAAAGATGCAGTAGCGGAAATGCAATTTTCTTTGAAGCTATAGTGGTTGCTTAATTGATTGAATTATACTAATGCATTTTTTCAAGCATAGAGTCTAATGCATGTTTAGTGCACATTTACGTTCGCTCATTCTTATTATAAAAAAGCTAAATAAAACTAATGAAGACCTCCTGCCCTAGAAATCCAATTTTGATTAAAAATCAGATTTTGATCTGCGACCCGTACGAAATACCTCGCTACTCCTTAAAAAACAGCTTCACGATTTTCTTGTTGTAAAATTTGAATTATACGAAATATAGGACAGATCAATATAATTTTTTTTAACAGAAGATACAAGTGTGCAATGTTTTTTTTAGCATCGGCTAAAAAAGTTGAAAGGGGGTTGATCAAAGAATAAAAAAACACTCAGGCAATATCATAACATTGACAATCATATAAAAAGTTTTCCAGTCGTCAAAAGTAATAGAGCATTCTCAGACTATTTCAGAATCGTAAGTCAACAATTTATCGCAGGCAGAGACTACAACATGCTGACTGGGGTTTCAGAATCACAACGACAAAGGGACGTGAGCTACACAAAACCTTAGAAAACAACAACCTACAACATTTTTCTACAGAAGAGCCGACTTATTGGTCTAAGGACCTAAACAAATTGCCTGATTTGGTCGACTTCTGCGTAACAAAAGGGATTGCCCCAAATTCCGCCACTATAAAATCTTGTTTCGAACTTTCATCAGACCATTCTTCTGTGTTGATAACTCTTACTACTAAACCCCACAAGAAAGAAATAACCCCTAATCTAAGTAACAGATATACAAATTGGGACAACTTCAGATCTCTAGTGACTGACAAACTACCCTTAAATAATCCACTGAAGTCTCCAGAAAACATAGAAGCTGCCGTCAAGTTATTCAATGATGTCATTCAACGGGCAGGCTGAAACGCTACACCAAGTAAGCCAGACACTGTCACACCATTTGACTGCCCTACAATTATAAAATAAAAATTCAAGGAAAAAGAAGACTCCAAATAAACTGGCAAAGACTACGTACAACAAAAAACAAACGGCAACTTAACATGGCGACATGTGAGCTTGAACTACTCAACAAAAATAAAAATGAGTGTATCGAGACATTCTTAAAAGATCTAACATCCACAGAAGCCACATTCTGTTCTCTCTGGAAAATAACGAAAAAACTGAAACAAGTAAAAAAACCTCTCTTCCCATCCGGAATCTTTACGACAGTTGGGCAAGAAGTGATAAGTGTTTTTGCTTAATAATTGGCAACAGTTTTCCAAACTTACCTCCCAGAAAACGATCCTCAAAAAGAAGACAACCTTGCTCAAGCACTATTTGAACGATCTCAGAAAAAATCAAAACCAATGAAGTTCGGAAAGTCATCAATACCTTCAACCCCAAAAAGACTCATGGCTACGACCTAATAAACAGCAAAATACTCAATACCTATTACTGGTATACGATATCTAACCCAGTTATTCAACGCAGTCTTACAATAATGGTTACTTCCCATCCCAATGGAAAGTGGCTCAGATAAAATCAGCCAAACTTCCCAACGATCCATAGTCTTTTCGGCCAATAAGCCTCTTACCCATTGTCGCTAAAGTTTTTAAAAAAATTTTACGACAAGGACATTCCAATTATTGACGACAACGAGTTAACAACTCCAGCCCACAGAGCGGCTCGAAATTTAAAGAAAATGATTTGCAAATTCGTACTAGGGGTTTTCATGGGCGCTGATTACAAATTTGCTGTCAGAATTACAAAATACAAATGGCAAATGCAATATGGCGTCATCCAGGGCGTTTTAAACCCCAAGAGAGCCAACCTCACATAACTCAGGGCGTTTAACTCGATACAATGAAATCGAAAATAACTATTTTGAAATTGTCACAAAAAATTTTATTACAATTAAAAATTATACATAATATATAAAACAAGAGATTAAATTACAGTATAATATAATTTGTTTGATACATATACAATAACTTTTTAACACTAAAATTATACGTCAAAATGATATTACATAAATAATAATAATTGCAATTATACAACAGAAAAAAATTTCTTGCGTCAAAATAATATTTTATAAATAATAATATCACATAAACTAAATTACATAAAAAAATAATATCACATTAAGAAATTTACGTTGTCCTCAAGATTATTAACATCTACATCTGTTTCCGACTCGGAGGCTGAGCTACTATCTATACTTTCTTGCTCTGTTTCTCTATCGACAGATGGATACGATAATAAATTACAGCCTCTGCGGATAGACATTTTAGCGGTTTAGTTGGCAATTTTCGATAACTCGAAATATAAGGATCAGAGGCTATTAAAAATCGTTTGAAAACATCCTCCATTGGCTTTTGTCTGTAATTCTTTCTAGCAAAGCTGAGACGATAGATGGAATAAAATTTATTGCAGGCCTCCTGTGCATCTTCTGACATTTGTCCGATAGGTAAAACTGAATTTTGTATAATTTCTGGGCCATGAATTAAAAGCTTATGTACTAAAGTAGGCATGTTGTACCACTCGTAAGTTTGTACAATTTTTTTAGCTAATTTAACAGTGTATTGGCGAAAATTATCCACATTAATTTCATGACCATTTGAGATGGCTTACAATATAATATAAAAACGAAGTATTATATCTTGATCGATGCCAGTTATTTTCACAGATTGTTGATGTTTTTCAAAAAAAATGTCGAGCTGTATTCCTATCGTTCGAAGTGCCACTTCCATTCAACATTGGGGCCCATTTCTTTTTTAAAAGCAGCTTGTATTATCTTTTTCCTATTCACGACCGATTCTTTTTCTCTTTATTTCGTGCTTTCCATTTTTAGATTTGTAATTTGTAGGATAAATGCAATAAAAATTCGAAACATCGAATCCAACAATGTAAAGATGACAAGCCAAATTTCAAGTTATCTATATTAATGTTTTTATTTAGCATTGCATCTATATCATTAAATGTTTTTGAAGTACAATTGCATAGATAACAACGCATTGCAGACATTGTGTCAGTTAATGAATTGCACACTTTTGTATCTATCATTGTTAAAGTAAGGTCATACTTTATACTCACGATTTTTCCATCAACAGTAGTTTCAAATGGTGTTAAATTCTTTATCTGCTCCTCTACGTCATTGACTGTTTTTTAGTCAAGTCTAGGGACTCTTTCGCACATTGAATTTTAATCGGCAAACAAAATCTTGTGATGATGGCCTAGGATTTTTCCAAACTACCGTTGTTTCCTTCGTCTCAGAGACTCTGTATATGAGTTGTAAAGGGACGAAGGAGGTAAAAAATATTTTCGTCACTGACTTCGTTTCCATCATCTAGCTTGTGCTTATATTCACTGTGTCCTGATCGACCATCACAGCCCCACTTAATGATTAAGGTCAAATTTTCGATTTTTTTTCAGGTAAATATTTAACAACTTCCATTTGATACAAAACAATACGATCAGTTGTGTGATCCAATAATGACTGCAATTTAACTGATGCTTCATATTCATTGAAATAAAGACCTAAAGCCGGATAGCATTGTAATTTTGCTTTTTGTAGCTTTTTATAAGATGGCAGCATTTTTGATTTTTTTTTTGTAGATGTGCATTACGCAGCTGGTGATATTTGCTTTGAGATAATCCAAGTTCAATAAAAAGTGACAAAGCCTCGTCGTTCGTGAAAGGTAAATTTGAATTTGCAGATTCCAATGTTTTTCTGTATTTTTTAGCTTTGGTTGGACTTTTTACCGAGATATCACGCACCACTTTTCCAAAATCAGTTACCTTCAGATCGTAATTTACTTGTTGAGTATAGGAGTTCTTCAGTCGAAACATTAGCTCGTAGATCTTCGGTTTTTCTACGCTTTGTTCGTTCTGATGATTCTGAAAAACTAAGTTCTCGCCGACCTGCCTACTTTACAATTCTTTTCACTATCCTTTTGTTCTGAATTAATATTTTTTGTTTTTTTATCACCTTTTTTTAACTCAACAGTCTTACTTAACCAATCGTTATTTTTTTTAATTTTTCTTCAGTCCTATTACTTGAATCCCATCTTGTTTTTATCTTACACACCAAATCTAATATTTGCCGTTTCTCGTCTTCTGATAAATAATAACTCACATTTTGGTTTTCAGGCAAAATTTTTTCGATCCTTGCATAAATCGCTTTGATATCATCCTTCAAAATATCTTTTATTATTTGAAATAATTGCAACCTTGATAAATCACCAGTAGTCGACATACTTTAACCTAAAAATAAAATTATTTTTATAGTTGTTGAATTACGTCGACGTATTTAATAAAATGTATATCTAATATAAACTTAACAAAAAACGATCATAGTATAACATTTAGTTTGAATTAAAATACTACTATGGATTGTATAGAAAAATAGGAAAAAATCTTACTACACAATTTTAATTTTTTTTTTAAATTTGTATATTCTTAAACTAATCATGAAAGAAAACCTATGAAATTACCCGCGGCTATTAAAGTAAAACAGAAAAACGAGCGCGCGCACATTTTTGCACACACCCAAGCACATCGATGATGTAGAGAAAGTTACCTTCCTATATAAGTAGATCCCCCTTCCCCCTCTTTTTCAATCTCATTCTCCTTCTGTCTTGTATTATGTATGTGTAGTTCTGACTTCTTTCTTTTTAATGCTCCTATTTCTTTTATTTCGAATAATTTATTATAACTTAGTTGTCAAATACTCTATTTTATTAAAGAAAAAAAAACACATTACAATGCAAGCTGAATTTTATTTTAATCGATAGCTAATACTTTTCCAAGTAACCTCCAAAAGGTAAGAAGACAGCATCCAACAGCGTTTTAGTAGTAGTACCCTTATCATTGTATTTCTAAAAATTTTCTGTCTAAGAAAAAAACCCTATCAAGAAATTTTTATTTTTTGAGTTTTGGCCGCACAGTGCGACCTCAAGGCAGTGTCTTCAGACCTTGACGGGAACTACAACTTCTGGCCTCGGACCTAGCCATAGATTCACTACACGCCAATTTAACCGTTACCGAAAAATGATTATCAAACTGGAGAATTAAAGCAAACAAGTCCAAGTCCATCCACTTAACTTTTACCATCCCCACAGAGGGACCTGCCCTCCTATACAGACGCAGTCCTTTACCCCCCAAAAAAAAGATGTCAAGTACTTTGGGCTATACTTTGATAGAAGACTTACGAGGCGTAAGCACATCTTTACAAAACGCAAACTACTGGAGCGTAAATCCAAGCTCTCAACATAATATTACAACAAACTTTTGATATAATATTATAAAGCGATACTTAAACCTGTATGGAGTTATGGCATTGAGCTTTGGAGCACATCTGCCTACTCCAACATTGAAATCCTTGAACGTTTTCAATCTAAAGTGTTACGCATAATTGTAAACGCGCCCTGGTTCGTGTCCATTGCGGTTATCTGCTTAGATCTTCAAATGTTGACAGTGGTAGAAGAAATCAACCGTTATAGTGCTAAATACAGTGATCGCCTTAGAGCAAACACCAACACTTTAGCAAGGGACCTTATGGTTCTTCTAAATCAAAGTAAACTTCAAAAATACGTACTAAACGACTTGCCTACGGATTCCATATTTAATTTAATATCAGTTTTGCTTTGGTTTTATTTTAGTTTAAGTATTAGTTTATAAATATGTTTGTACCCAAAAGCCATAATAGACTACTGTCTACTCTTACAGGAGCATACTACTCAGTATACTCCTACATGCTAATATATTTAGTTCAAACAAACAATTTACTTAAGGTACATGTACAGATTGTATTATAAATAAATTGGGATGATAAAAAAATAATAGTAGAGGAAGGTCTGCCAAAAATATGTCGATAATGAACTTAATATTAAAAAAAATGTAATCGTTGTATAATGAAGATTGCAAACAAAAAAATGCACGAGTCAGATTGGTTGTACGGCCATATTTTCAATGATGAATTCAAATTGCCAACGAATGACACCTGACAATAATAAAAAATGGCAGAAGCAAAACTTAGATGTAATATAAATAAATCGGATAAACTTTCGTCGAAAGAAATTGGCTCCAAAAAAATTCTTATAAAAATCGACATCCAGAAGTTCTCGTCAACACTTCACTTGACCAACTCATAGGCGTTTTATTTGAAAAAATTGCGGACTCTTAATCTAACTAATCTAAATTCCACTAATGGAAAATCGCGCGTGCCATGTGGAATGAAATGGTTGGGGCACGAGGTGTTTGTGAGGTCTCGTCCTATATTTTAAAGTGGCAAGTGACACTGGAGAACTGACTGTCTGGTCGAATAATTGTAAATGACAAAACAGAAATTTTACTGTCGTGGCAAGCTACCGTTGGTTACTGGGAGTATTGCCTTCATTAAAAATAGTTCCTTCCCAAAAGGCACACCCATATAGAAGCAGTTCAGTGATTGAGAATGCGAAATAGAGAATAGGTTCACCCCTTGGAAAAAGTAGCAATGCATCCGTCAGTGTAAATAAGACCTAAAAGATTTTACAGTTTTGTTTACAAAGGGATTTTCACCTCTAATTAACAGAAAAAAGAAGAAATTCTCTGTTACAAGACTTTTTGCTGGTAAAAAATTTAAAATGGTAGACAGAAAGAAAGGCACAAGACGAACCGTAAACTTGCCTAGAAATATTCCCTAGACAAGATCCACTCGAAAAGCCATAGGTGCTGTCAAGTACCAAGACTTACCGACACTTTTAAAATAAGTACCAGACTGCTTCCATCATTATTGAGAGTCTCCCACACTCACCTGGAGCAGAGGACTTCCCATCCGCGAGTGAAAAAAGTATCTTTTATATAATAACTACGGATTATTCATGTTAAATTTCAATTACGTTGTTTAACAACTTCAATACAAATAAATAATCATTAACATTTTTTTACCAAAATTTTGCCATTATTGTGTTATTGCAATTATCTGTTACTCGATATAATTCTAAATGCGTAGATCAACGACAAGCACAAAAATTAAAAAATAAATTTAGTTGTAATCAACTAACATCATTCGGTACATTTTTTAAGTAATGAAACAGGTGAACGAAATTTTCATAACGTGGTCTTATAGAATATTGTAAAACGCAGTTATGACACTACCGATGGGGTACAGAATTGTAGTTTATTACTAACGAACAAACTTAAAACTCAAATAATACACAATAATTGATTATATTATAAATTATCGCTTCGATATTATTAGAACAACTTTCTATCATTGTATAATCAATAATCGAGTATTGACTCCAAGCTAAGTAAAATAAACTGCATCATACCCAATGCCAATGTCACAATATGCCTGGCCTTTAAAAACTTCGAACAAAAAATTTGCTTACTGCAAGTAAGTCAACGTTTTAAAATATCTAGAAAAACTTATCTTGACTAATCAAATAATTATCTGCAAAACAACCAACCCTTCTAGAAATTACAGATACATTCATATCAAACAAAACATACGAAATAACAATTAGGCTGCACTAATAAATAATTTATCATTTATAAATGCTTCGTTTAGAAAAAAAAATAATCATTCAATTCCTTAAAATCAATAACATCTACAGGAACTAGCTAAATTATTTACTAAATGCTAAGAAACAATAAGACAAAGGTAAACTATATTCTGAACATAATACGAGGGATGCTTCGAAGTAAATGCCTCTTATTAATTTTCATAAAAACTACTAGACGCAGGCACACATCCGGAAAACAATCAATGTGAGTTGCAAGAGTCTTTACACATATTTTACAGTTTTGTATAGTCACTACAACTAGTTATTCATTTTTGTCAGCAATAAACAAAAACCTATATCTCACGTCCATATAAATCCACACCACCTAAAACAACTCAATTTTCTATAATTAAAAAGAAAGCGTTGATGGCAGAAAAACATTGCTTACATATTCTATCTTTTACTGACTTGGACAGTTGAAATCCCACTTTATGGAGTGGATGTGGTGAAACAGCCCAATAGTTTACAACGTGTCCCATAACCAAAAAATAGAGAAAATATGACTTTCACATATTACAAGAAAAAAAGTATTCTGATCTGACACTATAAATTTTGGCCGTGAGTATAACATTGCAAAGTAGCAAGCAAAATTAATAATCTGCCTGGATTCTAGTGATTGGACAAACATAAAAAATATCTCAAAAAGTAGCAGAAGAAGCTATCAGACTGCAGAAGGAAAACGTAGAAAAGCTACTATACTTTGACCATAAGAATAACGGGGCAGTTTAAAAAAAATAAAGCTTATCATAAATTGTTATAGAATAAGCTAAAAGCAGCGAAATAGAATATAATAGAGCAACTCAAGTGGTAAAGACCTTAAACCAGATAGCTCAACAAAGAGAATGATGTCCTAAACGGCAAAATATTGTCTTTAAAATTATGAAACATTTAAGTAACGACGAAAAAATGAATATAATACTTTCGGCAAAATGACTAAACTTTTATAAAAAAAAAACTGGTTTTCAGAAGAACTAGTAAATGTATACCATGAACAAGAAATAGGAAAACAGTGGTATATCCACTATAAATTAAAGAAAGGCTATCGGTGTAGACGGAATAAATTACTTATTGACTTAAAAACTTTAGAAGAAGTAAAATTGATATAGTTTCGCCTATTAAATACGAAAAGAACAAATAGGACTTAGAAAAGGTAGCCCATGTACCGATAACATATTTATTGCAAAACAAATAATAGAAAAATATCGCGAATTAAACAGAGAAATAGAGAATATGTTCTTCGTGGGCTATATTAAAGCTTCTGATGAGTACTTCATGAAAAACTGTGGAACAGTGGAGAGACGAGACGTACCTCCTTTGCATTTAATTCAGATTATTACCAGTTTTTGAATAAGATTGATCTTTTATATGTCGTGCTTTGTTAGTTATATGGCTGGAAGTAAACGTTTGGAGGGAGATGTATTGAGTTGGAGAAAGTTTGTTGATTTGGAGGTGTTGCATATGACGGGTCAGCTTTGATTACATCTCTTGTGTTTAAGCATTATGGGTTTTTTCTATTTCAACTGCCTCACGTACTATCCTGCTGGTAAAATGGGAAATAGGAGCAATGGTTTGTGGCCTGTTTCTTTGTTGTGTTTGGCAAGTGCCGAACCATTATCGCCTTTCCGTACGGCCAGAGAATGCTCGTATATTCGGCTAGATATTTGCCGGTTTGTTTGACCTATGTAGGTCCTTTGGCAGTCTCCACAAGGTATTTCATACACTCCTTGGAATTCATTGGGGCAGTGATGCTTTGCTGAGCGAATAAGCCCAGATATTTGGTTGTTGGTCGTAAAGACCGTGCTTATTTTACCGGTGATGCCCCTGATTTAAAGCAAGACTGCTTTTTGTTAGTCAGGAGGGTTTTGGAACTGAGAGTTGATATTTTTATTTATATTTCTGATTATATAGGATAAGGATTTATTGGAATATGTATATGTGTATATATATATATATATATATATATATAATCATATTCTAAATAAATATGTTGTGATATTTCCAGACGAAAAGCTAGTCATAGAAATGTGACAAAGAGTCCAACCGCTCAAAGACTGTTCTAAATGGAGAAACAATAAAAATACAACTATTTTAACGACACGATCAAGAGAATACTTAAAAATAAATTATGAATAAATATGAAACAATGATAGAATAAGACTATAAACGTAGAATTGTAAAATGAGGTTTTTACGATCATTTGTTGGATATAGTAGAAGCTATATGAAACAAAATCAAGATATAAGAAACTAACTTATTATATTCAATATTATGGACAAAATAAAAAGATATAGACAACGATGGAAAAAGCATTTACGGCAAAAGGAGGATACGAAGTTACCTAAGAGCTTCTATCAATATTCAGCAAAAAATATGCCAAAATTAGAAAGCAAAAGAAAGGGGTGGAAAGAGCAAATGTGAAAAAATTAGTAGTGTCGCAAAGGATCGCAAAGCACGAAGGCGAAGAAAAAGAAAATAAACCTAAAATTAAATCATAATGGACCAACAAGTTCGGTCACCAAATTTAATTAATGATTATCTACCTTTTGCTGATGATATTAAATCCAAAATAAAATATGGGTTTAATAATAATACATTATGTTTTACATGTAAATGACTTTTCAGCACCACTTTTACTCTCCCAAACATCAGTTTGGGTTTCGGAGAAGGTATTCCACTATACAATAATGTCATATAATATCCGATCTTATTCTACAATCGCTTCATCGAAAGCTACATTGTTCATCAATATTTCTGGATGTTAGACAATTTTTCCATCATTGATGACAATGGACAGCTGCTTAAAGCAAAAGATCTTTGCACATCAATATTATCTTCTGTTGAAATCGTATTTGTCAAATCAATACTTTCGAAGTAAACTTAAAATCCGGCAATTATACCCTTATATCTTTGCTTGTGTCCCTCAAGGCAGTGTTCTGGATCGGCTCCTATATCTGCTATTTACTGCAGACCTATCGACTATGCCTAACAACACTGGAAACATTTGCTGACGTCGTTGCCATCCTTGCATGCCATGAAACTCCTCAAACTACAACAAACTTCCTGCAAGAAAGACTAAATGCAATAGAGGACTAATTGCGGAAATGGAAGATCAAGGTCAACAAAACAAAGTCAACCCATATAAAGTTCACAACAAGACAATCACAGTGGCCACCTGCAATATTAAACAGCGTCCTCATATCTCAAGTAGACGAAGCTAAATACTTGAGCCTTCATATGGACAAAAGGCTAACGCGGAAAACGCGTAGCCTAAAAGAGCGCAAAGGTTCAAAAAAAATGCACTGACTTGTAGAACGAAATTCACAACTATCACTATAAAACAAAATACTTTACATCACCATCATATGACCAACAGCTGTGAATTATGGGGTTGTGCGACTCGACACAATACAACGATTTTAATCGAAAACATTTAGAAACATCTTCAATGTGTGTTACTACGTAACAAACCATACGCTTCACTCAAACGTAAAACATGTTTGCGGGACATAATTAAACAGCAAACTACAAGGCATCACAACAGACTTCTAGAACCCTCTAACGACCCCCTTACACCACTAGTGCAGCAACCAGCGATACGAAGGCTAAAGCGCAAGTAGCCATGAGACCTGACAGAATAACATAAAGCAAGAAAAGAAGAGCAAAAATAAAAAGATTGGCAGAAATTGCTCAAATATTACTGTTGTAAAAAAGATAAAATACTGATATAATGAAAAGAACAAAACGGAAATAGCTTTCTCAAGTTCTTGATGTGATAAGTATACAATCTTTGTCTATCTATTCTATTGATTTATTTTCGATTAATTTTATATTAAATAATCATCCTTTCTTTAAAGATACATTATTAACTCTTTCTTTTCTTTTGTGACGAATACAAACAGTCAAAACTTGGTATGTATCTCATAGATATATTGCGATCTCCGTTGTAAAGATTTTAATTATTTATTGCTTGAAACAAACGTAGTTTAATTTCAATAATCCAAATAACCTTGCAAAGACGTATGCCTTGTTGTTGCAAGTTGATTTTGAAGATGAAGTCCTCGATGAAGACTCGGACACAGAAGAAAGAATCCAAAATTCAGACACTGATCAAGATATAGAATCTGAATCTGAAGCCGAGAAAATGATGAAGAATATTATATGACTCTTTAAAGCAAAAAAACTGACAAGTTGTGAATTTTTGACAATGAAAGAAAGAGCCTTACTCAACAAAAGTAAAAATCGCTTCACACACACAGCACTACGGCCCATAGAGAGCCTTGGCTTTTTTAACAACTGCCTCCCAGCTTTGTCGATCTTGTGCTAAGTTGGTCCAGTTTTGCACTCTTAGTTTTTTTAAGTTGGTTGATACATTGTCCCGCTATCTTAAACGACTCTTGGCCTTTGTCTTTTAATTCACCCTACGAAGTCTTGATCGTCGAATACTTCTAGTAGTTCATGGTTCACGCACATTCTCCATCCATTTTCATTTTCAAAAATCGCTTCACGTAATATAAAAAAGTTTCCCGCCGTAATTGATAAATTAAAGAAAACGAAGGATATACTCGAAACTTGAAAATTTTTTTGTCGATTCGATTATAAGCACACTTGTAATATTCACTAACCAATTCATAACTTCAAGGGCCAACTATTATGGAAGAAGAGGCTCACGATACGGACAGTACTGAGATAAACGCGTTGATAAGGCTCCTTTACTTCATAGGGTTATATAAACCTAAAAGATCAAATCTGGAAATTTTTTGGGAGGCAACTGACAATAGGATTGATAAATGAGAAAAGAGAAAGATCATCTTGCTCCTATCCGCGACATTTTCGAAATATTTGTTAAAACTCATCAAAAATTATATTCTTTGGGAGAAAACGCGACAATTTGGGTCTACTTTAAAGGCCGATCTAGTTTTAAACAACATATTCCATCAAAACCAAGAAGATATGGTGTTAAAATGTTTTCCATAGTCTACCTAAAATTATTTTATATAACACAGAAATTTATGCTAAAAAAAATCGGTATTCTCAGAATAGCAGGACTGATTTATGATACTGGGAGAAACAAAACCGTGAACAAAAGCTTCATGAAAAATTTAAGTCAATAAATCATTCTATTGTGAGCACTTTAAAATCCTAAATAAATATCGCCAAACAAAACGAAGATACGTACACTCTAGTATTTTTGGACATCAGAATGATTCCACATTAGTTTCTTACGTACCGAAACCAAAAGAAATGTAATTTTATTACCAAACACACATGTTAATTATGGAATTGATATTGAAACCGGAGCTGCCAATAAACCAGCTATCATCACATTCTATAATTCAACAAAGACAGGTGTTTATGTAGTGGATTAAATGTGTAAAATATAATGTTGCCTGAAATACTAGTCGGTGGCCTTCTTTTCAATGTTAAATGTTGATGGAATTAACACAAGAACAGTTCACATAGGAAGCAAAAATGAAATAATCACTGGAAGTTCTTATATTTTTTAACCAAAAAATACAGACAATTAAAATACACTCAGGAAGAAAGCTACACGTAATATTAAACGAACATAATAAATGTAAATGCAAAAGGCTATAGAGAAACTCAATCGTAATTCAAACACGAAAGGAGTGCTATATTACCAATTGGAAAGTGATTAGAGAACCATATTAAGCCCCAAATCAGCATAAAAAAACGAGACAGTTTAATACAAAAATAAGCTCTTGACAATACCATCTTACCACCTGAATTTCTTCTAATTAGAACTAATTGATATATTAAAAATTTTAAAATACATTTTAGAAAGGAAGCCTATAACCTAAAAATAAATGAAGAAACAAGAATTCTTCATATTTCGCCAAAATAGGTTCTAAGGCACAAAAAGCATTGCGTATAAATAAAAATTCTTGTAAATTTGGTTCAAGTAAATCTTTAGATAACCGATTTGATGATAAAAGAATATTTTTTCATGCTTTAGTATGATTTGTATAATTCGTTAGCATCATACCAACATTGATAAAAAATAATTCGGATTATTTGGAGTTTCAGAATAAACGATTATGCAATCGAAGAAAAGTTGCATTCTTGTAATAAACTTCTATCGCCCTTCTTTTTCCCACAGAAAAAAACATTAAAGCAGATTTCTATTGAAGTACTAATATAAATAAAATAAACAAAAAAACAATTCTGTAAATTTTTCTTAAAAATACGCTACTTTATGTAGAATAGCAGCCACATTACTTGCCATTGTATTTTGAACCGAACGAACGTGTGCCGTGCCGCGTGATACCGGTGCCCGAAGCGCTTAGAATTTTACCTGCTGCTTAAGGTCGGGCTTCCACTTTTGTTATTAGTATTTCATTAATTATATATTCGAGTGTAAAGTATATTCAGGCATTCTACACCAAACTATGTGCAATATGCACCGCCTCCAACAGAGATACATACGCACGGAGATCTAATTGCACAAATACCAATAAATCTGTCATACTCTCAACCATTGCCAACGCAACAAATTAACCCATAAAATACTGTACCATATAGCATCCAGCCACAACAAAATAGTTGCGTATCAAATCTAATTCAAATACTCGTATTTCCTCTTCAAATCCAGAAAATCACTGGCAACAACTTCATACAGGTGGGCCAGTCAAATCACAAATAAGCAAAACTACTGGATTAAAGAACAGACGATAGCAACCGATTTAGCCAACACACAAAAGAACCCATAGATAGTGAAAGCAAAAAAGTACTGAACTAAAGCCTCCACCAATATTCGTTTCATAACCAAAAATAAATACATCTTAAAAACTATATACAATGATCAAGTTAAGGTACAGCCTCTTGAAAGCCCTATATACACTACCATAATAAAAGCACTAATAGAAAAAATACAGAATTTCGCACACACAAACCAAAGAACGAAAGGAGCTTTCTCGTAGTCCTTAAAAATATACACTAATCAACTAGTCCTGAAGAAATTAAATTGCTTAATAGACAAAGGACACGAGGTAACGAACATCTGGAATATCAAACGAAAGTTGACAAACATAAGCCTCCCAATACGCTTCTTTGGTATTAAACCCAATGAAAGCAACAAATACATTTACAAAATTGACTAACTACTGAATAAGAAGATGATATTCGAAGCTCAACATGCTAAACGTGAAATCCCTCAGTGTATACGCTACCAAAGGTTTGGACATACCAAGAACTACTACAGAAACAACCCAAGATGCGTTATAAGTGCGCAGACGCACACTTAACCAGTGAATGCTCCAGAAAAGAGAAAGATAATAACGTCAAATTCCAACGAAAAACACCCCGCATATTACAGAGGATGCGTTATATATAAACAGATTCAACAAAAAATACCCAAAATTGAAGGAAAAAATAATAAAAGACCAATCCAACCAGAAGTAATATATGCCCGAATAGCTCAAAACTGAAATGGAATACCTACCTTAAACGATAATCAATTAAACCCAATTGTCATGACACAATCTGTCAATAACTTAACACAACTTAAGCAGATGATGAATCTATTCGACCAAATAGGGACACTAATAAACCTTATTAATAAAAACAAATAATGGCTGAAACTTTTAAAGATTGCGGTTTGAAAAGACAATGGCTTGAGCTAACACTTACAAGAAACAAAATTATTTCTGTAAACCCATGACACAGACATCCTATTAGCATCAAAAACACATTTCACCGACGTAAGTTACATAAGAATCCCAAAATACAATATATACAACACAAACCACCCAACAAAACTGCATATGGAGACAGCAATAATAACAAAACAAAACATTAAGCATCGCTAGAGAGCAGAATATAAACAAAATGACATACAAGCCGCAATCTAGTGTCCCTCGAAATATATAAACACTATGACAACTATAATAAATTTTTTAAAAGATTAGAAAATTGCTTTATAGCAGATTACAATGCTACAAACCCCACTGGGAATTTTAAATTACAACCACAAAAGGACAACTACTGCGTACAATGGCAAATAACAACCTGAACTATACATCAATCAGAAAGCCGCCTATTGGCCAACCGACTGAAATAAAATACACCTAATAGACTTTTGCGTAACCACAGGAATGGACACCTAAGAATTTACAGTTATATCATGTCTCGAACTATGATTAGTCACCAGTCATCCAAGAAGCCCTCACTATTCAGCAAAAGAACAGAGTGGAACTTTTTGATTAGCAGCTACCCCATAATTTACTCTTAAAAACAGAACTTGATATAGGGGAAGCCGTAAAGCACACATCGAAAGTTATCCAAAACGTAGCATGGCGAGCAACACCAGATGTAATTGAAACTAATGCAAAACAAGAACACTTAATGACTGTTAGGCAGAAATTAGCAGAAAAACGAAAAACCCAAAAAAAGTGACAAGAGATCATTTGGACAAACAAAGATTCAACAAAATAGTAAAAGACCTCAAGAAGATGTTACAAAACCTGATAAATCAAGCCATCCAAAAGTATCTAATAGAACTCTAATAGAAAGCTACACAAAAAATAAAACAACCCCAATATCAAATTCCGCCAGTATGACTAAACGATGGCACATGGGCAAGAAAGGGGAAAAAATGCCAAAGCTTTTGCGGAACATCTCGCATCAATGTTTCAGCCCTTTCCTCCCTCAATAACAGCAGATAAAAAAGAACTACTCATCAGATGGCCCTCTCAATAAAAAAGTCAAAGCCCATAAGGCAAAAACAACCATAAACTCAGAAATAAATCCAAAAAATACTGAAATAACTCACTCAAAAAAGCATCACACACACCAACAACACAAATTTACAATTCCATCCTCAGAATCAATTACTTCCCTTGTTACTGAAAAGTTGAGCAAATAATAATGATTTTTAAATCTGGAAAAGTCCCCAATGATGTAACATCTATCGTTCAATTAGCCTCCTTCCACTTCTATCCAAACTCATTGAAAAACAATTGCTTAAACGCCTAATGCCTATTATCGATGAAAAGAAACCTCCTCGTCAATTTGGTGTCCATAGGAAACATGGAACTATCGAACAAGTACACAGATCAGCAGCGACTTAGAAGGCAAACGTTACTGTTCCACATTTTTTTTATTAAGGCAACCTTTTGACAAGCTATGGCATCTGGACCTACTTGACAAGATTAAAAATATTTTTCCTCGCCCACACTAGATCTTATCACAATCCTACCTCACAACTAGGACGTTTCAAATCAAATATCGAGAGGAATATACACAACTTTATCCCATTCAATCTGGGGTAGCGCAGGGTCCATATTATGTCTGTTATACGTCGCAGACCTACCCAAATCTAGCCAAACCGCAACAGCTACATACGCCGATGACAAAGCAATCCTATCCTCACATCCAAATCCTATAATTGCCTCCAGAAACTTACAAAATCATCTGGGCCATCTGGAAAAATGGTTAAAACGATGGCGCATAAAAGTGAATGAAACAAATCAGTCACACTAAAGAAAGACACCTGTCTCCTCCTCTGTTACGCTAAATGGAAACATAATCCCACAAGAAGCAGTGACCAAATACTTAGGCATTCGTATTGACAGACGACTAACCTGGCCTAATTACATGTTCTCAAAAAGAATATTTCATATTGAAATTACAACAAATTTACTGGATCCTAGCCAGAAAATTTGAATTATCAATAGAAAACAAACTCCTATTATACAAATCCATACTAAAACCAATATGGACCTATGATATATCTCTTTGGGGCTCAGCTAGTAACTCAAGCTTAAAAGTTTTGCAACGTTTCAAAATAAAGCTCTTCGCGCCATGGTATATCCCAAATAAACTCCTACATTCTGATCTGCTTGTACCAATAATTAAAGAAGAAATAACAAGTTACAGAAATAGAATATCAACCCATCTAAACGATCTTCCATCATCACTCGTCAACGAAGACGAAGACGCCAGACAACTGAAGAGATTTAAACCTCCGGATCTTTTTTCTAGATTTACTTAAACAACGAATACACCAGTTCATAACAAATAAGAGGGCGTTCGCTGGGATGCTACTCTCCGTGTCATGTATTACGTTAATTTTGTTTTTAGATTAAGGCCTACATATGTTATACTTCTAGTCCTTCCTGAACTGACTGTATATTTCATAGCACCCTTTATTTTTTTAATTTCTTAAGTAGCCTTTTAAATAAAATGTAAGGTCTTACCGCTAAGCTCTTTATTTCATAGATATATTAAAGGTTATTTGATAATAATTTTTTATTGCACATCTAATTAAATCAGTTTCTTATGACTTTTTGCAATTTCCTGCTATATTCAAAAATTTAGAAAATTCACGAAAATAAATACACCCGAACCTCTTGTTTATGCATATTCGGAGTAATGCGAATTGGTTTATCAAATTAATTTTTACGGGATTTTTATTCACATTAAGTCTGTTAGGAAAAAATTCACAATTCAAAAAAAATTTGAGAATTGTATTCCCGTTTCAATTATGAAAATCCTATATTCTAAATCCCCCGAATTACATAATTGACTACACATAAAAACAGTAGTTGTTTGTAGTTTGAGTAGACAACATTTGCATTTTTTAAGTGAAATCAAAATAAAAATCGTATTTAAAATTTTACTAAAAATAATAAACGGTAAGCTATATGTAATTCTAAAACCTCAATTTCATTGACCTAAGATTTCAATGCAGCCCTCACATAATGTTGTCGATAACCAAAAACCGGAAAACTCCTTGTATATTAAAATTCAAAGTTTCGTTTTCAATCTAGACAAGTTACCACGTCCGTGGGTAAATATTTTGGAGTTCGCGAATCAACTATTAGATCTATAAATAAACAAGTACGGACGTGGAAATTCGGTTCCACAGATGTCTGTACATAAACGAAAATTTGCGGCCACTTCCGGTCAAATCGGTCTCGAGTATTTCCGATCAGGCTAATTTTTGGCATCTGGATTTATGGTCATATAAATGCCAAACAGACTTTATGTATCAAAAATGTGAAAAACTCTTAGTGGGTTCAAAACACCAAAGGATCATGTTTTGTTCGAACGATTTAGGAGATCGTATGTTAAAACCATTACTCATAAACAAACCCCTAGAGTAGGGAGAGATAGGAAGAGGGTAGAATTTTTCAGGCCCATGGTTTCTAAGAGTCCAGAGAGACCCCAATCTATTGCTCTTTATTTTAATAAATTTTCTATTTTTTAATGCGCCATACGTGGCTGCTCATAAATTGATCATTAAGGCCACGGATAATACTTCGTTAGATGACTAACGAAAAAGTTTGGGTGATCAGTTATATTTTCACTGAATGGTTCCACAAACATTTTTTGCAAGAAGTGCTTTTGATTCTTGACAATGCATCCTGCCATAGAACCCCCAAATGTGCAAATTGCTCTCGATCAGGGTAAAATTGGGATTTTAAAACATTGTCAGACGAACATTTCAATACATTTTGAACAAACTAACTGTGATGAAACACTTGTCAGTTGTGGATGTGTGAAAAAATATGGATTGTGTAGATCAGGTTCAACTATCGTTATCTAAATTAAGGCCACAAACTACGAATGCATGCTGGCAAGCTACTTGGCTCGCATGTGAATGCCTTCAATCATACTGCATAATTCCCCAATATCATAAGTTTGACATATGAAATTGCCGGAGATAACCTCACACCAACATATGTCGGAGATATCAGTTAATCAAAATTAATCAAAAAACTTGTTAATAAAGGCGAAATAGTGGAGATTTTTTTTGAGACTCCTGAAAGTAAAGAAGTTTAGGATAATAAAGATAATCCTACTTGCTGATATATCTAAGACGGTCTTAAACTGGCCAGTAATTTAGACAACTATTTTCCCGACATGATCCAAAGTATACATTTCGACTTATCTAAAGCATCAACCCAGCGATTAATAACTGAGCTCATGCCTAAAACTACTGAAACAACCATTGGTATTTTGTTCAAGGCATGGCAAGAAGAATTCCACAAGTTGAGACGGAAGTCGCTGATGGTAATACCATATCTAGTAGTTCTAGTGGTATTACAGTCTCACTAAAACAAAGGGTTTATAGTCAGAATGATAGCGAATAACATTTTTTGTAGAATCCTTAGCAAATAAGTGAAATGAATATGTTGAAGTTATTTAAATCATTATGTGTATGTATGTTCTCCATAAAACGTAAATAAAAATCTTATAATCAAGACCAATTTAATGTTTGTTTTTTTCCTTCTTTTGCTTTTTTGGATTTGGAATCAATCTTCACTTTTATAAAGTCAGTCGTTTTTGGGAACGTATATTATCTTCGATTATAACATTTATTTCGCAAATTTCTCTAATTTTTTCATAAATTTTCTTTTATTTCAACAAAATTTTCTAAGTAAAATCTAATTATTTTCAATTTCATAAACGTTTTGTCAAATTATTGATGGCCTGTGCCAAAAATAAACTTTATTTTTGTTATTCTCATAAGTTGAGAAATATACAGGGTGTTTAGAAATTGCACAGCACTATTTAGCGATGTGTTCATATAAATATATGCTTCAAATTAATTTATTACCGAGATATTGAAAGTGAAAGACATTTGTTTAACAATAAAACATTCAGAGTGCTCTCCGTTTTGTTAGGTGCAGTATTCAGCACGATGAATCTATGCTTCTCTAGCCGGCCACATAACATCAGGACAACCATTAATAGTTTTCAGCTTTCACAGCCAACAGACGTAGAATAAAACAGCCAGCGCCACACAAAATAATCTAACGGCGTTAGATCAGGAGATTGTGGCGACCATTTAACAGGTCCGTTTTGACCAATCCATCGGTTACAATATGCTGTGTTTAAATAATCATTGACAATATGAGAAAAGTTAGCAAGAGCACCGTCATGCATAAACTACATGCTCTTCCTATTAGTAATCGGAAGGTCTCCTACAATTATCCCAGATTATTTTGCAAAAAATCCAAGTAAGATATTCCTGAAAGCCTTGTTGGTAAAAAGAAGGGGACGATGAGATTGGCACCAAGGAGACCACAACAGACATTTAATAAAAAGATATGTTGGTAATGCATAGCAGCAGTCGTATGAGCGTTTCCTTCATTACAAGTATGGGTGTTTTGAAAATTAGTATTCCTATACCCAGTAAAGCAAGATTCATCGACAATCAACAGGCAGTTCAGCAATTTAGGATCTCGTATGCATTGTCGAATTAACTATTGGCAGAAATATCTGCACTTGTTATAATCTTTTGGTAACAAATCTTGTACACGCGTAACGTGTAATGGATACAATTGTTGCCCGCACAAAATGAAGTGACGATTTTCTAGTACTACTACTAGTAGTATAACTGAACAACATGGAGTATCCCTTCCTCAACATTAGCAGTTCCTAAGACGCAATGGCTTCAAACGTTTTACGATTTAGTATCCTTCTAGTGATAAATGTTTCATGATATCTTCGAACAGCAGCGCCGTTTTGATGTACTTCATCATAAATTAAAAGCGCGCCTGTTCTGTAAGAATGAACAAATTTTATTTTTTTAACCTGGCCGCTAAAACTAACTTCTGCCGAGATTCTAATGCTCCCCTTGTCTTCTATTTTGAACTAGTTCAGCATAAGACCTTCAAAACTAAAGAAATTGATACTATTAGAGGTTCCCGTGTCGGGTTACTAGATCCCCACAGGGCAGCTCCCCAAGTGACGGATCGACGAACGCTCGTCGGATATGGCGAGTACCGGGGAAATAAAACACAGAGGCGGACCAAAACTAGCCTGATGGTGATCAGAAAATAATTCTGATATAGGTTTGACTTTAAAGAACAATAAGCGTAAATTCTGCAATTCCGTCTTTGCTCTGCGGTACGGAAACCAAGAGAAAACTACCGTACTATCTTCCTAAGAATATCACTTCACAATTTAGAAACATTATGACAAGCGGATCAATTCATGGCCCCGAGTACCGGCGTCTCTTAGATGGGACAGGGATGCGAAGAATCTCCGACTTGACATAGTGGGCAAAAATACACTAAAAATAGCAACGTGGAACACTCGAAGTCTGTGTAAATCTGGAAAGACTCGTAACACAATATTAGAAAAGACCGATTAAACATACATATATTAAGTGTATCCGAAACTACAAGGCCTGAAAGTGGAAAATTTAAAAGTGATGACAAAATAATTTATTATACTGGGAATGACGGAACTCATCACTGGAATGGAGTAGTTATTATAATTAACGAAAAACTAGAGAAAAGTGTTATCAATTACATACCCTTCTCTGACAGAACTATTTTATTATAACTTAAAGGACAGCACACATATTTAACACATATTTAAATATTATTCAGGTTTATGCACCCATCGTTGTTAAAAGCGAAGAGGAAGTTGAAAAATTTTACGAGACATTGAAAAGATACTAAACTCTACAAAAAAAGAAAATCTGAATATTATAGTGGGAGACTTCAAATCCAAATTGAAAACATACCAGTAAACAATGTTAGGACTTACGCACTTCTAGGAAGAAACCAGCGGAGCGACAGATTGGTAGAATTTTGACAAGAGAAAGAATTCACAATTACAAATTCATGGTTTAAACTACCACTAAGAAGACTGTATACCTGGAAGTCTCCTCAGGACACAAATGGAAACAGCACGAAACCAAACTGACTTCATCCTTGTTAATCAAAGGTATTAAAAGCTCCAAAACCTATCCTGGAGCTGATGTTTTTGAGACCACAACCTGCTTATGATATAATTACGGTTGAGATTA
Organism: Sinelater perroti; assembly: GCA_036346155.1. Taxonomy (NCBI): domain Eukaryota; kingdom Metazoa; phylum Arthropoda; class Insecta; order Coleoptera; family Elateridae; genus Sinelater; species Sinelater perroti. The sequence continues at coordinate 27,523 of JARFIY010000374.1, forward strand.
AGTACGAAGACATAATGCCCAAAAAATAGATTAGGAAAACTGTAAGACCAGAAAACACAATTGAAACTAAAAGAAAAACTCGCCTCTGAACTTTCGAATACAAAAACCTTGAGTGCTAATGAAAGTTGGAAGTATATAAAAAATAGTATCCTGAAAACAGAGAAACAATCTAAAGCCTGATACAGAACGAAAAAGTGCTGGATAATAAATGATATTTTAGATCTGATGGGTCAAAGAAGAATAATGAAAAATACAGATCAGAATAAACACAACGAAGTGCATAGACAAATGCGAAGAAAAATAAGGGAAGCAAAAGAATGATTGATGGAATCTCAATGTGATGAAATGGGAGTTACTTTTAAAAAAACACGATTAATACAACGTATATACAAAAATTAAACAAACATTGCACATGCATAGGAAAAGAGAAAACAGAGAACTATTTAATGAAAATAATATTCTTATTACTAATGTCAATGAAATAGCGAGCAGATGGCAAGAGTATGTCGAGACGTAATTTAACGAAAAAAAGGGGACGTTAAAGTCGATTACAATGGCACACATAATTCGCGAAATATCATCCTAAGATAAAAGGTGGAATATACAATAAAGCTAAAATAAGAAAAGTGGTGAGTCCAGGTGAAATACCAAAGGAAATAATTAAATTAATGGGTAACAGTGCAATAGAAATATTAAGTAATCTGTTAAACAAAATATATGACACAGGGGAGTTACCAATCGACTGGCTACTATCCATCTTTGTACCTATTCCAAAGAAAAGCAATCTCAAAAAATGCAGTGATTATAGACCCATTAGCCTAATGAGTGAAGTACTTAAAATGTTTTTAAGAATAATTCATCAAAGATTCTAAAAGAGGACGTGCAGGAATTCCACAGTTTTTTAATCCCTTAATCCAAAAACTTTATTTTACCTGCGATGGATACATAAATTCCACACTGTATCCTTGCAGATAAATAATGACCTCTCAATTATTTAATTTATTCTTGGTAGTATCTACAATCTACATCTACATCGACATTCAATTCTAATTTTGTAAATTCACTTCTCGGAAAACTTTAGAAAGCAAAAGTGTAGATTTCACTTCAACCCCTATAAATTGTCAAAATTATGGCTTTTCCTCAGTTAGTTTGCAAATTGGTTGAGGCAATTATCAATATGAATCCTACTTTAGAAATCAGTGAATTTAGACGAGGCTAAATTTGCTTTTGCAAAAAACTAGAGAGTGAGTAATTGTCTTGGCGTTGCGTTAAAAATACGTGTCGGATTAAAGAATGGACCCGAAAAAATTATATTCCAGAGATGTATAAACTTTAAATGAACAATTCGGTAAGAATTTTGAACTACTACAATTATATTTTACTTTATAATTTTTTGATCTATTTTGAAATTGTGTTCGTTTTTGTAGTCAAAGCTTGCGTGAAAAGAAAGGCTGCAGAAGACCTAGCTGGAAAGCCTTTCAAAATTACCCATACAACTTTGAAAGAAAACGTTAGAAAAATCGACACCTTAACTCTTCGGGATATTCATTATGTACGAAATAACATCTATTCCACACGGAAAAAATTGTAACCCAAGCTTCCAAAAAGTGCAGAAGAGATTGTTAATCTTTTGACAACTTTTCCTTATGGAAGGAGAAAATTTTGTTTCGTCTATTAAAGAAGAAAGTAATATTATTGTGTTATCGTGTGACACAAATTTAATGGCTTTGTGTAGTTCCGAAAAAATCTATTTAAACGGAACATTTGATTATTGCTGGAATTATTTCACACAACTATTCTCTTTCCATATATTTGTGAATGGTCACTATATACCGCTTGTGTTTTGCGTTTTATTGGATAAGAAGTCTGAAACATATAAAATAGCTTTGAATTTAGTGGACAAAATGCCAAGATATCATTTTAAGTTTGCATCCAAAATTATTTGTGGTCGACTTTGAAAAAGGCATCCACAATGCATTTCAGGTGTTTGGCCTTATGCCGAAATCATTGGTTATCGTTTCCATTTAGCGCAAAGTTGGTTTTTGAGAGTACAACAATTGGTTTGGTCTCCGAATATAAACAGGGAAACAATGAAGTAAGAAAATGGCTAAATGATGTGTTTGGCTTGCCATTTTTAGACCAAATGGAAGTTGCAGATTGCTTCGTGTTTGATCTCATGAGCATAAGACCAGAATATGATAGAGTGATGATATTTTCCGACTATTTAATAGAAATGTACATAAACGACTATATGCTCTTTTCACCAAAGATTTTAGCAAGTTTCACGGCTAGTTACAATAAGACGACAAACTGTTGTGAGTCGTTTTATGCGAAATTTAATAGCAATTTTTACAAGACTCACCCTTCGCTGTATTTTTTTTTATAAATGTATTAACTAATATTCAGACTGAAACCTATATAAAATTACAAAGTGTTGGGGAAAAGAACAAAACTAAGGATCCCGAAACAAGACGTTGTCAATTATTTATTAAACAAAAAATACATCAGTATTCAGACATTGGAAGATTACAATAAGTCAAATGTTTGGGGTACTTTTATAAACAAAAATAATTTTATTATTATTTTGTATTTTTCATTTCTTTTGTATAAAAGAAATGAGAAGGAAAAGTATTTCTCTGAACCTATTAAGTGGCAAGTGCGTAATTCATGAACGCCAAAATTTTATAATTCCATGCGTAATGCGAATTCATGAAAAGTGATTAGGGACAAGGTAGAGAGTGCGGAATTCATGGCCGCCCCTATAAGAAATGCAAAGATTGCTCGAGTCAATCACAGTTTGGTTTTCGCAAACCATTAGGTACCAGGGAAGCTCTTTATAGTATAAAAGTGTTGTACAAAAATGTATAGATCATCAAAAACCTGTATATATTTGTTTCGTCGATGTCCAAAAGTCATTTGATACTGTTAAACATACACAACTCTAAAAAGTGTAAACATAGGATATAAAGATCTACGCATCATAAAGGAGCTTGACTGGAATCAGGCTGTAACCATAAAAATAAATAACATCGAAACCAACAAACTAAACATTAATAAAGGAGTTAGACAGGGGGTGCATACTTTCGCTAACGCGTTTTAATACTTATTCAGCGATTGTCGTTACTAAAACCTTAACCAATTAATTTAAATTAATAAAAACTAACGGAGAATACCTCAACTGTATTCGATGTGCTAACGATATGGTAATTCTCACAGATAACATTGAAGATCTTTGAATGTATCGTCGAATACTCCACATCCCATGGACAGTTAGGGTTACGAACGACGAAGTGCTGAGAAGAATGGGAAGAGAACGACAGCTATTAGGGACCATAAAACGTAAAGCCGAATACTTTGGCCATATAATGCGCAACTGTAAATACCGCGTGCGTCAACTTATCACGATGGGTAAAATAGAAGGAAAACGAAGAATAGGCCGAGGAAACATGTCTTGGTTTAGGAATTTGAGAAATTGGGTTGGCTTAGAAGTACAGGAATTATTTAACGTAGCCTGAGACAAAGACAGATACAGTGAAGTGGTCGTCAGCATCATTAAATAGTGGCACTTTAAGAAGAAGTTCCCTGCCTTCGAAAATCTAAAAAGTCGACACCATCAATATTTATGATCGAGTACTTTCCCCTCGATTAATTGAAAGTTTGATTACATATAAACATATGAATTATTTATATATTTCTGGAAACGTTACCTTGAAATATTAATATTCAATTCGTAGTCACTCGAAACTCAAATTTAAATGCAAATGTTCGTGTTGCGGCATTTCGGTTTAAAACACTAAATGCAGTTATTATATTCTTTTTCACATTCAAATTCCAAATATCTGATCTGAAACCTGCATGAAGAGACTTAATGAACCAAGAGATGCACTAAAATCTTTTCTTGCAAAAGCGACATAAAGAACACAACAACAATGCTGAAAAGCAAAACTGAAATTTCACTCGCAGTGTCAATGACACAGTAATCTAATGTTTGGAAGCACTTTCTCAGAAAGCGTTTCAGCGTGCGCGGATTGTTTGCTAGCTCGGCAAAGAATTTGCCCTAGATATTCAGGTCTGCTGAGTGTAATAATAAATTTGTGTTACACGGTGCTGTAATGATGACGGCAACAACGCCGTCCACATGTTGCGCGAGGGCCGCAGGAGGCAGGCAATCCCGAAGACGGTCAAGCTATTAATTCGCCACCGCTAAAAATAGCGTTATGAATGAACCGAATGGGTCTGCCCGATTGTTCTGTTTATTGGGGTTTGCGGAGATTGGATGGACCGGCACGCGCGGCTGGGACCCCGAAGCGCGGGGATGAGTCCGAGTGGCGAGAACCTTCCCTGGCGCGTCGTCCGGCCGGGGAGAGGGGCCCAGCGGGTCGCCATTGCGTAACCGAGGCCGGGGAATTTGGCGGGAGATGCTGCGAGCGGCTTGACGGGCAGCCGAACAGGTGCGCGCTGGAAAGTGTGTTAACGGTCACGTGAAGAGCCGGGTAGCGTGAATCGGTGACGCCGGGGGCGGCGCGGCCCACGGCTCCTGTTAAACTTAGCCAAGGGGGCCGCGGCGGCCCAAATTATTAAATCGAACACTCACCTATTTGCAGATATTGATCCAATAATGCGGCGAGAAATGCATGATCAGCTGCGATTGTGGCCGATTGCAAGTAGTTTACATTACAAATCTGACAGAAGATGATGGTTCACCAAGAATGGAGAGTAGGCCGCTGATGCACATGCCACTGCGTTTACATCAAAACTGTAATCAACCGCGCACTGGTCAGTCTAGACGTAACCGCGGTTAGTTGGTGTTGATTGCTGTCAGCTGCAACTCGTGGACGAGCTCGGCTCGAACACCCAGCCGCAGTTTACACTCCCATTCAAAAACCATTACAATGCATGGGATGTTTACCATTACATCGTCGCGACATCTGTCGGTGTAGCGTCAGATTATTCGAATCAATATAACTCTTCGTACAGATTTCTTTACTAAAAACGTCATGGTTTTTCATTAATTTATAACATGATTTTTTATTAAAAAAAAGTAAACGAAATGTTATAATTTAAAAATAAATTTAATTAACCCAAAAACTAATTAAAAAGCAAGGAACAGGAATGTCGCTTCATTTGATAAAAAATCCAGACAATAACGCACACGCTAAAAGTGCAATTTCATTAAAAACAGTATTAGTCACAATATTAAGTGGTACACTATATTTCCGCAATTTTAAATTTGCTATCTTTATAGTGATTTTTCTATAAAACTATCAACTATATGGTGTTGAAATTTGGTATACAAATATATTGATGGTTTCTCTATAAATTGACATTTTTAAAATGTTTTAGGCTACAAACACATTAACAAAAATTTTTCTTGAAGTCAATAAAAAGACACTCATTTTACACAAGAGTATATTTAAATATTTTGGATGTTTTTGAGTTAGAAACTTAAAAAAATCTCAATACATTTTACAGTTACCACAGAACAACTGGTAAGAATTTCATGCTAGCAGCTTACATAGTTCTTGAGAAAAACATGATTGTATCTTTAAAAAACTTAGTTGTGGAAAAAGTGAGATAAAGATATGTGCTATGTTAATGCATCCCTGGTCCATATTCAGGGTCAGCGGGATCATTATCTTTATCCTTCTGTGCTTTCCTTTTGTTCCAGGTTAGTACCCTGGAATTTTTGTTGATCACATCAGCTTACAGATCTACTGCACCAGCTGCCTCCATTCCACTGACCCCAGTATAATTACTTTTGAACTCACCACTGTCTTTATGTTGTTTCAATTTCTGTTCACAATTTTTTACAATATCACACTTTTAACAGTATTTACTCAAGGGTTCAACATCTATGACCTTTCCTGTGTCAATACTTGTTGCAGAAAATATACCTATGGCACTTGTATGTTTTCGCTTCTGCCAAGAATCATCCAGAGCAATAGTCAAATCAGTAGAACCTTTTTGCACTGTACAAAATTATTCAATACCCTTACCAGTATTTGAATATTTATTGTATGGTTCACTTGGTTCAATTGTTCATTGTCACACTTATTATTTTTCTCTCACAATCAGTGAAATGTCAAAAGGGGGCCGTTACCCGAACTGTCATAATGACATTTAAATCACATTTAAGACCTTTAGAGATCATTTTTACAAAAATACGTAAAGGTATATTATAAAATAGACTATGTAGAACTATGATACACAAAAAACGAAAAAATATTTTTTTGACCACAAATGGTGTACCACCTCCTCTTAAGAAAAAAAATTTATAATTTCTAACACTGAAATTTAAATTTATTGCAGGTGAACACAAAAAGGCAGGGAAGCTCATCAACTTTGTTGGATCGACAGGGACTCCTACTTATTGGCCCACAGACCCAAATAAGATTCCAGATCTCCTGGACTTTTTTGTCACACATGGAAACTCCACAGCAAACTTGCAGGTAATCCCAAGCTTTGGTCCCTTATCAGACCTCACATTGATAATTGTAACTGTCAGCATGTTTGTCATAAATAGATGTAGGTGTAGGGCATACCTAAACTACACAACATAAGGACAAACTGGGAATAATATAAACATAAAATAGAACAAGCAATAAAACTTAATATATATTCCAATTGATAAAGCTTTCACAGATCTAACTAATATTCTTAAACAGCAATCCATAGTCCCAAACCACAACAGAGACCTAACATATCCATAGAATTACAACAACTTATAGCAAAAAAACGAAAAGGTAGGGCAAAATGGACGTTAGTACAATTAGGATATTGGTTCCCAAACTTACTATGCCCATGGACCCCTTATAGCAAAAACCTAATCATGAATCCCCATGTGAAATAACTACATAATTGCATAATAGAAAAATGATTAACTTTGATGTCTTGATTGGTAAATGTAAATAAATCATTTTGATATTTAAGGTAGTATTTATTGGAATTATAACTTTTGTTTTATAATACAAAAACACATTTTTTTCAATGAGATGGGCGAACCTGATGGGATATGAGATTATTTATGTTCTGCTCTATGTTTGTGAGTAACATTCGTAAGTCTCCATGACCACTAATTTTCAGTCAATTTTTCATGATGAGGCTGATAACCATTAAATCCACGTTTTAATAAATAGAAAGACGAAAAGCAATCAACAGCTTCTGTACAGCAACCCATAATGCAGGATATAAAATTGATATCTATTTTTGTAACCATAATTTTTTTTTTAATAAATATAATTGCCAGTTCAACAAATACATGTTATGCATGACATCAATATTTATAGCTAATTAAATAATAACAGAAACTTATTGTTAGGACAATGATTATAATGTTAATAAGATTTGTATGTTTATCCTGATCTTGCTTTGTTCGTTATTCACTATCGGGTTCGGAAATACACAAGTCTTGACGAAGTTTGCGCTTGAGCCTGTGGTGTATGTTTCGTCTACCGATATTGTAGTAGATTGCGCCACGCACTCGCAGATGTTTTTAAAGAATTTGACTGAACTTTCACTGATAAACTCTTGAACTGTAGGCATTTCAGTTCATAGTGAAGTTGTTCGTTCCTGATGTGCCATGGTGCGTTCACTGCCATTCTGAGAATTTTGTTTTGAAGACGTCGAATTTTTTGTATGTTGGATTTTGCTGTGTTACTCCAGGTCGGTGAGGCGTAGAGAATCAACGGCCTTATTATAGGTTTGTATATCAGGGTGGCACATTTTGGCTTAAGTGAAGATTTCCTATTTATGATAAGATACAGTTGGGCTAGTCTCGCTTGGTTTAGTTTGAGGTTTATATGAAGTTTCCATGTGAGTCGTGTATCAAGAAGTATCCCTAGGTACTTAACTTCAGCATCAGTGGGGTTCCATGAAATAATGTTTTGGTTGATTGTGAGATTAGGAGGGTTTATGATGCGTCTTAGCTAGAAGATTTTTGCTTGGCATTTGCTTGGATCGATTTGTATGTTCCATTTGTTATACCACGAGCACAGTTGGTGAATCGTATTCTGTAGTTGACTGATAGCTATAGTGAGCTCGGTGTGTTGGGTTAAGACGGCTGTGGCGTAAGGTATATTAGCTGCTGTTATAGTTGGTAATTCCTCGCGTTGTTTTAATATACGTTTTGTGGCTCTCCACATTCCATGGTCATTTGGTTCCAAGTCCTTAATGTACCTTTGGTAGTTGAAGATTCGCAGTTCGTCCAAGACTTGTTTTAATCTATGGGTAAGTTGATTTAATAAACGTTTTGAGTCCTGATTACGATTTCTTTGCCAATCACGCCTAGCTTGACTTATCTTCTTAATTAGGTCAGTTATTTCTGTGGGAAGGTGATGGTGATTGGGTTTGTGGTTACGTTTGTTAGCTTGTGTTGCTTGACGAGTGCTGACTGAAATTGTAGATGTTAATTTGTCTATTGCGTTGTCAATATCTTCTTTGTTATTCAGACTGAGTCGGGACTTTAGTTGGTTGTTGAGGATGTTTTGAAAGTTCTCCCATTTAATTATCCCAGATGTGAGTCGTGGTGGAGGCTGTACTATTTGGGGGATGCAAGTGAATGATATGACAACCGGTAGATGGTCAGAGTCAAGTTCATCTATTACATTCTCGGCTGCGGCGATATGGCAGTAAAATTTGCTCGCTCACACACGTCCACTAAGTTTCAATGCGCGGGCCGAACTCGTAACCATAATTTGTGGTATCCTTGTTCAAACATTGGTTTCAGCTCCTCATTTGTGGATAATTCAATAAGTTGCTCTTGTATTAGTAAGGATTCATCTGAGTTTGTGGGTCTATTTGCAAAAGGGTTCAACACTCAATCGGAGATAACCAAGTCTTCAAATCTTTGGTTGAGGTCAGAATGAAGAGCCGTTAAGTGTTGACAATCAGCAAGCAAATCTTCATCTCGTTTTTGCAATTTTGAAAGATTGGGAATGGAGAGCATTCTTCTCTCCCCAAGTTTTGTTTGTATAGAAAGTTTTGCAGCAAACTTAGATATTATACTTTTAGTTTTGATTAAATTTAATTGATCACATTGTAGCTTCAAAGTGGATCCGTTAAATAAGTCAGTCATATAAGCCATGTCATTTTTTGAATTAATAAAATTGAGAAGCAAATCATTGTCTTTACTTTCCAGGAATTCCAACACTGAGTCAAAGAATACATAAAATTAATCCAAATCTGCTCTTTTAGAAAACCAAGGAACTTCCACGTTAAGTAGTAGACGATTATAATAATAGTTGAGCAAATAATCTCTTATTGAAGTGATTCCTTTTCATTTTATTAACTGCTCTAATGACATAATCTCGCGAACGATGCAAGCGTTCACTAAGGTTTTTGGCGACTAAATATTGTCGATGAATGATATAATGTACAGATAATACATGTCAGAAAGCCTTAGTGTCGTCCTACCATTGCCAAAGCACCGTTAGTAGCAACGAGGAGGATATTACTCAAAGGTATAAATTTTACATCGAAAAATCTTTTTAATTAGTTAAATATTGTTTCACCTTTCATCAGCTTCCAAGTTTCTTGGGAAATTTTTTCTTTTTTTACAATTTTTACTTGACTCGAAATTTTTTATTTATAAACTATAGTTAATTAATTACCTCAATAATCTTTTGCGTAACCAAGTTCTGAACATTTTGCAGATATATGCCGCTAAGAAATACCACGTGACTCAACATTTGAATAGTGGCATACACATAAAAAAAACTTACTAACAAACAAACAGCTACTTATTCAAAATTGTTTCACGGAGAATTCTAAACCAGACCCATCAAAATCAACATTTTTGTTTAACTTGGGCGGCGCATTTATTTCGGCGTCGATACCGCTAAATAAATTGAACATTCTAGTTCTAAAAAAAAAACGACACAAGAAATAATTCCGGATGAATCAACACTTAGAAAAAATTATTTGGAGTTGTGTTACCAATCTATAAGAATATGAAATAAAAAATAATTGCACTGTAACTATTTAGTTCGTAATATAAGTAAAAAAATGTGCCTAATTTTTAGAAATTTGATTTTATTAGGTAAGATATCGGAGACAATTATATCTGGATTTCAATCGATGAAACAACAGACTGTAAAGGCCGGTATATTGCAAATATGATAGTGGGTACACTATCTGAAGATAAACCAGGAATTTCACATCTGTTGTCATCAAAAGAATGAGAGAAAACAAACCATAAGACAATTGCCAACTTTTTTAACGATAGCTTGAGTAGGTGGTTTTCTAATAATTTTAAAAATTAAAATAATAAAACATTTTAGGATTATTGTACCCGAATGGAGTAAAGAAAGATAAAGTGCTTTTACTGGTGTCAGACGCTCCCTATATGGTTAAAGCTGGTCAAGTAATGCAATTTTTTTGCGAAAAAATTATACACATGACCTGCATGGTGCATGGTCTCCCTCGAGTGTGTGAATTTATTCGAGATGAATTCACTGCAAGTAAATTAATTTCTTCTACAAAATAATTTTTAATTTTTTTAAATTTCAGATATTCTTAAAAGCTCCTTTGCTTGTTGCTGTATATAAAGAAAAACTGCCGAATATATCATTGCCACCTGAACCTGTGGTTACAAGATGGGGTTTCTGGATTTCAGCAACATATTTTGAGGACATTAAAGGGGTATAAAAAATTATTACGTTTAATTGTACCTGATATTTATGTATCAATTTTTTTTTATATCTTCCAGGTTGTCGGTAGCTTTGATGCGACATCTTGTATGTATGGCGAAATCACAAGCTGCTTTCGACGATGCCAAAGTAAAGAGTGGCTTAATTTTTATTAAAACGAATTATGGGTTTTTGCCTGATGTGATGACGAAATTAGAAACGCGGGGATTAAATTTAGCGGAATCTTTTCAATTTTTTAACTCATCCGTAGCAGATATAAAAAAAATTCCTGAAATTATCGGACCAAAAATTGCAGCTAAATTAAATGCAGTGGTTGGAAAAAATCCGGGTCTTGCAATACTTGAAGAGGTTGCAAAAATACATCAAGATTCCGTGGGAACAGTAGAATTAGACGTTAAAGTAGTTTGTGCTTCAAAATATGCCCCTACAACATCGTGCGATGTTGAGCGTAGCTTCTCCAGATACAAAGAAATTTTGTCAGACAAAAGACAAAATCTATTGCCTTCTAATGCGGAAAAATATTTAATTAACCCATGGGAATCAAATCGAAAGGTATAAATTTTTTTTGTACTCATGTATTTTCATCTGAAATAAAGATGCCTTTTTGTGCCTTTTCTTAAAATTTTGCTGCCTTTTTGTGTGATTTTTTAATGCCCTTTTGCCTTATTTTATGACTTTTTTCCACAATTTTTTTGCCTGACTATCCGGACTCTAATAATTACGTTTGGGAAGTGATCCGACGATAACTCTAATTTTGATTCGATTATAAGGTAATTTCGGGATAAATCTCACATAAGCTGAAAGTAAAGCTTCGTTTTCTGACAAAGTTGACTCGTCAAGCTATATAGAGAATTCGGATGTTTTTAAGTACTCATTTAAAGAATTTTCTACGTACTGAGCCATTTTGTCAATCCTTTTTTGTACTGTATTATTACTCATTGTCAATGGAATTCTAATATCGAAAGCTGCTTTATGCAGCACGGTGCGTATTGCTTTAGCTGGTAGAATAAGTTCTTCACCAATGTTGTGCGGCTTTCCAGACTTTGCAATCAGTAAAAAAATGTTATAAGAGGCACGCAGTCCATCGTCATCTTACTCAGATGTTCCTTTGAATGCTTTAAAAAAAGTTAAATATTTATCTATTTTGTCACTATAGACTTTTGTTAAATGTTCCTTAAGCTTAGAATGTTTCATTGATTCATTTGACAAAGTTTAATTGCATGGAAAGCACCGGTAAAGCACTATTTCCTGTTAACGGAATTAAGTCATATTTTAAATACTCCACATTATATTATCTGCATTTTTCTTCGGCTCACTCATACTATTATCTGTAAAAAAGGACACACATTTAAGATATAAGAAAATAAAACAAATTATTTCTTCGCAAAAGACCACTATTTACTAATATTTTGTTTTATTTTGAAAATAGAATTTTTTTTTATAGATGTATATTTATTAGCAATCAGAACTACTACATTCTATGGGCTAATTGTATATCAGAATTTCAGCTCGAAATGACGTGACGAGAGCTCTTCTAGTGAAGGACTTTCTTAATCCACAAGAAGGTCTGCTGGCCAAAGTCTATGTAGTCGTCGTGTGTGTTCTCTTTCCAGTAACGGTTGAAGCAGATTATTTGATGGGGTGCCAATCTATCGTGGTGGGTTCTACTTCGTAGCTTGATGACATCTTTGACATAGGGAATCCTCAGGTCGTCGTGTAGCGTTTGGTTTGAGACATACCACGGTGCTTGAGATATCATACGTAGCACTTTAGATTGGCTTCTCTGGAGCAATGCTGTATTGGATTTGCTTGTGAAACCCCAGATTTCTATTCTGTACGTCCAAATAGGGATGATGATTGTTTTATATAGCAGTATTTTGTTTTCTAAGGAAAGTTTTGAGTTCTTCCCTAACAGCCAATAGAGTTCTTTGATCTTCAAGTCAATCTGCTTCCGTTTTTTGGTAATGTGATCTTTCCATGTTAACCTAGTGTCCAGGTGGAATCCAAGATATTTGATAGATATAGCTCGAGGGAGTTCGACGTTATTGAGAAAAAGCGGAGGACAACGTTCTTGTCTTAGAGTGAAGTCTATGTGCTGTGATTTGTTTTCGTTTATTTTAATTTTCCAGAGATGCAACCAAGCCTGAAGTACATTTAAGTGGATTTGTACTAGGTTAGATGCTATTGCTGGGTCTTCATGAGCTGCTAGTATGACAGTGTCATCAGCAAAAGTACAGATAGTAGTTTTAGTGGTTGTTGGGATATCGGATTTATATAGGTTGTAAAGGGTCGGTCCCAAGACGCTTCCCTGTGGTACACCTGCTTCTATGGAATGATAGTCTGATTTGGCATCTCCTACTTTGGTTCTAAATTTGCGGTCTGAAAGGTAGGATTTCAAGATGTCGAAATACTTTAGTGGGAGGGTTTCCTTGACTTTATATAAGAGACCTGTATGCCAGACCTTATCAAAGGCCTGGCTAACGCCCAGTAGAACTGAAGTACAATAATGTTTTTGTTCAAAAGCGTGGTTAATAACTTGGATTAATCTATGTGTTTGCTGAACTGTAGAATGTCCTGCTCGAAAACCAAATTGATGGGGAGGTATCTGGTGAAATATCGGCATTTAGTCTCTGTAGTAATAAGCGTTCTAATACCTTGGAAATTGTAGGGAGCAAACTAATTGGACGGTATGAGGTTACGTCATTTGGATTCTTTCCTGGTTTATTTATTAAGATTATTTCTGCCGTTTTTAGCATTGGAGGCCAGTGCTGCAGTCTTAAAATGGCATTAAAAATGTAGGTAGTAAAGAGTATCCCTTTTTTCGGCAATTCCCTGAGCATTTTTGGCGTCACACCGTCTGTACCTGGTGCTTTTCGGGTGTTAAGATGGTTAGGTTCGTTCTGAACTTCGTGTGGAGTGACGGATTTAATTCGAAATGGGAATTGTGGAATGTTGGATAAACTTGTTACGAAGTCATTAATTATATCTTGATTGTTGGGCTTAAAGACAGAGATGATTTGCAAAAATATCAGCCTTTTCTTGGTCGCATCTCGCCCATTTAGCGTTGTGATCAGCAAGATTTTTTATTGGAGCATTGTGTTCTTTTTTCTTGGATTTAATTGGTCTCCAGATAGAGTTGTCGAATCTATTTAGTCTTGTCACGTAGTCAGTGAAGGATTATTCACGGACTTCTCTAAGTTGCGCCTTTAATTGATTGCTAATGCGATTCAGTATATTTTTATCCACGGGTGCCTGGGTTGTGTGCCACCTAGACCGTGCCTTCCGTTTTTTACCAATTAAATGTTTTATTTCAAGTGGTATTGATTTTGTGGTATTAGCTATTGGCAGAGATGGAGTACTTTCCATAACTGAATGTTTAAGGGTACTTGTGAGGGCATCCAAAGCGTCTTCGACTTCGTTATGGATTTTGAGGCTTGTTTTTAGGTGAATCCGTTGTTCCACTTCATTTTTGTATTTATCCCAGTTGGTTTTGTTGTTATGAAGTTTAGGTGTAAAATTCTTAATAATTACGAAAGTACTAATAGTTGCAATTATCGGGGAATGGTCAGATGACAAATCGTAACTAGGAAATACTTCCATGTATGGTGAGAAGATTCCGTTGGTGATGAAGAAGTCCAACAGATCAGGAGTTTTATTTGGATCACTGGGCCAGTATGTTGGTTTACCGTTGGACAGAAATAAGTAGTTTTTTTCCTGGATTAGATTAGCTAGCTCACGACCTTTGGTAGTTGTTAGCCGAGGAAAGTAGAATGCCACAAAGTAACGCTCGTATCAATTAATTATTTAAGATATAAGGATAAAAGCGTCACATATGGTATAGATACGTATTTTTTACTAATTTAATTATTTATTTTTTAAGAAAAGTAAATAAATCAATTATTATCAAATAAATTAATAAATATCAAAATATAATATTGATAAATATTTTATAATAAAACTATTATATAAATTAACTTGAACAAAAGTATAACTTTGTTTAAATAAATTAATATACGAGAGTATATCAATTGTATTCAAAAATACTTACGTAACGTACGCTATCTTCGTGACAATACAATACAGAGCTACATTGTTGATTAGATGCACGACTCTTTTATAGTGCTTTTATAGCGACGAAATTCTATTCCTGTTTAAACCTGCATAGATATATAGATAGACGGCTGCCCGTGCGATGCTTGTCATTACTTGTAAAGGGTCTTTCATTAAGCGCTTCCTATCTTTAAATTTAAATAAAACAAAGTGTGTGTGAGATATCATCGAAATTTTTTATTCGTTTGAAAGGCCTATCGATGCCATTATGTATGGAATATAACATTGACTCTGGCGCATAAATCAGGCTGAATTTGACCGATGGCATGGGTTATGTTGGCTTTGAGGGCCGCTGTGGTTTGTGGCTTATTCGCATAGACCTGCGACTTAAGAAAACCCCACAAGAAAAAGTCTAACGGGGTCAAATCGCACGATCTCGGTGGCCAGTTCACATCACCTCCACGTGAGATGACCATGCCCTCAAATCGCTCGTGCAGAATGTCCAATGTGGCATGAGCTGTGTGGCACGTAGCGCCGTCCTGTTGAAACCACATGTCGTTGGTGTCCATATCATCCAATTCAGGCAAAAAAAGTTGGTAATCATCGACCTATAGCGCTCGCCTTTGGCGGTGATGGCCTGGCCAACGTCGTTCTCAAAGAAATATGGACCGATGACGCCGCCCGCCCAAAGTGTTCACCAAACAGTGACTTTTTCGGGATGCATTGGACGCTCTTGAATCTCATGTGGATTGGAATCGTCCGAAATTCGACAATTTTGTTTGTTGACGTACCCATTCATCCAGAAATGGGCCTCATCGCTGAAGATGATTTTTCGATGAAAATTAGGGTCAGTTTCCAACTGCTCCAGGGCCAATTCAGCAAACACACGTCGTTGTCTATGATCGTTTACCTTCAGCTCCTGGGTCAGTTGATTTTTGTACGGGTGCAGGCCCAAGTCACGACGCAAAATTCGCCAAGGTGTAGTCTACGAAAGGTCGAGTTCTTGTGAGCGACGCGAAATCGACTGCGTCGGATTCTCCTGCACACTCTCACGGACAGCGGCGATGTTTTCGGCAGATCTTGCGTTTCGTCGTCGTACGGGTGTTGGTTGATTGTTTACTGAACCAGTGGACTCAAATTTATCCACCATACTGCGAATAGTCCTCTCGGTAGGGCGATGATGGCGACCATAAAATGGGCGAAGCGCACGGAACATTGCCCGAACAGAACACCCATGATAAAACAATTTTATCATTTGCACGTGTTGTTGAACGCTATATCCGTCCATGGTGATTTGACAAAACGGACTGAATAAATGACAGCCAATTCGACAGATGTAGCTTCAACAATATGACCGTTATCAACTGTCAATGTTCGGAAGTCCCTATTGGAAGACCCTTTATTTTATGTACCGATCTATACTTATATTTTACTCAGCACGTGAAAATGGCTACCAATTTATTTATTGTTATTAATTTTAACTTTTATAATAATGAAAATGAGTTACAATTATTTTACTGCATATTAAACCTTTTGCGGACTCGCCAACGTTATCTGTGCACTCTCAAATTAATTTTAATTTGCCACAGACCCCCTCAGGTGTTAGAAGGACCCCTGGGGGTCCGTAGGAACCACTTTGGGAACCACTGAATTAGAATATTTACTCCATAGGAAATTAAAAATGAAATAAACCTTTTAAATAATAAAAAAGTGGCAAGCATTGATAAACTAACACCAAAAAATGATAAAAGAACTCCCAAGGAAAGGAATGTTACTGTTAATGTACATATAGTTACATAAGTTTAAACGAATTTGCGTTTAATAAAAATTTATTAACACATTGACGGACAAAGCGGTTATAACCGTCATCTGAGATTTCAATTTCCGTGGCACGACGGCTCCAGCCGTTGTATATTCAAAACCGTGCTTTGACAATGTGGCTGCAGCAGTCTGTCTGTCTGTTTTGCAGTATGTACGTGAATATATTGTGTCACCATACAAACCACTGTCAAAAACAGTGACACCGTAAACAATTTTATGTTGCAGGTTCCAAAGTGTTTGCTGTGTACTACGCAGCGATCCATAACAACTATATCTCAGTCTAGTGCGAACTTTCAGATGTCTGTACTTCTGTAAAACTTTAACAAGCAAAAAATTAACGAAGTGCGTATTACAGTTTTTATATAATCTCTATATAAAACCCCAATTTAAATTTTTAGAGTAAAATATGGGTTATGAAAAGGGAGAAGCGAAGTTACCAAAACGTATCAAGAAAATGCCACTTCCGAGGGTTCTAGTGAAAATGAGTATAAAGCGCATAGCTCAAAATTATGAAGTGATGAGGAAGAGGATGTTGAAGAGGACAACACAGTGGAAGATAAAGAAAATAATGCTGATAAAACAGAGGATGACATTGATAATGAAGATGAGAACGAAACATGGTATGAAGATGTAAGAGGTATTACAAATTTTAATTTTGACAAAAAAATTTCCTGTTCATAATAATATAACACCGCTGGATATGTTTTCAAACATTTTTGACAGTGATATTTTGAACATTGTAATATAGTCAATAAATGATTATCTTCTTCTGTCGTAGGCGTCTTGTTAGAAGCGTCGTGACCCAAGAACTACTTGTTCTGCATGCTTCTTTTTACGAATTCTGTTTCGGGCTGTTCTTGTGGCCTGTTCGATAGTATGGCCGGTGACCTCTTTAATCTGGTCCGTCCACCTTTTTGGTGCTCGTCCCCGCGGTCTTGATCCTCGATTTTTGCCCTGTACAACTAATTTTTCGAGATTGTCTAAATTTCTTCGTTTAAGTTTAAGTTTTAAAACGAATATGAAAGAGAAAAAAATTAAATACGAGATTAAGCTGTACGAATTATGTACACTGGAAGGATATGTTGTAATCGTATAGGTATACAAAGGTAAAACTAATGAAGATGAAGGCGATCCCAATAAAACAGTATTGAGTACTATGGATAACTATTTAGACAAGGGACACCATCTCTACATGGGAAACTATTACAAAGCCATTCCATTAAGTAAATTATTACTTACTTAATCCTAAGGCTTTTTACCTTTAGGTGTAAAGTTAGTGGGGTTGAACCCTGTATTGTTGCCTCCATTGTTTTCCATCTTGTATTTGGTTTCGTATTCCATCCCATTTTGTTCCCTTTTCTCTGCTTCTTCTTTGATTCTATCTAACCATCTTGTTCTTGGACGTTTTTTTGTTTTTCCCCTGCTTTTATCTTTTTCGGTACTTCCCTTTTACCCAATAATGTCGTCTTCATTGTATTAAATATATTTTCCGCTTTTTCCAATCTTTCATTTATTTCCTTGTCCACCTTTTCGTTTTCTTATATTATTGCTCTTAAATATTTGAAGTATTAAACTTGCTCTATTGGTTTTCCGTCCAGTTTTATTTCGTGAGTTTCTTTGTGTTAGATATCATCGTTTTGTTTTTTCAGTATTAATTTTCATGTTTATCTTCTTTAGTTCTTCGTCTATTTCTTTAAGATTATGTTGTAAATTCTCTTCCATGTCTGATATCATGGCAATGTCATCTGCGAATAGCAGTTTTGTTACCTGTGTTTATCTTAATTGCCAGTATCCCAATGTTAATTTTTTCATATTTTCCTTGGCCTTCTTTATTGCCTCTTATAGTACCACTGAAAATAAGAGCAGGCTCGGTACACATCCCTGTTTGACTTCTTGTTTAGTTTTAAATTCACTGGATTCTTCGTTGTTTGTTCTTAGTATGTTTGTATTTTCTTTATACATGCCCTTCTATGGTGTTTCTATTTACTTCTCTTTTCTGCAACACTTTCCATATATCTTCTCTTCGCATTCTATCAAACGCTTTTTTCAAATCGATAAAGCATATCTTTATTCTTATTAATTAATTTTTCGCTTATTTGTCTAATTATGAATATAAGATCTTGAGTACTTTTATAAACTTTTGACAGCGGAACGCTATAGGCAAAAGTTAATGATTTTAACATGGTGTCTGTCTGTGTGTCTGTCTGGAGACACGATAACTTCCGTTATAATCATCGGATTCACTTCAAACTTGGCATACATGTACCTTAGGTCAATACCTTCTTCGCTATTGAATTTCAGCCAAATCGGCCAAAGGTCAAGGGGTCAACGGTGAGGTCAAACTTTTTTCCATCACATAACATATGTCATATGATACCTCATTCGAAAACAGACGTCATATGAAACATTAGTTTATTGCACCTCTCGCTAATTCGCCACACCGCTGTCGAAAGTTTCATTTATGGTTTTACACCATTCTCGTTTTTCCTGAATCTACATTGCGTCTCTTCCAGTGTTGTGTCGCTTTTGTTTCTTATTCTTTTTCCTATTATTTTTGCAAATAGTATCCCTGGGACACTTGATAACGTTATTCCTCTGTAATTATTACAGTTAATTATTACAGTTCTTATATATGAATAAGATGATGTCCGTCTTCCAATCCTATTTTGTATTTTTGCAATCTTTAATATATCATTCATTATTTCATTTAATTTGTTTATTCCTTCTTGTCTCATGTATTTTATCATTTCCGAGGTGATGTTGTCTTTACTAGCTGCTTTGTCTACTTTTAATGTCTTTATTGCTTCTTTTTCTATTTCTTCATCTGTTATAATTTTTATTCCTATCACTTGATTTCCGTCTTATTCTTCATTTTCCTTCTCTTGATTTTGTATATCAGTGTGTGTTCTTCTTCGAAGTATTCCCTCCATCTATCCATTATTTTATTTTCTTCAGTTATTATGTTTCCTTCTTTTTCTTTTATATTTAGCATGCTGTACTCCTTTTTCTTCCTAAATTGTTTTATTGAACTATAGAACAATGTTTGATTCTTTCTATAATTTTCTGTCATTTTATGTCCAAATTTCTCCCATGATTTTCTTAGCCTCTTTAATTGCTAATATAAATTCTTTTCTTTTTTCTTTATATTCCTCATAATCTTACACTTTTCTCGTGTTCAGGTATTTTTTACATTTTTTATTCTTTATTTTGTTTGCATTTCATCTGTCCACCAGTCGTTTTTTCTCATATTATATCATATATATATATATATATATATATATATATATATATATATATATATATATATATATATATATGATATTTTGTTTTCTACAGCTCTCTTATGCTGTACTTAAAGTGAATCCATTTTTCCTCTATGGTTTTGTTTTTATTTTTATTATTTAGTTTGTCTTTTAGTATCTCTTGATATTTTTTCGGCACTTTTCTTCTTTTAGTTTGAAAATTTTCTTACTACTATCTTTTTGACTTTTACATCTTTTACTCTTTTCCATACGTCCTTACTCAACAGAAAATAGTCGATGATTGTTTTCTCATTCCTGCTTTCGCACACTCTCGTGAATTTGTGTATATTTTTGTGTTTAAATTTTGTATTTGGTATTATAAGATTATTTTCTACACATATTTCTGTTATTCTTTTTCCGTTATTTTTTAATGCTTCTTCTCCGTTTCTTCTGTTCCCATATTTTTATTCCCAACTCAACCATTTAGGTCTCCCATTATTATTAACTTTTCTCTACCATTATCTATTTCTTGTAGCTCATAATAAAATTTGTTTTTATCTTCTTTTTTCGCATCCCCTTTTTCCCCGTACGCCGTAATTACTGTCCAAATTTCGTCGTCTATCAATTTCATTTTGACTGTTAGTATTTGCTCGTTTACTTAATCTTCATGTATTACATCTTTTAGTCTATTAGGGGCAATTATTAATTTGACTCCATCTTTTGCTCTGTCCTTCATGTCCACTCCTGATCACAGTATCCAGTATCCTTTATGTATTTTCTTAAACCCCTTTCCTTTCTTTTTTGTTCTTGTAATTCCGAATATTTCTGTATTTTGCCGAATCATTTCTTCTAGTAGCTCTTCTTCTATCCCCGCGCTGCTTTGTACGTTCCATGTTCCTAGCTTAATCTCATTATGTTTATTACTCTGCTTCAGTTTTTATTTCTTTCCCTATATTTGCATATTCTTTCCTACGTATATTTTTTCAATTTTGCCGTTATTTTTATCGCTTTTACATATTTTTGTCTTTGTCGTCGTTTGCTGTTTAATGAGAGCTGTACATTTGTTTGAATTTCAAGTCAAGATGTTTAGGCTTAGTTTATATGTGGGGTGTTCGAATTTATGTAAAATACCAGATATTTAACCTCTGACTTTACTGGGGAATAGGAGCATTGTTAATCATAATAGGTGGGCAAACATTGCGCTTGTTTCTAAGTTAACCTGTTCAGATTTAGCGACATTTGTACTAATTTTCCACTTATCAAACCATTCTTGGGGAAACTTAAGAAGATGTTGGAGATTTTAGAATGTTATGAATAAATAACACGGGGAACGTGGTAATTTCGGTTTTATCGGTTGTTGGGATATCTCCTGTATAAACCAAGTATAGGATAGGTTCTAGGACACTGCTTTGTGGTACTCTGGCGTTAATAGGATGACCATTGAAAACTACATTATCGATCTTAACATGGAAACTTCTATCACATAGGGATGATTTCAGCATCAGAAATATTGGGCTGGTATAGGGGTTCTTTTATTTAAAACAACAAACCATTGTACCAGAGCTTATCAAAAGCCTGTTTAATATCCAAGAAGACCGATGTGAGACAATTAGGATCTCCAGTATTTGGTTAAAATTGATGTAACAGGATTAAGCTTAAGTCAATCGAGTCTTCAATTTTGCGCAACAATAGCTTTTGAAGATTTTGGATAAAACTGGAAGGAGGCTTATTGGCTTAACTGAGATCCCCATGGTGAGGCTCGAAAATAGAGCACAGATATATATATATATATATATATATATATATATATATATATATATATATATATATATATATATATATATATATGTATATATAAATGTATTTTGAGATAAGATTTACTTCAATATGTTAAGAATTCAGAAATACTTCTGATTCTTGCCTTTTATTCTGAATGCCATGGGTATTCCATCTGACAATCCTTAAGTCTCTTCAATCTATAACTTATCTCTTTATAAAGCGCCAGTATAGTTGGTTTTCCATTTGTCAAGTCTTACATTAACGCCTTATAGTATCTGCATTATATTTTGCATCATTTGTAACAATGAAATCCCTTTTGTTTGAATGGTAATAACTGCTAGTACAGACTGTTTATTCCAAATCGTTTGTGCTTAACAAGCTCCTACTTTTAGATTGTGGAATGAGTTTATTGTTCCTTACTACTTAAATGTTAACCTTCATATAATTGAGATTTGAATACTAAATGTTTAAAAAACTTTAAACTCGTTTTTCTCGAAACGACATTTTTGCACCTGGTGCAGATAATTTCTCAAAAACCACCGGGCGTATCGACTTCAAATTTTAACACGATATTCAGTACGATCATGGCTATGTCCCGAACCTCCAACTTGTTGATATTTTGATTTTAACTTATAATTTCGCCTGATTTATGATGCAAAAATACGTGATTTTGTTTACACTTATGCAAGAAACGCCGCCATTTTGTTAATTTTCGATAAAATAAAAAAGTGGAGGTTCGGGCCATAGGGGCGATGGCATAGATTAAGAAACTTCTTAGATTTTTTGTTTCAGATCACCAGGTGGGCCAGAATCACCTGCACCAGCAGAAAACTTTTTTGACATAGCTATGTTATATTATAAATAAACAAAGAAATATTTTTGATGACCAAAAAAAACATTTTTTACCACTCTGATTGATCATACCTTTAAGGGGAAAAAACGTTTGTCCAATTATTTTCAATAGTTCCCGAGAAAAAAATAAGGTATCCAAAATTTTATATGTATTATATAACAATTTGGTAACAGCATAGTAACAATAGCAGCCCATGTTACTAATATTACTTCTAAGCCAAAATTTTGCATGATGATTTTGTTAATAATCAAAAGTTGTTCATCAATAGTTTGCTATGTTATTGAGTCATAATTAAAATTTGGAAGATTTGGCGCTACTTAAAGCAAAGAGGATAGATAAGGTGAATATTGAAAAAGAAACACCATTTTTAATTAAAGGCTTGATTTATATGTTACGTTCTGCTTGTGTAAACGTAAGTGAAGTTCACTGAGAAGATGCTTAGAAGTATTCTATAATTGAAACAAATCGAATAGTTGGTGAAACATGTAATCAAAAGGAAACAACTATCTCAATTAGAAGTGCATTTGAAAGATCACTGCTTCATATAAACAATGTCATTCATTATCATCTTAACGAAATCCACATTGCGCGTTGTTGTTGAAAGTATTATATCAATCATTTTATGAAAGTTAATTCTTTCCAGACACGTTTCTTTTTCTCTTAAATGTAATAAATTCGTATATTTTAATCAACATGGACATTTTTTGTGGTTAAATTAATTTAAAATGGAACAGTGCAATCGATTATATATTTATACTTTCTTTTTAAACAACACTTCAGCAACACTGCCTTTATGAAATTTTTTGTTGTTCATCAGGTAAATGTACAGGTAAGAAAATCAATGTATTAAATTTTTATACATGTAATACAAAAAAAATTAATTAGCTTTAAATTAACATATTTGGTGTTTAGAAAGAAGACACTTCATCTTTGGTAATTATACCTCCACAGCTGTTATCTACAAATTTGTATAGTATGACTTTTATAAATGTATTTATGCATTCTAGGATACCCTGCACAAATTTCATTGTTAATGTGAATTTGAAAACAGAGAAAGAGAAACAGATTATAGGAAGCCACACAGCAGTTGTCAACTCCCACATTATTTTGAAACGTTTAGTAACAGTTCTGCTATTATATTCTCTTCAAAGAAAAGGATAACCTAAATATTATCTTTTATTTCGTTATTAACTTTACCACCGCCTCTATAGATTGACTTTGGATTTAACTAAACTGTATCATTGCAGTCTGGGATTTCTCCAAAAACAACTGTCAACGTCTGAGATATCCCTAAATATGCAGTTATCTCAAAGACATAATAATAAATAAGCCCGAGATAAGCCCGTCTTTTGCAATTTATATAAAAATATTTGTAATTTGTCAAGTATTTCTTTTAGTTTTCCAACTTAAAAGCTTTGAATTTTACATGAAAATATAAACAGTTCCATAAGAATGTATGTTGCTAATAATTGAACCACAAAGGATTATACAAATGTTATATATGTTATTATACTGTAACGAGTTTCCGAACGTCCCCTGTAGCTCGGCTGATTAACATCTGTATCGCGTCCAGTTAGGCCCCCGACTCTTCTAAGAATGCAGCTGGCGCGCCCGTGTTCGAGAACATTCTACAAGGTTCAATGCGGCGTTTCTCGACGATTCCCGACTGTTCGGGCATATTGTATTATATTATATAATTGTAAGTACAATAGATAAGTAGTTTTAAGTAAATTAGTACGTTTTATTCACCACTGCCAATTGCAGAAACGACACAATTAGTGTTAGATGTGAGGTATTTTTGCATTTGTATCATGTGTGGTGAATAAATTAAAATAAATACGGGGAAGCATAGCCGCGAAAAAAGTAACGCTTTTCGACCTAAAAGTTAATGATTTCAAACGCGAGCTGAAGGAAAGAGATTTAGAAATTACTGTAAATAAATCCATTTTACACCTCCGACTTAAACAAGCCTTATTGGGCGCTGGAGAGGACCCAGAATGTTTTTATTTTAAAATTGTGTCCGGATTGTCTGCGATGGTTGCCATGCTACACAAGTTAAAATCAGACTTGAATTCGAATATAAATAATAAAAGCAGATTTGAACTCGAATGTGATTAATATAAATAGCAAGATAGATGACTTAGAAGAAAAATTTTTGAGGACATTGGTCGACAAAATGAATCAAGTCAAAATGGAAATCGACGAAGTCCGATAAGAAAATAAAGGAAATTAATGAAGTAAAAATAGCACAGGACGAGAAAATTGATGCTCTTGAAGAGAAAATAAAAGAAAACGAAAATAGGTTCAGTGCTCCGATCAAGACCACTTCTGGTGGTGTACCTGATAAATGTAATGAGGGCAGTCAAAAAGGGCAGCAGATGCAGGGGCCAGTGTCGTGAGTCGATATGATGAGAACCAAAGTAAAGCCTCCAACTTTTAATAGTAAGTCTTCTTGGACAAATTATCACAAACAATTTAAGAGGACTGCTAGAGTGAATGAATGGTCAGAAATTGAAAAGGCGACTGCTTTAATTGTTGCTCTGCGTGGCGACGCTTTCGACCTATTATAGACTGGGCCCATTAACGACCAAGAGAACTATAACCAGCTCCTCAAACGCCTTGAAATGCGTTACGGCCATGCTCATCTAGAGATAGCTTCAGAATCGAGCACAAAAATTCGGCGAAATTCTCCAAGAATTTGAGGCAAACATAACTCGACTATTTCATACCCAACAGCATAAGATGACTTCTTGGGAGTACCAACTGTTTAAATATTTATTGACGACATTAACGATAGGGAAACCCAGCAGGCGATGAGGTTGGCTAGACCGAAGACAATGATTGATGCACTTACGCATGCACTAGAATTTGAAACTGCCAGACAGGCATTTAGGAGGCGTGGAAATATGAGACAATTGGCAGCAGATACCGAGGAACAAAATAAGGCACCCGTGGAGAACTTAGCCAAAAAGACATATTGAGGAAAAGGAATGGGAGAGGGCCTTTGTCGACTCCTAATGGTCCAGCCTGGGCCACGGAAACACAAATTGCGACTCTGACCATAATTTTAATAGTGTTTATGTTGATGACCAAGAAAATGGAAAGCTGCATGCCTTTCTACTGGACACAGGTGGGACGAAAATTAGTATACATAAATTGTGTTACAAATTGTATAATTGTAAGTACAGTAGATAAGTAGTTTTAGGTAAATTAGTACGTTGTATTCACCACTGCCAAGAGAAGAAATGTTGCAATACACATATGGTAGTTCAGGGCAGTTACAAAGACAAGTTCCAGCAAAAAAAACCTAGGTGGACTGAGAGATAAATCAGCCTGTGTGATAAATAATTAATGATAGTATTGGTACTTAATTAATTATTAACTCACTGAAGGACAAAACAAGTCCATTGCAACTAAAAATAGCAGAGCTATAAAATAAATTTAAAGAGCGGCATTTAAAGACAGTGGGGATGAAAACAAGAATTAATTCAAAACCACAATCCTGTTCCAGGAATGCAATACTAAAAGGGGTTACAAACATTGAAAATGAGCATGGAAAACAATCCACAAATTCTAGAAAGAAATTATATTAGTTAATGCTATAATCAGAACAGCCCAGAAACAGAAGAAGATTTGAAAAACGCTTTAAAGTAGTGATGATAACTAGGTATTGTAAAACCATAGAAACAGTAATACATAAAACTGTATAGTTAAAAAAATAATGGGAACAATGGAAGAACCAATGACAGAGAATTTGAAAGCAATGAAAGAAAAAATAGCAGATAACGCTAGATATTAAAAGTAAAAATAGAATAACTGCTTTATAGAATCAATAATTTAATCTTTTAATCTGGAATCATTTTCCGTAGAAGATAGGAATGAATGAAAAACGCTCTGGTCTATGTATCACAGAAGATTGTAAGCCATTACACCAGGCAATAGATAATTAAGAAAATCAATCTTTTTAATGACTCTCCTGAGAATTCATATTCTAAATATTTTTCACGCCGTACCTAGAAATCAACAAAGAAACTTTGCGATTAAAAATATGATATAGCAATATACATTTTATACAAGTGTAGTATATGCAAGTTAAAACTATGTCCAGAAACATGGAACAAGGTTACAAAAATTAAAATCTGATATTACATCAATAGTATATCTAGCATACCCCACCGTACCCAATAATTTTTTTGAAGAAATTAAATTTTGTGGACAGACTCAGGAGCAGCATCCAACAGTTACTAGGTTTAGCCCAGTTAAAGAAGCTTACAAAATCATATTAGAGGTACTATAAAAGAACATGTAAATAGTAAAGGAAAATTAAACGAAATGCTAATCATAAGTACCATGTGAAAACAAATCAAAAAATCTGGTGTGAACATCACACGACTTTCCTTATCCTATTATTTGGGTAATTCTGGCAAAAATTCTGGGCTTCAATTTTTTTTCGAGTTCCTATTTTACCAACTTTTACTTTAAATTCATGTTTATTTCGTGATAACAAATCATTTTACCAATGCCCAAACCATCTTTTTTGGTGTCCTGAGACTATAATTCGTGCAGAAACGTGAAAAACTGGGTAGGTCAATTTCCGCCGATTACATTACTTTCATTATTATAGGATAAGGAAAGTAAAAAATTGGGGCTACGTTAGAGTTGTAGCAAATGGAGGTATTTGTAACAAAATTGTGGAAAGACCATTAAAACAAAAGAATCGTCAAGAAAATTAGGCAAAGTCAGTATGTCGAGGCAATTGTCAAGTTCAAGAAGCAAAGCTCAAGTTGTCAACATCAATGTTTTATTCTTAAAATATATAAGGTCATATTTATTAACACCAAGAAGCAAAATTTTAGAAGTCCCAAATTATCTGCATGATGGAGCTTAAGGTGAGCATTTTGGAATTATGAAAATGTTGCAGAGTTCCTAAAAGAGCTCAGGTTAAACTGCAAAAAAAAACGTGAAGGAATGGTGCCGAAATTGCAAACTGTGTATTAGAAAATGGCCCCCTTGAAAGTAATACAATATATGCTGATCAATGGAAAGCATACAAGTCATGGACTGCTTTACTGAATGGACCAAACTGTACAAACCATAAGACAATTGCCAACTTTTTGACGATAGCTTAGTAGGTTATCTAATAATTTTAAAAATTTAATAATAAAACATTTTAGGATTATTGTACCCGAATGGAGTAAAGAAAGATAAAGTGCTTTTACTGGTGTCAGACGCTCCCTATATGGTTAAAGCTGGTCAAGTAATGCAATTTTTTGCGAAAAAATGATACACATGACCTGCATGGTGCATGGTCTCCATCGAGTGTGTGAATTTATTCGAGATGAATTCACTGCAATAAATTAATTTCTTCTACAAAATTTTTAATTTTTTAAATTTCAGATATTCTTAAAGCTCCTTTGCTTGTTGATATAAAGAAAAACTGCCGAATATATCATTGCCACCTGAACCTGTGGTTACAAGATGGGGTTTCTGGATCTCAGCACATATTTTGAGGACATTAAAAGTATAAAAAATTATACGTTTAATTGTACCTGATATTTATGTTTCAATTATTTTTTATATTTTCCAGGTTGTCGATAGCTTTGATGCAACATCTTGTATGTATAGCGAAGTCACAAGCTCCTTTCGACGATGCCAAAGTAAATTGTCTTAATTTTTATTAAAACGAGTTATGGTTTTTTGCCTGATGTGATTAGGAAATTAGAAACGCGGGGATTAAGTTTAGCGGAATCTTTTTAAATTTTTAACTCATCTGTAGCAGATACTAAAAAAGTTCCTAAAATTATGGGACAAAAAATTGCAGCTTAATTAAATGCAGTGGTTGTAAAAAATCCGTGTCTTGCAATACTTGAAGAGGTTGCGAAAATACATCAAGATTTCGTGGGAACAGTAGAATTAGACTTTAAAAAAGTTTGCGCTTTAAAATATGCCCCTATAACATCGTGCGATGTTGGGCGTAGCTTCTCCAGATACAAAGAAATTTTGTCAGACAAAAGACAAAATCTATTGCCTTCCAATGTGGAATAATATTTAATTACCGCATGGGAATCAAATCGAAATTTATAAATGTTTTTTTGTACTCTTATGTATTTTCACCTAAAATAAAAATGCCTTTTTGATACATTTTCTTAAAATTTTGCTGCCTTTTGTTGTGGTTTTTTTATGCCTTTTTGATGCCTTTTTTCGACAATTTTTTTGCCTAACAATCCGGACTCTACTAATTACGTTTGAAGTGATCCGACGATAACTCTAATTTTGATTCGATTATAAGGTAATTTCGGGATAAATCTCACATAAGCTGAAAGTAAAGCTTCGTTTTCTGACAAAGTTGACTCGTCAAGCTATATAGAAATTCGGATGTTTTAAGTACTCATTTAAAGAATTTTCTACGTACTGAGCCATTTTGTCAATCCTTTTTGTACTGTATTATTACTCATTGTCAATGGAATTCTAATATCGAAAGCTGCTTTATGCAGCACGGTGCGTATTTAAGCTGGTAGAATAAGTTCTTCACCAATGTTGTGCGGCTTTCCAGACTTTGCAATCAGTAAAAATGTTATAAGAGCACGCAGTCCATCGTCATCTTACTCAGATGTTCCTTTGAATGCTTTAAAAAAGTTAAATATTTATCTATTTTGTCACTATAGACTTTTGTTAAATGTTCCTTAAGCTTAGAATGTTTCATTGATTCATTTGACAAAGTTTAATTGCATGGCACCGGTAAAGCACTATTTCCTGTTAACGGAATTAAGTCATATTTAAATACTCCACATTATATTATCTGCATTTTCTTCGGCTCACTCATACTATTATCTGTAAAAGGACACATTTAGATATAAGAAAATAAAACAAATTATTTCTTCGCAAAAGACCACTATTTACTAATATTTTGTTTTATTTTGAAAATAGAATTTTTTATAGATGTATATTTATTAGCAATCAGAACTACTACATTCTATGGGCTAATTGTATATCAGAATTTCAGCTCGAAATGACGTGACGAGAGCTCTTCTAGTGAAGGACTTTCTTAATCCACAAGAAGGTCTGCTGGCCAAAGTCTATGTAGTCGTCGTGTGTGTTCTCTTTCCAGTAATGGTTGAAGCAGATTATTTGATGGGCTGCCAATCTATCGTGGTGGGTTCTACTTCGTAGCTTGATGACATCTTTGACATAGGGAATCCTCAGGTCGTCGTGTAGCGTTTGGTTTGAGACATACCACGGTGCTTGAGATATCATACGTAGCACTTTAGATTGGCTTCTCTGGAGCAATGCTGTATTGGATTTGCTTGAAACCCCAGATTTATATTCCGTACGTCCAAATAGGGATGATGATTGTTTTATATAGCAGTATTTTGTTTTCTAGAGAAAGTTTTGAGTTCTTCCCTAGCAGCCAATAGAGTTCTTTGATCTTCAAGTCAATCTGCTTCCGTTTTTTGGTTTCCATGTTAACCTAGTGTCCAGGTGGAATCCAAGATATTTGATAGATATAGCTCGAGGAAGTTCGACGTTATTGAGAAAAAGCGGAGGACAACGTTCGTGTCTTAGAGTGAAGTCTATGTGCTGTGATTTGTTTTCGTTTATTTTAATTTTCCAGAGATGCAACCAAGCCTGAAGTACATTTAAGTGGATTTGTACTAGGTTAGATGCTATTGCTGGGTCTTCATGAGCTGCTAGTATGACAGTGTCATCAGCAAAAGTACAGATAGTAGTTTTAGTGGTTGTTGGGATATCGGATTTATATAGGTTGTAAAGGGTCGGTCCCAAGACGCTTCCTGTGGTACACCTGCTTCTATGGAATGATAGTCTGATTTGGCATCTCCTACTTTGGTTCTAAATTTGCGGTCTGAAAGGTAGGATTTCAAGATGTCGAAATACTTTAGTGGGAGGGTTTCCTTGACTTTATATAAGAGACCTGTATGCCAGACCTTATCAAAGGCCTCAGCTACGAGAACTGAAGTACAATAATGTTTTTGTTCAAAAGCGTGGTTAATAACTTGGATTAATCTATGTGTTTGCTGAACTGTAGAATGTCCTGCTCGAAAACCAAATTGATGGGGAGGTATCTGGTGAAATATCGGCATTTAGTCTCTGTAGTAATAAGCGTTCTAATACCTTGGAAATTGTAGAGCAAACTAATTGGACGGTATGAGGTTACGTCATTTGGTTCTTTCCTGGTTTATTTATTAAGATTATTTCTGCCGTTTTTAGCATTGGAGGCCAGTGCTGCAGTCTTAAAATGGCATTAAAAATGTAGGTAGTAAAGAGTATCCCTTTTTCGGCAATTCCCTGAGCATTTTGGCGTCACACCGTCTGTACCTGGTGCTTTTCGGGTGTTAAGATGGTTAAGTTCGTTCTGAACTTCGTGTGGAGTGACGGATTTAATTCGAAATGGGAATTGTGGAATGTTGGATAAACTTGTTACGAAGTCATTAATTATATCTTGATTGTTGGGCTTAAAGACAGAGATGATTTGCAAAAAATATCAGCCTTTTCTTGGTCATCTCGCCCATTTAGCGTTGTGATCAGCAAGATTTTTATTGGAGCATTGTGTTCTTTTTTTTCTTGGATTTAATTGGTCTCCAGATAGAGTTGTCGAATCTATTTAGTCTTGTCACGTAGTCAGTGAAGGATTATTCACGGACTTCTCTAAGTTGCGCCTTTAATTGATTGCTAATGCGATTCAGTATATTTTTATCCACGGGTGCCTGGGTTGTGTGCCACCTAGACCGTGCCTTCCGTTTTACCAATTAAATGTTTTATTTCAAGTGGTATTGATTTTGTGGTATTAGCTATTGGCAGAGATGGAGTACTTTCCATAACTGAATGTTTAAGGTACTTGTGAGGGCATCCAAAGCGTCTTCGACTTCGTTATGGATTTTGAGGCTTGTTTTTAGGTGAATCCGTTGTTCCACTTCATTTTGTATTTATCCCAGTTGGTTTTGTTGTTATGAAGTTTAGGTGTAAAATTCTTAATAATTACGAAAGTACTAATAGTTGCAATTATCGGGGAATGGTCAGATGACAAATCGTAACTAGGAAATACTTCCATGTATGGTGAGAAGATTCCGTTGGTGATGAAGAAGTCCAACAGATCAGGAGTTTTATTTGGATCACTGGGCCAGTATGTTGGTTTACCGTTGGACAGAAATAAGTAGTTTTTTCCTGGATTAGATTAGCTAGCTCACGACCTTTGGTAGGTTAGCCGAGGAAAGTAGAATGCCACAAAGTAACGCTCGTATCAATTAATTATTTAAGATATAAGGATAAAAGCGTCACATATGGTATAGATACGTATTTTTACTAATTTAATTATTTATTTTTAAGAAAAGTAAATAAATCAATTATTATCAAATAAATTAATAAATATCAAAATATAATATTGATAAATATTTTATAATAAAACTATTATATAAATTAACTTGAACAAAAGTATAACTTTGTTTAAATAAATTAATATACGAGAGTATATCAATTGTATTCAAAAATACTTACGTAACGTACGCTATCTTCGTGACAATACAATACAGAGCTACATTGTTGATTAGATGCACGACTCTTTTATAGTGCTTTTATAGCGACGAAATTCTATTCCTGTTTAAACCTGCATAGATATATAGATAGACGGCTGCCCGTGCGATGCTTGTCATTACTTGTAAAGGGTCTTTCATTAAGCGCTTCCTATCTTTAAATTTAAATAAAACAAAGCGTGTGTGAGATATCATCGAAATTTTTTATTCGTTTGAAAGGCCTATCGATGCCATTATGTATGGAATATAACATTGACTCTGGCGCATAAATCAGGCTGAATTTGACCGATGGCATGGGTTATGTTGGCTTTGAGGGGCCGCTGTGGTTTGTGGCTTATTCGCATAGACCTGCGACTTAAGAAAACCCCACAAAAAGTCTAACGGGGTCAAATCGCACGATCTCGGTGGCCAGTTCACATCACCTCCACGTGAGATGACCATGCCCTCAAATCGCTCGTGCAGAATGTCCACTGTGACATGAGCTGTGTGGCACGTAGCGCCGTCCTGTTGAAACCACATGTCGTTGGTGTCCATATCATCCAATTCAGGCAAAAAAAGTTGGTAATCATCGACCTATAGCGCTCGCCTTTGGCGGTGATGGCCTGGCCAACGTCGTTCTCAAAGAAATATGGACCGATGACGCCGCCCAAAGTGTTCACACCAAACAGTGACTTTTCGGGATGCATTGGACGCTCTTGGAATCTCATGTGGATTGGAATCGTCCAAATTCGACAATTTTGTTTGTTGACGTACCATTCATCCAGAAATGGGCCTCATCGCTGAAGATGATTTTTCGATGAAAATTAGGGTCAGTTTCAACTGCTCCAGGGCCAATTCAGCAAACACACGTCGTTGTCTATGGTCGTTTACCTTCAGCTCCTGGGTCAGTTGATTTTTGTGCAGGCCCAAGTCACGACGCAAAATTCGCCAAGGTGTAGTCTACGAAAGGTCGAGTTCTTGTGAGCGACGCGAAATCGACTGCGTCGGTCTCCTGCACACTCTCACGGACAGCGGCGATGTTTTCGGCAGATCTTGCGTTTCGTCGTCGTACGGGTGTTGGTTGTTTACTGAACCAGTGGACTCAAATTTATCCACCATACTGCGAATAGTCCTCGGTAGGGCGATGGCGATAAAATGGGCGAAGCGCACGGAACGTTGCCCGAACAGAACACCCATGATAAAACAATTTTATCATTTGCACGTGTTGTTGAACGCTATATCCGTCCATGGTGATTTGACAAAACGGACTGAATAAATGACAGCCAATTCGACAGATGCTATAACGTTATCTGTCTGTGAAGACCCTTGTTATGTAATCTATACTTATTTTACCAGGTTACCAATTTATTTATTGCATTAACTTTTTAACTGCATATTAAAGCGGACTATCTGCACTCTCAAATTAATTTTAATTTACAGACCCCTCAGGTGTTAGAAGGACCCCTGGGGTCCATGGGAACCAGGGAACCACTGAATTAGAATATTTACTCCATAGGAAATTAAAATGAAATAAACCTTTAAATAATAAAAAGTGGCAAGCATTGATAAACTAACACCAAAAATGATAAAAGAACTCCCAAGGAAAGGTTAAATGTTAATACATATAGTTACATAAGTTTAAACGAATTTGCGTTTAATAAAATTTATTAACACATTGACGGACAAAGCGGTTATAACCGTCATCTGATTTCAATTTTAAATGGCACGACGGCCGTTGTATATTCAAAACGTGCTTTGACATTGGCTGCAGCAGTCTGTCTGTTTGCAGTATGTACGTGAATATATTGTCACCATACAAAACCACTGTCAAAACAGTGACACCGTAAACAATTTTGTTGCAGGTTCCAAAGTGTTTGCTGTACACAGCGATCCATAACAACTATATCTCAGTCTAGTGCGAACTTTCAGATGTCTGTGCTTGTAAAACTTTAAGCAAAAATTAACGAAGTGTATTACAGTTTTATATAATCTCTATATAAAACCCAATTTAAATTTTTAGTAAAATGGGTTATGAAAAGGGAGAAGCTACCAAAACGTATCAAGAAAATGCCACTTGAGGGTTCTAGTGAAAATGAGTATAAAGCGCATAGCTCAAAATTATGAAGTGATGAGGAAGAGGATGTTGAAGGACAACACAGTGGAAGATAAAGAAAATAATGCTGATAAAACAGAGGATGACATTGATAATGAAGATGAGAACGAAACATGGTATGAAGATGTAAGGTATTACAAATTTTAATTTTGACAAAAAATTTCCTGTTCATAATAATATATAACACCGCTGGATATGTTTTCAAACATTTTGACAGTGATATTTTGAACATTGTAATATAGTCAATAAATGATTATCTTCTTCTGTCGTAGGCGTCTTGTTAGAAGCGTCGTGACCCAAGAACTACTTGTTCTGCATGCTTCTTTTTCTGTTTCGGGCTGTTCTTGTGGCCTGTTCGATAGTATGGCCGGTGACCTCTTTAATCTGGTCCGTCCACCTTTTGGTGCTCGTCCCGCGGTCTTGATCCTCGATTTTTGCCCTGTTTAATTTTTTCGAGATTGTCTAAATTTCTTCGTTTAAGTTTAAGTTTTAAAACGAATATGAAAGAGAAAAAAATTAAATACGAGATTAAGCTGTAGAATTATGTACACTGGAAGGATATGTTGTAATCGTATAGGTATACAAAGGTAAAACTAATGAAGATGAAGGCGATCCCAATAAAACAGTATTGAGTACTATGGATAACTATTTAGACAAGGACACCATCTCTACATGGGAAACTATTACAAAGCCATTCCATTAAGTAAATTATTACCTAAGGCTTTTTACCTTTAGGTGTAAAGTTAGTGGGGTTGAACCCTGTATTGTTGCTCCATTGTTTTCCATCTTGTATTTGGTTTCGTATTCCATCCCATTTTGTTCCCTTTTCTCTGCTTCTTCTTTGATTCTATCTAACCATCTTGTTCTTGGACGTTTTTTTTTTCCCTGCTTTTATCTTTTCAGTACCCTTTTACCCAATAATGTCGTCTTCATTGTATTAAATATATTTTCCGCTTTTTCCAATCTTTCATTTATTTCCTTGTCCACCTTTTCGTTTTCTTATATTATTGCTCTTAAATATTTGAAGTATTAAACTTGCTCTATTGGTTTTCCGTCCAGTTTTATTTCGTGAGTTTCTTTGTGTTAGATATCATCGTTTTGTTTTTTCAGTATTAATTTTCATGTTTATCTTCTTTAGTTCTTCGTCTATTTCTTTAAGATTATGTTGTAAATTCTCTTCCATGTCTGATATCATGGCAATGTCATCTGCGAATAAGTTTTTTTACCTGTGTTTATCTTAATTGCCAGTATCCCAATGTTAATTTTTCATATTTTCCTTGGCCTTCTTTATTGCCTCTTATAGTACCACTGAAAATAAGAGCAGGCTCGGTACATCCCTGTTTGACTTCTTGTTTAGTTTTAAATTCACTGGATTCTTCGTTGTTTGTTCTTAGTATGTTTGTATTTTTCTTTATGTACCCTTCTATGGTGTTTCTATTTACTTCTCTTTTCTGCAACACTTTCCATATATCTTCTCTTCGCATTCTATCAAACGCTTTTTCAAATCGATAAAGCATATCTTTATTCTTAATTAATTTTTCGCTTATTTGTCTAATTATGAATATAAGATCTTGAGTACTTTTATAAACTTTTGACAGCGGAACGCTATAGGCAAAAGTTAATGATTTTTATGGTGTCTGTCTGTGTGTCTGTCTGGAGACACGATAACTTCCGTTATAATCATCGGATTCACTTCAAACTTGGCATACATGTACCTTAGGTCAATACCTTCTTCGCTATTGAATTTCAATAAAATCAGCCAAAGGTCAAGGGGTCAACGGTGAGGTCAAACTTTTCCATCACATAACATATGTATGATACCTCATTCGAAAACAGACGTCATATGAAACATTAGTTATTGCACCTCTCGCTAATTCGCCACCGCTGTCGAAAGTTTCATTTATGGTTTTACACCATTCTCGTTTTTCCTGAATCTACATTGCGTCTCTTCCAGTGTTGTGTCGCTTTTGTTTCTTATTCTTTTTCCTATTATTTTTGCAAATAGTATCCCTGGGACACTTGATAACGTTATTCCTCTGTAATTATTACAGTTAATTATTACAGTTCTTATATATGAATAAGATGATGTCCGTCTTCCAATCCTATTTTGTATTTTTGCAATCTTTAATATATCATTCATTATTTCATTTAATTTGTTTATTCCTTCTTGTCTCATGTATTTTATCATTTCCGAGATGATGTTGTCTTTACTAGCTGCTTTGTCTACTTTTAATGTCTTTATTGCTTCTTTTTCTATTTCTTCATCTGTTATAATTTTTATTCCTATCACTTGATTTCCGTCTTATTCTTCATTTTCCTTCTCTTGATTTTGTATATCAGTGTGTGTTCTTCTTCAGTATTCTCCATCTATCCATTATTTTATTTTCTTCAGTTATTATGTTTCCTTCTTTTTCTTTTATATTTAGCATGCTGTACTCCTTTTTCTTCCTAAATTGTTTTATTGAACTATAGAACAATGTTTGATTCTTTCTATAATTTTCTGTCATTTTATGTCCAAATTTCTCCCATGATTTTCTTAGCCTCTTTAATTGCTAATATAAATTCTTTTCTTTTCTTTATATTCCTCATAATCTTACACTTTTCTCGTGTTCAGGTATTTTTTACATTTTATTCTTTATTTTGTTTGCATTTCATCTGTCCACCAGTCGTTTTCTCATATTATATCATATATATATATATATATATATATATATATATATATATATATATATATATATATATATATATATATATGATATTTTTTTTCTACAGCTCTCTTTATGCTGTACTTAAAGTGAATCCATTTTTCCTCTATGGTTTTGTTTTTATTTTTATTATTTAGTTTGTCTTTTAGTATCTCTTGATATTTTTCGGCACTTTTCTTCTTTTTAGTTTGAAAATTTTCTTACTACTATCTTTTGACTTTTACATCTTTTACTCTTTTCCATACGTCCTTACTCAACAGAAAATAGTCGATGATTGTTTCTCATTCCTGCTTTCGCACTCTCGTGAATTTGTGTATATTTTTGTGTTTAAATTTTGTATTTGGTATTATAAGATTATTTTCTACACATATTTCTGTTATTCTTTTCCGTTATTTTAATGCTTCTTCTCCGTTTCTTCTGTTCCCATATATTTTTTTATTCCCAACTCAACCATTTAGGTCTCCCATTATTATTAACTTTTCTCTACCATTATCTATTTCTTGTAGCTCATAATAAAATTTGTTTTATCTTCTTTTCGCATCCTTTTTCCGTACGCCGTAATTACTGTCCAAATTTCGTCGTCTATCAATTTCATTTTGACTGTTAGTATTTGCTCGTTTACATAATCTTCATGTATTACATCTTTTAGTCTATTAGGGCAATTATTAATTTGACTCCTTCTTTTGCTCTGTCCTTCATGTCCACTCCTGATCACAGTATCCAGTATCCTTTATGTATTTTCTTAAACCCCTTTCCTTTCTTTTTTGTTCTTGTAATTCGAATATTTCTGTATTTTGCCGAATCATTTCTTCTAGTAGCTCTTCTTCTATCCCCGCTGCTTTGTACGTTCCATGTTCCTAGCTTAATCTCATTATGTTTATTACTCTGCTTCAGTTTTATTTCTTTCCCTATATTTGCATATTCTTTCCTACGTATATTTTTTCAATTTTGCCGTTATTTTTATCGCTTTTACATATTTTTGTCTTTGTCGTCGTTTGCTGTTTAATGAGAGCTGTACATTTGTTTGAATTTCAAGTCAAGATGTTTAGGCTTAGTTTATATGTGGGGTGTTCAATTTATGTAAAATACCAGATATTTAACCTCTGACTTTACTGGGGAATAGGAGCATTGTTAATCATAATAGGTGGGCAAACATTGCGCTTGTTTCTAAGTTAACCTGTTCAGATTTAGCGACATTTGTACTAATTTTCCACTTATCAAACCATTCTTGGGAAACTTAAGAAGATGTTGGAGATTTTAGAATGTTATGAATAAATAACACGGGAACGTGGTAATTTCGGTTTTATCGGTTGTTGGGATATCTCCTGTATAAACCAAGTATAGGATAGGTTCTAGGACACTGCTTTGTGGTACTCTGGCGTTAATAGGATGACCATTGAAAACTACATTATCGATCTTAACATGGAAACTTCTATCACATAGGGATGATTTCAGCATCAGAAATATTGGGCTGGAAAAGGGTCTTTTATTTAAAACAACAAACCATTGTACCAGAGCTTATCAAAAGCCTGTTTAATATCCAAGAAGACCGATGTGAGACATTTAGGATCTCAGTATTTGGTTAAAATTGATGTAACAGGATTAAGCTTAAGTCAATCGAGTCTTCAATTTTGCGCAACAATAGCTTTTTGAAGATTTTGGATAAAACTGGAAGGAGCTTATTGGCTTAACTGAGATCCCCATGGTGAGGCTCGAAAATAGAGCACAGATATATATATATATATATATATATATATATATATATATATATATATATATATATATATATATATATATATATATGTATATATAAATGTATTTTTGAGATAAGATTTACTTCAATATGTTAAGAATTCAGAAATACTTCTGATTCTTGCCTTTTATTCTGAATGCCATGGGTATTCCATCTGACAATCCTTAAGTCTCTTCAATCTATAACTTATCTCTTTATAAAGCGCCAGGATAGTTGGTTTTCCATTTGTCAAGTCTTACATTAACGCCTTATAGTATCTGCATTATATTTTGCATCATTTGTAACAATGAAATCCCTTTTGTTTGAATGGTAATAACTGCTAGTACAGACTGTTTATTCCAAATCGTTTGTGCTTAACAAGCTCCTACTTTTTAGATTGTGGAATGAGTTTATTGTTCCTTACTACTTAAATGTTAACCTTCATATAATTGAGATTTGAATACTAAATGTTTAAAAAACTTTAAACTCGTTTTTCTCGAAACGACATTTTTGCACCTGGTGCAGATAATTTCTCAAAAACCACCGGGCGTATCGACTTCAAATTTTAACACGATATTCAGTACGATCATGGCTATGTCCCGAACCTCCAACTTGTTGATATTTTGATTTTAACTTATAATTTCGCCTGATTTATGATGCAAAAATACGTGATTTTGTTTACACTTATGCAAGAAACGCCGCCATTTTGTTAATTTTCGATAAAATAAAAAGTGGAGGTTCGGGCCATAGGGGCGATGGCATAGATTAAGAAACTTCTTAGATTTTTGTTTCAGATCACCAGGTGGGCCAGAATCACCTGCACCAGCAGAAAACTTTTTGACATAGCTATGTTATATTATAAATAAACAAAGAAATATTTTGATGACCAAAAACATTTTTTACCACTCTGATTGATCATACCTTTAAGGAAAAAACGTTTGTCCAATTATTTTCAATAGTTCCGAGAAAAAATAAGGTATCCAAAATTTTATATGTATTATATAACAATTTGGTAACAGCATAGTAACAATAGCAGCCCATGTTACTAATATTACTTCTAAGCCAAAATTTTGCATGATGATTTTGTTAATAATCAAAAGTTGTTCATCAATAGTTTGCTATGTTATTGAGTCATAATTAAAATTTGGAAGATTTGGCGCTACTTAAAGCAAAGAGGATAGATAAGGTGAATATTGAAAAAACACACCATTTTAATTAAAGGCTTGATTTATATGTTACGTTCTGCTTGTGTAAACGTAAGTGAAGTTCACTGAGAAGATGCTTAGAAGTATTCTATAATTGAAACAAATCGAATAGTTGGTGAAACATGTAATCAAAAGGAAACAACTATCTCAATTAGAAGTGCATTTGAAAGATCACTGCTTCATATAAACAATGTCATTCATTATCATCTTAACGAAATCCACATTGCGCGTTGTTGTTGAAAGTATTATATCAATCATTTTATGAAAGTTAATTCTTTCCAGACACGTTTCTTTTCTCTGTAATAAATTCGTATATTTTAATCAACATGGACATTTTTGTGGTTAAATTAATTTAAAATGGAACAGTGCAATCGATTATATATTTATACTTTCTTTTAAACAACACTTCAGCAACACTGCCTTTATGAAATTTTTGTTGTTCATCAGGTAAATGTACAGGTAAGAAAATCAATGTATTAAATTTTATACATGTAATACAAAAAATTAATTAGCTTTAAATTAACATATTTGGTGTTTAGAAAGAAGACACTTCATCTTTGGTAATTATACCTCCACAGCTGTTATCTACAAATTTGTATAGTATGACTTTTATAAATGTATTTATGCATTCTAGGATACCCTGCACAAATTTCATTGTTAATGTGAATTTGAAAACAGAGAAAGAGAAACAGATTATAGGAAGCCACACAGCAGTTGTCAACTCCACATTATTTTGAAACGTTTAGTAACAGTTCTGCTATTATATTCTCTTCAAAGAAAAGGATAACCTAAATATTATCTTTTATTTCGTTATTAACTTTACCACCGCCTCTATAGATTGACTTTGGATTTAACTAAACTGTATCATTGCAGTCTGGGATTTCTCCAAAAACAACTGTCAACGTCTGAGATATCCCTAAATATGCAGTTATCTCAAAGACATAATAATAAATAAGCCCGAGATAAGCCCGTCTTTTGCAATTTATATAAAAATATTTGTAATTTGTCAAGTATTTCTTTTAGTTTTCCAACTTAAAAAGCTTTGAATTTTACATGAAAAATATAAACAGTTCCATAAGAATGTATGTTGCTAATAATTGAACCACAAAGGATTATACAAATGTTATATATGTTATTATACTGTAACGAGTTTCCGAACGTCCCCTGTAGCTCGGCTGATTAACATCTGTATCGCGTCCAGTTAGGCCCCGACTCTTCTAAGAATGCAGCTGGCGCGCCCGTGTTCGAGAACATTCTACAAGGTTCAATGCGGCGTTTCTCGACGATTCCCGACTGTTCGGGCATATTGTATTATATTATATAATTGTAAGTACAATAGATAAGTAGTTTTAAGTAAATTAGTACGTTTTATTCACCACTGCCAATTGCAGAAACGACACAATTAGTGTTAGATGTGAGGTATTTTGCATTTTGTATCATGTGGTGAATAAATTAAAATAAATACGGGGAAGCATAGCCGCGAAAAAAGTAACGCTTTTCGACCTAAAAGTTAATGATTTCAAACGCGAGCTGAAGGAAAGAGATTTAGAAATTACTGTAAATAAATCCATTTTACACCTCCGACTTAAACAAGCCTTATTGGGCGCTGGAGGACCCAGAATGTTTTTATTTTAAAATTGTGTCCGGATTGTCTGCGATGGTTGCCATGCTACACAAGTTAAAATCAGACTTGAATTCGAATATAAATAATAAAAGCAGATTTGAACTCGAATGTGATTAATATAAATAGCAAGATAGATGACTTAGAAGAAAAATTTTTGAGGACATTGGTCGACAAAATGAATCAAGTCAAAATGGAAATCGACGAAGTCCGATAAGAAAATAAAGAAATTAATGAAGTAAAAATAGCACAGGACGAGAAAATTGATGCTCTTGAAGAGAAAATAAAAGAAAACGAAAATAGGTTCAGTGCTCCGATCAAGACCACTTCTGGTGGTGTACCTGATAAATGTAATGAGGGCAGTCAAAAAGGGCAGCAGATGCAGGGGCCAGTGTCGTGAGTCGATATGATGAGAACCAAAGTAAAGCCTCCAACTTTTAATAGTAAGTCTTCTTGGACAAATTATCACAAACAATTTAAGAGGACTGCTAGAGTGAATGAATGGTCAGAAATTGAAAAGGCGACTGCTTTAATTGTTGCTCTGCGTGGCGACGCTTTCGACCTATTATAGACTGGGCCCATTAACGACCAAGAGAACTATAACCAGCTCCTCAAACGCCTTGAAATGCGTTACGGCCATGCTCATCTAGAGATAGCTTCAGAATCGAGCACAAAAATTCGGCGAAATTCTCCAAGAATTTGAGGCAAACATAACTCGACTATTTCATACCCAACAGCATAAGATGACTTCTTGGGAGTACCAACTGTTTAAATATTTATTGACGACATTAACGATAGGGAAACCCAGCAGGCGATGAGGTTGGCTAGACCGAAGACAATGATTGATGCACTTACGCATGCACTAGAATTTGAAACTGCCAGACAGGCATTTAGGAGGCGTGGAAATATGAGACAATTGGCAGCAGATACCGAGGAACAAAATAAGGCACCCGTGGAGAACTTAGCCAAAAGACATATTGAGGAAAAGGAATGGGAGAGGGCCTTTGTCGACTCCTAATGGTCCAGCCTGGGCCACGGAAACACAAATTGCGACTCTGACCATAATTTTAATAGTGTTTATGTTGATGACCAAGAAAATGGAAAGCTGCATGCCTTTCTACTGGACACAGGTGGGACGAAAATTAGTATACATAAATTGTGTTACAAATTGTATAATTGTAAGTACAGTAGATAAGTAGTTTTAGGTAAATTAGTACGTTGTATTCACCACTGCCAAGAGAAGAAATGTTGCAATACACATATGGTAGTTCAGGGGCAGTTACAAAGACAAGTTCCAGCAAAAAAAACCTAGGTGGACTGAGAGATAAATCAGCCTGTGTGATAAATAATTAATGATAGTATTGGTACTTAATTAATTATTAACTCACTGAAGGACAAAACAAGTCCATTGCAACTAAAAATAGCAGAGCTATAAAATAAATTTAAAGAGCGGCATTTAAAGACAGTGGGGATGAAAAAACAAGAATTAATTCAAAACCACAATCCTGTTCCAGGAATGCAATACTAAAAGGGGTTACAAACATTGAAAATGAGCATGGAAAAACAATCCACAAATTCTAGAAAGAAATTATATTAGTTAATGCTATAATCAGAACAGCCCAGAAACAGAAGAAGATTTGAAAAACGCTTTAAAGTAGTGATGATAACTAGGTATTGTAAAACCATAGAAAACAGTAATACATAAAACTGTATAGTTAAAAAAATAATGGGAACAATGGAAGAACCAATGACAGAGAATTTGAAAGCAATGAAAGAAAAATAGCAGATAACGCTAGATATTAAAAGTAAAAATAGAATAACTGCTTTATAGAATCAATAATTTAATCTTTTAATCTGGAATCATTTTCCGTAGAAGATAGGAATGAATGAAAACGCTCTGGTCTATGTATCACAGAAGATTGTAAGCCATTACACCAGGCAATAGATAATTAAGAAAATCAATCTTTTTAATGACTCTCCTGAGAATTCATATTCTAAATATTTTCACGCCGTACCTAGAAATCAACAAAGAAACTTTGCGATTAAAAATGATATAGCAATATACATTTTATACAAGTGTAGTATATGCAAGTTAAAACTATGTCCAGAAACATGGAACAAGGTTACAAAATTAAAATCTGATATTACATCAATAGTATATCTAGCATACCCCACCGTACCCAATAATTTTTTGAAGAAATTAAATTTTGTGGACAGACTCAGGAGCAGCATCCAACAGTTACTAGGTTTAGCCCAGTTAAAGAAGCTTACAAAATCATATTAGAGGTACTATAAAAGAACATGTAAATAGTAAAGGAAAATTAAACGAAATGCTAATCATAAGTACCATGTGAAAACAAATCAAAAATCTGGTGTGAACATCACGACTTTCCTTATCCTATTATTTGGGTAATTCTGGCAAAATTCTGGGCTTCAATTTTTTTCGAGTTCCTATTTTACCAACTTTTACTTTAAATTCATGTTTATTTCGTGATAACAAATCATTTTACCAATGCCCAAACCATCTTTTTGGTGT
Source organism: Sinelater perroti (assembly GCA_036346155.1). Lineage (NCBI taxonomy): Eukaryota > Metazoa > Arthropoda > Insecta > Coleoptera > Elateridae > Sinelater > Sinelater perroti. The sequence goes on from JARFIY010000374.1 coordinate 71,350, forward strand.
CCTGAGACTATAATTCGTGCAGAAACGTGAAAAACTGGGTAGGTCAATTTCCGCCGATTACCGAACCATAAGACAATTGCCAACTTTTTGACGATAGCTTAGTAGGTTATCTAATAATTTTAAAAATTTAATAATAAAACATTTTAGGATTATTGTACCCGAATGGAGTAAAGAAAGATAAAGTGCTTTTACTGGTGTCAGACGCTCCCTATATGGTTAAAGCTGGTCAAGTAATGCAATTTTTTGCGAAAAAATGATACACATGACCTGCATGGTGCATGGTCTCCATCGAGTGTGTGAATTTATTCGAGATGAATTCACTGCAATAAATTAATTTCTTCTACAAAATTTTTAATTTTTTAAATTTCAGATATTCTTAAAGCTCCTTTGCTTGTTGATATAAAGAAAAACTGCCGAATATATCATTGCCACCTGAACCTGTGGTTACAAGATGGGGTTTCTGGATCTCAGCACATATTTTGAGGACATTAAAAGTATAAAAAATTATACGTTTAATTGAGCATGATGCTTATGTTTCAATTATTTTTTATATTTTCCAGGTTGTCGATAGCTTTGATGCAACATCTTGTATGTATAGCGAAGTCACAAGCTCCTTTCGACGATGCCAAAGTAAATTGTCTTAATTTTTATTAAAACGAGTTATGGTTTTTTGCCTGATGTGATTAGGAAATTAGAAACGCGGGGATTAAGTTTAGCGGAATCTTTTTAAATTTTTAACTCATCTGTAGCAGATACTAAAAAAGTTCCTAAAATTATCGGACAAAAAATTGCAGCTTAATTAAATGCAGTGGTTGTAAAAAATCCGTGTCTTGCAATACTTGAAGAGGTTGCGAAAATACATCAAGATTTCGTGGGAACAGTAGAATTAGACTTTAAAAAAGTTTGCGCTTTAAAATATGCCCCTATAACATCGTGCGATGTTGGGCGTAGCTTCTCCAGATACAAAGAAATTTTGTCAGACAAAAGACAAAATCTATTGCCTTCCAATGTGGAATAATATTTAATTACCGCATGGGAATCAAATCGAAATTTATAAATGTTTTTTTGTACTCTTATGTATTTTCACCTAAAATAAAAATGCCTTTTTGATACATTTTCTTAAAATTTTGCTGCCTTTTGTTGTGGTTTTTTTATGCCTTTTTGATGCCTTTTTTCGACAATTTTTTTGCCTAACAATCCGGACTCTACTAATTACGTTTGAAGTGATCCGACGATAACTCTAATTTTGATTCGATTATAAGGTAATTTCGGGATAAATCTCACATAAGCTGAAAGTAAAGCTTCGTTTTCTGACAAAGTTGACTCGTCAAGCTATATAGAAATTCGGATGTTTTAAGTACTCATTTAAAGAATTTTCTACGTACTGAGCCATTTTGTCAATCCTTTTTGTACTGTATTATTACTCATTGTCAATGGAATTCTAATATCGAAAGCTGCTTTATGCAGCACGGTGCGTATTTAAGCTGGTAGAATAAGTTCTTCACCAATGTTGTGCGGCTTTCCAGACTTTGCAATCAGTAAAAATGTTATAAGAGCACGCAGTCCATCGTCATCTTACTCAGATGTTCCTTTGAATGCTTTAAAAAAGTTAAATATTTATCTATTTTGTCACTATAGACTTTTGTTAAATGTTCCTTAAGCTTAGAATGTTTCATTGATTCATTTGACAAAGTTTAATTGCATGGCACCGGTAAAGCACTATTTCCTGTTAACGGAATTAAGTCATATTTAAATACTCCACATTATATTATCTGCATTTTCTTCGGCTCACTCATACTATTATCTGTAAAAGGACACATTTAGATATAAGAAAATAAAACAAATTATTTCTTCGCAAAAGACCACTATTTACTAATATTTTGTTTTATTTTGAAAATAGAATTTTTTATAGATGTATATTTATTAGCAATCAGAACTACTACATTCTATGGGCTAATTGTATATCAGAATTTCAGCTCGAAATGACGTGACGAGAGCTCTTCTAGTGAAGGACTTTCTTAATCCACAAGAAGGTCTGCTGGCCAAAGTCTATGTAGTCGTCGTGTGTGTTCTCTTTCCAGTAATGGTTGAAGCAGATTATTTGATGGGCTGCCAATCTATCGTGGTGGGTTCTACTTCGTAGCTTGATGACATCTTTGACATAGGGAATCCTCAGGTCGTCGTGTAGCGTTTGGTTTGAGACATACCACGGTGCTTGAGATATCATACGTAGCACTTTAGATTGGCTTCTCTGGAGCAATGCTGTATTGGATTTGCTTGAAACCCCAGATTTCTATTCCTGTACGTCCAAATAGGGATGATGATTGTTTTATATAGCAGTATTTTGTTTTCTAAGGAAAGTTTTGAGTTCTTCCCTAACAGCCAATAGAGTTCTTTGATCTTCAAGTCAATCTGCTTCCGTTTTTTGTGATCTTTCCATGTTAACCTAGTGTCCAGGTGGAATCCAAGATATTTGATAGATATAGCTCGAGGAAGTTCGACGTTATTGAGAAAAAGCGGAGGACAACGTTCGTGTCTTAGAGTGAAGTCTATGTGCTGTGATTTGTTTTCGTTTATTTTAATTTTCCAGAGATGCAACCAAGCCTGAAGTACATTTAAGTGGATTTGTACTAGGTTAGATGCTATTGCTGGGTCTTCATGAGCTGCTAGTATGACAGTGTCATCAGCAAAAGTACAGATAGTAGTTTTAGTGGTTGTTGGGATATCGGATTTATATAGGTTGTAAAGGGTCGGTCCCAAGACGCTTCCTGTGGTACACCTGCTTCTATGGAATGATAGTCTGATTTGGCATCTCCTACTTTGGTTCTAAATTTGCGGTCTGAAAGGTAGGATTTCAAGATGTCGAAATACTTTAGTGGGAGGGTTTCCTTGACTTTATATAAGAGACCTGTATGCCAGACCTTATCAAAGGCCTCAGCTACGAGAACTGAAGTACAATAATGTTTTTGTTCAAAAGCGTGGTTAATAACTTGGATTAATCTATGTGTTTGCTGAACTGTAGAATGTCCTGCTCGAAAACCAAATTGATGGGGAGGTATCTGGTGAAATATCGGCATTTAGTCTCTGTAGTAATAAGCGTTCTAATACCTTGGAAATTGTAGAGCAAACTAATTGGACGGTATGAGGTTACGTCATTTGGTTCTTTCCTGGTTTATTTATTAAGATTATTTCTGCCGTTTTTAGCATTGGAGGCCAGTGCTGCAGTCTTAAAATGGCATTAAAAATGTAGGTAGTAAAGAGTATCCCTTTTTCGGCAATTCCCTGAGCATTTTGGCGTCACACCGTCTGTACCTGGTGCTTTTCGGGTGTTAAGATGGTTAAGTTCGTTCTGAACTTCGTGTGGAGTGACGGATTTAATTCGAAATGGGAATTGTGGAATGTTGGATAAACTTGTTACGAAGTCATTAATTATATCTTGATTGTTGGGCTTAAAGACAGAGATGATTTGCAAAAAATATCAGCCTTTTCTTGGTCATCTCGCCCATTTAGCGTTGTGATCAGCAAGATTTTTATTGGAGCATTGTGTTCTTTTTTTTCTTGGATTTAATTGGTCTCCAGATAGAGTTGTCGAATCTATTTAGTCTTGTCACGTAGTCAGTGAAGGATTATTCACGGACTTCTCTAAGTTGCGCCTTTAATTGATTGCTAATGCGATTCAGTATATTTTTATCCACGGGTGCCTGGGTTGTGTGCCACCTAGACCGTGCCTTCCGTTTTACCAATTAAATGTTTTATTTCAAGTGGTATTGATTTTGTGGTATTAGCTATTGGCAGAGATGGAGTACTTTCCATAACTGAATGTTTAAGGTACTTGTGAGGGCATCCAAAGCGTCTTCGACTTCGTTATGGATTTTGAGGCTTGTTTTTAGGTGAATCCGTTGTTCCACTTCATTTTGTATTTATCCCAGTTGGTTTTGTTGTTATGAAGTTTAGGTGTAAAATTCTTAATAATTACGAAAGTACTAATAGTTGCAATTATCGGGGAATGGTCAGATGACAAATCGTAACTAGGAAATACTTCCATGTATGGTGAGAAGATTCCGTTGGTGATGAAGAAGTCCAACAGATCAGGAGTTTTATTTGGATCACTGGGCCAGTATGTTGGTTTACCGTTGGACAGAAATAAGTAGTTTTTTCCTGGATTAGATTAGCTAGCTCACGACCTTTGGTAGGTTAGCCGAGGAAAGTAGAATGCCACAAAGTAACGCTCGTATCAATTAATTATTTAAGATATAAGGATAAAAGCGTCACATATGGTATAGATACGTATTTTTACTAATTTAATTATTTATTTTTAAGAAAAGTAAATAAATCAATTATTATCAAATAAATTAATAAATATCAAAATATAATATTGATAAATATTTTATAATAAAACTATTATATAAATTAACTTGAACAAAAGTATAACTTTGTTTAAATAAATTAATATACGAGAGTATATCAATTGTATTCAAAAATACTTACGTAACGTACGCTATCTTCGTGACAATACAATACAGAGCTACATTGTTGATTAGATGCACGACTCTTTTATAGTGCTTTTATAGCGACGAAATTCTATTCCTGTTTAAACCTGCATAGATATATAGATAGACGGCTGCCCGTGCGATGCTTGTCATTACTTGTAAAGGGTCTTTCATTAAGCGCTTCCTATCTTTAAATTTAAATAAAACAAAGCGTGTGTGAGATATCATCGAAATTTTTTATTCGTTTGAAAGGCCTATCGATGCCATTATGTATGGAATATAACATTGACTCTGGCGCATAAATCAGGCTGAATTTGACCGATGGCATGGGTTATGTTGGCTTTGAGGGGCCGCTGTGGTTTGTGGCTTATTCGCATAGACCTGCGACTTAAGAAAACCCCACAAAAAGTCTAACGGGGTCAAATCGCACGATCTCGGTGGCCAGTTCACATCACCTCCACGTGAGATGACCATGCCCTCAAATCGCTCGTGCAGAATGTCCACTGTGACATGAGCTGTGTGGCACGTAGCGCCGTCCTGTTGAAACCACATGTCGTTGGTGTCCATATCATCCAATTCAGGCAAAAAGTTGGTAATCATCGACCTATAGCGCTCGCCTTTGGCGGTGATGGCCTGGCCAACGTCGTTCTCAAAGAAATATGGACCGATGACGCCGCCCAAAGTGTTCACACCAAACAGTGACTTTTCGGGATGCATTGGACGCTCTTGGAATCTCATGTGGATTGGAATCGTCCAAATTCGACAATTTTGTTTGTTGACGTACCATTCATCCAGAAATGGGCCTCATCGCTGAAGATGATTTTTCGATGAAAATTAGGGTCAGTTTCAACTGCTCCAGGGCCAATTCAGCAAACACACGTCGTTGTCTATGGTCGTTTACCTTCAGCTCCTGGGTCAGTTGATTTTTGTGCAGGCCCAAGTCACGACGCAAAATTCGCCAAGGTGTAGTCTACGAAAGGTCGAGTTCTTGTGAGCGACGCGAAATCGACTGCGTCGGTCTCCTGCACACTCTCACGGACAGCGGCGATGTTTTCGGCAGATCTTGCGTTTCGTCGTCGTACGGGTGTTGGTTGTTTACTGAACCAGTGGACTCAAATTTATCCACCATACTGCGAATAGTCCTCGGTAGGGCGATGGCGATAAAATGGGCGAAGCGCACGGAACGTTGCCCGAACAGAACACCCATGATAAAACAATTTTATCATTTGCACGTGTTGTTGAACGCTATATCCGTCCATGGTGATTTGACAAAACGGACTGAATAAATGACAGCCAATTCGACAGATGCTATAACGTTATCTGTCTGTGAAGACCCTTGTTATGTAATCTATACTTATTTTACCAGGTTACCAATTTATTTATTGCATTAACTTTTTAACTGCATATTAAAGCGGACTATCTGCACTCTCAAATTAATTTTAATTTACAGACCCCTCAGGTGTTAGAAGGACCCCTGGGGTCCATGGGAACCAGGGAACCACTGAATTAGAATATTTACTCCATAGGAAATTAAAATGAAATAAACCTTTAAATAATAAAAAGTGGCAAGCATTGATAAACTAACACCAAAAATGATAAAAGAACTCCCAAGGAAAGGTTAAATGTTAATACATATAGTTACATAAGTTTAAACGAATTTGCGTTTAATAAAATTTATTAACACATTGACGGACAAAGCGGTTATAACCGTCATCTGATTTCAATTTTAAATGGCACGACGGCCGTTGTATATTCAAAACGTGCTTTGACATTGGCTGCAGCAGTCTGTCTGTTTGCAGTATGTACGTGAATATATTGTCACCATACAAAACCACTGTCAAAACAGTGACACCGTAAACAATTTTGTTGCAGGTTCCAAAGTGTTTGCTGTACACAGCGATCCATAACAACTATATCTCAGTCTAGTGCGAACTTTCAGATGTCTGTGCTTGTAAAACTTTAAGCAAAAATTAACGAAGTGTATTACAGTTTTATATAATCTCTATATAAAACCCAATTTAAATTTTTAGTAAAATGGGTTATGAAAAGGGAGAAGCTACCAAAACGTATCAAGAAAATGCCACTTGAGGGTTCTAGTGAAAATGAGTATAAAGCGCATAGCTCAAAATTATGAAGTGATGAGGAAGAGGATGTTGAAGGACAACACAGTGGAAGATAAAGAAAATAATGCTGATAAAACAGAGGATGACATTGATAATGAAGATGAGAACGAAACATGGTATGAAGATGTAAGGTATTACAAATTTTAATTTTGACAAAAAATTTCCTGTTCATAATAATATATAACACCGCTGGATATGTTTTCAAACATTTTGACAGTGATATTTTGAACATTGTAATATAGTCAATAAATGATTATCTTCTTCTGTCGTAGGCGTCTTGTTAGAAGCGTCGTGACCCAAGAACTACTTGTTCTGCATGCTTCTTTTTCTGTTTCGGGCTGTTCTTGTGGCCTGTTCGATAGTATGGCCGGTGACCTCTTTAATCTGGTCCGTCCACCTTTTGGTGCTCGTCCCGCGGTCTTGATCCTCGATTTTTGCCCTGTTTAATTTTTTCGAGATTGTCTAAATTTCTTCGTTTAAGTTTAAGTTTTAAAACGAATATGAAAGAGAAAAAAATTAAATACGAGATTAAGCTGTAGAATTATGTACACTGGAAGGATATGTTGTAATCGTATAGGTATACAAAGGTAAAACTAATGAAGATGAAGGCGATCCCAATAAAACAGTATTGAGTACTATGGATAACTATTTAGACAAGGACACCATCTCTACATGGGAAACTATTACAAAGCCATTCCATTAAGTAAATTATTACCTAAGGCTTTTTACCTTTAGGTGTAAAGTTAGTGGGGTTGAACCCTGTATTGTTGCTCCATTGTTTTCCATCTTGTATTTGGTTTCGTATTCCATCCCATTTTGTTCCCTTTTCTCTGCTTCTTCTTTGATTCTATCTAACCATCTTGTTCTTGGACGTTTTTTTTTTCCCTGCTTTTATCTTTTCAGTACCCTTTTACCCAATAATGTCGTCTTCATTGTATTAAATATATTTTCCGCTTTTTCCAATCTTTCATTTATTTCCTTGTCCACCTTTTCGTTTTCTTATATTATTGCTCTTAAATATTTGAAGTATTAAACTTGCTCTATTGGTTTTCCGTCCAGTTTTATTTCGTGAGTTTCTTTGTGTTAGATATCATCGTTTTGTTTTTTCAGTATTAATTTTCATGTTTATCTTCTTTAGTTCTTCGTCTATTTCTTTAAGATTATGTTGTAAATTCTCTTCCATGTCTGATATCATGGCAATGTCATCTGCGAATAAGTTTTTTTACCTGTGTTTATCTTAATTGCCAGTATCCCAATGTTAATTTTTCATATTTTCCTTGGCCTTCTTTATTGCCTCTTATAGTACCACTGAAAATAAGAGCAGGCTCGGTACATCCCTGTTTGACTTCTTGTTTAGTTTTAAATTCACTGGATTCTTCGTTGTTTGTTCTTAGTATGTTTGTATTTTTCTTTATGTACCCTTCTATGGTGTTTCTATTTACTTCTCTTTTCTGCAACACTTTCCATATATCTTCTCTTCGCATTCTATCAAACGCTTTTTCAAATCGATAAAGCATATCTTTATTCTTAATTAATTTTTCGCTTATTTGTCTAATTATGAATATAAGATCTTGAGTACTTTTATAAACTTTTGACAGCGGAACGCTATAGGCAAAAGTTAATGATTTTTATGGTGTCTGTCTGTGTGTCTGTCTGGAGACACGATAACTTCCGTTATAATCATCGGATTCACTTCAAACTTGGCATACATGTACCTTAGGTCAATACCTTCTTCGCTATTGAATTTCAATAAAATCAGCCAAAGGTCAAGGGGTCAACGGTGAGGTCAAACTTTTCCATCACATAACATATGTATGATACCTCATTCGAAAACAGACGTCATATGAAACATTAGTTATTGCACCTCTCGCTAATTCGCCACCGCTGTCGAAAGTTTCATTTATGGTTTTACACCATTCTCGTTTTTCCTGAATCTACATTGCGTCTCTTCCAGTGTTGTGTCGCTTTTGTTTCTTATTCTTTTTCCTATTATTTTTGCAAATAGTATCCCTGGGACACTTGATAACGTTATTCCTCTGTAATTATTACAGTTAATTATTACAGTTCTTATATATGAATAAGATGATGTCCGTCTTCCAATCCTATTTTGTATTTTTGCAATCTTTAATATATCATTCATTATTTCATTTAATTTGTTTATTCCTTCTTGTCTCATGTATTTTATCATTTCCGAGATGATGTTGTCTTTACTAGCTGCTTTGTCTACTTTTAATGTCTTTATTGCTTCTTTTCTATTTCTTCATCTGTTATAATTTTTATTCCTATCACTTGATTTCCGTCTTATTCTTCATTTTCCTTCTCTTGATTTTGTATATCAGTGTGTGTTCTTCTTCAGTATTCTCCATCTATCCATTATTTTATTTTCTTCAGTTATTATGTTTCCTTCTTTTTCTTTTATATTTAGCATGCTGTACTCCTTTTTCTTCCTAAATTGTTTTATTGAACTATAGAACAATGTTTGATTCTTTCTATAATTTTCTGTCATTTTATGTCCAAATTTCTCCCATGATTTTCTTAGCCTCTTTAATTGCTAATATAAATTCTTTTCTTTTCTTTATATTCCTCATAATCTTACACTTTTCTCGTGTTCAGGTATTTTTTACATTTTATTCTTTATTTTGTTTGCATTTCATCTGTCCACCAGTCGTTTTCTCATATTATATCATATATATATATATATATATATATATATATATATATATATATATATATATATATATATATATATATATGATATTTTTTTTCTACAGCTCTCTTTATGCTGTACTTAAAGTGAATCCATTTTTCCTCTATGGTTTTGTTTTTATTTTTATTATTTAGTTTGTCTTTTAGTATCTCTTGATATTTTTCGGCACTTTTCTTCTTTTTAGTTTGAAAATTTTCTTACTACTATCTTTTGACTTTTACATCTTTTACTCTTTTCCATACGTCCTTACTCAACAGAAAATAGTCGATGATTGTTTCTCATTCCTGCTTTCGCACTCTCGTGAATTTGTGTATATTTTTGTGTTTAAATTTTGTATTTGGTATTATAAGATTATTTTCTACACATATTTCTGTTATTCTTTTCCGTTATTTTAATGCTTCTTCTCCGTTTCTTCTGTTCCCATATATTTTTTTATTCCCAACTCAACCATTTAGGTCTCCCATTATTATTAACTTTTCTCTACCATTATCTATTTCTTGTAGCTCATAATAAAATTTGTTTTATCTTCTTTTCGCATCCTTTTTCCGTACGCCGTAATTACTGTCCAAATTTCGTCGTCTATCAATTTCATTTTGACTGTTAGTATTTGCTCGTTTACATAATCTTCATGTATTACATCTTTTAGTCTATTAGGGCAATTATTAATTTGACTCCTTCTTTTGCTCTGTCCTTCATGTCCACTCCTGATCACAGTATCCAGTATCCTTTATGTATTTTCTTAAACCCCTTTCCTTTCTTTTTTGTTCTTGTAATTCGAATATTTCTGTATTTTGCCGAATCATTTCTTCTAGTAGCTCTTCTTCTATCCCCGCTGCTTTGTACGTTCCATGTTCCTAGCTTAATCTCATTATGTTTATTACTCTGCTTCAGTTTTATTTCTTTCCCTATATTTGCATATTCTTTCCTACGTATATTTTTTCAATTTTGCCGTTATTTTTATCGCTTTTACATATTTTTGTCTTTGTCGTCGTTTGCTGTTTAATGAGAGCTGTACATTTGTTTGAATTTCAAGTCAAGATGTTTAGGCTTAGTTTATATGTGGGGTGTTCAATTTATGTAAAATACCAGATATTTAACCTCTGACTTTACTGGGGAATAGGAGCATTGTTAATCATAATAGGTGGGCAAACATTGCGCTTGTTTCTAAGTTAACCTGTTCAGATTTAGCGACATTTGTACTAATTTTCCACTTATCAAACCATTCTTGGGAAACTTAAGAAGATGTTGGAGATTTTAGAATGTTATGAATAAATAACACGGGAACGTGGTAATTTCGGTTTTATCGGTTGTTGGGATATCTCCTGTATAAACCAAGTATAGGATAGGTTCTAGGACACTGCTTTGTGGTACTCTGGCGTTAATAGGATGACCATTGAAAACTACATTATCGATCTTAACATGGAAACTTCTATCACATAGGGATGATTTCAGCATCAGAAATATTGGGCTGGAAAAGGGTCTTTTATTTAAAACAACAAACCATTGTACCAGAGCTTATCAAAAGCCTGTTTAATATCCAAGAAGACCGATGTGAGACATTTAGGATCTCAGTATTTGGTTAAAATTGATGTAACAGGATTAAGCTTAAGTCAATCGAGTCTTCAATTTTGCGCAACAATAGCTTTTTGAAGATTTTGGATAAAACTGGAAGGAGCTTATTGGCTTAACTGAGATCCCCATGGTGAGGCTCGAAAATAGAGCACAGATATATATATATATATATATATATATATATATATATATATATATATATATATATATATATATATATATATATATGTATATATAAATGTATTTTTGAGATAAGATTTACTTCAATATGTTAAGAATTCAGAAATACTTCTGATTCTTGCCTTTTATTCTGAATGCCATGGGTATTCCATCTGACAATCCTTAAGTCTCTTCAATCTATAACTTATCTCTTTATAAAGCGCCAGGATAGTTGGTTTTCCATTTGTCAAGTCTTACATTAACGCCTTATAGTATCTGCATTATATTTTGCATCATTTGTAACAATGAAATCCCTTTTGTTTGAATGGTAATAACTGCTAGTACAGACTGTTTATTCCAAATCGTTTGTGCTTAACAAGCTCCTACTTTTTAGATTGTGGAATGAGTTTATTGTTCCTTACTACTTAAATGTTAACCTTCATATAATTGAGATTTGAATACTAAATGTTTAAAAAACTTTAAACTCGTTTTTCTCGAAACGACATTTTTGCACCTGGTGCAGATAATTTCTCAAAAACCACCGGGCGTATCGACTTCAAATTTTAACACGATATTCAGTACGATCATGGCTATGTCCCGAACCTCCAACTTGTTGATATTTTGATTTTAACTTATAATTTCGCCTGATTTATGATGCAAAAATACGTGATTTTGTTTACACTTATGCAAGAAACGCCGCCATTTTGTTAATTTTCGATAAAATAAAAAGTGGAGGTTCGGGCCATAGGGGCGATGGCATAGATTAAGAAACTTCTTAGATTTTTGTTTCAGATCACCAGGTGGGCCAGAATCACCTGCACCAGCAGAAAACTTTTTGACATAGCTATGTTATATTATAAATAAACAAAGAAATATTTTGATGACCAAAAACATTTTTTACCACTCTGATTGATCATACCTTTAAGGAAAAAACGTTTGTCCAATTATTTTCAATAGTTCCGAGAAAAAATAAGGTATCCAAAATTTTATATGTATTATATAACAATTTGGTAACAGCATAGTAACAATAGCAGCCCATGTTACTAATATTACTTCTAAGCCAAAATTTTGCATGATGATTTTGTTAATAATCAAAAGTTGTTCATCAATAGTTTGCTATGTTATTGAGTCATAATTAAAATTTGGAAGATTTGGCGCTACTTAAAGCAAAGAGGATAGATAAGGTGAATATTGAAAAAACACACCATTTTAATTAAAGGCTTGATTTATATGTTACGTTCTGCTTGTGTAAACGTAAGTGAAGTTCACTGAGAAGATGCTTAGAAGTATTCTATAATTGAAACAAATCGAATAGTTGGTGAAACATGTAATCAAAAGGAAACAACTATCTCAATTAGAAGTGCATTTGAAAGATCACTGCTTCATATAAACAATGTCATTCATTATCATCTTAACGAAATCCACATTGCGCGTTGTTGTTGAAAGTATTATATCAATCATTTTATGAAAGTTAATTCTTTCCAGACACGTTTCTTTTCTCTGTAATAAATTCGTATATTTTAATCAACATGGACATTTTTGTGGTTAAATTAATTTAAAATGGAACAGTGCAATCGATTATATATTTATACTTTCTTTTTAAACAACACTTCAGCAACACTGCCTTTATGAAATTTTTTGTTGTTCATCAGGTAAATGTACAGGTAAGAAAATCAATGTATTAAATTTTATACATGTAATACAAAAAATTAATTAGCTTTAAATTAACATATTTGGTGTTTAGAAAGAAGACACTTCATCTTTGGTAATTATACCTCCACAGCTGTTATCTACAAATTTGTATAGTATGACTTTTATAAATGTATTTATGCATTCTAGGATACCCTGCACAAATTTCATTGTTAATGTGAATTTGAAAACAGAGAAAGAGAAACAGATTATAGGAAGCCACACAGCAGTTGTCAACTCCACATTATTTTGAAACGTTTAGTAACAGTTCTGCTATTATATTCTCTTCAAAGAAAAGGATAACCTAAATATTATCTTTTATTTCGTTATTAACTTTACCACCGCCTCTATAGATTGACTTTGGATTTAACTAAACTGTATCATTGCAGTCTGGGATTTCTCCAAAAACAACTGTCAACGTCTGAGATATCCCTAAATATGCAGTTATCTCAAAGACATAATAATAAATAAGCCCGAGATAAGCCCGTCTTTTGCAATTTATATAAAATATTTGTAATTTGTCAAGTATTTCTTTTAGTTTTCCAACTTAAAAAGCTTTGAATTTTACATGAAAAATATAAACAGTTCCATAAGAATGTATGTTGCTAATAATTGAACCACAAAGGATTATACAAATGTTATATATGTTATTATACTGTAACGAGTTTCCGAACGTCCCCTGTAGCTCGGCTGATTAACATCTGTATCGCGTCCAGTTAGGCCCCCGACTCTTCTAAGAATGCAGCTGGCGCGCCCGTGTTCGAGAACATTCTACAAGGTTCAATGCGGCGTTTCTCGACGATTCCCGACTGTTCGGGCATATTGTATTATATTATATAATTGTAAGTACAATAGATAAGTAGTTTTAAGTAAATTAGTACGTTTTATTCACCACTGCCAATTGCAGAAACGACACAATTAGTGTTAGATGTGAGGTATTTTGCATTTTGTATCATGTGGTGAATAAATTAAAATAAATACGGGGAAGCATAGCCGCGAAAAAAGTAACGCTTTTCGACCTAAAAGTTAATGATTTCAAACGCGAGCTGAAGGAAAGAGATTTAGAAATTACTGTAAATAAATCCATTTTACACCTCCGACTTAAACAAGCCTTATTGGGCGCTGGAGGACCCAGAATGTTTTTATTTTAAAATTGTGTCCGGATTGTCTGCGATGGTTGCCATGCTACACAAGTTAAAATCAGACTTGAATTCGAATATAAATAATAAAAGCAGATTTGAACTCGAATGTGATTAATATAAATAGCAAGATAGATGACTTAGAAGAAAAATTTTTGAGGACATTGGTCGACAAAATGAATCAAGTCAAAATGGAAATCGACGAAGTCCGATAAGAAAATAAAGAAATTAATGAAGTAAAAATAGCACAGGACGAGAAAATTGATGCTCTTGAAGAGAAAATAAAAGAAAACGAAAATAGGTTCAGTGCTCCGATCAAGACCACTTCTGGTGGTGTACCTGATAAATGTAATGAGGGCAGTCAAAAGGGCAGCAGATGCAGGGGCCAGTGTCGTGAGTCGATATGATGAGAACCAAAGTAAAGCCTCCAACTTTTAATAGTAAGTCTTCTTGGACAAATTATCACAAACAATTTAAGAGGACTGCTAGAGTGAATGAATGGTCAGAAATTGAAAAGGCGACTGCTTTAATTGTTGCTCTGCGTGGCGACGCTTTCGACCTATTATAGACTGGGCCCATTAACGACCAAGAGAACTATAACCAGCTCCTCAAACGCCTTGAAATGCGTTACGGCCATGCTCATCTAGAGATAGCTTCAGAATCGAGCACAAAAATTCGGCGAAATTCTCCAAGAATTTGAGGCAAACATAACTCGACTATTTCATACCCAACAGCATAAGATGACTTCTTGGGAGTACCAACTGTTTAAATATTTATTGACGACATTAACGATAGGGAAACCCAGCAGGCGATGAGGTTGGCTAGACCGAAGACAATGATTGATGCACTTACGCATGCACTAGAATTTGAAACTGCCAGACAGGCATTTAGGAGGCGTGGAAATATGAGACAATTGGCAGCAGATACCGAGGAACAAAATAAGGCACCCGTGGAGAACTTAGCCAAAAAGACATATTGAGGAAAAGGAATGGGAGAGGGCCTTTGTCGACTCCTAATGGTCCAGCCTGGGCCACGGAAACACAAATTGCGACTCTGACCATAATTTTAATAGTGTTTATGTTGATGACCAAGAAAATGGAAAGCTGCATGCCTTTCTACTGGACACAGGTGGGACGAAAATTAGTATACATAAATTGTGTTACAAATTGTATAATTGTAAGTACAGTAGATAAGTAGTTTTAGGTAAATTAGTACGTTGTATTCACCACTGCCAAGAGAAGAAATGTTGCAATACACATATGGTAGTTCAGGGGCAGTTACAAAGACAAGTTCCAGCAAAAAAAACCTAGGTGGACTGAGAGATAAATCAGCCTGTGTGATAAATAATTAATGATAGTATTGGTACTTAATTAATTATTAACTCACTGAAGGACAAAACAAGTCCATTGCAACTAAAAATAGCAGAGCTATAAAATAAATTTAAAGAGCGGCATTTAAAGACAGTGGGGATGAAAAAACAAGAATTAATTCAAAACCACAATCCTGTTCCAGGAATGCAATACTAAAAGGGGTTACAAACATTGAAAATGAGCATGGAAAAACAATCCACAAATTCTAGAAAGAAATTATATTAGTTAATGCTATAATCAGAACAGCCCAGAAACAGAAGAAGATTTGAAAAAACGCTTTAAAGTAGTGATGATAACTAGGTATTGTAAAACCATAGAAAACAGTAATACATAAAACTGTATAGTTAAAAAAAATAATGGGAACAATGGAAGAACCAATGACAGAGAATTTGAAAGCAATGAAAGAAAAAATAGCAGATAACGCTAGATATTAAAAGTAAAAATAGAATAACTGCTTTATAGAATCAATAATTTAATCTTTTAATCTGGAATCATTTTCCGTAGAAGATAGGAATGAATGAAAAACGCTCTGGTCTATGTATCACAGAAGATTGTAAGCCATTACACCAGGCAATAGATAATTAAGAAAATCAATCTTTTAATGACTCTCCTGAGAATTCATATTCTAAATATTTTCACGCCGTACCTAGAAATCAACAAAGAAACTTTGCGATTAAAAATGATATAGCAATATACATTTTATACAAGTGTAGTATATGCAAGTTAAAACTATGTCCAGAAACATGGAACAAGGTTACAAAATTAAAATCTGATATTACATCAATAGTATATCTAGCATACCCCACCGTACCCAATAATTTTTTGAAGAAATTAAATTTTGTGGACAGACTCAGGAGCAGCATCCAACAGTTACTAGGTTTAGCCCAGTTAAAGAAGCTTACAAAATCATATTAGAGGTACTATAAAAGAACATGTAAATAGTAAAGGAAAATTAAACGAAATGCTAATCATAAGTACCATGTGAAAACAAATCAAAAATCTGGTGTGAACATCACGACTTTCCTTATCCTATTATTTGGGTAATTCTGGCAAAATTCTGGGCTTCAATTTTTTTCGAGTTCCTATTTTACCAACTTTTACTTTAAATTCATGTTTATTTCGTGA
The DNA here is from genome assembly GCA_036346155.1 of Sinelater perroti. Classification (NCBI taxonomy): domain Eukaryota; kingdom Metazoa; phylum Arthropoda; class Insecta; order Coleoptera; family Elateridae; genus Sinelater; species Sinelater perroti. Next base: position 87,724 of record JARFIY010000374.1, read on the forward strand.
TAACAAATCATTTTACCAATGCCCAAACCATCTTTTTGGTGTCCTGAGACTATAATTCGTGCAGAAACGTGAAAAACTGGGTAGGTCAATTTCCGGTGAAGGCCTGCTATGAGACCGAGGTGCGGAGAGAGACGTCATCCACACCATATGGGATTCACAGAGTGAGAAGAACCGGATTGTGGTCACGATCCAGCTCAGACATTCTCAATCGTGTGCTCCAATGGAGACGTCCTTGAGAATGGTAATATCAAAAACGTCCGGGTGACTTGTGAAGCCATGGCCCACCACCACTAGGTCGCGGGATTGACTGTACCTAGTGGCAAGGTTAACGCTCGCTGATTGACTCCTCCCGTAACCTGGACATAAGAAATGCCAGGTACGAGGACTGGTTTCTAGGACGGGCGAGAGACCGGCGCTAATCTTGAACCGAATTGGAAGGCTGGTTGACGTTTGAGGAACTCCCGACAGCCCCAGTAGTTTCCTGGGTGTGGGCCAGAGCAGTTGGCACACACTTGGCAATCTCATAGTAGTGTTGTAACTCGACCATGCATAATTTTAAATGGAACTTTTCAAACTCCAGCGCGGTATCCCGGGCGCGCGACGGTAACCGCGAACAACCACTATAGTTTTAAAAAGCATATACAGTGGCCTAGCCGCTAACGACGGTGGTGCGCATTCGCCGCAAAAGAACTGCTCGCACGTAATTACCGCCAACCGACGTATCGGCTGGAAAACCACTACTAGCTTGTGCAACTATACGGCACATACGGCTGAACCCAACCGTCTGCACAGACTCCTAGCTTGCGGCTCTGGCGTTCCTGAACAAGGTGGCTTCTTTTATAGCTTTATAGTCACCGGTGGGATTGAAGAAGGCATTTCAGGGTGCGCGCGTCCTGGTCGTCAATGAGACGAGTTGGAACACGTGGCACTTCTCGAGAGGGTACTAGCAGAGCGATACGAAACTCCTACTTGCGCTGAGTGTTCGCGTTACTAATGCATTTTTCTCGAAAATTGTTTGTTTTTGGCTTCAAATAGAAAACCCTTTTATGAGAATTAACAGAGTTCTTTCATAATAACTTATTCAAATTGCAAAATTAACTTGAAAAGAAAGTCGTAATAAATCTTAGAAACATTAAAATCTATTACTTTAAATCCTAGTTATGTGAAAAGACGTTAAAAATGTTGCCAACGTACTTGACCTACATTTTTAAATTATAAAATATTACAATTCCCTAAAATTGTTTCCAGCATCTCTTTTTAATATGCATTTCTCTTATTTAATGTAAATAACAAATGCTCTACATTCACTTTGAAAAAATTATAGGTTATGTAATAGTTGAGTATTAGCACTACAAATCAAAATGTGTTTACGCCTTACATGTAAATATATTTCTATTAAATACCTTTTATTTGAACTAATTAAATTTTCTTTTTAGTTTTTGTGGTACTGTTCTGTTGTTTCACCTTGGAAATGGTGATAATGTTTCAAATGGTTAAGGAAGATGGTTTTCGGCACATGCCATTATTCCTTTATAATTTTACGTGGTTTGTACATGTTGTTAAGAAACGTTTCCATAAAATAGCAGTAGTTCCAACAATATGCAACATTATAAAAAAATTCCTGTTCATAATTACTGATGCCATACTTATTTGTGCCACATTTGCAATTGCGGCAAAATTTAACAAATCCCTGTACCCAACAGTCGAAATGATAGTAATTTGGTGGCGTCACAGATTATGCTTCTTTCGCTGTTTCATTGTAAGTGAATCTGTATAATAATTTATATTTGCGTAGCATTATTGTTATGTTACAGACAATTGTTGCGGTACTCCTGCATTACTGCACAATTTTCATCCAGGACATCTCCAGATTTTGGTCTAGAAAAGTTCGATATGTTTTACTTGTCATTTTATTGTTAGTATGCATGTTATTCGTACATTGGTCTTTAATTAGACTTTAAATTGTAATATTGAAAATTCATAATAAATTAAAATAACAAAATACTATATCAAAATAATTTAGTGATTTAGATTTAGTCCAAGTTTTATAAATTACTTTATTTAAAACTTTGCATACAGATTAGGAAAAACATAAACAAGATGAAAGTTGATATTATTTTGCGTTTTCTACTTATTTATGAAATACGAGACCAAGAACCAGATGGATAGAAGACATCAATAAGATTAATTATAATTGAAAAGAACCAAAATGTTATGACTTTTATGTTATGCTACAAAAATATGGAAATCTAAAGAGCTTGCAGGGTTGCCTATCTTATTGTATTATTTTTAACAGTTATTTGTACTTTTTAGTTATAAAATAATTTTCTAATATTATAATAATTTATGTTGTTATATAAATTATGATTATAATATTACACAGTATATACTCAAGCTTCTAAGGAAAGGTGTCTAAAAGTTTAGAAACTGCTGTTTAATTTTTAATAAACTTGACCTTGAAGGGCAACGTTTGGCGCCGCCTTAAATTAAAAATGAAATATAATTTAAATATTGAGGTTATAAAAATAACCGTCTTAAAAAATGGACGTGTTACGTTCAGATGCGTTTGGGTAAATTAAATATAATTAATTGTAAATTAATATTAAATTATTTTTTTGTAGTTCTGGGAACACTGGCCAGTTGCTTCCTAATTCAGAATATGCTGATTGCGCAAGCACTCATAGCGGATGATAGCATTATCCATGTTGTATTTTTCTTCTCCAACATGGTGTATTTTGGGATCTGCAGTTTTAAAAGCCTGTTCGATACAGACGAGCTTGGCCTTTTAATTGGGGACACTCTTATTGCATTAATTGGTTTTGAAATCGCTACTCTACTTGGTATTCCGCACATCTTCATCGAGCAGCTCATTGTATTCTACCGCCATTACAAGGTGGTTACTTCGGCAACAAAGGTATGTTCATTCATCATTTTATCAATAATGATTGGCGAACATTCATAAAACTTCCATTTAATAAATATGGAACCAAAATGCAAGCGATACCAATAATGAAAACTGGGGCAATAATTTTATTGCAGTATAAACAAAGATTACTACATTATTTCTAAATTTTTCTTTTTTTAATTATCTCGATTTTTTTGTTTGCTTATAGGAAAAATGTTGTCATTTGACTTGGCTTATCAAAGGCATTCAGAAATGCTATGAGTATGCCTTTATTTAATAAGTATTAAACAAAGTTTACCTCTAACAGAAAATTAGTGTATCAACAGGAGTCTTAATCTGCTTAAGCTCCAAAGAATGCTACAAAGCTTTTAAGAAGACCGATCTTTTGTTTGTCTTATTTCACAATTGATAAGGCTAGACGAACATCAGATATATCATGGAGACCGAACAAAACATTTCCTAGATAGACCTGTAACAAAAAATTCTTTCAACAATAACTTTAATTGCATTATTTATAGAAAACCACCTTATGAGTTGGTTTTCTAGTGTGTGTCTAGTATGCTAGACACTACTTAAATCCCTCATCGCCAAATTTACCAGGCTTTCTGACATGAAAAACTGACAAATAGAGCTCAAAACTATTACCACCATCCTACTACAAAATAGGTATGCGAATATCCTTATCTTATATAATATTGTCAAAAAATCAACTTCCAATCTCAACGCCCTCCCGGCCAACAAAAAGTGTCCGTGTTTTATATCAGAAGCATTAACTGACAAAACAAGGTACATATTAATGAGATAAAACATACATACGGTTTTCACGTTGAATAATAAAATAGCAGACTACTCATACAGCCAAAGATTCACCTAGCCTCTACAAGTTATTTCATAAATTTCTTTAAAATCAGTGATATATATAAAATAACAACAATAAATATAACAGGATAGGTCTGCCACAATCTAGAGCCTACGGTACACAAGGGTAGTAACGTGGCTAGCGCTACGTACCGACTGCCTATTATTACCCCAGGTACTTTTTTATTGCAGCCTGCGTCGAGCTGGGCCGTAAAAATGGCAGCGATTGAATTGGCGAGAGCAGGATTCGAACCCGCAACTCTTGGTTTCGTAGTCTACCAAAGAAGGCAGTTGTCTGCGTGGTTAAGATATTTCCATGTGGTCAGAAAATGCTTAAATGTCTGACTAGATATTTGCCAGTTTGTTGGACTTATATAGTTTCTTTGGCAATCTCCGCAAGGTATTTCATAAACTCCTTGGTATTCATAGAGGCAGTGATTTTTTGCTGAGCGAATAAAATCAGCTATTTGGTTATTGGTCATTAAGATCATAACTGTTTTGGATCATTAATGCCCAACTTATTTTATTCGTAATATCTCTAATGTAAAGCAAGACTGCATTTGTTGGAATATCCTTTTCAGTGTGGTGGTAATATCTTTACAATTGAGGTCCCAAGTAAATAGCTGAATTATCTTAAAAATGACATTAAGCACATGCCAACACGTCGAGAATTATTTCACAAAGTGATACACTTGGTGCACACCACTGGTACAATTAGAAAAACTGTTTTTTGCTTAAAAGATCCCCCCCTTATGTGATAAAAAAATCATAAACAAGATGAAAGTTGATATTATTTTGCGTTTTCTACTTATTTATGAAATACGAGACCAAGAACCAGATGGATAGAAGACATCAATAAGATTAATTATAATTGAAAAGAACCAAAATGTTATGACTTTTATGTTATGCTACAAAAATATAGAAATCTAAAGAGCTTGCAGGGTTGCCTATCTTATTGTATTATTTTTAACAGTTATTTGTACTTTTTAATTATAAAATAATTTTCTAATATTGTAATAATTTATGTTGTTATATAAATTATGATTATAATATTACACAGTATATACTCACGAATCTAAAGAAAGGTGTCTAAAAGTTTCATGAAAAAAAGTTTAGAAACTGCTGATTTAATTTTTAACAAACTTGACCTTGAAGGGCAACGTTTGGCGCCTTAAATTATAAATGAAATAAAATTTAAATATTGAGGTTATAAAAATAACCGTCTTGAAAAATGGACGTGTTACGTTCAGATGCGTTTGGTAAATTAAATATAATTAATTGTAAATTAATATTAAATTATTTTTTTTGTAGTTCTGGGAACACTGGCCAGTTGCTTCCTAATTCAGTATATGCTGATTGGGCAAGCACTCATAGCGGATGATAGCATTATCCATGTTGTATTTTTTTTCTACAACATGGTGTATTTTGGGATCTGCAGTTTTAAAAGCCTGTTCGATACAGACGAGCTTGGCCTTTTAATTGGGGACACTCTTATTGCATTCATTGGTTTTGAAATCGCTACTCTATTTGGTATTCCGCACATCTTCATCGAGCAGCTCATTGTATTCTACCGCCATTACAAGGCGGTTACTTCGGCAACAAAGGTATGTTCATTCATCATTTTATCAATAATGATTGGCGAACATTCATAAAACTTCCATTTAATAAATATGGAACCAAAATGCAAGCGATACCAATGATGAAACCTGGGGCAATAATTTTATTGCAGTATAAACAAAGATTGCTACATTATTTCTAAATTTTTCTTTTTTTAATTATCTTGATTTTTTTGTTTGCTTATAGGAAAAATGTTGTCACTTGACTTGGCTTATCAAAGGCATTCAGAAATGCTATGAGTATGCCTTTATTTAATAAGTATTAAACAAAGTTTACCTCCAACAGAAAATTAGTGCATCAACAGGAGTTTTAATCTGCTTAATCTCCAAAGAATGCTACAAAGCTTTGAAGAAGACCGATCTTTTGTTTGTCTTATTTCACAATTGATAAGGCTAGACGAACATCAGATGTATCATGGAGACCGAACAAAACATTTCCTAGATAGCCCTGTAACAAAAAATTCTTTCAACAATAACTTTAATTGCATTATTTATAGAAAACCAACTCATACTAGCCACTACTTAAATCCCTCATCGCCAAATTTAGCAGGCTTTCTGACATGAAAAACTGACAAATAGAGCTCAAAACTATTACCACCATCCTACTACAAAATAGGTATGCGAATATCCTTATCTTATATAATATTGTCAAAAAATCAACTTCTAATCTCAAGGCCCTCCCGGCAAACAAAAAGTGTCCGTATTTTATATCAGAAGCATTAACTGACAAAACAAGCTACATATTAATGAGATAAAACATACATACGGTTTTCACGTTGAATAACAAAATAGCAGACTATTCATACAGCCAAAGATTCACCTAGTTATTTCATAAATTTCTTTAAAATCAATAATATATATATATATATACCACGGCTCTCGTAGCAGACCTATCCTGTTACGACCCCATAGGTCTTCGTGGCCAAGTGTCCGTGTTTTATATCAGAAGCATTAACCGACAAAACAAGCTACATATTAATAAGATAAAACATACATATGGTTTTCACGTTGAATAACAAAATAGCAGACTATTCATACAACCAAAGATTCACCTAGTTATTTCATAAATTTCTTTAAAATCAATAATATATATATATATATATATACCACGGCTCTCGTAGCAGACCTATCCTGTTACGACCCCATAGGTCTTCATGGCCAAGTGTCCGTGTTTTATATCAGAAGCATTAACTGACAAAACAAGCTACATATTAATGAGATAAAACATACATATGGTTTTCACGTTGAATAACAAAATAGTAGACTATTCATACAGCCAAAGATTCACCTAGCCTCTAAAAGTTATTTCATAAATTTCTTTGAAATCAGTGATATATGTAAAATAAGAACAATAAATATAACAGGATAGGTCTGCTACAATCTAGAGCCTACGGTACACAAGGGTAGTAACGTGGCTAGCGCTACGTACCGACTGCCCCAGGTACCTTATTATTGCAGCCTGCGTCGAGCTGGGCCGTAAAAATGCCAGCGATTGAATTGGCGAGGGCAGGATTCGAACCCGCAACTCTTGGTTTCGTAGTCTAGCGACTATATATATATAAAATTAAGTTGTTCAAATATAATTAGCCACGAAAGACTTTCCAAACATTTTATGTATATATATATATGTGTGTTACTTTCTTGTTTTAGGCATGTTACAACAAGCTGCTGGACTGGAATAAGGCGTTCATTTATGTTAAAAAACGCTCCATCCGACCACAGTTCTATTTACAACCTAAATTTATCATGATTGTGACCTTTGTTGTAACATTTGTAACCTTATGGTTGTGGTTTTCTAATCCCTTGTAAGTAAGTTCAGACAAGATATGCTTTCTTAATCATCATATGCTACTTATACCTAAGTATTTAACACTCCAATGCTCATGCTTGAATTTATTATGCGTAGAACAGGATAGCATAACATACACTTGTATTCAAGCTTTGGTGGCTGGCTCTGTAAATTTATTTACCACATGGCGTGTAAGAATTCCTTGTTCTTCTGTCATGTTTTTGAGAACAAATATGACTGTCTTGAGTGTTGACTTTAATTAAATTTAAAAGTTTTTCTTAACAATTCTTGCTTTCATTATATCCAAAATACATAAGTACATAAGATTTTTTGGCTAAATTTTCTTTTCCTTTGGATGACTAAGTCGTAGATATTTGTGAATTTGGTTATAATATGGAAATTCTATAAAATTTTAAAAACTTCTCCATTTAAAGACCAACTGCTTTTTAAAAATGTAAAATTTTGTTCTTGTTTTAGGTAAACGTATCTTGTTTCATTTAGTTGTCCTATTTTTTCTCAAACGATTTTTCCTTTTGCAACTATCTATCATATTTATCTTGCTCAGATTATATTCAGAATAACTTTTTTTACCAGCAGTTGATATAATTATCCAAATCATCTAAATTTTCCTTTTGCTTCAAACAAGTCGACCGCCTTTTAAAGAGCCATTGGATGCATGTGTGTCACACATGAGCACTGCAATGTTAAAATATGTTTTTAATGTGAGTTAATATATTTTATGTAATTTACATGTGTAATAAAGTTTTAGTAAAATTAGCTAATATTGAAAACTTTTGTAACGCAGATTGCATTGTTTTCTTTTAATCTAATGATCTAATAGTTTACGTACTTTTTTTAAAAAATATTACTTATTTGCTGTCCCTCTCTTGTCATGACATCTAAAAAATGTAGTTTTTTGTTCTACGAGTGGAACATTACCGATAATCTATTATTAATACATTAATGGACTAGAATAAGAGTGAACCATGAGTAGAATTATAGTGTGAATTGGATTTAATGTCCTACCATAGCTATGTACAAAATGTTTTTGAAATAACTTGAATGAACATGCTTACATGATTATAATACAATGCTGTCATGTCTTTTAACAATATTAGATGAGCAATTCTTTAATGTATATTTAACTTTCATTATTCTAGTGGATTTTTTATATCCATATTGAAAATTTTCCTTGTCAATAATTTGTATAAATGTAACCTCTTTGCTAAGTTGAATACTTTTGACGTCTAAGAACGTTTATTGAGGTACAAGACTTGTGAAAATTAGTATAAATTGTAATTATATTGAAAATCCCATATCTAATCAAGACTATTATAAAAAAATCTAGACACATTTAACAATCTACATTCTGGGCCAAATGGACTTTTGATGATTTAATGATGTCGTCCATCCAACTAGTTGTACTGAACATTTTCATTCTGTTAAAATTTATTAATAACTTAAAAAGCTTATTATGCTTATTCCAAATGCACAATAACAAGTAGTCTATGGCCTTATTTACAAAATGGTCATTTTGTGTCACTATACTCAAAAGTTTTTGTATTGACGTTACTAAATGCTTAAAATGATGTTGCGATGACCATTATGTTGTAGTTTACCCGAGTTGGTATTAGTATCATTTTTGAAATGTTCTAAAGATTGTTCAATTTACTGTTGATGTTTGCATTTTTTAAGTCCATCATCCAAATTGGATACCCTAAGCATCCATATTTAATTTGCTTTTATAACCAACCACTAGTTACTATAATCTGATTTTGTAATGGTTTTCTCATAATTTAAATCCACATTAAACCAAGACCTTTGAGCCCCATCCCAAAACTAGCAAAGTTTTTTAGATTGGCCAGAGCTAATCTAGGTAAATGCATTGTTCAGTGGTACACGAGTTTAATTTAAAATTAAAATTCAACCAAATACATCCTTAAAGGTAAAACTGAGGAATATTAAAATATATCTTAGATTTTCAACATGAAATAAAGAGGATAAATATTCCCAAATAACAAACTCTATCCTAACAAGGAAAATAGGTTTTTTTTAAATATGTATAAATATAACGTATTTTTTTTTTGCTGCGTCACCAATTCAATAAATTATTGATGACATGACGAATGTATTATTATATGTATTCCATTGAAAATTAATTTTAATACATTATAATACAAAATGTTACCTCATAAGGACTGAAGAACTTCACTTCCTACATACTTTGCAAGTGCCAAAACACTGTTATCCCATAACAGTTCTAGACGCTTAATATTCAGCTACATCCACACCTTCCACAGTTATATGGAATATTTAAATTGAGTAATCAATACTTCTAGTAGCTGGCACTGAAAATAGCATTTATGATTTGTGGTCATTTCTATATACTTTAATATTTAAGCATTACCTCATTAGTAGCCATAAGCTGTACCATAGAAAAAAAAGATTAGTATCTCCCATTGTACTTGCCTATCAAGTGCTCTGTATATGCTCATATTTAGCAAACCTGCAAAACAACTGCTTTAAGACACACATATTAAAAGAAACAGCAAGCAGTTGAGATTACATTATTTGAACAATAAAAAAAACAAGTTTATCGCAATTCAAAGACCTGTTAGAGAGATGTGTAAAGCATATGTACTTGCAGCCGACGATGGATGGAATAGCTAAGAAGTATTTCAGTAACAGATGCTGCATAGCCTCTTGATAGCCAAACTTGAACTCATTTGATTTTTACTTGTAAAGTCAAATGAAAAATATATATGCTGAGCGAATCTTTTATATGGGTAGATATTTGCAGAATGTACCATTGCAGCAGCCTAAGACGGAATTCAGATGCAGCTTAGAGAATTTGAACCAGATGCATTAATCCTTAATGTAACGCACTTGCATTTGCATCTATTATCATATCATACTTGAAACGCCTTTTTTAAAATTGTCACCAATAAACGGCCTAGTTCCATGCAATGTAATGTGATACAATGATTCAGTATTATGGAGTCGCTATACATTTCTGAACATAATTAAATCGATAAAACAAACATTTGGAAACCTATAATATTTATCCCTTCTAATCACTTTGTTTATGTGAACTTTCTAACTACCATGTTTATGTACCTTCTAAACATTATTAACAATGTCAAAATTACAACAATTTAATAATGTATGTATAAAAGTGGCCGAAGTTTAAAATGTAGTACAGTAAGTTGTAACTGTCTTAGTTATATTGTTATGCGTATAAAATCCGCACACTTTGTAATTTCAAAATAAACATTAATTTTTAAAAAAATTGTTCAGAGCGTCCGACTTAATTATATAACCTGATCGATACCATATACTGTTTTAATACAGAAATGGAGTAGAATTCATCATTTCCTTAATAAGCTTCAACGAGTCTGGCAAAATACTTGATGTATATATTATTTGTTAATACTCAGGAATACTGCTGATTCTTAAAATTATATACGACAAACGTCCAATCAGACTTTAAAAGTAAAAAAAGAGACGATCAACATTATTATTTAAAATGCAGTGAAGAAATCAAAGCACATATTGTAATTTGCATACCTTAAAAGGCGTTTTTAAATGCTTATGAATGAACAAATATAAAATATAATGATAAAATGCCATATTTCAAAATACTTAGTTAAATTAAAGTTAAAAATTTCATTGGTAGACAGTCATTAAATGTCATTAGAGAATGATTAACATTCTATTATCACTCACTCGATGAATCATAGAGCAGAACTTTTTATTTGTAATAAGCAATACATTTTGATTAACAAAATTACTTCGTTACTTCTCTCACCTAATTCTAAAATTTAAATTTTAAAACGTTATTTTAAAACCTAAAGAATAGTATTATGTTTGATTCAATTTTTTCACTATGATATAGTACCATAAATTGTATATTTCTAAAACTAGCAACATAAAAGTAATCTTTTAAAAACCTAGTTTTTGGAAAAATCAGAGCTAGAGCTTTCATATTTCAATTTGTGTCTACTTCAACAAAAACATTATATATATTTTTAACAGAAATACGGATATACTTTATTTTAAAAAAATCTTATTTATTATGCAAGTGCCAAACATTAGCTCAAAAATATTTTCTATAAGTGGACTTACTGTCATGTGTAAACTGAACTTTGTTGAAAAAACATTGTAGATCACGGGCTTTAAAACACTACCCCACATTACCATTAAATTAAGGTTAAGCCTGCCTACACGAAAATTATTAACATTTGATAATGCAACTTTCCCATTTTTCATTTAACGTTATTTTACTGCAAATAAGCTATGTTCGCAAACGGGGCATTTAGTGGGTATATACGTAAATGCATTTTGTACTGTCATTTTAAAATTTTTGACTTTAGACCACCCCTCTAAACTATTTAACGATAATAATAAATACAGCAATATGTGTACGATCTCGATATGTTCAAAAATTGCATTTCAATTTTGGTTTAATATATAATTTACAAATATGCATTATTAAAGAACTCACCCCGTGCAATCCAATACGGTCCATTGCTTGGCGACGTCAACGAACAAGTGAAAGTTTAGGAAGGCAACGCCAAATGTTTTTAGGACGGATTGCACGGGCTTAAAACTTCAAGGTCAAATCATGGACCATTTTAAACAATAAATTATTTCTGAGAATACCGATATTTAAAAATAGGTAGGTAACTAATTAAAATGCCATGAATCAAACAGAAAAAAGTCAATATTATTTATGTAATTAAAATTTATAATTTGAATTTTGGTTACGAGTTTCAGTTCGAACGCCTTTTGCCTACCCTTGTAAAACTATATCTTTCCTTTTTCCACTAACGGAACGTATAGCGACATTAATTTACATCACTTAGGCGGGAAATCGCTTTTTAAATTTCTCTTAAAAATTGCCTCTTACTTTTGAATACCCAACTAATTTAATAATTTTAGTTTTCGAATGGAATACTCCAATGAAGATAATAGTATAACTTATACGAAACTAGAAGAATCAACTTGCAAATAGATAAGGTTATTTATTTACAATAACAAAAGCTTGTTTATTATCAGAAGTTGAATTTTGAAGCCACGCTCGAATTAATCTTATCAAAGAATAACATAAAAGTAGTTTACTTAGATTATATGCACTGTATGCTAATACTAATAAGCGAAAAAAAATTATAAAACTGCAATAGCTTGATGATTGACAATGCCCATATTAGGATCTTGCGCTATACACCAAGCCTGGAATATCCAAACAGATATTGCTGTATCTTGGTCGTCACTCTAAATTGGACCTTCTTACTATTAACATATTGGTTTATACAATCTTCAAAACTTAAATGGGTTTTCCAGCCTTTCAGGCCCTCCAGTAACCAGTATGACATTTGATTTGTTGGAACTCTCACCATTACTCTAAATGTTTCGATGAAAAAATCACGGCATATCTAACGATTGTAAATCCAAACTAAACTCCCCAGTTTGAATATTCTTTTCTCGTTTTCAATGAGGATATATCCGTCGTTGCTAGTTTTCGGGAATGGGCCGACAACGTCCACTGCTACGTTTTCCATTGATTTGTCAACATTACATTACCTTGCGCGTGCTTTCCTTTCTCCAAGAGTCTTTTCTGGTCCACATAATTTGCGCTTTCGGCAACATTCCCTTACGTTATGTTTACAATTCTACCTGATAGAACGTCTTCTTGATTCCAAAATGTTCCCCTTAAGCTCGATCATGCAGATGATTTGGGGCTTCCGACACTTTGCTTCTCAGCACTAACAACTAATACCTAGATTCAAAGTGAAGTAACTCATGTTCTTTTTGAAAATACAGCATATCGTGGGACTGAGCTTCAGAATACCATTTCACAACTGTTAATATATGTCTTTAAGATTCTTTTAATACCTCTCAAAAGATCTGCCCACTTCAATTACATATTTCAAGTATACCAAGCGGATCTACCATGTTAGTTCTTAAAACATTTTTTCCATAAATCGCTCGCAAAAAAATGAACAGACGTTGAATTGCCCAAACGGTATAATATATTGTGAATATGCTCAATGAAAAATGCCTAGCCACAGCTTTAAAACCAAAAAGTGATAGGATTGATACCAACAAGCGTGTTTGTATGAAAATGATTCAAGTGGATGAAATGTTCATAGACATTCGAACTTTAAGGTAACATGTTTCTTTCATATGTTAAAATCGATCCCGTCGATTTAGATTTATAAATTACGGAAGACAGGTTTTTTTACGACCAAGCAAATTTAACTAAATTTTATCAATGTGTGGATGTACCTAAAAAAAAGTGACATAAATAAAACAGCTTAAAAGTCAGTATTATTTATGTAATTACAATTTGAATTTTGCCTCCGACATAACAAGGCAAGAGCACGCATTAATGGTTGCAGCCGTTTGTTTGTCTTTGAATTTTTGCCTCTCCCATGTAAGTTCGTCTTTCCTTGTCTAATTGTATATACCTATTCCATTTCGGTTAAATTTAAAATCATTTTAAATTTAAGCGCCAATTAAGAAGAAACAAAATATAATCGCATAAAATAAATGAAATAATTCTAGTGACGCTAATTGTAATTGACGCTCCTTATTAAAGTTAATGTAAAAAACTATAGTAAATAAATTATAACTAAGATAATACGTTATAACCCGTATAAAGTACTTCGCAGAGAGCTAAAGAGGAGAATCTGATTGTCAGTGGTGTAGTAATAATCGTTTGTATCTCCAAAGACAGCCAATTAGTAGTTTATAACCTCAAAAATTCAACATGCCGAGGGCAACTCCTGCGCGACCGAAGCGCCAGACGGCGAAGAGGAAGCGCACCGCCACTAGAGCCTTGAAGGGGACGGCTAGGTTTCGCCGTGTGCGTCTGAAACGCAAGGGACCGAAAAGAAGGCGCACGGTCCCTAGCGGCTTCAAGTGCTTCCTCACCCCCAGGCCCAATAAGAAGTTATTGGTTCTGGACATCGACGGAACCTTATATGCATATACTAACATCCTGCGTATGGCTACTCGGCCCCACCTGCAAGAATTTTTAACTGGAATATATCCCTATTACGACCTAGCATACTGGTCGAGTATCTCTATGGAATATATTGAAAAGAAGGCTAAGGCCATGGACACCGTAAATAAAACCAACTACAAATTCCTGTTCTACGTTGACATTACCGCCACGGCCTTCGTTCGTGCCTCTGGCATGGGATTATTTGAAGTAATTTTAGCATATTCTTAAAATTTTCAATTTATTCCGTCTTCATTTTCCAGACAAAGCCATTGATAAAAATATACGAACGTTTCAATCAGTTCAATGAAAAGAATACCTTGATCTGTGATGACCAGGACAATAACTTTTATTACAACCCCAGGAATGGAATCGAGGTTTCAGAGTTTTCTATCAGAAACCGAAATACCGACAGGGAGCTTCTATTGTTGAAACAATATTTGATACGCATAGCAGAGGAAGAGGACGTTTCTGCCCTTGATCATCATAACTGGAGGGAGTCTGTCGAGGAAGACGAAAGTGAAGGCGGTTCGTCAGTTTATTTATCTTAATTTGTGTTGCCACTATTTAGATACGTTTTCTAGTACATTTTGTAATGAGTGTTCATATAAACGAAGAACAATATAAAAGCTTTTTATTTGGATTGTACATTTTTGCATGCTTTTAATGATCAAAAACATTTATTACTTAGCTGTAGTAGTCTGATGATTAATCACGTCTATATGAAGATTCTGCCACACACACTGAACCATGAATGGGTGAACCTACTGACCGGTAGATGAAACAGATGTTGCCGTACTTTGGCCGTCAATCCAAACTGGGTTTCCTGACCATTAGTGTATTTGTTGATAAGGTTTTCAAAACTCGAATGGTTTTCCAACATTTCAAAACCGCTGATGTTCAGTGTGATATTTTATTTATTTATAATCCTCCCATTGCCCCATGAGCTTTGGACAAATAGTCGCAGCATCTTTAAGGATTATAAAGTCAAACCAAACTTTTCTGCTTCAAATCTCCTTTCATGTCTTCAATGTTATTCTGATATTTTATTTGGTGCCTAGCAAAATAGACGTTTCTACAGTCCAGATAATGTATTGCTTATTGTTTACTTTTTAGGCGCTTCGGGGTAACCTGTTATGTAAAGTTGTTTTATTCTTACTGATTTCTAACAATCAATACCTCCTGGAAAAGGAAATTTTCATGGACATCCGAACTTTAAGGTAATATATCTTTTGAAATTTAAAAAGAATTTAGACAGAGGAAGGTTGCAAACCATAAGCAAACCACCTCCACGTACGACGCAAATGAGGGAAGGACTTAAGGTCCTCTTTCTACAATTATATTTAGTCTTTGTTCACTGCAAAGTATTTTAGCAACTGCTTTGTATTCTACATACAACCTGAATAGTTGCAGCTGACAATGCCCCAGTGATTATGAGTTTTTGAGCATTAACTCTTTTCACTTGCAGTTTAGCACTGCAATTGCAATCAGTTACTTATTTTGTTTGTACTATGTTTGTATTAACAGATCAAGAAAATCTTATTATACAGTGTCAGACATTACCTTTTAACCACCACTGTAAGTTATAAATCAAGTCTAGAATTCTTTACAATATAACTCTGAAAAATGATTACAATCATAGATTTAACTCTTGATGAGCAGCGATAGTGATATAAAACTATCTCTGTTGGTTTTCTTCTCGTAACAGACTTCACATTCATAAAGTGTTACTGGTTCTATCAGTATAATTTCTGATATAGTGAAAACACTTTTTAGCAGTTTTACAAAAATCATTTTTATTGCACGAAATAAACAATTTTCACCTCAACAGTTATGTCTCCCAAAACAATTTCCAGATTTACAGATCTTTTGATATCTTCACAGTGTCTCCTTAGTGTTGCTTCCCCAGCCCTTCCCAATGCCTTATTATATTCAGTTAAAAATATTTTCTGTCTGCTCAAATCGTTTCCTAAAGTTTCTGCTCATCCTTATGAGTTCTTTACTCCACCAGGAAACCTATTGGATGCACTTACAATTGGATGGCAGTTATTTTTATATGCAAAAACAATGGCTATCAAGTGCTCCACTACCCTTTCTATATCTAAATTGCTGTTTATCTCTTTTAATTTTTGCTAAATTACAATAATAATCCTTTTTTTATAAGATTTTCAGTTTTTTTTTTGTTTTGTTTTAGTTACGATGTGATATCTTGTACCGCAAGCCTGTGAGCATTAAGCATATGTAACTGTTTTCTGAACAGCTCTCCTTATCAGACGAGCTACTTACACGTGGGATGCCTATTATTAAATCAGTTACTTCCTAACTTTAATCTGCCGCAAAAGTATTAACTTTATTCAATATCTCTAATATTGCACAACAATAAATTGCAATAGAAACTCACCCCTGCAATTGGTATCTGTGCTTCTCCAAGCCATTTGATGAGCATTAGTATCACAGTCAATGAACAGTTGTCATGCATTATTTTAACAACTCTGCACTAGCTGTTCCATAGTCTCCATCAGTAGTGCCTCAGAGCCATAATATATAAGGTAGGCTAATCAAAATATAATTTTAATTGGTCCTTCCCCTTTTCAAATGAATTTGGCTATCTCAAAATCCTGCAAAATAAAGTCTATTTATCATAGTATTGTAACAGTCTTTTGACTACTATACAGGCTCTAGTTCTGTCAGTGGAGCTACCATAAATCAGTTCTCCACCCACCGCCCTAAGATGCTGTATTTCACACTCACCACTCAAGATTTCTAAATGAAGGCAATATCACAAATCTTTATCAACTTACATAGAGTATCCGAGGCTGTCCCTTAGTGGTGGAGGTTCACTTATGTACCACTCTTAATCGTTGTCATGACTGTTATGAAGTAATTTGAAAATTACAGAGGAAAACCTGTAATAAACATTAAACTTAACCTGTTCCATGAATCTATAAGTGACTTTGTCTACTGACTCGGCCAGGATTTCTCTGTTTATCAGCTTTGTCGTTTAGCATTTTCTAATCTTCCATTTTCAAGTTCAGATTTCGAAATCTAGACTGATTCCTGATAATTTATTCCTCAGATGTTCTTAGTAGCTAAATGAGGACTTTTTTTTTGAAAAATCCAGATACATCATCTTTTTTTAGTGATTTTTGGACCGTCTACCACATGTCTCATCCATTGTTTAGTGTAGTCATTGGCACACACATTATACCAAATTATCTATGTGTACCTTATGTCTTCTAATTGAGGGAGTTTTGTCCAACTCCTCTATTAATTTGCTTTGAATCAGGTCCACTTTTCCCTGATTTAAGAAAATGTCTAGGCGGCGGCCGCCTATCGCCTCCATCCTCTGACCTTATGTAGCTTATGTAACTCTAAGACTCAGTTAACTGTTGGAAGAAAAATACGGAAAATTTTAAGCAGGACCTTTTTGCACCCTCATTCTCTTCCTTCTTCTTTTTCTTTTCTTTTTAGCTTTCTTGATATTTCAATACGGAGTTTCTCTGGTCCATGTATAGCCTTTATCTTCTCAACCTTACAGATTTTCTTTCAGAGCACTAGAGAATTATTTGAGGTTCAGCTCCATCTTAGAACTCTCCGAACTCCTGGAAACACGTCTGATAAATAGCTCAACAGTCTGGGTGATGACAATTAGATATTAGTGTATTACCCGTATGTATTGATTTAAAAAATAATGTGGATAATTATAATCAACTTATACAAACTTATCAAACTGACGCGGTTGACTGCCACTTACATGATATATACATATTAATTAACCATAGCCTATCCGATAACCATCTCACCATTCAAAATAAATTTATCGTTAAACTTAGTGTTCCTATGGGTTCCCCATTTTCACCTGTCATAACAAACTTTTTAACAGCCAATTTTAAAACTAAGGCCCTTACTTTACAATTTATTGATATTTTGATTATCTGACCTCATAAACAAGATATGTTCTCCAAATTTACTTTTTACTTAAACTAAATCGACACCATCAAATTTACCATAGAAATAAAACAAAACACTCCTCCCCTACTCTCTTTTCTGAACACCCATAACAAAAAAATTTATATGATGGCTTTTATTGCACTATATAAAAGATGTGCCCATTCTAACCGCTACCTAAATACCATATCCCATCATTACCCTGCCCAAATCCATTCGATTACAAAATTCATCAAACAACTTTCTGATATGAAAAACGGATAAATAAAATTTAAAATTATTACCACAACCTTAGTATAAAATGGGTATTTTAACAAATCATTATTCGATATAATTAAAGGTATTAACAAGAATACTAACTCCAAATCCCAAGATTTTCTCAGTATACAAAAAACGTTCTTGTCTCATTAAAAGCAATACAGTTAAAATAAGCTGCATACTTTATATAAAAACAGATCTTCCAAACTGTATCTAAATAACTTCCCACACCGCAAGGACATGTTCGAATGGTTTGCAGATCGGGGACTGAAATCACATACACAATGCACTTTAAGTGGACCCCACAAATAAAAATTAAGAGAATCTAAGTCCAGTGGCTAGAACGAGCTACGCAGCAGAATCACCTCAGCTGATTCATACACTAAAGAAGCTATTATAGAGAAATCGGCAAACATTAACACTGAAATGAACTAGAGCTCCATCAACCATATGCAGTATCATACTGCTAATGATACACCTTTAAGCAATAAAGGTTGTGCATCCCTTAGGCATTACAGATGTATTGGGCTATTAAATACAAATAGCAGGTATTGTTCGAGTAATTTCATTCGAGATATGTATTTAAAAATATGAATCTTTAATCAAACATTATCAAAAGCAATAATTTTTAAAAATCAAATTATAATTAAAAAGGCCAAAATGTTATAACTTTTATGTTTTGCTACTTAAATATGGAAATCTAAAGAGCTTACAGGGTTGCCTATCTTTTTCTATTATTTTTAACAGTTAATTATATTTTTTTATAAAATAATTATCTAATTTTGTGTTCATAAATATATGTATATTCAAGAATCTAAGGAAAGATACCTGAAACCTTCATGTCAAAAAAGTTTGAAAACTGCTGATTTAATTTTCAACAAACTTGACCTTGAATGGCAACGTTTGGTGCCTAAAATTATGATCAAAAGTTAAAATTTAAATATTGAGGTTATAAAAATAACGGTCTTGAAAAATGGACGTGCGACGTTCAGTTCCGTTTCGTAAATTAAATATAATTAATAGTAAATTAATATTAAATTATTTTTTTGCAGTTCTGGTAGCACATGTCTTCTGCTTCGTGATTCAGCATATACTGGTTGAGGTAGCACTCATGGAGGATGACGTGCAAATTGTATTTTTTTACTACAACACGGTGTACTTAGGGATCTACACTTTTAATAGCATATACGATATAGAGGTGATCAACGATTTGATCTGGGACACCATTTTTGCATCCTTCAGTTTTGTAATCGCTATACTATTTGGTATTCCGTACATCTTCATCGAACCGCTCATTGTATTCTATCGCCATTACTATTTGATTGCTTCGGCAACAAAGGTATGTTTATTAACATTCAATAATAATTTGCGAGCATTCGTAAAACTTCCATTTAATAAATATGTAACCGAAATGCGTAAATAAAAAAAAAACAGCAAGAGTAGAATAACTCTGCTTTTAAGATAAGAAAACGTGTGGCAATAACTTTATTGCTGTATAAACAAAGATTTGCTGATTTTATTTCTAAATTTTTTCTTTTTTTAATTATTTTTATTTTTTTGTTTACTTTGGACCAACGGCAAATATACCATGGAGATGCACAAAACAATTCTTAAACAATCTTGTAAAAAAACTCTTTCAACAACAGCTTTTATTGCACTGTGTATAGAAAACGTCATATTAACCAATACTTAAATACCATATCGGTTCCAAAATCCCTCATTGCCAAATCTAGCAGACTTTTCAACATGAAAACCGACAAATAGAGCTCAAAACTATTACCATCACCCTACTACAAAATAGGTATTCCAATAAATCCTTATCTTGTATAATCAGAAATATAAATAAAAATATCAACTTCCAATCCCAAGACCCTCCCGGCCAACAAAAAGTGTCCCTGTTTTATATCAGAAGTATTAACCGATAAAACAAGCCATATATTAATGAGACAAAACATACATACAGTTTTTGTGGCGAATAACAAAATAGCTGACTATTAGTACTGCCAGAGATCACTGCCGCAATGATTCTAAAAGATTTTATGAAATAGTTATAGTATAGGTCAAACAAAGCGACAAATATCTAGCCGAATATATGGGCACTCTCTGGTCACACATATATGTGATGATTGCTCAGCACTTGCCAACCATAATAAAGAATAAGGACACAAAATTAACTGCTCCCAGCAAAAACTGTTGCTTCCATTTCTCATCCCACTAGCAGAACCATTCATGTGGAAATTGAAATTGAAAAACAGTAATATAGTGCATGATAGTAAATACTTATCTGTCATATGGAGATCCTCTCACATCCCGCACCATTGGTTATGCAACACCTTCAAAAACTTCCCCTGACTGTGCATCTTCTACCAAATGTTCACTTCTGGCGTTAAAAACAATATAACACACCACACAAAAATTAGTTTTTTTAAAGAATCATAGCTTTCCTAGGGGACTAGGCAGATTGAAACTCCAAGCAAAGAGCCAAACTCTCTTGAAAATGGTATCGAAGCAAATGCTGAAACATGGAGTTTTTTATTTCTAAAACAACGTGGTTCAATCCGGGAATTAAGTTGATTAAATATAATTAACTATGGAAGACTTTCCAAACATTTTATGTATACAGAGATATATATGTATTACTTTCTTGTTTTAGGCATGTTACAACAAGTTGATGGACTGGGGCAAGCCTTTCATTTATGTAAAGAAATACTTCATATATAGAGATGTATATTCGTAATACTTTCTTGTTTTAGGCATATTACAACAAGCTGATGGACTGGGGCAAGCCTT
Source organism: Sinelater perroti (assembly GCA_036346155.1). Classification (NCBI taxonomy): domain Eukaryota; kingdom Metazoa; phylum Arthropoda; class Insecta; order Coleoptera; family Elateridae; genus Sinelater; species Sinelater perroti. The sequence goes on from JARFIY010000374.1 coordinate 108,894, forward strand.
TCATTTATGTGAAGAAATACTTCATATATAGAGATGTATATTCGTAATACTTTCTTGTTTTAGGCATATTACAACAAGCTGATGGACTGGGGCAAGCCTTTCATTTATGTAAAGAAATGCTTTATATATATATAGAGATATGTATGTATCACTTTCTTGTTTTAGCCATGTTACAACAAGCTGATGCACTGGAGCAAGGCTTTCATTTATTATGTAAAGATGTTCTTCAAATATCCACAGATCTTTTTAAAACCTATTTTTATTATGATTATGGGCTTTGTTATAACATATGCAACCCTATGGTTGTGCCTTTCTAATTAGGTTCAGACAAGATATGTTTTTTGTAAGTCATCATATGCTGCTTATACCAAAGTATTTAACACTCCAATGCTCATGCTTGAATTTATTATGCGTAGAACAGGTTAGCATAACATACACTTGTATTCAAGCTTTGGTGGCTGGCTCTGTAAATTTATTTACCACATGGCGTGTAAGAATTCCTTGTTCTTCTGTCATGTTTTTGAGAACAAATATGACTGTCTTGAGTGTTGACTTTAATTAAATTTAAAAGTTTTTCTTAACAATTCTTGCTTTGATTATATCCAAAATACATAAGTACATAAGATTTTTTGGCTAAATTTTCTTTTCCTTTGGATGATTAAGTCGTAGATATTTGTGAATTTGGTTATAATATGGAAATTCTATAAAATATAATAACACTAAATTTTAACTTCTCCATTTAAAGACCAACTGCTTTTTAAAAATGTAAAATTTTGTTCTTGTTTTAGGTAAACGTATCTTGTTTCATTTAGTTGTCCTATTTTTTCTCAAACGATTTTTCCTTTTGCAACTATCTATCATATTTATCTTGCTCAGATTATATTCAGAATAACTTTTTTTACCAGCAGTTGATATAATTATCCAAATCATCTAAATTTTCCTTTTGCTTCAAACAAGTCGACCGCCTTTTAAAGAGCCATTGGATGCATGTGTGTCACACATGAGCACTGCAATGTTAAAATATGTTTTTAATGTGAGTTAATATATTTTATGTAATTTACATGTGTAATAAAGTTTTAGTAAAATTAGCTAATATTGAAAACTTTTGTAACGCAGATTGCATTGTTTTCTTTTAATCTAATGATCTAATAGTTTACGTACTTTTTTTAAAAAATATTACTTATTTGCTGTCCCTCTCTTGTCATGACATCTAAAAAATGTAGTTTTTTGTTCTACGAGTGGAACATTACCGATAATCTATTATTAATACATTAATGGACTAGAATAAGAGTGAACCATGAGTAGAATTATAGTGTGAATTGGATTTAATGTCCTACCATAGCTATGTACAAAAAGTTTTTGATGTTAACTACGAAATAACTTGAATGAACATGCTTACATGATTATAATACAATGCTGTCATGTCTTTTAACAATATTAGATGAGCAATTCTTTAATGTATATTTAACTTTCATTATTCTAGTGGATTTTTTATATCCATATTGAAAATTTTCCTTGTCAATAATTTGTATAAATGTAACCTCTTTGCTAAGTTGAATACTTTTGACGTCTAAGAACGTTTATTGAGGTACAAGACTTGTGAAAATTGGTATAAATTGTAATTATATTGAAAACCCCATATCTAATCAAGACTATTATACAAAATCTAGACACATTTAACAATCTATATTCTGGGCCAAATGGACTTTTGATGATTTAATGATGTCGTCCATCCAACTAGTTGTACTGAACATTTTCATTCTATTAAAATTTATTAATAACTTAAAACTTATTATGCTTATTCCAAATGCACAATAACATGTAGTCTATGGCCTTATTTACTTCTTCTTCTTTCTCAACTTCCATATTACCCTCTCGGGTGTCGGAGTCGGGGCTTATTTACAAAATGGTCATTTTGTGTCGCTGTACTCAAAAGCTTTGGTTTTTGTATTGATGTTACTAAACGCTTAAAATGATGTTGTGATGAGCATTTCTACAATTGATAAGCAACCTTAATCTTTCTTTTATATCAGAATCAGATCTGGATAGTTTGTGTTCCAATTTAACATTAATAATTGTCTTTCCTATTATAAATTTAGATATGCACAAAATACAAGAACTGTTTTTGTAGTTTTCAATATTTCATTTTACTTTAGTTTTTTCTTTAATATAAGGAAAATTAAAGGAGTAACAACAATGATATGTTCATATACAATGAATAGCATAATGTTGTGGTTTACCTACGTTGGTATTAGTAGCATTTTTGAAATGTTCTAAAGATTGTTCAATTTACTACTGATGTTTGCGTATTTATTAAGTGGCGAAGCAAAGCGGAGTCACTTACTAATTTCATGTTGTCTGTCTGTCCGTCCGAGCAAAAAACTCGAGAACGACTGGAAATTTCCAAATATTATAATTTAAAGCTAATTAATTTTTTTTTGTATTACATGTATAAAAATTTAATACATTGATTTTCTTACCTGTACATTTACCTGATGAACAACAAAAAATTTCATAAAGGCAGTGTTGCTGAAGTGTTGTTTAAAAAGAAAGTATAAATATATAATCGATTGCACTGTTCCATTTTAAAATAATTTAACCACAAAAAATGTCCATGTTGATTAAAATATACGAATTTATTACATTTAAGAGAAAAAGAAACGTGTCTGGAAAGAATTAACTTTCATAAAATGATTGATATAATACTTTCAACAACAACGCGCAATGTGGATTTCGTTAAGATGATAATGAATGACATTGTTTATATGAAGCAGTGATCTTTCAAATGCACTTCTAATTGAGATAGTTGTTTCCTTTTGATTACATGTTTCACCAACTATTCGATTTGTTTCAATTATAGAATACTTCTAAGCATCTTCTCAGTGAATTTCACTTACGTTTACAAAAGCAGAACGTAACATATAAATCAAGCCTTTAATTAAAAATGGTGTTTCTTTTTCAATATTCACCTTATCTATCCTCTTTGCTTTAAGTAGCGCCAAATCTTCCAAATTTTAATTATGACTCAATAACATAGCAAACTATTGATGAACAACTTTTGATTATTAACAAAATCATCATGCAAAATTTTGGCTTAGAAGTAAATTAGTAACATGGGCTGCTATTGTTACTATGTTGTTACCAAATTGTTATATAATACATATAAAATTTTGGATACCTTATTTTTTCTCGGGAACTATTGAAAATAATTGGACAAACGTTTTTCCCCTTAAAATGATCAATCAGAGTGGTAAAAATGTTTTTGGTCATCAAAAAATTTCTTTGTTTATTTATAATATAACATAGCTATGTCAAAAAGTTTTCTGCTGGTGCAGGTGATTCTGGCCCACCTGGTGATCTGAAACAAAAAATCTAAGAAGTTTCTTAATCTATGCCATCGCCCCTATGGCCCGAACCTCCACTTTTTATTTTATCGAAAATTAACAAAATGGCGGCGTTTCTTGCATAAGTGTAAACAAAATCACGTATTTTTGCATCATAAATCAGGCGAAATTATAAGTTAAAATCAAAATATCAACAAGTTGGAGGTTCGGGACATAGCCATGATCGTACTGAATATCGTGTTAAAATTTGAAGTCGATACGCCCGGTGGTTTTGAGAAATTATCTGCACCAGGTGCAAAAATGTCGTTTCGAGAAAACGAGTTTAAAGTTTTTAAACATTTAGTATTCAAATCTCAATTATATGAAGGTTAACATTTAAGTAGTAAGGAACAATAAACTCATTCCACAATCTAAAAGTAGGAGCTTGTTAAGCACAAACGATTTGGAATAAACAGTCTGTACTAGCAGTTATTACCATTCAAACAAAAGGGATTTCATTGTTACAAATGATGCAAAATATAATGCAGATACTATAAGGCGTTAATGTAAGACTTGACAAATGGAAAACCAACTATCCTGGCGCTTTATAAAGAGATAAGTTATAGATTGAAGAGACTTAAGGATTGTCAGATGGAATACCCATGGCATTCAGAATAAAAGGCAAGAATCAGAAGTATTTCTGAATTCTTAACAATTGAAGTAAATCTTATCTCAAAATACATTTATATATACAAATATATATATATATATATATATATATATATATATATATATATATATATATATATATATATATCTGTGCTCTAAGCCAATAAGCCTCCTTCCAGTTTTATCCAAAATCTTCAAAAAGCTATTGTTGCGCAAAATTGAAGACTCGATTGACTTAAGCTTAATCCTGTTACATCAATTTTAACCAAATACTGGAGATCCTAAATGTCTCACATCGGTCTTCTTGGATATTAAACAGGCTTTTGATAAGCTCTGGTACAATGGTTTGTTGTTTTAAATAAAAGACCCCTTTTCCAGCCCAATATTTCTGATGCTGAAATCATCCCTATGTGATAGAAGTTTCCATGTTAAGATCGATAATGTAGTTTTCAATGGTCATCCTATTAACGCCAGAGTACCACAAAGCAGTGTCCTAGAACCTATCCTATACTTGGTTTATACAGGAGATATCCCAACAACCGATAAAACCGAAATTACCACGTTCCCCGTGTTATTTATTCATAACATTCTAAAATCTCCAACATCTTCTTAAGTTTCCCCAAGAATGGTTTGATAAGTGGAAAATTAGTACAAATGTCGCTAAATCTGAACAGGTTAACTTAGAAACAAGCGCAATGTTTGCCCACCTATTATGATTAACAATGCTCCCCCCAGTAAAGTCAGAGGTTAAATATCTGGTATTTTACATAAATTCGAACACCCACATATAAACTAAGCCTAAACATCTTGACTTGAAATTCAAACAAATGTACAGCTCTCATTAAACAGCAAACGACGACAAAGACAAAAATATGTAAAAGGATAAAAATAACGGCAAAATTGAAAAATATACGTAAGAAAGAATATGCAAATATAGGGAAAGAAATAAAAAACGAGTAATAAACATAATGAGATTAAGCTAGGAACATGGAACGTACAAAGCAGCGCGGGGATAGAAGAAGAGCTACTAGAAGAAATGATTCGGCAAAATACAGAAATATTCGGAATTACAAGAACAAAAAAAAAGGAAAGGGGTTTAAGAAAATACATAAAGGATACTGGATACTGTGATCAGGAGTGGACATGAAGGACAAGAAAATGGAGTCAAATTAATAATTGCCCCTAATAGACTAAAAGATGTAATACATGAAGATTAAGTAAACGAGCAAATACTAACAGTCAAAATGAAATTGATAGACGACGAAATTTGGACAGTAATTACGGCGTACGGGGAAAAAGGGGATGCGAAAAGAAGATAAAACAAATTTTATTATGAGCTACAAGAAATAGATAATGGTAGAGAAAAGTTAATAATAATGGGAGACCTAAATGGTTGAGTTGGGAATAAAAATATGGGAACAGAAAAAACGGGAAGCATTAAAAATAACGGAAAAGAATAACAGAAATATGTGTAGAAAATAATCTTATAATACCAAATACAAAATTTAAACACAAAAATATACACAAATTCACGAGTGTTGAAAGCAGGAATGAGAAAACAATCATCGACTATTTTCTGTTGAGTAAGGACGTATGGAAAGAGTAAAAGATGTAAAAGTCAAAAAGATAGTAGTAAGAAAATTTTCAAACTAAAAGAAGAAAAGTGCCGAAAAATATCAAGAGATACTAAAAGACAAACTAAATAATAAAAATAAAACAAAACCATAGAGGAAAAATGGATTCACTTTAAGTACAGCATAAGAGAGGTAGAAAACAAAATATCAGATATATATATATATATATATATATATATATATATATATATATATATATATGTTATAATATGAGAAAAACGACTGGTGGACAGATGAAATACAAACAAAATAAAGAATAAAAATGTAAAAAATACCTGAACACGAGAAAAGTGTAAGATTACGAGGAATATAAAGAAAAGAAAAGAATTTATATTAGCAATTAAAGAGGCTAAGAAAATCATGGGAGAAATTTGGACATAAAATGACAGAAAATTATAGAAAGAATCAAACATTGTTCTATAGTTCAATAAAACAATTTGGAAAAAAGGAGTACAGCATGCTAAATATAAAAGAAAAAGGAAGGAAACATAATAACTGAAGAAGATAAAATAATGGATAGATGGAGGAATACTTCGAAGAAGAAACACACTGATATACAAAATCAAGAGAAGGAAAATGAAGAATGGGAAATCAAGTGATAGGAATAAAATTATAACAGATGAAGAAATAGAAAAAAGAAAAAGACATTAAAAGTAGACAAAGCAGCTAGTAAAGACAACATCACCTCGGAAATGATAAAATACATGAGACAAGAAGGAATAAATAAATTAAATGAAATAATGAATGATATATTAAAGATTGCAAAAATACAAAATAGGATTGGAAGACGGACATCATCTTATTCATATATAAGAAATGTAATAATTAACTGTAATAATTACAGAGGAATAACGTTATCAAGTGTTCATTTATGTTAAAAAACGCTCCATCCGACCACAGTTCTATTTACAACCTAAATTTATCATGATTGTGACCTTTGTTGTAACATTTGTAACCTTATGGTTGTGGTTTTCTAATCCCTTGTAAGTAAGTTCATACAAGATATGCTTTCTTAATCATCATATGCTTCTTATACCTAAGTATTTAACACTCCAATGCTCATGCTTGAATTTATTATGCGTAGAACAGGATAGCATAACATACACTTGTATTCAAGCTTTGGTGGCTGGTTCTGTAAATTTATTTACCACATGGCGTGTAAGAATTCCTTGTTCTTCTGTCATGTTTTTGAGAACAAATATGACTGTCTTGAGTGTTGACTTTAATTAAATTTAAAAGTTTTTCTTAACAATTCTTGCTTTGATTATATCCAAAATACATAAGTACATAAGATTTTTTGGTTAAATTTTCTTTTCCTTTGGATGTTTAAGTTGTAGATATTTGTGAATTTGGTTATCATATGATGGAAATTCTATAAAATATAATAACACTAAATTTTAACTTCTCCATTTAAAGACCAACTGCTTTATAAATGTAGTATTTTGTTCTTGTTTTAGGTAAACGTATCTTGTTTCATTTAGTTGTCCTATTTTTTCTCAAACGATTTTTCCTTTTGCAACTATCTATCATATTTATCTTGCTCAGATTATATTCAGAATAACTTTTTTTACCAGCAGTTGATATAATTATCCAAATCATCTAAATTTTCCTTTTGCTTCAAACAAGTCGACCGCCTTTTAAAGAGCCATTGGATGCATGTGTGCCACACATGAGCACTGCAATGTTAAAATATGTTTTTAATGTGAGTTAATATATTTTATGTAATTTACATGTGTAATAAAGTTTTAGTAAAATTAGCTAATATGCGCAAATCCATTCGGTTACAAAATTTATCGTGAGATTCAGCAGAATCACCTCAACTGACTCATACATTAAAGAAGCTATTGTAAATCGTTAACTGTGTAACTGAACATTTCAATTCATCCAATAACGTTTTCTTTTCGGATGAGGGAGATTTTCACCTCAATGGCCACAGTTTTAAAAAGAATTGTTACTGGAGCGCCAAGAATTCATAATGGAAGCATGAGAAACCTTTTCATATATCAAAAGTGACTATATGGGCTGCAAGGTCAGGGCGAGGAATAATCGATTCATAATTCTTTGAAGATGAAAGGGACCGCGAGTTACCGGTGATTCCAGAGCGTTATGTGGAGATGCTGAAGAATTTTACCTGAACCGCAAAATTTTGCTGGCTGGTGCAATATCCCACATGTTTCTGCCACGAGTTCGTAAAATTTTCCCCCAAAAATTGATTTACAGAAGAGGCAATATAAACTGGCCTTCATGCAGCTCTGATTTTACTCTTATGGATTTTTCTTGTGGGGATATCTTAAATTGGGAGTATACAGCAGCAATCTGGAGTTTCTGGTTTAATTAAAAGAAAATGTGTGTCAAGGAATTGCAGTCATTGCGGAGACTACGTGCCACACAGTGCTCAGAAATTTTGCTTCTCGTTTAAAAAAGAGTCGCCAGTATACGGGATCGCATTTAGATGACATTATTTTTAAAGAATAATTTTCAAGAGTCTGCATTTAAATAGCAAATAGAAGTATTTTTATTAACGTCTTCTTTGTTTTTTTTATAACCATTTTAAAAAAGAAACTTTCTTTTGTTACACCTATATAAGGATTTTATTAGAGATTTTTGCTTGATCTGAAACTTTCCACTTTTCAAAAACAGTGAATTACGTTTTAACGGCGTTTTTATTACATGTGCTGTTTTTTATGACACTTGTTAACAATTTGATCAATATTTGTAGAGCATGTATTTTGTAGTTTCATGACTGTGTTGAATATTTCATTTTCGGTAGCGGGTTCAAGAATAATCAAATAATTATTTGTTTCTTCAAAGTATACCCGTAATTTATATCAGGTATTTTTTCTAAAAATTTGTTTATATTTTCTAAATACAAGTTACTGAATTTCTTTGTAATATCAACTACATTTCTTTCTACTTATACATCATTATATTTTTTATATTTGTTAGAACTATCTGCATGTATTATTTTCCACGTAGTTCTCATTACATTATCTCTGTTTTTGATTTTATTATCGAGACTTTCCATGTTTTCTTTAATTAAGAGTTTGTTATAGTTTATTTCAATTTATTTGTAACTAGTAATGAAATGATAATATAAACAAAACATCCAGTTTTCATTTGACCATTTTAATTTTTTTTGAATCATATATTTTTTGCTTGAAGGTTTCTGTATTTTCTGTGTCGTATACACACATATGAAAATGTATATTGTATTTTCAAATTAATCCATTCATAAATAAATACCGTTTTTAATTTACTATTTCATTATTGATACAAAAATCCTAGTTAACTGACGCTAAATTGCACACAATTTCAAAATCATTAGCTTTGTTGTATTGTATTTTTACATATGAATTAGACGTTATACAGCTGTTATTAATTTTGAATGTAAATAATATTCCAATATGTGAGTCATTAGTGTTTTTTTCTGTTAATTTTATTAATATTTGTTATTGAATTATTTAGACAGTTTGAAGAGTCACAATTTTACTTTCAAAGCATAAAGACGTGCCTCTCAGCGGTCGCAAGTGTGGGACAGAATTAGTGCTGTTATAAACGAAACTGCTGTTGTAGCAACTTACCATGTAACTACTTATTATCGTACAACAAACTAACTGAAGAACTAAACAATGCCACCCCTATGGAAATTCAAACGCAAAATAAGCGTAAATTGGACTGCCTAACACCTCCGATTAATGAAGTTCAAAAACTTTATGCATGGATTCCAAATATAATAACACAAAATAAATACAACATTTTAACTAACCTCGAAAACAATAAAACTAATAAACTAAATGATAAAGATAATCAACACGTACACTCAAACGACAAAACTAAAGCTTCGACAACAAAACCAAAAATATCTCCTATTTACCTACATAATGCTATAAACCACATGGAACTGACCGAAAATTAAAAAAATTATCAAAAGCAAATTCTCAACTTTCTATAATACAAACACAGTTACAATAAACTTATCCAACGAAGACGATTTCAGAAATTTAACTAAACATTTTAACAACAACGGATTTAAATACCACAATTTTTGAAATCCAAATGGAAAGGCACTTAACATCGTGATTAAAAATGTTCCTTTATCTTTAATTAAACAAGAAATCTTCGACGAACTTAGCAAAGCGGTGCCAAGATCTACCAAAGTGCGCCAACTACGGAGGCTCCCAGCAAGTTAACGCACCACATACAACTAATAAATAAACGAATGACAGCCAACAATAGCAACAGCCACTCTCATACAAGACTTAATAGAATAACTAAACCATTCCTAATTGTACATATGTTGACCGAGTACGAAACTCTACAGCAACTAATACCAATATTAACACTCCCAATCAACCAACTACTCCGACAGACTCCTTTAACATAAATAACTTGATTAAATTTTCTTTGCATCTGCTTACCCCATTTCTTCCTCAAATTAAAAATTTTATCACCAACACAATCCTCCCCCTACTCTTCAATGGACCATAGGACTCCAAAACTTATAGAAAAATTATCAATCCTTATATGAAACGCTAACGGAATTCTAAGCCAAAGACCAATATTTATAGCATTTCTCGCCAGATATAACATCGATATTGATTGCGTTACAGAAACCCACCTATCCGAAAGAGACACGATAAAAATACCTGGATATCATGTGTATCACAACAATAGAATATCTCGTATAGCAGCCGGAGGAGTAGCAATTTTCATTAATAAGAAAATTATCCATAACTTTATCCCTAACACTCCCAATCAAATCTTTGAAGCAATAGGAATCAAAATCAAACTCAGCGAGTTGTATCTCACAGTAATAAGTGCTTATCGTCAAGCCAATAAAAAGTTAAACGAAAAAGATTTTAAAGCTACATTCAGCTCAACCGAACAACTACTGATGATAGGAGACTTAAACTCTAAAAACCAAATATGGGGCTGTCGAGCAAACAACACCGAAGGAATCAAAATGGAAGGTTACACAACAAAATATTCCTTTCAAATAACATCTCCTGAGAAATACACATAGTACCCATACCGCTCCGACCATTTATCCGACATACTAGACATAATGCTACACAAGAACTTTAACAAGCAAATATATCAGTATGTAATAGACGTACTTGACTCTGAACATCTACCTGTTGTCATATCATTCACTTGTATCCCCCAAATAGTACAGCCTCCACCACGATTTACAACTGTGATAATTAAATGGGAGAACTTTCAAAACATCCTCAACAACCAACTAAAGTGCCTAATCAGTCTGAATAACAAAGAAGATATAGACAACGCAATAGACAAATTAACATCTAGAATTTTAGCCAGCGCTCGTTAAGCTAACGAACGCAACCACAAACCCAATCGCCACCACATTCCTACAGAAATAGCTGACTTTATTAAGAAGAAAAAGTCAAGCTATGTGTAATTGGCAAATAAATCGTAATCAGGGCTCAAAACGCCTATTAAATCAACTTATTCATAGACTAAAACAAGTCTGGACGAACTGCGAATCTCCAACGTACATTAAGAACTTGGAACCAGGTGACCATGGAATGTGGAGGGCCACAAAACGTATATTAGAACAGCGCGAGGAATTACCAACAATAATAGCAGCTAATATACCTCACGCCACAAATGCTGAAAAATCAGCAGCCTTTACCGACTATTACGAAAAAGTTTTCACCCCCAAAACTACTTGCCTCTCAAACCACTCTGTTTATATAATCAACCACATTGAATCCAATCAACCCGTAATAACTGAAACGATATCGTCCACCACCCCGCATGAAATGAAAACCCTAATTGACAATATTTCTATAAAAAATCCCCTGGGCCACATCTCATTACAAATTTAGTGCTTAAACACCTCACCTCAAAAACCCTAGCTTATCTTGCAACCGTATAGAACGCATGCCTTCGACTAGGCTATTTCCCCCAGACTTGGAAGCATGCACACATCTTAGTATTCCCAAAGCCGGGAAAAGACAAAAAGAAAATTGACAGTTACAGGCCAATAAGCTTGTTGCGAACGTTATCAAAAATATTAGAGAAATCATATATTCCCACTTAATGAAAGAACTAACTCCTCTCAACGTAATACCACCGTTCCAGTTTGGCTTTAGAAAATCTTATTCGATTCTACATCAGCCACAGCGCATCTCTGAAGTAAAAGAAGAAGGGTTCGAAAGTAAAAGTTATACAGTAGCAGTCTTCCTTGACATTACCCAGGCCTTCGGTAAGGTCTGGATCGAAGGTTTGAAAAGCAAAATCGTTAATCTCCAAATAGCCAACTACATTAAAGCAATAGTCTTCTCTTTTCTTGAAAAAAGAACTTTTGCTGTACGTATCAGTTTCGCTATTTCTGAATCGAAAGCAATCAAAGCTGGTGTTCCGCAAGGAAGCGTGTTAGGACCGCTACTATTTACCATCTTCACTTCTGATGTCCAGCCTACTAAAGCAACATTAGCAATCTTCGCTGACGATACAGCTGTTTTAACCCAGCACATTGATCTCAACCTAGCCATCAATCATCTACAGAATACGATTCACCAGCTATGCTCATGGTATAACAAATGGAACATACAAATCAACCCAAGCAAATGCCAAGCAAAAATCTTCTGGCTAAGACGCATCATAAACTCTCCCAACATCACAATCAACCAAAACATTATTCCATGGAACACCACTGATGCTGTAGTCAAGTACCTAGGGATACTCTTTGATACACGACTCACCTGGAAACTTCATATAAATCTCAAACTCAACCAATCCTGTGCGAGACTAGTCCAATTGTGTCCTATTCTATCATAAATAGGAGATCTTCACTTAAGTCTAAATGTGCAACCCTGATATACAAGTCTATAATAAGGCCGTTGATTCTCCACGCATCACTGATCTGGAGCAACACAGCTAAATCCAACATTAAAAAAATTTAACGTCTCCAAAACAAAGTTCTTAAAATAGCAGTGAACACTCTATGGTACATCCTGAACGAATGACTCCATTATGAACTTGAAATGCATACAGTTCAAGAGTTTATCAGTGAAAGTTCAGTCAAATTCTTTAAAAACGCGAATGCGATGGCGCAATCTACTACAATATCGGTAGACAAAACATACACCACAGGCTCAAGTGCAAGCTTCCCCAAGGCTTGTGTATCTACGAACCCGATAGTGAATAACTAATAAAACAAGATTACACAAACATGTAAATCTTATTAACATTGTAATCATTGTCTTAACTATTGTTGAGATAATGATTACAATGTTAAACTTATTAGTTTCTGTTATTGTTTATTTAACTATAAATATCGATATTATGTATAACATGTATTTGTTGAACTGGCAATTAAAATATATTTATTAAAAAAAAGACAGTTTGAAAATTGTGTGTTATTATGGTGTATTCATTAAACTGTAATTCCAAACCATATGAAAAGAACAGTGACTGCAATTTGCAATTTGAAATTCATATCTTTTGCGGTGATTATGTTTGATATAGATGAAAAATTTCAAAAATATACGTCTACGACATGTGTAAATAAAGTAATGAGACTGATAGTGTAGCATGCAATCTGAGAACACTGGGGGCTGTCCGTTTGGAGAAAAGGCGGGTCTAAATCCGATGCATATTCAGTGCGACTGGGAACGTGGTAGTACGTTGTATGTAGTGATTTGTTTCGTAAAACGATAAGTGATAGTAAGATCGAGCAACGGTGTGCGATCTGGTTTTGTTTCAGTACAACAGAAACGTTTGCAAAACTTCAGCAGGCCCATGGAGGCACTGTTTCGTCAAGGTAGGTGGTTTAGGGCATTTTCAGAAGGAAGAGAGACCGATTGAAGATGAACCGCGCAGCGGTCGGCCTGCAACTGCACGGAATGACAGAATCCGGCAGCTTGTGCGTTCTGATAGCCGGCTGACAGAATGATTGGGGAAGAGTTGCATTTAACGCAGAACACCGTTTATTAGATTTTGACCAATGAATTGGAGATGCGGAATATTTGCACAAAAATGGCCCCGAAAAACCTTTCTCTGGACAAAAGGACAACCGGAGAAACACGTGCCTTGTTACTACTGGTGACAAGACTTTCAGAACGACTTCGAAATGAAGCACCGGGGCCAGGAATGGCATACTCCAAGCTCACCCAGGCCAAAAAAGCAAGGACGAGCAAGTCGAGGATCAAAAGTATGCTGATTTGCTTTTTTGATAGCCACAAGGTTAACCAACGTTCTTACCTACTATTGAACGTTTGCGGAAAAGGGTTATGTGTGTGCGACCAAACATTAAGAACAACTAGGTCCTGCATCACGATAATACGCGTTGTCACACAACCATTTCAATTAATGAGTTTTTGGCAAGTAATTCACCCGAATTGAGTCCGTGTGACTTTTTTCTCTTCCTCCGTGTGCAAATGCACCTCAAAGGACGTCATTTTGTAACAGTATCGAACATTGAAAAGACCGTAACCGACCTGCTGAAGGGGATTCCAGTATCCGCGTTCCAGCACTGCTATGATGAGTCTAAGAACCGTCACTAGCGCTGTGTGGCTGCCCAAGGCAATTACTTTGAAGGGGACAATGCCCAAATATAACTGTCATTGCCTAATAAAATGATAAAAAAAATCAGTGTTATTATTTTATTTACACACCTTGTATATTGCCGTATATTTCGCACTACAAAATTTTATATCCGCGCATTCAAGCTGATAAGTAATCCATATCTACACACACACACACACACACACACACACACACACACACACACACACACACACACACACACACACACACACACACACACACACACACACACACACACACACACACACACACACACACACACACACACACACACACACACACACACACACACACACACACACACACACACACACACACACACACACACACACACACACACACACACACACACACACACACTCGATTTTTTACATTTGATATTTACAAAATGTTTCTTTCAAAGAAAACTTTCTGCATCTTCTACTGTAGTTTCCGATGCTGATTTAGACACATGAATCTGTCCCAACTTTGCTATTGCATTTAACCCCGAATTTAGGTTATTGCCATATATTACCATATACAGGGTGTTGCAAAAAGAATAATGTGATTTAAAAAAATCATAACTATTCAGCTTTTAATCCGTTTTGATCGAACAATGTACTGTTAGAAAGACGAAATTCTTGAGTTTCACACGACTGTATATAGGGAATGTAAGTGCGCTTCGTTCACCTGCCATTCCATTGTTTGTCAAGATGGTGACTAGACAACATAAATCATGTTGTGTTCTACGCTTTGCGAAGTGTGAACCTCCTCTGCTCAGAACATTAGGCGATGGTATAGTTAATTCCAAGACACGTAAAGGGAAATTCAGTGGTCGTCTCCGTGTGTCAGACGAAGATATAGAGCGCATCAGACTGAGTTTCGCAAGTAGCTCCCAAAAATCCGCTCCCCGTGCCGGTAGAGAATTAAATATTTTCTCAACATTTGTCTGGAGTGTTTTACGAGTGTTTTACGAATTTGGCTACCTGTATATGTCCGTTATTTTTCACAATATAAACATTTAAAATCGAACTATTTTTTTGAAACACCCTGTGTTTTACATTGCTTTCTTATAATGATGACCCATTTGTTAACATATTTATTTTTTGTTCTAAAATGGTTTTATTATTATTCCAACTCTTGTGCAGAAAGCATTCGGTGATCAGTCTTCATCAAGAGAAACTGCATTTCAGTGGCATGAGATGTTCGGAGAAGGTCGTGAATCAGTAGAAGTTGAATCTCGTTCTTGTCGTTCATCAACATCAATAACCGAACGTAGTAATGGGAGCTTGCCGAAGATGTTGGCATAAGAATAGGTTCAGTAGACGAAATTTTAAGTGATGTCTTGAGCTTGAAATATTTGTCAACAATCATTATTTATGAGTTTGTTGCCAAATATTTAATAAACATTGCTCCACACGTAACGTGTTGCTTGAATTTAATCTTATGGCTTTTTCTTTTAACTTCTGCCAGGCCCATTATGCTCCATTTTCTTTCTGGCAGTTCTTCTTCTAGTTTATGTATGCTATTGTTGGATTTCAAAGTTTTTACATTATATGTCCCTATGTCTTGTCTTTTTTTGTATGTAATTATTTATCGAGTTTTTGTCTTCCTTCCCCTCCAGAATCTATGGGACGGACTACCGAGGTAGTGTGAGAGTTAGAACTTTTTTAAATTCGACATTTGAAAGTATAAATGGGGGTGTTGGCCATTAAACGCTACACTGGCCAGGCGTGTTGGCAAATTTTGTTCTTGGTCGATACTCTGGAAGCAGAAGCTATTTGCAGCCGCCTACTTTGGTTTAGACGTTGCTATTGATTTTATATTAGCCCTAAAATCACGGGTTGCTGCTTCTCTTGTGTTGGCCGAATTCGAAGTTATCTTATTTTGCCTTCCCTATCGTTGTAGACTTTATTCGTAACCCTGAGCAAGGAGTCCTTACAGGGTACTATCAGCCGGAGCCAGCTAAACCCAGGTTTTTAAAGCGAGGTGTTTTAGACCTCCCCACCTTCCTTACTCTCTGGTGGTAAGACCCCCTGTTTGGGAGGAGCTTATCAAAAAAAAAAAAAATACGAAGAGGAGCGCAGGATTGTACATTTCGGATATGGCACTAGAAATGAAAGAGGTAAAAAATGTCTGTACAGTTTTAAAAGATATTTATAAACAACCAAGTTATGGCGTTTTATAGAAATTGACCAAAAAAGACTTTTGACATGAATTTCCAAAACGGTTAGATACTGGAATGAGGTTTGCGCCAATCGATTTCTTTTTAGAAACGGACCCATGAATGCGTAACTGTTTTTTTAATTCCCACGGAAGTAGGTGTAACTACTAAATCCTATCGAATTTGGGATACCCTACACAAAAATATAAAACTGATAAGAATAAAAAGAATGAAGCGCAATACATATAAAATCAATACTCAAACATTAAAAGAAAACTCAGATAAATATCAAGAAAGAATAAAAAACTAGCTACAAGATAAAGACTATACAAACTTAGAAATAGAGGATATTAACAAAACCATAAAAGTAACAATTATAGACTCAGTTTAAAAATAATCTCAAAACAAAACAACAATTGAAACACTATTTTCCACACTAAAAGATATGTTGAGAAGAAGAACGGAACTAGCACAACAAAACAAATAAAAGAATGTAGAATTTGTTAAATTAAATAAATTAATATGAAGAACCATAAGACAAAGTAAAATCACAAAACGGGACGTTATAATTTAACAAGTTATAGAAAAGAATCAAAACATGAAAATACAAGATAATAGTAATAAAAGATAAAAAAGAAAAAAAGCGAAAGATAACGACGAAATAAACTCTATAGTGAAAGAATTTTATAAGAAATTGTGTGTCTCAAAGAAAAGCTTTCCCACAAACAAAAGAGAAGTCAAAAAACAAAATAATAAACATAAACTCAGAAAGCACCTCGAAAATAGAAGAAGGAGAAATATTAATCGCATTGAAGGAAATGAAAAACCAAAAAGCCCGCGTAAAAGGTAACCTATCAAAAAAATTGATGATTGAAAGAGGGGAAGAATTAACAAGAGCGTTGAATATGTTGTTCAATAAATGTTTGAAAACTGGAAAAGTAATGTCAGAGTAGAAAGAGGCCATAACATCATTATTATACAAAAAAGCCGATAGATTAAACTTAACAAATTGTAGACCCATAACATTACTATCTCAAGTGTATAAGATTTTGTAGAGAATAATAACGAAAAGATTAAATAATGAAATAGAATTGTATCTATCGGATGAATAAGTCTGCTTTCGTAAAAGGTTAGATACTATTAACCCTTAACCTACTAATAGAAAAAGTAAATTAATTCCATCTTCCTTTATACATAGTACTCGTGGTCTATGAGAAAGCATTTGATAGCATTGAAACATGGGCAATATAACAGAATTTATGGAATAGCAGAATAGACTACAGATATATGAAGCTCATCAAAGACATTTACGAAAATACAACAATAACAGTTAACTAGTTAGAAACTGATCCAATCTCGATCCAAAGAGGAGTTCGTTAAGGCGACCCAATATATCCTAAGTTATTCGTACTAGCCCTTGAAGATGTTTTGAAAGGACTAAATTGGGAGGGGAAAGGCATAAATATAAATGTAAAATTTTTGAGTAATCTAAAATACGCAGATAACGTCACACTATTTGCAACAAACGGAGAACAATTCAATGCAAGAAGGCCTGGTTACGGATGAACACCGCAAAAATAAAAATTATCACAAACTCCGAAGAAGAAGTGGATGTAGAAATAGAACAAAACGCTATAGAACAAGTAGAAGAATATACATATTTAGGGCAAAGTTTTACTTTTAATTAAGAAAACCAAGAAACAGAAATCGCAAGAAGAACCAAATTAGGATGAGCTGTCTTTGGCAAATAAATATTGAAGAATTGAAAATTACCCCAACACCTTAGGTCGAAAATATTTGATATCTGTATACTATCTGTTATCACTTATACAGCTCAGACCTGAACTTTGGTAAGCAATGTACATAAGTTTATAAAGACCCAAAGAGGCATGCAACGTCAAATGTTACAAATCATTCTAAAAGACAAAAAAAAGGAACACATGGATAAGAGAGAAGACAAAAATTATAGATATAAGAACGAAAGTAGCCAGACTCAAATGGAAATTTGCAGAACATAACAGATACCAGTTGGAACTCACAAGTCTTAGATTAGAGATTATTGTTAGGAAAAGAGCAAGGGGAAGATCAAAAATACGATGGCTAGACGAAGTGAAGCGTCACGCTGGTCTCGTATGGAAAAATCACCCAGAATAAGACAAGATGAAAGGAACAAGGGGACATCTACATCCGTAAATGGATTGAAGAAAGCTAAAGAAGAAATATATATATATATATATATATATATATATATATATATATATATATATATATATATTCGGCTGGTATAGTATTTTTTCCTAGGCTTGCATAAGGTAGGCAATGTCAACAAACGATGCAGAAAAGTATTTTACGCTTTATCGCAAGAGGAAGTTAAACATTGGTTTAATGTGTACAGCTAATTGCTTGACAATTATCAGGATCGTCGATGTTTTTACCGAATTGTTACCAGTGACAAATAATAAATCTATTTCAATAATTCGAACAGATTAAAGAACTAGTTAGCTGCAGAATCGATTGTAAAACATGAGTTTTGGGATCAAAATTATGATTTGTATGTACTTTGACCTGGTTACTGGTTACCATCACTACCAAGCTTTATTGCCAATAGTTCGACAGAATGTATGCTATCTTGTAACAACAATATCCTGATATGGTCAGTCGAAGATAGGCGTTGCTGCAAATGGATAACGTTAAACTACATACGTACCAAAAACCTGGTAATAGCCCACCACTCCGCCTGCAGTTCTAATTCAGTACCATTTGGTTACCATTTATTTTGATAAATGTCTAAAGGCTCATTTTTTGGCTAAACACAGCTTTGTCAACTTTCAAAAAGTAGAAGGGAAGTATTATCAATTTTTTATTCCAAAGCATGAGAGTGGGACCAACGATACATAGAAAACTTGATTCTTAGATGAATGTTTATTATAGAACATAATGGGACATACGCAGACTGTTCGATATCTATTGCTAATTGGCAACCCTGCGTGTGCTAGGTGCGATATGACATTTGTACCATACAGTTCGACATTTTTGACGGCATACGTACTCAGAAAGTTTTATCATACGGACGCTATTTGTTCTGTTATCGGTAAGTTGAAAATTTTCTCTCATCCAAAAAATAAAATTAACTTAACATATTAACATGAACGTCCGATGATTATTCACGGCGTTCGACGTGGATTATCTCAACGACAGTGCGTCGTGTTTTTTTTTAGTAACGAAGCTTCACACAGCGTCACTGTATGACATTGATTCAATGAATTTAATCGCGGTCGTAGTTCGCTGGCGGATGAATTTAAAGAAGGCCGTCCAAAATCGGCTATGGTGCCAGCAAACATCGATGCCGTGCGCGAATTGATAAAGCAAAATCGGCATGTGACTATCCTGAAATTCAGGTATCCTTAAGCATTAGTATAACTAGCATACATACGATATTGCATGAACATTTAACAGTGAACAAGCTGTGTGCGCGTTGGATCCCGCATAAGTTAACGATCGTTCATAAAAAGGCTCGTGTTGATTGATCGAAAAACACGCACGAAAAATACAATCGCGGTGCTTCAAAAACTGTTTACAACATCGTCACAGGTGACGAATTTTGGATTTATGCGCGTGAGCCTGAACGGAAACAGTAGTCGACTGTATGGGTCTTCCAAGATGAATCGAAGTAGGTATTTCAAAGTTTGTTTTTTTTTGAAAAATTGTACATGTCGCAACCTTGATTTTAGAGGATTGTAAAATGGCAAATTCTGAATGGTCCACAACCATTTGTTTGCCAGAAGTGTTCGGAGAAATAAGAAAAATCGATGCGCGATGTCGAATTATTCTCCACCATGACACACGCAAACAACTGGATTTTTGGGCAGTCTAAATGTCGAATTGATGGGTCATCCGCCGTACAGTTCTAATTTGGATCCGAACGATTTCCTATTGTTCCAACACGTGAAGAACAAACTGCGTGGATACCATGATTCACTATGTAAGAAATGCTATGAAAATTGGTTCCTGTGTATGCAACAATATATTAACCGCTAAGAAAATATATATTGAAAAACAATAAAAAATAAATTAGGGTAATGCGGGCTAAAATAAAGAGATGTAATAAAAGTTAGTCATAAACATCTTTTAGTAAGCTCAAAATGTTTTTAAAACATTCTTGCATTATACAAGGTTTGTATAAAAAGTATCGCGAACAATTTTTTCCTGACGTGACTGCACGTCGGAGCGCGCTCGTATCGCGCATGCTCAGTGGTGGGGCACGTGACCTTCAAGACGCGCCAAGCGCCAATCGCCTATACATAAATTTTAGGTAGCGCGCCGTATTCGATATTAACACGATCCGGCATTTACTCGTAATTTAAAAAATTCGCGAACTTTGATACTAGTAAGTGCTTGAAAATTTTATACTATTTTTCATTTTTATAATTTCCTGTCGAACTGTTATTTAAATTAGAAAAGTGTCCTACAAGAAGTTCCAGCGAAATTAGATGCGTCAATTGGTATCACTTTTGTATCTCTAGCAGAGAGGGGCAAAACTCACACTTTTCTCATATTTTTTTTAAATTGAGGAAATTTTAAAATTACCAAAAAACAACTTTTATATTTCAGACTCGCTTGACTTCAAACCTTTAACCGATTGATTGCATAACTCGGCCTGGTTAAGGTTAACTTAAAAACCTAAAATAAAAATTCATTTAACCATAGCAGTAAAATGTAAAAATTTAAATGTTAGTTTCTTCGAAGTATACGGCTTAATTTAAAATTTTTTTGTCAACATTTGGCAACTATTACAGTCTGTAACATTAAATATTTTGTAACACCAACTAAAAAAATTCTTTACGCTTTTATTAAATTAATTTTCCTGCGCTTAACTAATACAGAATTCAGTCGCTGTTATTATGTACGGTTTGGCAATGTCAAAGTATGCTAATATTTTGGAGTAATCTCTAGCTAGTTGTAATTATAACATTCGTAGCTATGAAGATAACTGCTTAAAATTTAAATCTGTTTTGCGCGACAGAATATTGTCTGTTTATAGCATTAGATATTGCAGGGGTATTTGTTAACGCGTGGTGACTCGGAATCATCCAGGAACTAGCTGAGATAAATGTTCACACAATTTATTCTCCCTATTAAGACACTACCTTTTGAGAAGGTAGCACGGATTGAAACAGGAGGTGCCCCTAGGATTCGTGCTCTGGACCGGTACACTGGAAGTTGATATACAAAAGTATATTCAGAGTTCGGTTGCTGCAAGGATGCAGGATCGTAGACAACACAATGCCGATAATTTAAAACATTAAAGGTGTACGAAAATCAGGCGTTTGGACCAATCAAAACGTAGGCTAATAGCGCAAAATTAAAATTTAACGCGAAAAGGCCAAAGGGGTATTTTTCGGGATGCGACCAGAGATTAACGGCGAGCGTGTCTACTATAAAGATTACATCCGGTACCATTGAGTAGAGATTGACGATCGGATTTCGTGGAAGAGTCACATACGGGTGATTTGTATCGGTACAACCGGCGATCTTGTACGTAGCTGGAATATGGGAGGAAGTGTGCAAAGTCAGAGGTAGTAGGTACTTGCTTAGTGTACAAAGAATACTCCCGATTAAGGCGGTAGGTGCTTACAGCATCGCAGCTGGTAAAACAGCGCTGGCATTGAGCCAGTTACTGGCTTTGCATTTTATTTTGTAAGAGGTGGTAGAGCAGAGACGTCTGACAACCGGATCAAAGAAGCACCTTTGAGAGGAGCTGGGGCTGCGGCCAAGCGAGATAGAGCGAAAGCGGCTCGACAACTGTGCTGCTACGCAGATCAATCGCGGGTGGATAACGGGAGAGATAAAGCCGCGTTCGTAGTTATGCTAGAAGATCAAAAGTTTCACCAAAGTTGAATCAAGCTGGCAAACTGGAGTACCATTTTCCACTGTGAACTGATAGCCATCCGAAAGTGTCTGAGATACATCGAGAGGTATAAAGCAGTTATTTCAAGACGCGCTGTAATATTTGATAGCAAATTAGCGCTATTTGCGTTCGAAAATATAAGGACACCAACAGATTTGTAAATTGTAGCCTTGCAAAGACGTTCTTGGTTGAGATGTAAATCCGATTCTATGTGGACCAAGGCGCATGTCGAAATCTCGGTAAAGCAGCGTGGAGACGAACTAGCTAAAGAGGTAGGGACATAACTAGCCGATTTTCGAAATGCTTGAAATAGGGCTTGTAAAGAACCGATTACGAGCTACGACGAGAGATTATCACAGAACATGGCAACTTCTGGCCCTACCTTGTAAGAATCCGGAAGCTGATGGAGGACCAAATTAGGTGCGCATAATGGGAGCTCGACGATGCCGTGAAAGTCCTGCTGACCTGGAACGTAGAGGAGGAGACCATGGCTAGAGCAAAGAGGACATTTATTACGAACGGGTGAAGATTGCCACAAATGCGAGAGTAGATCGAAGTACTTTCGGGAGTGTGCGAGTGGTGGGCGGCTCTCTCTTTACAATTGTTGGTGTTCCTAACTAATATTTTGCTTTAATTTTGTTATACTACGAAAGCAATTCGAAAAAAACTTCCGTTTAGTTTAGTAGGCATTGCGTAGTGGAAGAAGAAGGTTGTATTGCAGTTTACTCGTTTGCGATATCAATTTAAAATGAACACTGCTATAAAAAATACCACCAAATCTGAAGTGCGTGCAGTAATATGATTTCTGTGGGCGAGAAGACCAAATGTGATAAGTCAACGGTGTGGTATGTTTAAATGTAGACGCACCAACGTGTACAATGAGGCAAGAAGTGATCGCTTATCTGTAGTCAATGATGGACTTATGCAGAAAATTGACAAAAAGGTCCGTTATGCACATGACTTACGTTGTACTGCTTTGTCGAGGACACTGTGCTTCAAAAAGCAATTACAAGGTGGCTTTTTTGTAGAAGGTATTTCAATACTTGTAAGACCTTATGACAAATGCATCAACATCATGACGATTATGTAGAAAAGTAGTGTACTGTTATAGATTTCTAATGTAATATAATAAAGATTGTATCTATGTTGTGTTGCATTCCGGTCCGTACATTGAAGTAGAGTGAACGTGTGGGGGCTAATTTTATCTGCGATATCGCCGCGACGAGCCGCAGTCTTAAGGTCAGGCGTATTTATTTATTTATTTATTTAACATTTTAATACCGTAAGTGAACAATAATTAATTCACACTCTTCTGTAATCACAATATCTACGCTGCATAAGCAGGTTAAACAAAAACATGCTGCCAACCGGCAGCGGCTCTAACAATGTCCAACAAATATATCAGTATAATAATCAATTTCAAACAAATGCAAAAAATTCCCTTCTTAATACACTCCCAGTATCCATTTAATCAACAACCAAACATTCAATTCTCAATATTTTCCCCCTAATCAATTAACTAGTCAACCACAACTTCGCATGCTTCTACAAGAAAAATCAATAGAACTAATATCAGTAGACGATTTGGAAAGCGATGAGGAAGTCGAAAATAATCCTGCCAATAGCTGGCAACTTGTTAAAAGAAGACGAGTAGAAACACCAATTAGCAATAATAAATCAACCCCGATACTATCCAATCGCTTCTCAACGTTATCACAAGGAAATGACGAAACCATGCAGTAATACCCAAACCGCCTCCTATTTTTGTTTACGGAGTCATCAACTCAAAAAATGACTGAGGAATTTCTAGAAATCGGCGAAGAAGAACAGTATACAACAAAATGTTTATTAAATTATGTTGTTAAGGTTAATACAAAAGATCCCGATGTATATATAAAATTTATTAGACACATGATGGATAAAAATATCATACATCATACATGCCAAATGAAGCAAGATCGGCCTTACCGAGTAGTACTGAAACATATACATCATTCTACACCTATTGAAGAAATCAAACAACGGAAAAGGGACACCGGGTGCGTAACATAATAAATTTACGACATAAAACAACAAAAGAACCTCTTCCAACATTTTTTACAGATCTTGAGCCCGCAGGTAATAATAAAGAAATCTATAATGTGTGGTATTTACACAATAAAAATATTCTTTTTGAACCTCCAAAACAACCCATGACATTGTCCAGTACACTAGGTGTCAAAACTATAACCACACCAAAAAATACTGCAACAGGCCATATGCCTGCGTTAAATGCGGAGGGCAACATGACACCAGAATTTGCAAGAAGACTAGAGACATCGCCGCTATTTGCATACTATGTGATGGAGCGCATCCGGCAAACTATAAAGGATGTAGTGTATATCAAGACCTCCAGAGAAAATATCAACCAAACAAACCTCCCCTAATAAAACCCCCATCCCCAAAATTCCCTCTCCTCCCAACGCAACAGAAAGTTCAAACTCCTCTAAACAACACAGCACCAACTTAGAAGTCCTACTCACAGGCATTTAAAAATGACCCTTCAAATCCTCAAGACATAAATCTCTACCAATTTCTTAATGAGTTTAAAAATCTCTCCAATCAATTATTACAACAGAATACCATGATTATGAATATGCTAACCACCGTCATTAATAAAGTAGTACAATAATGGCTCAGTTTCTGCGAATTCCCTTATGGAATGCCAACGGTTTACAACAAAAAAAATTAGAACTAGAAACATTCTTAAATCTACACAACATAGATATAATGTTACTTTCCGAAACCCATTTTACCGCAAGAAATCATTTCAAAATACCTTATTATTCTATATACCACACGGAACATCCCGACGAAACTGTCCATGGTGGTGCAGCAGTGCTAATTAGATCATCTATTTCTCATCATGAACTTCCACAGTATAAAACTAATTTTTGCAAGCTGCATCCATTCAAGTAGACAAATTGGCTAATGCGTTAAATGTATCAGCTATTTATTGTCCTCCAAGGCACAACATGACTAAACAAATGCTGCAACCCTTCTTTGAATCTATGGGACAAAGATTTGTTGTAGGTGGTGACTACAACGCTAAACATACGTATTGGGGCTCACGATTTATAACAACCAGAGGAAGGGAACTATTTAAGCTCATAAATGATATGAACTATAATTATCTTTCCACCGGTACTCCCACCTACTGGCCGACAAATCCTGACAAGATCCCCGATCTGCTTGATTTCTGTGCCATAAAAAGCCTATCCTCAAATTACTTAGACGTCACACCTAATTATGACATTATGTCAGATCATTCTCAAGTAATTGCAACTATCAGTGCCACAATAATATATAGAATACCCAAACCCTCGCTCTGTAATAGCAGAACCGATTGGAAGGAATTCGAAAAATACTTGAATGCAAACATTAATTTAAATGTACGACTACAAACTAACGAGGACCTAGAAAATGCCACATAAGATTTTATCACTATCATTCAAGAAGCAGGATGGAACGCTACACCAGTACCACAAAACCTAAAAATAAACTCACCTAATATTCCCAATGAAGTAATGGAGTTGGTTAAAGAAAAGCGAAAGGCAAGAGCTAAGTGGCATCGCAGCCAAAACATAAATGAACGAAGAATATTCAATCAGCTAAATAATAAATTAAGAAGAAAGTTAGCAAAAATTAGAAATGAAACTTTTCAGATATATATGAACTCGTTATCCACACAAGACAATAAAATATGGAAAACTGCTAAGGGTCTCAAACGACCTACAGCGCATATTCCTCCACTACAAGATTCCATGGGAACACGGAAGAGAACTGACAGGGAAAAAGCAGACTTAGAGACCGTGTTTACTTCAAACTCGGAAGAAACTGACGATGAAGTTGAAGAATACCTTAGTACTCCATTGCAAATGTCACTCCCTATTCGTAAATTGACCAGTAATGAAATTCGAGAAGAAATTAGATTTCTGAATAACAATAAATCTCCAGGATACTACCTGATCACACCAATATTACTAAAATAACTACCAGATAACGGCCTCCAGTTTCTCCGAATATTATTCAATGGAATCTTATGTCTTACATACTGGCCAATGCTATTAAAGTTTACCCAGATTATTCTTATACCTAAACCTGGTAAGCCCCCAAACGCAATTCAATGCTATCGCCCCATCAGGCTCCTCCCTTTAATATCAAAGTTGCTGGAGAAGCTTATTTACAAAAGAATCCGGGAAGATGAACCAGAAGTCGATTGGATCCCAAATCATCAATTTGGTTTCCGCCATTAACATTCTACGGTACAACAGTGTCACCGCATAATAAACACAATACAAACAGCGATCGAAGACAAAAAATACTGTTCAGCGATATTTTTGGACGTCAGCCAGGCCTTCGATAAGGTTCCAATCCTACCTAGAAAATCCCTTCTTTCAAACAAGAATTGGACAAGAGACTTCCGATATAAGACCAATCTAAGCAGGGGTGACGCAAGGAAGCGTTCTGGGTCCGCTCCTGTACTTATTATACACGTATGACACTCACTACGAACTATAGTGACATAGGAACCTTTGCTGACGAAACGGCAATTATTGCTTGTAACGAAGATCCAATAATAGCATCTATAAAAACCCAAGAACATATAGATTTAATAGATAAATGGCTTATGAAATGGAGAGTTAATGTGGACAAGTCGATCCATGTTAGGTTCACATCAAGATGCTCAACATGTCCGCAAATTAACATTCGAAACAAAGCGGTCCTTCAAGCAGACGTGGTAAAATACTTGGGATTACATCTCGACAGACGATTGACGTGGAAGGCACATGTCACTAACAAAAGAAAGCAGATGGACCTAAAAATAAAAAACCTGAACCGGCTCATTGGACAGCGGTCTCAGCTCACTTTAACCAACATATTGTTACTTTATAAGGCTATCATTCGTCCCATCTGGTTATATGGATCAGAAATTTGGGGCTGCGCCAGCACATCTATAATAAATATAATCCAGCGCTGTAAATCCAAGATCCTGAGGTATATCGCAAATGCACCATGGTTTGTATCAAACCAAACACTTCATATGGACCTAGGCATTCCGTTTGTGAAAGATACTGTAAAACAAAAGGCAACTAAATATCACGCCAACCTGACAACTCATCCAAATGCAATCATAGATCCACTAAAAGAATATCCCAACAACCGACGCTTAAAGAAAAAATCTATGTTGTGTTGATAACCAAATATATATATATATATATAGTGGATAGCTCGCTAGACTACGAAACCAAGAATTGCGGGTTCGAATCCCGCTCTCACCAATTCAATCGCTGGTATTTTTACGGCCACGTTTACTACCCTTGTGTACCGTAGGCTCTAGATTGTAGCAGACCTATCCTGTTACGATTTCAAAGGGCCTTCAAGGCCTGTAACGGGGAACTATTATTATATCTAATATAGTACGTAATTAATAAAGTGAGATATTGATTAATATTAATTTTATAAAATATAAATTTAGTTATAAATATTAATGGTATTTTATGAATTATCACTGTGAAGTATATACTATTTACTTCATTTCAACTGCCTAATAAGCAAATGGAACTAAAGTAAAAAAGGGGTTTATTTATAAAAAATAAGAATAATTACAGACATATTTTTAAATTCAAAATATACATAAGCATTGTGCATCAATGATTTGCGAGACATCGTTCAATAAATTTTAAAACTAGAATAATGCTGTTTAAAGCAGTATGGTACACAATTATACCACAAGATGTCTCTTCCAGTGTCATTATATAACCCATCTAATGCTTAGTATTTGTATAGTGGTGATTCCACGATATATCGACCAATTATGCCGAAATATATGACTATAGTGATAATAATTTTTTACTAGTAAGACACTGAAGTAACTTTAACAAGTGAAGCTCAGTTTCCCTAACTTCACGCGCCCTGGAAAGTTATTGAACTTTGAAAATGACAAAAATTAAAACTTTGGATTTTCTAATGCCAAACCAAGCAAGCCTTGTTAAATCTGAGTAGTGTAAAATTTATTTGGGTACTAGGACTAGACAATGGAAAATTAGCAAATTTTCATGTGCATATCGAAGCATTGAAAAAAATTAGTGAATTTTGGTCAAAAAGATTACGTTGAAAATTTTTTTTCTATATAATAAAGACCTATGGCATATAAGTTGGACCATTTGTTGGCCTACCAGAGATGATCAAGCACCTGTAATGACATGTTATTTAGAATGGCCGGCTAGACCGAAGTAAAAATACAAATTTTCGAATATCGAAAGTTTTCAAAAATTCAGTTGGTCCTGCAACTCAGGTGAAATAGACATGTGAATACATGGTGTGACAGAGAGATGATTGAACTTTGTTTTGTGACATATATCTCGTCTGGCATAGTTTTAGAGATATGGATTTTTTAAATGGGCAGTTTTTTAAATTTTACACCTCATAACTTTTAGTTTTGACTAGTGTTGATATAAAACTCTTTGTAATTAATTTTCTATCTTCAACGCTTAATGAAATAAAGATAAGCCAATTTTCCTATAGAATTACATTAGAAAAAATGTTATTAAATTACACACAAACTATATCAAACTAATATCTTATTCATATTTCGACAAGAGACATCTTTGTTTGAAACAGACTTCCAGCAAGCAAGACTTCTGCTGGTCTCAATGCAGAATGATGAGCAGCCAACAAATAATTCTGTGTATTGGGATTTGAAAAAATTGCAGGCCTTGGTAGCTTTATAGAGCAGAAAGCGCTTCTGTTTTTTTATATTTACTCTATCTTCTGTTACACTAATACATTCTTTTACATCTGAAGTATTTTTCGAAATTTCATCAGTATTATAATAGTTAATTACCACAGATTTCAAGTCCTCAAAAATATGTGCCATTTTTATCATATTGTAGTTATAAGATTCTCCTGTGTTCAATTTTAATTATTTTACTTCTTTTACCGCATATGTGAAGCGATACTTTCAGTTATAACCAATGAAGACATGGTTGCTGATATGATAGTGAGCAATCTTTTTTCCTCAACAGAATCTGCCACTTCAAATTATTTTTTTTTTGAAGGCTGAAA
The DNA here is from genome assembly GCA_036346155.1 of Sinelater perroti. Taxonomy (NCBI): domain Eukaryota; kingdom Metazoa; phylum Arthropoda; class Insecta; order Coleoptera; family Elateridae; genus Sinelater; species Sinelater perroti. Next base: position 138,255 of record JARFIY010000374.1, read on the forward strand.
ATATTGATTTCATATTTATTTTTTATGGTCCATCACTTTATTAACAGACAAATCTAAATTTCAGCTAATATATACTAAGATAACTTTGAACTTGATTGAGTAATTTAGGTGCAATTGTTTTCTTTCTGTTGAGTGTCCTATATTACAAGCTATTATCTAACCATCGAAGCTCAAGAATTTGTAGTATTTTATCAACTTTCGCTATAGACACTTTGCAAAGGAACAGCATCTAGCTGGAATTTTCTGATCATATCTGCATCCAGAACTCTGTGTTTAACTCTTTTTGGATGGAAAAACATTTCCAATCATATTTATTAGTAAATTATTCAAGAAATACAGCAGCATGGTGGTAACAGGCATCATTTAAAACGATTTCTTGGTTGCTGATAATTTTCCTGACGCAACTTTCATCACAGCTAATTGCTCTTTTACCAGTTTGTCTGATATACTTGGTCAAGTCGCAACTGGTTGCAGTCACCAAATTAATCGAACACTGACGTATTTTTTTGAAATGATAGAAAAAAGTATTAGTAATGTGCTTGTGAATCCTGTGAAACCTATGACTTTCGTGTCTACGCGTCAATTCTTCTCGTGCAATGCCCGGAGGTTGAGGTGATGGGTTTTAGGATAGCCAAATGAGACTCAGTGCGTTTGTTCCCGGACTTCCCGTCACCACCTTCCCGATCTGCGTTTAGTTAAGAGCGGCCTTAGATGAACGATATTAACCGACAGTGAGGGAACTGTCAATCTACCTAAATTAACAGAAAAACGTTCTAGATTTCGAAATTAAAAAAAACTAATTGTACAACAAATAAATTGCTCGTTTTTTAACATAGAAATTTTTTTCCAATGTAATTCTATGGGAAAATTGACTTACCTTTATTTCTTTAACCGTTGGAGAGAGAAAATTAATTTTAGAGGGTTTCTGTAGCTCATAAAACGATGGTTAAAAGTGTCCCTACACGTGTTATCTGAAAGTCTTTAAAAAAACTTTAAAAGTTATGGGGTGTTCAATTTGAAAAACTGTCAAATTTCAAAATGAATATCTCTAAAACGCGACATATGCCATATATACACACACTGTAAAAATATTTAAAAAATTGCTACACACCAGATTATACTAAAAACTAGAAAATACAGCCAGCAACGCTTGGCTACTATAGAGAATAAAAAAGTTATAAATTTTTTACTTTTATGTAGCACTTTCCCATTTCCCGTCAACAGTCTGTATATGTATATATTATTGTTCGCGCCATTCTCAAAATTACCTGTAATTTTGAATTTTTAAATTAGGGCCGGCTGTATTTTGGGTCCCTCTTGTACATATTTGAATTTGAGGTATCGGCTGAATTTGTCCGAGCATGCGTTGCGATATATAGGCCGCGGTTGGGCCACGGGCCGGTACTACGTCTTTGCCTTCGTTCGCTTTTGCACTTGGCCTTTTTTTCGTTCGCGCTTCGCCGTTTTGTACGCTTGGCCTTTTGGCTACGTTCTTGCAGGCGTCGTTCTTTGAATTCAGTTTGTGACAGAAATTTTCCGTAAGACGAGAGCATTTTTAACCAACAGTTTGCCGGCGGCTTTAATTGGCGGCAGAAGTTTTAATTTTCTGCGAGGCTTTTTGTTAAAGGCTAATTTTCGGGGTTGAAATTTTGCCGGTAAAAAACTAGATCCATTTTCTTTGATCTGGCTCGACGAAGGAATCTTTTGCACCAGGAAGGGCGCTGCCGTTCGGCTCCGCTGTGAAGATTGGGGTAACTTGTCCTATTTTTTATTCATACCCTTATATCCTTTTTTCTGGAAGCCTCATGACCAACAGCAGGGAACCGATAACTGCGGGAAAGCGCTTTTTCCACAGATTAATGTTTTAACTTTAGATTTGTTTCAAGTTCCTTTATTTAAAATTTAAAGTTACCTATACAGTCCATTTTTCTAGCCGCATCAATGATAATGATTTGGTTTTTGTAAACCTCATTTTTAATTCACTTTTCTTGTTTTTACTTGTGTTTTTTAAGCATTATTTCTACTTCTCTCCCTTTTACAAATATCATAATCTCGGCAGCAAACTTCAAGTTGTTAAGCCTTATTTTATCAATGGGCTTACAATCAGTTTAACTGTATAAAGGTGTTCCGTTGTATTGTACTTTTTTCTGAAACCTGTGAGCTTTTTTAGTTGATATATCCTTGTTGGTCAAAAGAGTGGTTAAGTTGAAATTTTTTTTTGAGATTTCGGAAACGGCAACAGATAGCGAGATACGGCCTTCAGTACTATTTAGATCTATTTAATTCTGCTAAAATTACGTTATAGGTTCGACAGCAGAAAAATACGGGGTTCGTCAAAAACGTGTTTCAGAAACACCCTAAAATTCGTTTGATTGGTTAGCCGCTCACAGATGAGGGACCCTCTGGAAGTTTTTATGATTTTGTAGACTATCTAGTAGATGCTTTTTGCAAAGTTTAATTAAAACTGATGTGCATTTAACGGCCAAATTGCGGTTTCAAGGCAAAACCTATTTTGGCTTAACAACTCATGCTTTTACTGCCCCCCTTCTTGCCCAAAACCGCCCTGAATTTTTAAATAATTTAGTTTCTTTAACACTTTTTTGTAGATGAATTTTTTTTGTGTATTTTATAGAGAATGACCGAAAAAAGTAAATTTACGAACCCGGAAGCGATAAGATTTCGTTTACTCCATAAGGGGGTCCTAAATCACTCGCATACAAAAATCTCATGTCTACGACTATTCCTTCAGTCAGTTTTTGCAAGTTAAAAGTTAAAAATTTGACTCCCGGCTGGCATCCGCTCGTTGTAGCAGCTGTTGGCTATACGAGGTGCATTCAAGTTATAACACCTTCGAATTTTTTTCTCAGGACTGGAAACAGATAGAAACATGTAGTTTCAAAATACGCGCACACTCTTTGTCAATGTACGACAAATATGGCAGCACTGCACGGTACACAGGATACTTGAAATGGCGACGTTTTCATTACAAGAACAGCGTGTAATCATTCGTTTTCTCCATTTGCGTGGTGTGACACCGATTGAAATTCATCGCCAGTTGAGTGAGATGTGTGGTGATGGTGTTATGGATGTGTCTAATGTGCGTTTGTGGGTGCGACAGTTCAAAGAAGGCAGAACGTCGTGTGACAACAAACCATGACAATCTCGGCCTCGCACCAGCCGGTCTGACGACATAATCAAGCGAGTGGAGAAACTTGTTTTGGAGAATCGCCGAATGAGTGAGGAACACATCGCCTCCAAATTTGGCATTTCCGTGCATCAAGACCAGACAACTTTGAAGTGATTTCTCATGCTCCTTACTCACCTGACCTGGCTCCTAATGACTTTTGGCTGTTTCCAAAGATAAAAGACACTGTCTGCATCAGCGATTTTCCAGTGGTCAAAGAAGACTCTTAAAGAACCGTTCTCAGCGGACATGGAATCGTGGCGTCGACATTGTAAAAATGTGTACGGCTGCAGGGAGATTACGTCGAGAAATGACACAAGTTTTACAGTTTTCGTGTGATTAGTTTGTGAGAAAAAAAATCGGAGGTGTTATAACTTGAATGCACCGTGTATATATAGATTAATTATTTTAAATGGAACATCTTATATACAAGGACAATGACAGACAAGCGTAGATACAAAACCTTTATTATACACATCAGAAACCTACAACAGTACATTAATATTCGATATAATCCCCACTTGTCATAAGGTCTTACAAGGTTTCAAATTACTTTTACAAAAAACTCTCGCGCAGTATCATCGTCAAAGCGGTTCGACACCCAGGTCTCGTCATCGGTCACAATTCTCTGCAGAAATTGTTCTTCCCTGGCGTAACGGGAAAGAAAGTTCATAACAGAACACATTCGGTGTTTTTTATGCTCCTGAGACAGGAGTTTTGGTACTCAACGGGCACAGAACTTGCGGTATCTCAAATTTTCTGTCACGATCTAGTAGAAAACAGCCTGAGAAAGTTAAGAAAAGTGTGCAGAAAGTTCGAATATCGTAAACCGATGAACTTCGCACTTTTGTAGTGAGAAACTTAATAATAATTCGATGCATACAGAACAGAGCATCTTAACACCGATTAAGGGGAAATCCTCTTCATACATCCCTATCTACAAAGCTCAAAAGCCGCACCCCTCTTGGTTTACCTTATTGTTTGTAAAAAAGTTCTGGTTTATGCTTGATTTACCTATGCAGTAAAGAACAGTGGGTTATTATTTTTAAAATTTCTTGAAAATTTGCTGAAAATTTTGTAGAGATGGTATAAAACTCACTAAAATTTTTGCTCGAAATAATGCATCAAATTTGATAAAACTGCTTTGGGAATTGAGGCAAGACTTTGTGATTATCAGCGTATGGTAAGGTCCCGTGAGAATATTGCCATAATTAGTCAGTGTCGGTACAAATCTGAAAAAGTCGACTCGACTTCATACACAGCAAATGGGCATTTTAAGGAGTTACTTTTAGAGAATACTCACTGTATCTTTATATGTACAAAATTTAACTGATGCAAGAATTTAAGCTTTGTGGACCATTGTCATCGTTCATAATTTGTTAATTCGTTTCAGTTTAGTAGAAAAATCATCTTTAGTGATTGGGCGCATTTTTAACTTGACGGGTTCGTAAATAAACAAAATTGTCGTATTTGGGGTTTGCGTAATCATAAAAAGCATATGCATGCCCAACAAATCTCTGTTTGGTATGGATTTTGGACAGGTGATGTGATAAAGCCATTTTTTTTCGAAGATGGTAACTGTGAATGGCAATCGTTACCATTACCGTTACCGTTTTTTGGCACTACCTAGGAAAATGGATCTGAAATAGATATGGTTCTATCAAAACGGTACTACCTTTCATATAGTTGCCGTATAGCTCAACAATCAATTTATTGCGCCCGCAATTTTATGGTCACGTAATTTCACGAAATATTAACATCAAGCAAGATTTTGTGCTTTAACATGGTTTGACTTCTTTTTGTAGGGTTATCTAAAGTTCAAGGTCTACGCCAACGATTCACAAATAGTTAACGACCTTATAAATGATATTTTATGAAAGGGACCAAGTTTTGCAGCCGATGCCAAGGTGGCCATTTATCGGGCATACTTTTCCATACTATTATTCAAATTCGCATCGCTATCGAATATAATATATTCCAAATAGAACCTCCTATTTCCGAATTTTTCGAAAATATGGCCAAACAAATTAGTCGTATTACCTAAGCCACATATTAATATTTTAGGACTACAAATTTCTGACCAAGGAAAAATACTCTTGCCTTACAAAGGCATTAAGTCATATACCAATAAAGTACAATATGCAAAGAAGTTTTGCAAATAATAAAATAACTGAATTTGTCCACTTAGATAAAGATCATTACTCTCATGAATATCTTGTGAATACTACCAAAAATGGTCATATAGAAAAGCGATACTCTTTCAACAATTGGTAAACATAATAAAAAAAATTGTAAAATTAATTTTTATATCTTATTCTACCAGTACAATTATTTGGAAAGTAAGTGAAAAAATATTCGTATTTTTTCAATGCGATGGCAAATGATAACCCATTATTTGGAAACCCTTTTATTATTATTCCGCGTTATCACTGATGTAATAAACCTATGGTCTGCTACACAATGTTTTTGTAAGATTTCTTTGGAAGGTACTTTGATTGAGGTTTGAATAAAAAGTTAATTGTAATTTTTTAATGCTCCAATAAGTTATCGCAATTTAGTTAATGGATTGAACTGCGTTGTATATGAAGTGATACTTGACGGTTCGTCATCTGCTTTGATGCCTTTTTCAAAATAATTTAGCCCTCCACTCGGGATCTTAATATGCTTACTCTTCAGGGACTACCCATGGACTTCTCGCAACGGAGAATTTTATTACAAAAATTTTTGTGTGACCATATTGCTGGAAAGGCATGCATTCTTTTTATATGTGGTGTTTCAAATGTCCTACATGTGTTTATAAGTAGTCTTACTTTATAGATATCTTTATTGTTTTTCTGCTTTAGATCTATGAAAACATGGGTAGATGTACATTGGTGCGTGGTTGCTTTATGTTTCGTTTGTGACTTCGTCTCCCAGTACTTCTATGCTTTTCTTTATATCACCAACGTACATTTTTTAGTACGACTCTAAAACTTTTATCATGTTGGACCTTATATGTGTGATATCCCGTTTTTTTTGTCATTTGACATTTTTAAAATATTGATATACCTAGGTAGGACCGTGTTTGGGCTCTATTTTCACTTGCTCGTTAGTGAGTGCTTTAGTTTGATACTTTCCTTCTGCTAGTTCATTTAATTCTACGATTAAAGGTTCAATATTTTCTACATCAGAAATAAAAATAGATGGTGGTTTCGGTTCTTTCTTTTCTTGTCGCTTATTTGTGTTTATATTCATCGACTCTTGCTCACCGAGGCAGCTGAATCTGCTGTTGTTTAACCTTATTTTTTTGCTTTACTTTGACTTGACTGCCCTTCTTCTTCTAACATCCGCTTTTTACTGTTTCAAACAGTTTGGCAGTCATATTGTTTGACGGTGCTAACGGTGAGAATTCTGATAGCGAATGGTATGTTGCTTGATTAGATATCTTAATGTTTGCTTGCTGTTAACTATAAAATGCGAGTTGTTGCTGAAGTTGTGTTATCATTGGTTGGGAGTAACACATATTTGGGACTGACATGTATTCTGGTTGCACATTTTGATTATAAATTATTGGATTTGATTGCACATAATGCATATTGTAATAGGGGTTGTTGACCATTTTGGCCTCGCCCTGGAGTTATGTATTTTATAACAGTTTATATTGTGATATTGAGTTAGATAACAAAGTATTTAAATGTTATGTATGCAGTATAAATAAGTAATATAAAAATCGTTTCCCTGGTTACTATCATGGATTGACCTTCGATCGACGTAATGTTAATCTCGGAAACCCATTTCTCACAAACAAGCCAGTTTAAAATCCAAAATTATTGTATATACTTCACTGAACACCCGGACTCTGACAGACAAGCGAGGGGAGGTACGGCAATATTGATTAAACAAGGCATTAAACACTGCGAAATTCAAAAAAAAAAAACTTTCTACAAGCTACAAGTATAGTTATCGAGGACTGGCTCGGTCCGCTCGCACTTTCGGCAATATACTGCCCCCCAACTATCCTATTACCAAAGAAGGATTCATTGAGCTCTTCCGATCCTTAGGTAGCAGATTCATGGCAGGTGGGGACCACAATGCGAAAAACGTGCTCTGGGGCTCACGCGTCACTGCTCCAGGACGTGGTAGAATACTTAGTCAAGTTATGCAGGACTTACATCTTAATCACCTTTCTACTTATGAACCAACCTATTGGCCAAGCGATGTAAATAAAATTCCAGATCTCTTGGACTTTTTCGTAACTAAAGGCATCGCTTCAGGATATTTAGACATTTATTCATGTTCCGATCTATCATCAGATCATACCCCAGTTTTAGCTACAGTCAGCGCCACTGTAATTGAAAAAGAAAAAGCACTGCAGTTATTTAATAAGAGAACAGACTGGTGCTACTTTAGATCCCTGATTCATGATAAACTAAACATGAAAATTCCGCTTAAAAATAGCGAAGACATTGAGTCAGCAGTAGCCTACCTTGCCCAAGTAATTCAAGAGGCGGTCTGGAAAGCCACACCTGCCGTGCCATCTAAAAAAACACAAGAATGTTGTCCTGCTGCTGTGAAAAGAAAGATTGTAGAAAAAAGAAAATTAAGGAAAACATGGGAAAGGACCAGATATCCATCCGATAGGATGCGCTATAACAAGGTCGCAGACCAACTAAAAATGCTAATAAAGGACCTCAAAAACAAAAGCTTCTAAGAATACTTAGAAAACTTAGATTCAAATTATTCCCTATGGAAAGCAACTTAACGGATAAACGCCAATCCAATTCCCCCTTTGCGTAAAGCAGATAACAGCTGGGCACGCACTGACTCTGAGAAAGCTGAACTACTGGTACATCAGCAGTACCGCCTGAAGAAAATTCTGGAATTCGGGAATATCTAGAGGCCCCCTTTCAAATGTCGCCAATGCCAAAACTGTTCACAGTAAAAGAAGTTCGCAAAATCATCAACACAAATCTTCACCCAAATAAAGCTGCAGGCTTTGATTTAGTAACGGGGCAAATAATCAAAGAACTACCCCGCAAAGGTTTCGTAATGTTGACCACTATTTACAACGCAATTTTGAGAATAGGTTACTTTCCGGCACAATGGAAAGTCTCCCAAGTAATTATGATTCTTAAGCCAGGGAAAACACCAAACCTAACTGATTCTTACAGACCAATCAGTCTCTTGCCGATTATAAGTAAACTCTTTGAAAAACTGCTTGCCAATAGACTAACACCTATCATAAAAGAGCTAAATCTTATACCTAATCATCAGTTTGGCTTTAGATATGAGCATTCCACCATTCATCAGGTTCATCGAGTTGTTGACTACATCAACCAATCATTCGAAGAGAAGCAATACTGCACGGCAGTGTTCCTGGATGGCAGCAAAGCTTTTGATAAAGTGTGGCATGATGGCCTCCTTTATAAATTGAAACATACACTGCCTCATCCATATTTTATTATATTGAAATCCTATTTAGAGGATAGACTCTTCCAGATTAAATACGGACAACAACTAAGTGAACTGTGTCCGGCACGTTCTGGAGTCCCACAAGGCAGTGCCTTAGGACCTATGTTATACCTGCTCTATACAGCTGATGTACCCACCAACACACAATCCCTAACAGCAACATTTGCGGATGATAAAGCCATCTTGATGAAACACAACGATTCTGAAACAGCCGTTAAAATGCTACAAGCACATCTAAACGAAGTAGTGACATGGACCAAGCGATGGAGGATTAGACTAAACGAAATCAAATCGCTACATATCACCTTTACAAAATGCAGAGGAAATACACCGTAAATCCATATCAACAATACACCATTACCGCAGGTTGAGGAGGTAAAATATCTCGGCATGCACCTCGACAAGGGGTTAACATGGAGGGCACACATCTGGCATAAAAGAAAACAATTGGGGATCAAGTTCAGCAAACATTACTGGATGCTCGGTAGAAGATCCAAGTTGTCACTTCAAAATAAACTCTTAGTTTATAAGGCTGCATTCAAACCAATATGGGCCTATGGCATAGAGTTATGGGGGTCAGCAGCAAACACCAATATTCAAATCATTGAAAGATTTCAGACAAAAATGCTACGTGCAATGTGTGACGCACCCTACTTCTTAAGAAACATTGATATTTTGCGCGACTTAAAAGTGGACACAGTGAAAGAAACCATTACCAAACTCAGTGAGCGATACCTAAGTAAATTGGAGTCTCACAACAATCCTCTTGCGCTGAATTTACTCGATAACAGTTTGGACACTCAAAGATTAAGCCGAGTTAAACCACTACAACTACCTTATAGATTTACTTAGCAATCAAGATCGCAGTTCTTACTTGCTCACTGTAATAATCTAACCACATCTCCTCGGCTTCTAAGTTACTTATAGGTTTAAGTCATTGGACGTTAATACTAACGCCTTTTTCATGTCATTTAATCACTTATGTATCAAATTTGCTTATTGTGTATCTTCTTCTTAATCTCAGCTTCTCCCTTGGAGGTTGCTGATCAGCATGGCTATTTTGACCTTTGATATAGCTGCTCGGAATAGTTCGGCTGATGTAAGATTGAACCATTCTCGTAGGTTACGTAACCAAGAGATTCTGGGACGTCCGACTCTCCTTCACCCAGCAATTTTCCCTTGCATAATGAGCTGCAATATCTCATATTTAGAATTGCGGGAAATGTGGCCTAGGAATTCTAATTTTCTTTTCTTAATGGTAGGTAAGATCTCCAATTCTTCGCGCATCCTACCCAGAACCTGCTGATTCGTAATTCGGTCGGTCCAAGAGATTTTCAATAGTCGTCTATAAATCCATAGCTCGAAGGATTCAAGTCTCTTTGAAGTTTCTTTATTTAAAGTCCAACCTTCTAGACCACACAAGAGCACTGGGAATATATAACAACGGACCATTCTTGTCCTTAATGCTAACGATAGGTTCTGAGCAGTCAGTAGTTTTCTCATTTTCATGAAGGCTGCCCTAGCTTGTTCTATTCTTGCTAAGATTTCTCCTCTATGTGTGATGTTTTTGTTTACTATCGTGCCAAGGTACTTGTAGTTTTGAACTTGTTCAATAATCCTATTGTCTATGACCAGCTGACTGTCTGCGGTGTTTCTTTTAGATACTACTAACATTTTTGTTTTACTAATATTAATACTAAGCCCAAATTCTTTACTTGTTTGAGATACTCTATCTACCAGTGTCTGAAGGTCTTTTAGGTTGCTTGCGATCAAAACGGTGTCGTCAGCGTACCGAATGTTATTGATACATTTCCCATTTATTATTAGTCCTGAACTTTCATCTTCTAATTTCTATATTCCGAATAAATGTTAAATAACATGGGTGAGAGGATACACCCTTGTCTGACACCTTTTTGAATATTAATTTCCTCGGAGAGAGAGTTATCCACTTTTATTTTTGCAGTAGAGATTGATAATTATTTGTATGTCATGATGGTTATTGTGTATATAGATCGCAAATAGTGAATAAATAAATAAATAAAAAAAAAATGGACTGACCTTACACCACGAGACTCAAATGGGAAGGCTGCAGTTTTTGTTACTGTGATAGGGCAGGTACAGATGGTTTGCAGCACGTCTGCTTGGCTGTTTCGATAATTATATTCAGGACGGCCACTTTCACTTTCGTATCGCAGCGCGATTAACACGAGCACATCTGTACGCCACGAAACTCAAATTAATACTTTATCAGTAGCACTAATTTAGCATTGGTTGTTTTTCCAGTTTGTGTTAGTTCGTTTTCGTAATGGAACAATTTACAATGTGAACTTGTTTTTATTGTAACACGATATCTAATCAGTTGTGGCCTACCTTTGAAGATATGGAAGCTGATGATCTTTGATTTCAGCAGGCTGAAGCGTCTTGCCACACTTCGCACGAAACGGTTGCCTTATTCCATGAAAAATTACCGCAATGAGTGATTTTTCTACACGGTGGCCAAAAATGGCCAAGCACCTGTGATTTCTTCTCATGGAGGTTTGTGAAATTACGAACCATGCACAATTCTGGAACTGCAGGCGAAAATTATACGCGTGATTGGAAGCCTCGGGCCAGACATCTGCGACAGAGTTGTAAGTTGAGGAACGCATAAATAAATGCATGTAGATTCAGTGCTGGTGGATATGTGCCTAACATCGTGTTTCATAAGTAAATGGGAAATTTTACTCTTTACAATTATGTCAAATATAATAACTTTCATGAAAACTTGACTGATTTATTAAATTTTCAAATTTGACGCACTTTATAAAACACTCTTTAGAAGTAAATCAAAACAATAATAAAATTTATATAGTAAACAGTCTACTTTAGTATAAAGTGACATTTAAGGGGGTAATACTGCAACTCACCTACAGACTCCTCATATTAGAAACTTTTTTTTATGTCGTTTGCTCAATCTATTAAATATCAAAGCACAAATAAAAAATAAAAAAATAACAATCAATAAATAATTGCCTCGAAAATTTGAAATTAAGCATTTTAAATTACATCAACAAATTTTATAATAAAACCTTTAACAATTTATAAAATAATGCGTGTTGCAAACAAATAATAAATATGTAAAAAATTTACATTATAAACAGTTACTTTTTAATTTTTAAATGATTTTTCTTTCTGTATTAAGTATAATGTGTTGCCTAACCGTCGGGGAATTTTGTAACTAAAATTGGAGATTTATCTTTGTTTAAAGTGAACTAAAAATCATCCCTTAGACATATGTCTTGTACACTGTTGAAATTTTAAAATAGATTAAAATATAAGTGAGTATGTAGAAGCGAAATAAAATTTGGATTAGAAAATAAAAACAATTTTTATTGTCACAAAATTAAATGTTTTTAAGTAAATTATTACATTATAGAAAATTATAATAATACCCAATTAATGATGAAGATAAATAATTAAATAGAATAATATACCCAAATATTGATACAAAATTAGAAAACATTTCTTACATTCAGATATACTTTGTAGTTTTAATGAAACAAAAAACAAAAAAAATTAAAGTTTATGAAAAACCAAAAGAACTCAGAATTTTCAGTTATTTAGGTTAATAGTGTAGTTATGTAAGTATTTCTATATAGGTATAGCTTATAGCCAACAGAAATAAGTTTATTTTCTCGCAATTTTATTGAGTGCCTGTAAATCTCTAATTACTTTTTTAGGGAATTTCGGATTGATTAATTCCGACAAAAGACATCTATTAAAAAATTCCAGCAATTTTGGTATCATTTTTGTTTGCCAGAAAGTATTGTTCTTTTGAATTTGTTTAATATTAATGCCATGAGGAGACCAAATCACAAGATAATATGTACCCTTGTCAGTAATTTCTAATTTTCCCTAAATTTGAAAGTAATATTTATATTTTCTTTTTATTTTTTTCTTTCTTTCTTTCTGTATCATCTTTTTACCCTCACGGGTGTCGGGTGTCGGGTGTTTGTAGGTTCCGCCTTCTTTACCGATTCCTTCCATTTTTCCTGTCTAACGCAATTTTGTTCATATCTTCTATTGTTTCACTTCATCCAACATTAGTCTTAGTGTTTTCCTTTTTCGTTTATTCGTTGTTTTTATTTCCAGTATTCTTTTCGATAGTTTGTTGTTGTCCAATCTTTTGTACATGTTCGTACTGTTTTATTTGTTTTTTTTCTCAATTTTTTGTGCTACACTTTCTTGTTATAATTTTCCTCTAATTTCTTCATTACTAATGTGGTCTTCCCTGTTATCTTCCGCAAATATTTTATTTCTGCTGCAATCAGTTTTGGCGTGTGTTTTCGCTTCCATACAGGATCGTTGGGTTCACAATTGTATTGTATATTTTTAGCTTTATTTTTTCACTTATTTCTCTTTTCCGAATATTGTCTTATTTAGTAAGTAATATATATTATTTATTTTCTTGGTTCTGTTGGTTATTTCAAAATCTATTCTTCCATCATTTCCTATTACTTCTTTTAGGGGTTGATCCTCATACATTATTTTGGTTTGTTTTTGCTCTTCCTTTTTGTTTATATATATAATTTTGCTTTTCTTTACGTTTGCTTCTATTTTCAGTTTTTCTGTTTCTTCTAACCATATATTTATCAGCTTCTGCATTTTGGTCTTTCTATCTGTTATGAGCACTACATTGTCAGCATATAGGAAAGCTATCTATTCTGATTGGTATCATTTCTGTACCCCACTGTAGCCTGTAGTTTGTTCGTTCTTTGTCTCGTATTCTTGAGTAGTCATTAGTATTATAACTATGTATGGGCTCAGACTATCTCTTTGTTTAATTCTCTTTCTCATGTCAAATGCTTCTGATTGATTTTCATTTACTTGCACTTTAGCTTGTGTGTCTTCTTGTGTTGAATTTATTATTTGTACTAGATTTTTTGATGTGCCTATTAATTCCAAACAATTTTCTGTTACTTGTCTTTGCACTGAGTCAATAGTCTCAATTAGATCTATAAATGCAAGAGTGAGTTCTTCTCCCGTTTCCATTGTGTAAATTTTGTATGCTACCGGTGATAGGTATATAGGTCTATAATTATTTTTCTGTCTCTTTTTTTGAATATAGGCATTATCAAGTTGTTTTTCCATTCCTGGGGTATAGTATTTCTTTCCCAAGCTTCGCACATTGTTTTGTGTAGCCATATTTCTTTCTTTTCCATATATTTTAACATTTCTGGGTCTATCTTGTCTTCACCACTTGCTTTGCCTATGTTAATGTTCTTAATTGACGTTTCCAGCTCTTTTATATCAATTTTATTTTGGTGCGTTTCGTTTTCTTATTGTCTGGGTATGTTTATTTCTATTGGCTGTATTTTGTCATCTTTATCTTGCTAAATTTTTTGTTTACAGTGGCATCTTCATGCTTCTATTTTCCGTGGTATTTGTTGTAATTTTGTTGTTTTTATCTCTTATGCCTGTCTGTTTTCTTTCCTTTTCCTTTTATCTATTTGATTGTGTTTCAAAATTTTCAGTTGTCTTTGTATCTTTCATTTAATTTATTTCTGAAATCTTCCCGCGGTTTTGTTTGGTTTTCTTTACTAATTTTTTTACTTCACTTTGTTTTTTATCATATACTTCTTTGCCTTTTAGCTCTTTAGTGTATGTATATTTATCCCATGCTTGTTTTTTGTTTTGTACTGCGTCTTTAACTTTCTTTGTTTACCATCTTGTTCTTTTCCTTCAATTATTTATCGACCTGCATCCACATACTTTTTTTGTCGTGCTAATTAGTATTTCTTTAAGTGCTTGTCATCGATCATCTATTGTCCATCTTCTATTTGTTTTTTACAACTTGTTTATTTTTGTTTCTATTATCTTTATATATTTGTTCTTGTTTTCATATTTTGTCAATTTATTTATATTTATCTAGTATAATTTTTTGTCTTCTCTATGTTTGGTTTGAGGTTTTCTAATTTTCTTATTACTAGCCTGTATTGTGTACCTATTTCTGCTTGTGGTTTTACTTTTATTTCTTCTACGTCTTCTTCTATTTCCGCAGTGTATATTACGTAGTCTACGAAAGTATATCTGTCCTCTTGTTTTTGTTTCCAGAAGGAATTTCCGATTTTTAGTTCATTTGCTATACATAATTGTATCATATTATTATCATTTTTGTTTATTTTGTTTTCCCCGTATGGTTTTCTGCATACTAGTTCTTTACCTATATGTTTACCTATTGTGCCATTCCAATTTCCCATTATGATAATTTTGTTTCGTTTGTCTCGCAATGTATCTGAAGTGTTTTGTATTTTTGAATAGAATTCTGTCATTGCGCTTTTATCTGTGTGCTTGTACTATACTTATTTCTTTTCCCATATCTATTGTTATAGTTATAATTCTTGATGATAGCTAATGATAATTTTGTTTATCTTTTCTTTTACTATTAGGTCTACTCCTTCTTTTGGTCTCGCTTCTAGTTCTATCCCTGAGTTGTATAAGCTATACTCGTTATCTATTATTTTATGTCCTTTTTCTATTTTTTTTTGTTTCGTTTAAACCTAGTGTATGTATATCATATGTTTCCATTTCTTCTATAATTTCTTGCTCTTTGTTGGTTATTGAGGTTATATTCCATGTTACTACCTTTAGATTTTACCTTCTTTGTTTTTATGTTCCGTGTGATTTTTTCTTTGCTTGTTTTTTGTTTATCCTTTCTCGTTCCCGTGTTCATTGCGCTGGTCTTTATATTCTTCTGACTTTTGTTTATTCTATCTAGTTTTTTGGGATTGCTCTCGTATTTCTATTAATTCTAGTTATTTTTTGTAGTTATCTGGTGTTCTCTCGCTTATTTTTCTTCCTCCTATCTATATTGTTGGTGTTTCTTCAATAATCTTTTTATTCGTGTTTTCTTTCTTGCATCCCAAACTCTCCACTGTATGCATTTTTACATTGACGAAAAGTTTATTGCAGTACATGATTGCTTTGTTTTCCTTTTCTATATTTTTTGTGTTCTCCTAGTATCTTCTTTTGCATATGGACGTCTTTAGTGTTTTATTTACTTACAAACATTTTGGTACCTTTTAGTTTTTTCGCTTCTTTGTTCTTTCTTGTTTCAGTTTATTATTTTTTATTTTTATACTTTCTTCTTTTATATCTCTTATTTTACTCTGTTTAGTTATTCTATTTTTACCTCTGCTCATTTTTCCGATTTTTTCGCAATCTTGTCTATATTTTTCTCCATCTTATATTTTGGCAAAAACCTCATCGCAATCCCAGTTTCTGCGATGCTTCTACTCAATTCGGAGCAGTGTCCGGCGTTGCGTTGGCTGTTTTTGCCCTCTCTTATTTATTTTACGCACGCCTTTGGTTGGTGCTAAAAGTGTTGCCTATTTTAGGTAATTAAGTTTATATATTTGCGATATGGTATATTTGTAGCCGGTTATCTTTAGCGTTTTGATTTTTTTTAATCTTTTTTAGTATTTTTTAGTTTACTTTAAATTTATTTTGATTATTTAATAAAAGATTACTATAGATTTAAAGCTCTTATTCTACTCTATTTATCTGTATAACTTTTTTCTACAAACTGCACTTTTCATACTTAGACGCTAGCCTTATTATTGTGATTTTTCACTTTGTCCAGTAATGGCAGAATCGTTATAGTTTCTTTTTATTGTTATTATGCCGTTACTTTTATTGATGTATTTTAAAGTTTTATTGTGAACTGCATCTAACTGCGACATAGTCGCAGCTTTTGCAGGGCATTTTACTTCGATTATGCCGTTTTCTCATATTGAAATAGATAAATATTTTTTTACTTTTAAATTAGTACAATTTTCAAAATCGTGAATAGCTTTTATTTTGTGATCAATTCCCCATTTAGTAGCAGATGTTCCTTTAAATTAAAATATAATAAAATTTTTCCAAATTGGCATAATGTATATTTTTGTTCTGCTTACATACGCTGCCAAAAATTGAAACAGTAAGTCTAATAAAGCGCCCGTCTTTTCATAAAATGCTATTTTTTGGTATACCGTGACTTTCTGATTTTTTTTAATATCGTCATTAGATTTTTAGGGGCTTTTTAGAAAAACGTCCTTTTTGAATCGGAACTGTTCTGGAGTAATTAATTTTGAAAATTTATTAACTTTTCGATAATCAGTTATTCGAAATAAATTCAATTTTTTGCTTTAAAAATAATTAATGTCAAATTTTTACTTTGTTCAAATTACGAATGCTTTCAATATATTTGGTTGGTGGTACCACATCAACTGCCTTTTGATAAATATACGTTGATGATTGTCCTGGTTAAACATTGAAGAAAATCGTCGTTGCCTCACGTCGTGTTTGACAGGATCGCCTACCATTGAAATTTATCCGTTTACCTCCAGTTAATTTTGCAACAATAGAGTTGTAATATTTGCCACTACTTGTGTCCATATTAATAATAAATTTCATTATTTTCAGCAACTCTATTCATGGCTACAAAAATACCATCAAAGAGACCTGGATTCTTTATTTCATCCACTTACTATTTCTTGTCACTTTATTTTAGAACTTGACAAAAATGTGGGCCACACTGACTATATTGACCAAAAACGTCATTTAAAATATGTTCTTTAAATTTAGATATTTTAAGATTATGAAACAATCTTTATGATTCACTGCACTTGTAACATAAGGAAGTCTTTTGATGCTAGTATTTAATTTATTTCATTCTTGATCGGGTACATTCAATTTTCTTTAGCTGACCTCAATTTTTCTTAATTATTCCGTAAATTTCATAATAAATGATTAGAAAATTCTATTTTTCTGACCAAATTGTTTCATATAGTTGAGCTTTGGACTTTTTTTTGTGTCGCTCTTATCGCCGTTTCTTTCTAAGAAGGCATATCTGAGATCATGCATTTCTGTACCTCCAAAATAGTATCGGATTCCATACCTGTAGATGGTTTGTTCCAGTTCTTAAAGCAGGTATGTCAGAGAACCTCTAAATTTTTACTTTTAGCACAACCCTTATTATAACAACATGCCCTACGGGCAAACAAATTCAACACTATAACACCAAAATGCAATACCGCAATTCATACCAACACCTAACATGTTTTATTCACAACTTTTACCGCCACAACAACCACAGTATCAGCCCCCATCTAGCTACAGTCAGCAACTCCCTGTACAAGATTCAACCCAATCCACATACTACTCTACACAAGACTTTCCTGCAATTAATGAATGGTAAACTGTTAAAAGATCAAAAAGGTCGAGAAGTGTAGAAGAGAATGATGCTCACTCAACTCAAATCGATTCAAATACCTACTGGTTAAGCGAAAATCGATTCGCCACGCTTGGCGAGGACAGAGAAATGGAAACAAACACGGATAGTAATCAACACAAAAGGGACCCAAAGCCGCCTCCAATTTTTATTGCAGGAGTAGAGAATATAAAACCTTTGGTCATCGAACTAGACAAAGTAGCCAAGGACAAATATCACTATAAAGCACTAAGTAGAGAGCAGGTCAAAATAGAACCGACCGACTCGCAGACACACAAGCATTATTAAAATGTTGAACGACAAAAAACCCAATATCACACCTATAAGCCTAAAAATGGGAAAAGCTTTAGAGTAGTATTAAAAAACGTACACTACTCAACTGACGTTGCTGAAATAAAGCAAAGCATAGAGGCTTTGGGACATCAAGTAACAAATATTTGGAACGTTAAACAACAAAGAACGAATATTAGGCTGCCTATGTTTTTTGTAGATTTCAAACAACAAAGTAATAACAAGGATATCTACAAAGTGAAATTATTAATGAATACTAGTGTGACATTTGAAGCACCACATGTTAAAAGAAATATACCGCAATGCATGAGATGTCAGCAATATGGTCACACTAAAAATTTTTGTAGCAAAAATCCACGCTGTGTTAAATGCATAGGTACCCACTTAACATCAGATTGTCCCAGAAAAATCAAGGGTAGTGAAGTTAATGTGTCAACTGTAATGAGAATCATCCGGCAAACTATAAAGGATGCATTGTCCATAAACAATTACAGCAAAAACTCTACCCGCAGTTGAGAAATCAAACAGGACAATCTCGAGTTTTCAATACACGCTTTGTTCAACATAACGTAACCTATGCTCAAAAAATGCATCAAAACAACCAACAGATAGCTAATCCAACTCAATCAGACCCAATCGTGCAGACTACCCCAACGAGTGACATAGTTGAACTGAAAAATATGATGAAAGACCTCATCAAACAAATGAGCACCATAATAAATCTTATTTCCAAGCTCGTAAATAAAATGTCTTAATGGTTCAGTTACTTAAAATAAGTGTATGGAACTCCAACGGCCTATGCCTGCACGCACAAGAAGTTAAACTATTCCTACAATTACATAACCTAGATATCCGAAACAAATTTTACTCATCAAAGTTACTTAAAAATCCCATGGTATCACATATATGATACCAAGCATCCTGACGGAACTGCACATGGGGGAACAGCAGTCTTCATCCGAGAAGGAATCAAGCATCAGGAACTACAACATTACTGCAATGAAAATCTACAAGCGACTACTGTAGCTATAGAAGATATAGTAGGAACGATAAACATCTCAGCGGTATATTGCCCATCATAGTATAACAACAAACAGCAAGACTTCGAAGATTATTTCAAAACTCTGGGGAACAAATTCATTTCTGCAGGTGACTGGAATACCAAACATCAACACTGGGGTTCAAGAATAACTCTACCGAAAGGCAGACAACGGTATGAAACCCTCCGAAGTCATAACCTCACTGCAATATCCACCGGACAGCCAACCTATTGGCCTTCTGATAAGAATAAACTTCCAGATTTAATAGACTTTGGGGTAGTAAAAGGACTTGATCTAAAGGAACTCAAGACAGAGGCATGCTTTGATCCCTCATGCGATCACTCACCATTCATAATAACGCTTCACTCACACATTCTAGAAAAACAGAAACAACCCACATTACATAGCAAGCAAACGAACTGGGAAGTATTCAAAACAACTTTAGACACTCTAATTACTTTAAAGATACCACTGAAAACACCAGAAGACCTGGACTTAGCAGTAATCGATCTCACCACCTCAATACAAAAAGCGGCTTGGACTGCTACACCAGATCAACATCATTCTACTGTCAAAGAAAAATCCCAATTATAGTAAAAGAAAAAATTCGTGAAAGAAGAAAACTTAGGAAAAGATGGCAACTCACAAGAAGCGAAGACGATAAGAGAAACTTTAATAACGCAGCAAAGGACCTGAAAAATGTATTACTACAAATTAAAAATGAAGCTATTAGCGAATACCTCAGTAATCTAACAGCTACAGAAGCTACAGATTACTCGCTCTGGAAAATAACCAACAATCTGAAAAGGCTAAAAACATCCACCCCACCGCTCTTAGATCCAAATCATCAAAAGGCCGCAACATTTGCTAGCCATTTAGGCACTGTGTTTAAACCGCATGAAATAGATGCACTAGAGAATGAAACTACAGTTAGAGAATTTCTTACTGCACCTTATCAACTGGATCTCCCAATAGATAAAATTTCAGTTTCTGAAATCCAAGATACATTCAGGCACACAAACCCCAGCAAAGCTCCGGGCTTTGACTTGATTACCGGAAAGGTACTACAAGAACTCACAACTAAAGCGTACAAAGCCATACAGCAAATATTCAACGCAGTATTGAGACTCGGTTACTTCCCCACTACATGGAAAGTGGCACAAATCATAATGTTGCTAAAACCTGGCAAGAATCCCAAAGAACCAGCGTCCTATCGCCCAATAAGCTTATTGCCAGTCATTTCAAGAGTTTTCGAAAAACTCTTCTTAAAACGATTAAAACCAATTTTAGATGAAAACAGCCTTATTCCTGATCACCAGTTCGGGTTTAGAAGTCACCACGGTACTATTGAGCAAATACATAGGCTTGTCAATATAATAAACACTACATTTGAAGCTCAAATGTACTGCTCTTCGGCATTTCTAGATATTAGCCAGGCTTTTGACAAAGTCTGGCACGAAGGTCTTATGTACAAACTTAAAGCATGTTTCCCATCCAGCTTTGTGATTGTACTACAATCATACCTAACCCACAGACACTTTTTCGTTAAGTATCAAGACGAACACAGCGAACTATTCCCAATCCAGTCAGGCGTGCCACAGGGTAGTGTCTTGGGACCTGTCTTATACACGATGTATACGACTGACCTTCCAACGAGTAACGATACTGCAGTTGCTACGTATGCGGACGATACCGCAGTACTAGCAGTACACTCCGACCCAACAATCGCATCCCAACATCTCCAGGACCACTTAAACCTCATACAAACTTGTCTCACTAACTGGAAAATCCAAGTTAATGAACATAAAGCAGTACACGTGACATACACTCTAAATAGAGACACGCATCCTCCGGTAGCGTTAAACGGTCATCAGTTGAACCAGGCAGACGACACAAAATATTTGGGTATGCATTTGGACAGACGCCTAACGTGGAAAAAACATATTTTCACGAAACGAAAGCAACTTGGCCTGAAATTTAGACAAATGTATTGGCTGATCGGTAGAAGGTCGCAGTTAACCATGGACAATAAATTGTTACTCCACAAGGTAATCCTCAAACCTATCTGGACGTGTGGGATACAACTGTGGGGTTGTGCAAGTAACTCTAATCTGGCAATCTTACAACGGTTTCAGAATAAAATCTTACGAACAATAGTTGATGCCCCCTGGTATGTTCCCAACACAACAATTGCAAACGATTTACAAGTGTCATCGATTAAAGACGAAATCAAACGGTTTAGTGAAACGTACAGTGCCAGAACTAAAGTCCACCCTAATGTGCTCGCGCGTGATTTATTGACAAACGCTATTGGTGAAGTGCGTAGGCTTAAGAGATTCAAACCAAATGACCTAATAGACAGATTTAATTAGGATTAGCATAACTACAGACACCTACTGTCTGTTGTCATATTGTCTTACTTAAGATATTTTTAAAGGAGTAACTTCGCTGGAGGTTATCTCCTGCATGTCATTAATGTAATCTGTCACTCTCTACATATTAATTACTTATTGTCCATCGGACAGATTGTAAGCTTAAAGGAGTTAATAATAAAAAAAAACTTTTAGCACGAGTACACATGCAACAATATTTTTTTCTAATTTCTAAAAATAAAATTTTGCCTGTTGCTTGTCTAGTTATAACCCCAACACCAGAGGATGCATTGTAATTAACTCTATAAGATTTTTTACTCCGTGCATCGTCTGCTACCACCGTAATATAGGGAATCTCATCAGTGCCTACCCTTTTTTATATTCTTTTTTCTCAGCAGCCTCAATAACTTCCTAAGTAATATCCTCGATATGAAAAACAACAATTTCTTAATTTTTAAAAAATAAATGCGGTTCTATACCTGGAATATTGCAAATGGAACCTAATTCTCTCATTTGCCAATTTGTCAATTAACCCAAGAGCAAAGGATTTGTTGATATCCATGATATTTTTATTATTATATTTATTATTTTAGTTTCACGGCATATGGTATATTAAAAAAATTGTTTTGGAATCTATGTCTCTGGTCACTAATTATTTCTAAATGTTCACTATGGCAATTTAAAATATTTACATGTTTAAAGTTCACTATTTCTCGAAAAAAACTACTAACATTTACAATACGCCTTTCACTTAAATTCAGTTTGTTTATTAGTAATATAACTTATTATTTCTGAAAGTGTTTTTTTCAAATTGCAAACGTAATGTCGGAGAACATCGTGGCGAAGATTTTTAAAAAAGTTTTGGGGTTCCTGAGCCACTCGACATACTTGAATAGTATTTCCAACATTACCATCTGCTGAAGCAATTACTGAAGTGCTTTCTTCTGGAAAATTTCTTAAACCATGGCGCATATTGTTCATTTTTTGTCGCATACTTTTGCGTTTTGCAATGATGGTAAGACGAGCCATCATAAATTTTTATAGGGGTAAGGATTTGGAGCTTTTTCGGGAGAAAAACAATTTGAGCTTAGTAAAAATGTTTCAGATAATTGTTTAATTTTAACCTACCCCTTGATAAAGATTTAAAATAGGTTTGCTTCAAAAAAATAAATAAACGAAAAATAAAACTCACATATCAAGGGATTTTAGGCGTCAATGAAATAAAATGAGAATATTTAAAAAATACCGAAGTATCTGCATCGCTGTCCGCAAACTGCATGCCTTCCAAGTCTGATGTGAACTTACCGAACAGGTAGAAATTACTTGGTGCCAAATCCGGACTGTACGACGGATTTCCATTGTGGGGTGCGTGTATTGTCTTGAAGGAAGGCTACCCGCTTTCCATATATCTTCCACTTGGATCGGATCTTTTCGTTCGCGTCTGTTGCCAGGAGGGCTGAATAATCAGCTGTGTTGCCATCACTTTTCCTGCTCCTTCGCGCTCTCTTGGATTTGGGAGAACTGGTATGTCGTCATTCGCGTGATAACTACTGGGAATCGAGAAAGAATTAGTAAACCCACGTTTTATAGGTGGTCATTATAGATTTCAAAAATTTTAATCTTTGTCTTCAAACTATTGTAGAAAACGGCTGGTACCGTGCATTCACCTTGCAATAGTGCAGGTGGTTTGTAACCATGTCTTCTACACTACCAATACTGATGAATAGCGTTGCTCTAAGTTCTTTGATAGTGCTGTGCCTATTCTCACGAATAAGCGCGTCCGTCTGATCAATGTTTGACTAGGTGGCTGATGTTTGCGGCCAACGATTATACGGTTCATTCTCCATGCGCTCTCTGCCCTCTCTGAAGCACTTACATCAGTCAAACATACGGTTGTGTGAGAGACACTCTTCCGCATAGTGTTTTGAGTAGTTCCGCCATACCTTCTGTTCGCTTGTCATTCGAGCAACTCCCAAACAGAACTGAACAGATTCTAACCCAAGCAGGAGGCAGGGTGGAGATTGTGGCTCTACTCTCGCAAAGTCGTACAGCTGCTGCGCAGTGCGGCTTATTTACACACAAATGGGTTCGGGTCATATTTGAACCACGTTGTAGCTGCAAACTGGAACAGTAGAGCGTGACAACAGTCATCAATTTTCAACAGCAATCGTGTGAAAGAGTAGAACAATTACTATAATAAAACGAGCAGAAATACATTTAAAACTTAGAGATAATTTTCGTATCATGAAAAACTTGCTTACTGCTATGATTAACAAAATTCAATATTGGCTAAAATATACAAACTAGCAATTTACACAAAATGCTAACGGCGTATGTTACAATATACAAGAACATAAAATATTCGTTAAGGAATACAAAATTGACGTCCTACTGATCTTCGAAACATACTTTACTAGCAGAGTTATATTAAAAAAACCAGGCCATTAAATTTATGATACATGCTTCCCATATGGGACTGGTTGTGAAAGAATCAGTAATAATAAACAATAATAAATACAAGAAAAACATTTAAGTTACAAGTATTGTTATAGAGATTGGTATGGTCATCTAAAAATAATGACAATATTTTGTTTGCCAGGGCATAAATGACGAACGATCAATTTACAACGTTTTTGGACACACCAGGACTCAGATTTATTGAGGCGGAAGGGGAATTTTAATTCAAAACACTACCACCGGGTTTCAGGCTCATTACTCCAAAAGGAAGAGCTCTATATAAATGAATCACAGACAACAACTTAAGTTTTTAAGTAGTGGTCATGCCAACTATCAGAAATAGCATTGCTGATATATCAGATTTTTGTATCACAAGGCTACCTCAGAGTAAATTCTTGTCTTGATTTAGTGTCAGACGACACTCTAATAGTTGTTGATATAAGCACAATGATATTAGAAGTAGAAAGACCATCATCCCTGGATATTCAATAAATTCACTAGACATGTTTTAGAGAATAACTTATAACAACTCTAACCACACAGATAGTTTAAAAACTTTCTTTCTGTATTTGTAATCTGTTATATACATTGTAACACAACATTAAGTAAAAATGCTGTTAGGCTAAATAACGTGAAAAACATCGGATTCAACGATCCTGTCTCAGTGATTACTTATAACTAAGAGTTAGGTTACATATAATAAGTTATAAATTACAATATAAATTGCAAATTGCAAATTGTAAATTGTAAATTATAAATTATAATCTGTGGCCATCGAAATCTTTCTTTGATTGGAGAGATTTCTGCTCGGTTCGGGGCTTCTCGTTCGAGTTAGCAGTTCAGCAGTGCGTGTATCGCGCTGTCTTTTTCACCGAATTCGCAGATGTCTTCCCCCTGCTGGAACTTCCCGAACCAGCTCAGATATTCTCGAAAGTTGCAGTGTCCTGAGATGATCTATGCGCTGTATTTGTTCAAATGTGTGGCTGCCTCCAATGTTAGTTGAAACACTCTCGCGTGTGGTCCCACTGTCGCTGATTGCTATTTCTTTTCCCACTTGGTCTAGATTTTTTCGGATTTTTGCTTTAACCAAGTTCTTGGGTATTTGCTTGAACTACGCCGGTGCATCTTCTTCAGCTGCCGCCTCTTTGGTTAGATAATTCCCCTTTGTTCCTGTGTGTGTTTTGGTCCAATAGAAATTTATATCTACAACTGCTGATGTCCTCTTCACTAGTTGCCAGACCTCCATCCGTAGTTCTGTCGGTACTCTCATTGATTTTAGCCTTCCGACCGCCCACCGCGTCCGTAACTAAGGCGCATTTGCTGATTATTTTCTGGTGGTTATTGATAAATCTTAAGCACCCTCCGATAGCGGTTAGTTTGCATTAGAAAACTGTGCTTCATACTGTGCGTCTTTAGTCTGATCAACTATAATTGGTAATATGTACCAGAGCATTAAGAACCTTTTGGTGCGATTTGTATAATGCTTGACTGGCATCTGCACGGGCACTCCGTTGGATTGTCGACAAAATTTTTAAAAATAAGGAGTTTTTTTAAGGTAAAACTATAAGCTATCTCACCTTTTGCTTGAAGAATTAAAAGAAGTTATAGATTTGCTGTTCTAATAAAAAAATTAACAGAGTACTTGCTGCTCTCCGCAGCTGCAGAGTTAACTAGTTTTAAAGAGTGGCCTGTGCAAGGAATGTTTGTGGCTAGAGCACTTACTTATTTTATTCTAGCCTGAAAACTTTGGCAGCATTCAAATATGTTGCTAATATTGTTGTAGCTCTGTTATCTGCAGTTATTTACATCGGGAGCTAGAAAGTCTATGATTGGAATTACAGCATTCGCCAATTTTTGACCTGCCTCGCCATAGTTAGCAATAAACGTCAAATATAGTTCAATAAAAATTTCCATAGGTAGTACACAACCTACTACAAGAGCTAATTCGTCTGTGCTTGAGACATCTGGCGTTGAGGCCACAATTATGGAATAATACATGGGATTTACAATCTCGCAGATATACTTTGTAACTTGGTTCATTAACTGTATAATAAATTCATTGGCAGTTGCACTTGATAAGTATGAAGGAACACGTTTTTTCTTTATTTCCAAATTTTGTAACCTGTTTGGCCATAAAAGGGTCAAATTTTGAAATAAATTTTACACAGCCAACGAAATTTCCATTTCTAACAGAGTCTAATATTAAGAGAACATTTTGCAGTCAGAACATTGGCACTCTATGGGAAGCTAAAAACTGAACTGCTTTAATAAACTTTTTAAAGAACATTTCGCTAATACAAAGCTTCTTCCTTGTACTGTTCTGCTACTTTACAATCCACTCTTTAAATAAATTAAATAAATTTTGAAACGTACTCTCTGTGTTTAGAATTGTTGTTACGATCGTTTATTATAAGGTTATTTTTCCAATTATCAAATCCCTTAGTTGCTAGGGACGTCGGTTCTCCCTAGTATTTACAAGGCGCTTAAAATACTCGTCCGGTTTATTCTGAATTAACCCACCAATTTTGCTTGAAGCGTACTCCATTCATTAATTTTTTATAAACAACTGATTGGTACAAAATCTTTTTTGAGTAGCATACTGTTTTTCAGATTTTTTAAAGTTAGAGTCATCTTGTTGAGCGCCATTGTAGGCCATCAACTCATAAATATTATCATTTACCCACCATAATACCGGGTGATCGAGTCTACCTCTTTGAGAATATTATTAGATGTCTATGAGCTAGAAGCAATTTGCAGCTGTATATTTGATGCGCTACAATTTGGGATTGAAGTAATTGACGTGCTGTAACGCTATGCGAGAAAAAGGGCCTGGTTTTGGAATTTTCCTGATCACATCCTGTTGTTCAAGACACTCTTGGGAACGTTTTCCAAATTCTGCCCTAATTCGTTTTTTAACAAATCTCAACCATAATTACAACTCATTATTCAGCCTTTTTGATAAATGAAATGCGAATTGAACGATAATTTAATTCAAAACTAAATTTTATTCACAAGGGCTGCACTACTGTACAGTAATTATAAATTATAATTCCACAATATTAAGGCAACGACCAATGGTTACTATAACAACACTAATTTGTTTGTACCACCGTCATTCGTTATATGACTTCTCCTATTCGACTGCCGCAAATGTCTATCTGCACCGTTTTATATTCAAACACGCGGTTTTAGAACGAATCAGAAGGTTCTGGACTTTGAACTCAAGGACGCCGGTAGAAATGGCGTGGAGGGTGAGCTATCATTCTGGATAATCATGAATAATTTCTTTGTGATATGCTATTTCTCTTATAATATAAATATTTCTAAAAATTATTATCGGTCGATTAATGATGAATGTTGGATTTCAAAGTTTAATAATTATTACCAATTGAAAGTTTTGCTAATTGCACTCACTTTCTCGTTTACTCAACCCAAAATTTTTATTATATGAAAATAAAGAAATAGAAATTTACGCACATAAGCATCAAGTAACATTTTTGACAATAGCATTTTTATTTTATTTGTAATATTCTGTACATATAAGAACGATGTTCTTAAACATTATGTTGGCAATAGCTGCAATGTTGTTATGTCAGCCGGTTTTCCTTTAATAAAGCTGTAATTACCTTTCTTTTCTATCTTTTGATGAAGAAGTATAGATAGAGGTAGAAGTAAAGATAGTTTACGAATCATATAGTATTGTGCAAATTTTGACACTAGCTAAATACGTTACCTCATCACCATGTTACAATCAAAAATGAAAGGTCCATAAATTTTTGCTCTCGATGCGACAGAGGACACATTAACTTTCGGGTAATTTTATTCACATTCTTGTGTTGTATGGATTTTGTAGTCCTTGTATCTAAACATTGTACCGGTTCACTTTCTCACTTAGGCGGAACGTTGCTTTGTCACTGAAAATTAAACATGTCAGAAAAGGGTCATCGCCCTTGTCTTCGACCATACCATTAGAAAATTCTACACAGTTTAGCTTGTCGTTTGCGCGGATAACCTGTAGCAATTGTAGGTGGTATGGTTTGAACATTAAATGGCGCCTCAACACAAGCCATATAGTTATCTGTGGTAGTCCAAGTTCTCTACTCACTATGGGTTTACACCATTGGGCTACGTACTGAACTCTCTCGAATTCGTTACAGATTCTTCTCCAATATACGTGAGCGGTCCATGGTTTCACGTTTACACAAACCGTCTTTACACAAATGCTCTTTTTCATTGGAGTTTAGATGTTTTAATGACGATTTATTTTTATTAAATTTACAAATGCAAAAGGTCTTGTACTGCATTGTAGCCATCTCGCTCACAATTGGCGCTCCCAACTAACACTGCTGCACGACTGTGCCCCAGGCGCGAGCGCTATAATAGTATTATTCGAAACTTTAGGATGTCCTCTTTGAAATGATATATGAATTATTCATATGCAATGTATAGTTTAGGAATTATAGCAGTATGAAATTGAGTCTATCATTTTAAATTACCCGGTATGTTGTAATCATAATATTATTGGCATGAGTTGAAAATGGTTTATAAATTATTTATCAATTCCCATATTATGTAGAAAACATTTGTGCATCTGTAAAATCATATATTTTTATCTTGCATTTTACGGTTTATATGGGGGTTTCTATGGTTACATTTTACCCTAAATCTCTCTAATAAATATTTCCTCAATTGTGCAATATTTACCAAATATCTTATTGGATATTTTTTCGTCTTGTATAACAATCTTCGAATTTTATTACTTAAGTAAGAGAATAACATCGTATTTTATTATGGTTGCTTTGAAGCAGTTTTTTACTCTGAATAGGTAGACTGGTCTTATGAAAGTGCACATTTGCTTAAAATTTGCGAAGACGCGGTCTAATAAATGTTTATAAAAAACTTTTTGTTCTTTCTGATATAAGTGGGCACATCTACCAAACGGGACTTAAATAGAAGCTGAAGTCTTAGAAAATAGGCCAGTGTAATCAGTTTTATCTTTATCAATTTTACCATCTATAAATTTAACTTAGATTGAATATCCGAATTGGAGTTCTTTCTCAACAATATTTTTTCTTAGATCAACTAATGAATATGCACATCAATTTATATACATTACGGCTCATGATTATGGACACTAAATAAAAGATAAATTATACATTTTAATGTAAGAAAACTATTTATTATATAATATATTATTATACTATACGCAACAAAAACAAAAATAAAGATTAGAAAAAGTTAACTTGAATATTAAACATTTGTTTCAACAAAAAAACGTCTTTTGCATTTAACATTGCTAATTTTTTTAATTTCTCGAGTGGTACATCTCTACGGACACCTTGAAGAAGCTTCCAAATGTGCTTTTTGGAAGTGGGCGTTTCTTTCTTACTGTTATGCCCAGTTCATCCCATAGCAACTCTATGAGGTTGAGGTCTAGACTCTGTGGTGGTCATGTTTTCATTTTTAGTTTTTTTTTTGTTCTGCTTGGTTTGCTAGATAGTCCTTGCAAAGCTTTGAAATATGTTTAAGATCGTTGTCTTGCATCATCACAAATCCGTTCCCGATTAATCACAACCCAGATTGTATGGGGTTGCCCATTAAAATTTTTTTATACTGTTCTTTTCTCATAATGCCATTGACTTTTATTAAGGCCCTCACATCAGCCAAAGAAAAGCACTCCCACATTAAAACAGACCCACCTTCGTTCTTGACAGTCGGAACAATACAATCCTGGATCATTTTTTCAGTCTTACACGGACGCATGATTCTTCGTTTTTAAGTGAAAATTTCAAATTTTGATTCATCTGTTCATAATACGTTTTGCTACTATTAAAATGTTCAGGAACGATGCTTTTGAGCCCACTGAAGCCGTTTAGCCCTATTATCACGCCGTAACAAGGGTTTTTTGTTTGCAATACGACCACGAAAATTACCCTCTTGAAGATGGGGCTTTATTGTGGTGACTGATATTGTTTTATTACGTCTCCGGTTAAGTTCAGCAAAAATATTTGGAATACTTAATCTTCTATTTTGCTTACTCATCAATCTGATGAACTGATCCTCTATTGGATATTACTCGTGATGACCCAGGGCGATGGCGATACCTAAAACTTTGTTTGTCTGTAGCGTTATAATGTAAGATTCACCATCGAAGCACAAACTTTTTATGTTTGCGCGATGTTACGCATTAATGGGCTTTCTCGATGTAAATTGGGAATAGCTGAACGAGTTTCTATGTAGAAAAACTTATCACAGGCCATTGAATGCAAAAATTCAAAACGAGACGTGAAAAAAACTCGAGTAAGCGTCAAGATCTGATGATAAACTAGCGAGCACACAGTTTTTTTTAATGTAAACAAGCATCTAAAAAGTTACAATGATAATACTTGGAGGAAGAATAAAATTTTACAACGACCAAACACCCCCAAAGACCCCTAACTTGCTTCATCGATATCTCAAAAACTATTGAGAATTTCATCCATGCTTATTGGAACTTTTTATAAAACTTTTTGAGAACCGCAAGTATTATAAAACGGCTCAGTAGATTAAATGTTATTGCCATAAAAAAAGTATAATTTAATTAAACCAATGTGTCATTTATTAATGCTGAAACACAAAAAGCCGACACTTTTTGTCAGTAACACATACGTATTTATCATTATTATTCATTTAGCCTGCAATTTGATTGAGTTAAGACAGTAGTTAAAATTGGAAAATCTAAGCGCCTCTATTTAGCGAGCTGACAAAGCTTCGATTGGAAAACTCGGAGCAATGCTGCACGCGCAACGAATTCCTAGTAGACGTCTTTCCAAGGTGCCTATGAACTAATCCATAAGGGCCGGTATTATACTCCATTCTTTAAATTTAGATCAATGAACATTGTGGAGGAATTACGTGTACGTGTGGAAAATGTTGTTCAATTCTTTCAGCACATGCTCGGAGGGTTTGCCAGTCATAGATTCGTTGCGTGCGATCCTACATAAACAATGAAGGTTGCCATTTCGAACAATTTTCGTAATAGTACCATTTGAATGCGTAGTAGCCAAGTCCTGTTTACTGTGTTTCATTAAATATGAATGTGGTTTTTCAGTCCCGAGCGCGTGTTTATGCGTACCTAATTTCTACTTAATTACCGGTCTAAATACTTCCAGTGACCATTAAACGATTTACAGTGGTTCTAATAGGAGTATAATATTTTCAAGTCTATATTAGATTTTGTCAAATATTTTTAAAATTACGTTTAGGTGTTTGAATATTTGCCATATCTCAGGAACCATACTGTACAGTATTAAAGTATACAATGATTAGATAATAAACTACTCCTATCATTTTTCAATTAATAAAACCTTATAAGTAAAATTACAAGACAATATTACACATCTAAAGTTAATAAAGTATTATTGATATTGACGTAATAAAAAAACTTTTATGTAGATCTTGTAAAGAAGTTGCTTGTATTTGTTTTTCTAGATATTGTTAATAGAATATATAATATAATAAAAATAATATAATAGAATAATAAAATAGAAAAAAATGAGGGGCCACTAGAGACAATCTTCCAGTGGAATTTAATGGCTCTAGTGGTAACTGCAAGGGAGCAGCAGCTTTTGCAGTACAGGTGGAGATGGATACATTGGTACAGCTGCAGATTAAATATCAGTAGGCAAAGATGGCAATCATCCACCCGGCTACTGAACTGCGATGTGGAAGGAAAGGAGAAGTCACCACATTATTCTCTCATAGCAGCTTAATATGTCTTCCTGCGACAAGGCATTGTAGGGGAAGAAGAAGTTAATAGAATTAGATTATAAAAAGTGAAGTTGATAGTAATAGTGTAAGTTTGATTATAATACCTGAAAAGTTTTTGCTGAGTAATTATACTTCAAATAATAATTTTTATATAAAATAATAAATTAGTTAATACATTACCTTATTATTTAAGAAATTTTTA
The DNA here is from genome assembly GCA_036346155.1 of Sinelater perroti. NCBI lineage: Eukaryota > Metazoa > Arthropoda > Insecta > Coleoptera > Elateridae > Sinelater > Sinelater perroti. Next base: position 170,254 of record JARFIY010000374.1, read on the forward strand.
AAATACCCAACAATTTCGCTTTTTTCTGAACTTTTTAAATATGTGTTTTTTGGAAGAAATATGCTTCTTTCTCTAGTAAGGGCATTTGAAAATTTTTCTGATTGATATTTTTTAATATATGTTATAATCTATACGAATGATTCACAAAAATGTTGATATTTATACAGGATCCGCCAGAGACCTGGTACATTTTTGAGACGGATATAGCATTAGTGGTAAGGGAACTGGTTGATATACACTCTTTGTTAGTTCTCATTTCAGTAGCCATGGAGCTGTGGACAATTGAACAACGCGTCTTTATTTATGATATCCTTGTTACAATCGGTGCAAACACAGCAAAGACTTCGAACTCACTTCAATGTTAGTCGATGCGGTGCCGTCCCATCTCGCTCGACAATACTGAAATGGTTTAAAAAAATTTTTGCACTTTAATCCCCATTTTTATCCTTATAAAGTTATGGTGGTTCAAGAAGGGACTATGTACGGCGGTTTACGTTTGCAGAAACGATACTAGAAATCTTAGAAAGTGACTTTATTCTGATGAAGATGCTCACTTATTGCGTGTTGTAAAAACCAACAAAATTGCCGGTGCTGATATAATTGGTTAATAATTTTTCTGAGAAAACGGAATCACCGTGACTGTCAACTTACAGCGTTACTTTACAAAGTTACAAGAACTTTTGAGAAGACATCGGATAGCCCTCGGTAAGGTTTGGTTTCAAGAGGATTTACTTGCCATACCTCAAGAGAAGCCCTGGCTTTTTTAACGGAACATTACTCAGTGCGTTTTACATTGCGCGGGGATGTGGAGTGCGCCGATCACCGGATCTTTCACGTGTGATTATTTCTTATGGAACTACCTGAAAGCTCAGGTTCGCATTGAAAACCACGGATTCTTGAAGCTCTTTCAGAAGTCGTAACTTGAGAAATTCGAGCAATTCCATGCACTATACTTGAAAGGTGCAACAATGCCTGAACAAGAACGGCCACCATTTGGATGTGTCATTTTTACATCTGGATTACATTCTTTATTTTCTTAAATAGCATTATACATGTAAACTTTGGAAAAATAAGAATTGAAATTTGTTCAAAAACATCTGTGTTAGAGTGTTTTGAAAAACGTAACACCTCGCTGTCCAACGTTTCTGATTAATAACCGCTTGTTTGCCATTGTCTCAACATAATTTTGAACCCTCTCTATATGATCTACAAAGCCTGGATGCATATTTGGTAAAACAAACACTTATCATATCCTATAGCTCATCTCCACTGAAATGCCGTGTTAATATATGTAGAGATATTTCAAATAAATTAACATGAAACACCAACCAGCTGAATGTATCCATTTGGCAGGATTCGTAGTAGTAAACTATGTTTGAGAAAGTTCCCTAGCAAATTCATAATGTGATTATTGGAAAGTATTATTTTTAAAATTATGTCTATATCACTTCCGTTGCAAAAATAGTAAAACAAATATTTATTTTACGACTCGCTTTCCTTTGTTCACACACAATGTAAAGATTATTACATTCCCAAATACTATACATATAAACCAAAAACAAAACAAAATTTTTGAATTGTGCAGCAGAATTAGAACTAATTAAACAATACCTAAAAAGTCTAGAACATTATTCTGCCAATATATGGAACATTAAACAAAGGACATTAGAAATAGAATTACTATCGACCCACAATAAAAAGAGAACAATAAAGAAATCTATAAGATAGACTTATTCATGAATTATAAAATTAAATTTGAACCACCAGGAGCAAAAAAATAATTTCTCAATATGTACAATGTCAACAGTTTGAAAATAAAAAAATTTTACTTAGAAAACCACTTCAGTATAGATTTTTTAAGAAGAGAAAGTATTATAATGTAAGATGCATAAATTGTAAAAAAAAACTATAAAGCTACATCACTACTCTAACCTTCACAAAGAAATAGGTAAGTGCAACTAGGAATAACATACTAATGCAACAATTCCAGAAACAGAGCACTAATACAACCAATCAACAAAACATTATTAAAGTACTACAACAATCAAATGATATAATGACCCTCAACATGGTGATGAAATATTTAATAAATCAAATGGAGGTTTTATTAAAAATAGTAGTTTGGAATGTCAACCTGCTTAAAAGTTTAGTTGTTTTTAAATGCCAATAAAATGTATATGATGCTAATATCTGAAACTTATTTATACATTTCTACATTTCTACATTTATAAAATTATGCAGTTTGCAATCCTAATTATCCTGATAAAATCATGGCCGTGCGGCAGTTCTCAATGGCACTAAACACCATGAATGAAATAAATATGAACATGGTTGCATCCAAGCAATTACAATTGATATTGAAAAAAAATCAATACACTTAGAATATCAGAGATATACTACCCTCATACATCCCAAAATAAAAAATATTACTATAAAAAATTCTTTAAAATACTTGGTAATTGTAAGGTTAAAAATGCCCAACGAGGTCCAAAGCTTAATACCACCAAAAGCAGAGAATTATTAGCAGTAATATAAACAGACAAATTAAGTTATATTTTGACAAGCGAACCGATCTACAGACATCCTGACGAAAACAAATTTTTGGATTTATTAAACTTTCATATTGCAAAAAGAATAAATATTAAATGGTATGTAGCTAACTAAAGTCTTGACCTTTATTCATGTTTTCAAATAAAATACAAATAATCAGACAGTTAAAACTTACCACTAACAAAATCAATAGGAAAACATTCAAAGAAGACAAGGATAAACTTATTAAACTAAACATCTAATTTAAAACTACTGACGATATTGATAAAGAAGTATATAAATCTATAGAAACTGCAGTCTAGAAGAATGCACATCAAATAGTCAAGTAGTCAAGTAGAAAATTGACTACAACAATAGAAAAAGACGGAACATGGATCAAAAACAACATAGAAAAGCTTAATCTATTTACTGAACACCTAAAAGGAGTGTTTTAGGTATTCCCACCAGAATCATCACTGGAGGAACAATACAATATCCGATAATTTCTTGAAGCGCCTTACCATATGGAACTCTTTAGAAAAAAGTCATATATAATGAACTCTAGAATGCAATTGAAAGAGAAATTAGTACAAGAAAGTAGCAAGATTTGACGTAATAACGGAACACAGACAGATACAATAATCAATACCATAATAAAATTACGATATTTTCTAAGGTTATGGAAAGTATATCAAATAACTGTTAGACGAACCAGGAAAACATGTCAACATAGTCTTGTCATATAGACCAATAAGCTTGCTGTACGTAATATTGAGTTTTTAAGAAAATTATAACTAAAAATTTAAACATAGTTATGGAAGACAGGAAGCTAATCCCCTACCACAATTGAACGAGTTTACCGCATGGTTAAGATTAGTAACGACCTTAGAAGGAGATGGTAATGTTGTGCTGTTTTTATTGATACATTTGATAAAGTATAACATGAAAGTCTTCTTTACAAGATTATTACGAATTGTTGATATTATATTTAACAGGAAGGTATTTTTTAGACAAATAACAAGACTTTTAACGGTCTTTAAGCGTACTCGGACCAGTACTTTACCTGTTATTTGCAAAGGACTTACCAAAAACTAGAATGATGGCAGTTTCAACATTTGCGAATGACACGGCCTTACTTGCGTCCCACGCAAATCCAACGACTGCTACGAAAAACTTGCAAATAAATATCAGCAAAATGGTTAACAAAAAAATTAACGAAAAACTAATGTGGCTAAATCTGTTCAAGTAACATTCACGATGAAAAAAGATAACTTCTCACCAGTAAAGTTGCATGGCAAATAGCTGAAATATAACGATAGCATAAAATACCCGGCAAAACATATTGTTCAAAGGAAAACAGTTAGGTCTAAAATTTAGATAGTTATTTTGGATGGTATAATCAAGTCCATGTGGACTTATGGACTACAACTCGGGGATCGGCTAAAAACTGCAATACAGACATCGTCCAAAGTTTTCTAAACGGTGTGTTGCGTGTAATAGTGGATGCATCGTGGTACCTTCCCATATACGTAGTTACACAAACGATTTATGTGTACCTTCAGTTAGAGAAGAAATAAAGAAATATTGACTGAAAGTGCATCTAGATAAACCAGTTACCAAGTTAATTGACAAGATGACGAACTAAAACGATTAAAAAGATACAAGCGGTTGGGCTTACCTTCTAGATGTAATTGACATTCATAATTTTTACACAAAACAATGTACATAAATGCAGAATAAGACTAGGCTAAGTAAAAAGGAGAGCGTTCACAGAAACACAAGCCATCATAGTATTAAGTTATGAAGAACTTATTGTCTGTTGAAACACATTGTTGAACAATGAGTTAATAAAAAAGTCAACTGTTGTGAAAAAGTACCTTATCAATGAATACCATTAGTTGAGTTCCAAATTCTTCACTTTTAAAAAGATGTCATAGATATTGATATAATCGACCTTGTCTGCAGGAGATAAGAATGCATAATTTGTATTGTAGGATCATAACTGAAAGTCCTCCTTGCAGTTGCTTAGAAAAACCTACATTCTGCATTTAATTGTTTTCTTAATTTGTTTGAACTGTGCAAATTAAAATTGTATAGCTATGCTAGTAAAGGGTTTATGGCAAATCTTTGTTTTTTGTAATTGTAAGCAAATGAGGTCTTAAACAACTCGATATAAACTCAGTAAACTGGTAGATATGGATAATATTTATTGTGAATAATTGTGAGAGACTGAAATATTTCCAACTACGTTGCAACCTATTTTTTTACTCCAAATTCAATATATTATTGCGAAATAAATAACTTCAATTTTTTTAATGCCTGTTCATTAGTACTTATGATTTACGTCTTTATAATTCCAAATCTCTATTAACTATTGTATTAATTTACTTGCTTATATTTGGAAGTTATTGTACTAAGATACAAGAAAGTTTTGCAGTACATATTTAGTTTTTATAAATATAACTACCTTTTATCATATTCTATCTACCTCTGCATTCTTCAGAACCATTTTTCTCTCTTTTAGAGTGTTCTTTACTTTATAAAAATAAAATGAAGTTTATCTGTTATAAGGATATTGATATAGAGAAATGTCCTACTTTGAAACTGATTGAGCATCACGAAACGCCCTGTACCATTTGTTTGTCAGTTGAAGCATGGGGTAACCAAAGGGAACAAGAATAGTATAAAATGCCGATTCAGAAATATCCTGGTAGCAGTAATATTCTTCATGACAGAAGAGAATGGACGTCTTGATCTTGAAGAATCTTTTAGTTAAAAACTTACACTTACTTACTTTTCAAAATAACCAGCAAACATACTTTGATTATTGAAAATAACTAAATCGTACTTATTTATTTTGCAACATCTTGTATTTAAATTTATAATTCAAAGCTAACATACTAGGTAATACTAAAATTAACAAAACAACAGGTATAAAATTTTAGACATTTATATATATATATATATATATATATATATATATATATATATAATATATATATATATTGCAATAAAATGAAATTGAAATTGAGCAAAAGAAATCAAATGAGAAAAAATGAGAGAGCAATCATCAATAAAGCAGCAACCTTGTAAACATCGAGAAAAGATAAAAATAATAAAAATGAAGAAAAACAATACGTAAAGTAAATAGAAAAAAAATAAAATTATTTAGATAATGCCGAATAAATATGAACTAACATATACCAAAGAAAAATAATAAGTCATTACAATGATTTTTCTTTTTAAAGTAGCATTAAGCATTTAATTCTATTCTTATAAATTGTATCAACAACTAGAAATTTTTTAAGCATTATTTACAATTCATAACTTGAAAATTTGTTAAAATAAAACATCATGGTCTAGTGCACTTTTTATTACTTTTAGATAATTGATTACTATTTTAACTCTATAAAAATCTAATTGGAGTTTAGAAATAGTAATTAAAACACTTTTCTGCAATTTAATAAACGATTGCGGTCTCAAAAATTTAAACAAAAAATTTAAATTTAATAGACCAAAAAGTAAATTTTAACAAAATTTAAACATCAAGTATTAAGCACAAAACAAGGGCAAAATATCAATACCACAAATTTTTATTATTGTTTAAGTTTTATATCATGTATAAAATAACAAATTAAATGAGTAACAAAATCTGTATTTTAAATAAATATATAAAACAACAGCTTCAAGTATTAAAGTAAAAGACTGGAGGGTTGGAAAAGGGCTAAGGTCGGGAAATAAATTTAAGCGATCGTTGATATCTTCTAAAATTCTAGAAAACTTCTATCTTGCAGCTGTTTACCGTAACTGTAGCCAAAGCATTAAGAATTTCCAAACTCAAAGTGCTTTCAAACAACATGAGAACAACTAACAGGATGTTTAAAGTCTCCCTTATCATAGTTTCAAATTGTCCTTAATTTCACATTTGTCTCCGTTGTAGTAACTAGAGAGAGAGAAGTTTTTGTAAGCTAAAACTTTATGAGTTTGAAAATGAGAATTTCATTACCAAAGAAAATTTGAAAATTTCTAATTATTTTTGAATAAAAAAAATGAATAGAAAGGCTAGCCAATCCTTTATATATAAACAATCTATGACGTAGATGTCGTGTCTCACGGACTACGAAATCAATACATTTGAAACACTCTTATTATGTCTCATAGCGGTTGACGTGTTAGAGGGTTCTCATTAACATAATATTTCCATAAATCTTGTTACAAGCTGATTAAAAAGCCTGCGTATTTTTGCATAATACTTTTAATATTCATTAAATAATTCTTGGCAATTATAAATACAAGGATTTACTCGAAATGCTTACTTTTAACGTTTACAAGTCTTTGTTATATGGCAGCACGCACTACATCCATTGGGAACGTATCTACTGCAGCCGATAGGCCTCACTTCAAAGGATCGATATTGTTTTCTTAAGTAAACCGTGTCTTCTAAAAGCGTTAATAATTTATTATTTAAGGAGATAAGATCTGGGCTACCAACTTTGCACTGATCGTCTGCCTTTAAAAAGAGAGACACCGATACAGAGTATTGCTGGAAGGTTTGTGGTTCACCTTGGTTTCATCACATTTTTCATAACTTTTGGTTGGTATATAGCGGCCGAAGTTTTGGTTCCTTTCTCACAAAAATAAATATTGGTCACTCCAGTGTCATAGATTTCCTATTAAACCATTACAGATATTGAACGATAGACTTCCTAAATTTTTGAATCTAATTTAAATTTTTCTTTAGACGATTTGCTATACACCTCATAATTTTTATTTCTTCTTCTATTGCAAACATTTTTATTTTTAAACGTAATTTTTCTGTGGTCTTTATACGCTTATTCAGTTATCGATGTCTTTGATTTTGCTTTTCTATCTTTTCTTATCGGCCTACTTTATGATTAAATAACAATAAAAAAAGGTATCTTTCAACTTTAACAATCAATAATAGGAATCGTGTATTAAAGTCACGGTTATTTTAATGTATAACGCAAAAATCGATTTTATTGAGCAATTATTAACTGAAAATATTTTGTTAACTATGTAGTTTCTGTTATCTGTTTAGAATTACTAGATGTATGTGGAAGCAATTTGGTATGTGCGGCATACGGCTTGTTTATAGAAAAATATTATTTGTCTTCTAAAGAATAGGAAAATTATAAAAATTCAATGCTGTTGCCTCCCTCACTTTTACCTGGTGGATTGTGGTCTAAGAACTGGCTAAAACATAGTAAAGATCAGACTTGGGGTAAGATAGTTTATTTTGATATAGAGGCTACTAAAAAATTGTTTTCTAAAAAGCATTACTACACAGGTAGAAAAACTTTTTGGTATTTCTTTTCTGGGGAAAAGCATATCAATAATGAGGCTCACTGTGTTTTTCATAACAAATATGTACAAATACTTTTTACTTTACAAAAAAACATTGATTTCCTAAACTTTGGTGTATTTGGCGAAAATAAACTTTTTTTTAAATTTATTTATTTATTTATAGCTTACAATCTGTCATAAAATTGACATTTAGTAATTGTTTTAACAGTATATATTACAGGACATGATGAAAAACGTTCCAGCGAACATTTTTCCGAAGTTAACCGTTACAGTTTGATTGCACTACACTTCACTTTTACGCGAATCGTGTTAGTAAATCGAGAGGCTTGAATCTCTTAAGCCGTGGCTCGTCATCGTCGGGATCCAGGAGGTGTTCTACTAATGCGTTTGGGTGAGCACTAAGTTTGTCATGATAACGAACACTACACTTGTGTATTTCTTCAGTCACAGTTGATAGTCCTAAATCTTGCCGAATTATTTCATTTGGTACAAACCATGGGGCGTTGACTAAGCATCGCAGTACCTTTGACTGGAACCGCCTTATAATGTCGATGTTCGATCTACTAGCTGTTCCCCAGAGCTGTATCCCATATGACCAAATTGGACGAATAATTGTCTTATAGAGTAGTATTTTGCTCTCCAGTAACAATTGTGATTTCCGCCTCAGGAGCCAATACATTTTTTGGAGTTTTAGACCCAAGTGTTTACGCTTTGTAAATATATGCTTTCTCCACGTTAGCCGTCTGTCCAGGTGCATACCTAGGTACTTAACTGTTTCGTTCTGTGGGATTTGTTTGTTGTTTATGATTACAGTGGGGCAATTTCCTCTTCTAGTTGTAAACGTTACTTTGGTTGATTTTGATTCATTTATATGAATACGCCATTTTTTAAACCATCCAGTTAGATTATTTAAATGGGACTGTAACTTCTCGGATGCTATCTTTGGGTCTACATGTGATGATAATATTGCTGTGTCGTCAGCGAATGTGGCAACTGTAGTACTTGTTGAGGTCGGAAGGTCAGCTGTAAATATGATGTACAACAGCGGTCCCAACACGCTTCCCTGAGGGACACCAGCTTTGACAGGAGATAGCGATGTGTGAGCGTCTCCGTACCTAACTAGGAAATGCCTGTTGGCGAGATATGACTTCAGTACTTCATAGTGGTCAGGAGGTAGTGCCTTTTTGATTTTAAATAACAATCCGTCGTGCCAGACTTTGTCAAAGGCTTTCTCGACGTCAAGAAATACAGCTGAACAGTATTTTTTATCTTGAAAGCTCTTCAGAATTCTGTCAACTAATTTATGGACTTGTTCAATGGTGGAATGGTGTTTGCGAAATCCAAACTGATGGTCGGGTAGTAAATTACTTTCCATAATTATTGGTGTTAGAACAATAAACTTAACACATACTATTACTTCTCTTATTTCTGATTTTTACCACTACAACTGTTTAGTGATTTGTAAGTCAAAATAATATACTAAATTGTTAAAATGCTGAAATTTTGTTTAATAGAGGGGTGTAATATATTGAGGCGTAACTTAACCTTTTCTATCATTGATTTTTTTATATTTTTGATTGAAAAGATTAATTATGATTGTAATACGTTAAGAATGGATAATCACGTCTTATTTAGTTTTTACCTACTTTTTTGTCTTACATTTGTAGCCGCTGCGTTTATTACAATAGAATTAATTTAATAAGCATAATCTTAGGGAAGGTAATTGTTATGGTTATGTAGAACATTTTGAAGAGAAAGTGAAAAATAAAATTTAAAAAAATCATGTGAGGAAATGAAATCAAAGAAAATCTTGCTGCAAAAAATAGCTGTTTTAACAAATGTTAAGCTTACTATTTGCTTAGTTCAATTATTATGACAGAAACGAATTATTTGCAGTTTAGATTTTTTAAAATTTTGCTTTAGTCGAATCATTTAAATATAGCTACGCCTACAGGCTCGCCAAGGTAAATTTGGAATTATTTTAGGTTATATTGCGTATGGGCAATCCCCTATTAGGTTACACAACTAGCTAGCTTCACATAGTCAACAACTTATGATTGTCGACAAAATAAGTCGAGAATATAACTTTCGTGCAGACAGAAACTATTGGTTTGTTTATAAAAAGACTCAAGTTTACGACATAGCTAAGAAGTACAGGGAATGTGACCGCTAAGAGAAGGTAACGCTGATAGGTTAAGTCACAGTAATCTATCTGATCGTAAGAGAAGTGATGAACTTGTTCGTAAATTGAAAGAGAAGATAGCTGAGAATCCTGGGCGAAGCATGGGTGACCTGGCAAAAGAAAAGGGCGTGGCGAGGTCGATGGACAGTTTAGCAGTGCACCAGGTCCAGCACTGCAAGTATTTCTAGCTGAGGAACCGTCAACTGTTGGTTGAGAAGAACAAGATAGACAAGTTAAAAGAATAAAAAAAAAGAATAAGTCAAACTGTCATAATGATCGTTGGATCTGCCAAAATCAAAGTTTCTCGCCTCTGTGATGGTGCTGGGGTTTGTGAGCAGTAAAGAGGATGTTATGACGTCCCGTTTCTTTAAGGATGGTTTGAAGGCGCCTGTCAATAGCTATAGCAACGTGCTGGAGGCATTTGTTAACCTTGGATAGAGGAAGTGGTCGCTCTAGTCAAGAGGGCGAGGAAGATCCAGGTATGGCTATACAGCGTTTTGTATTGGCGCTGATTCCCCGACTTGTAACCACCCTCAAGCCCCGACTGCAATATTTTGGACTACTATGTGTGAGGCGTAGTCGATAAAGAAGGTCGATAAAAAGCATCATTATTATGGAGGAATACCTCGGAGAGCTTAATAGCCTCCATCATGGAACGAGGATGTTTTGATCCCGGTTCGAGAAGGTCATAGCCGCTGAAGGGGGCTACATTGAATAACATAATTATCAGTACTATTTTAGTTTCATGCAAATAAAGTTAATTTTTCTGGCGTTTTAATGTTATTTTCATTATTATTTATTTTCTAAATTAAAAATCCAATTATTTATTTAAATAAAATTAATGTTGCTAAATGTTGCAGTGATATGTTAGTGTCCAGCGGCGTAGCCTGTAAAAACTAATAAGGAATTATTTTCTAGTAGAAGTTTATTAAAATATTCTTATGGTTGTTTGCCTTTTTGAATTGTTCTATTTTTAGAACATAATATTTTAGTATAACTTTTATTCCGTGATGTTGTGTTGTGTAAAAGACATAAAATTAAATAATTTTTTGGCGTTTAAAAATACGGGAAGATTAAACGGTTGAAATGTTTAACGCAAAATTAGTTGAGATGTAGAGTCTTACAGAACCCGCCGAATGTCACAATCGCGTGCTAATCCAGCCCAAAGGCTTGTCAATATTTGAAAAATCGAATCGATAGTTGATAAAGAAATGCGGTCGGGTGGGGCAGCGATCCCCACTTCTTACTGACACGCGCGCCTCTGAGCGTCGCGGCGCGCAGCCGGCGTCGGACAACGTGTAGTATGTCCCGAGTTCCGTGTAGAGGCGTCAAGTTGTGCGTTAACCGCGCGGGACGTCGCCGAGAACACATTACATATCATTTCCCGGTGATAGTATCTCGCTTGGCATATGTTCGTGCTGATGGTAGTGTCTCCTAGCAGCGCCACCCATGTCGCGGCCTAACTGCAATGAGGCAAACCGCAACCCTGTGATGAACAGAGGTACGACTTGCACATTACATCTTATTTGATTTTTAGACTCGTACGATATTCAATGACAGCCTAAAAATAAATCCTTACAGTTTACCTCATTAATTGATTCTCTTATACTTTCATTGTACTCAATCTTTTATATTTAGTTTATGTTTGAGTGGGTCTAACCAAAATTTATTAAATGGCTATTATGGCAGTTACGCATTTACTTATTTGTCAGTAAACTGAATAATTATCTGTAACTGTTTTTTAATGATTAAAGTTTCTGCGCGAAAAATGTTTGATACTGCTTTCTTGTTTAGAAAATTAAGATGGTTTCAGTAGCGTTCCATACGAATACCGAATCAAATTAATTGCAGGCCGTAGAGTTCTTGTTTATGTTTGAGAAGATGAACCGTGCCGGAATAATGAAGATCCAATCCAGTCTCTAGTTTGCTCGCTGGTGTGCTACGCTGGCTTTGATCTATATTTGTCTACTTGCAGCAGACACTTATGTGGTTCCTAAACTAAACTGCTCGGAAGTTTACTACGTAAAAGCTGATTGAAAATCAATTCATGTGGCCTTTCAGCTTTCGACATGTCTTGTTCCAGTTGCTCCTTTGTCGAGATTAATTGCACCTTTATTGTATGTACGAGCTCATCCATTGAACTCATCTGAACTGCATACCCTCTTTCATGATCGCACACGCACACATGAGCGCACAACACAGGCGAGCACGCACACGATATTGATGCATTTATAACAAAGGTGCGTCAGAATTACTCAACAACACAGCCTTGGACAAGCTCGTAAAAACTTGTTAGGAAATCGATTGTACTGACATATAGAATAACCACCGTTTCCGCCACGTGCTTTCCAGTGCGGGGTGCACGCAACGAACTCGCCATCGCGACCCTTTTTCCCCCGGCCCAATTAAGAACTTGGACTTATCGCGCATTAATTGTGTACAGCAATCGAAGTCGAGCGCGGCTTCCAAATTTAACTTCCGGTAATGAACAAGCTGCATCCTGCCGCAAGGAAGAAGGCCTCTCTCCGATCTTTATTTTCAAATGCGAACGGGGACATACGTCACTCAAGCTTTGCATATGAGCACGTCGATTCCAGTTAACGGTTTTTTAATCCCCAAGATATCTGTCTACATCGACAAATCCCCCGGGGCGAAGCCATAAAGAGGCAGGTAGATTTTATGGTGTAGCGGTTTGGTGTAAATCTAATTATCATGTGAGTTAAGTAGAGGAATCCAAAATGTATATAGTCTCGTCTCCCTACTTTTCTTATCCGATCTTCTCTATTTCAGACTGTACCTAGGTATACACCTAGGAACATAAATTTGATCAAAAACATTAAAATAAATAAAAAGAACTTACTTTTCATTCGTTTATAGCAATACTTTCTAATATTATATATTTCTTTGTGCTGTTTCCTTGCTTTTGTTCTATTTCACAATAAAAATATATTTTTCAAAGCAAAAACAAAGAAAACCCAAATTACAAATTAAGGTTATGATACAAATTTGTAACTTTTATTACTATTTAGTTGGCTATTCATTTGTATTTAGTGTTTCTGCTATTCGACTGGTTTTGTTTTATTTAAAAAAATAGTCACAAAACGATACACAGCATTTCATATGAGCTAGGAATCAGCGGTTACATATTTTTATACTTGGTCTATCAAATATTTGGCAATATAAATATATATTCTTTCTGTCCTTTTTTATTATAAAAAATTAGAGGAAGTTATTTGCTTTTATTTAGTTATGCAACTTATAATTTTCAGTATTTTTTTTGTAAATTGTTCTTATTATATAATTATATTATGCATTTAATTATTTTAATTTATTTTAGCAAATTATTAATACTACAAAGAAAACAAAAAAGTTAAAAACGATGCAATAGTAACGAAGCTTGATTTGTTACAATGAATGAAGAAATATAATTATTTTAAACCAAATTACTTGTACGAGATGGGTTTACAAAATGGTAAACTTGTCTTACTAAGAAGTGATACTGCAGTAATCAATAGACTGCTATAAAACTTTTTATTTCAAATTCTAAATTCTACCTACAAGAGCTACAAAGTTTGTTGAGAGGGGCGGAGCCGAACTATTCAGCCAAACTTTTTTAATGAGGCGTGCCATTTTGGAAGGTAATTGAAGAGTAAATATTGACGAGCTACTTGTACGGCTCAAATTTATTTTGGTTTTCCTCCCTTGACAGCCCAATCAATAGAAAGAATTTCCTATTCAGAAATGTTTACTTTCATTTTTTGGGGTATATAGGCACCTTTTCAATGCCATCATGCATGCTTTTATAAAATTTTAATAAGAGCGTAGGCTTTAAATAAATTCACAGGAAAACTAAAACAAGATTTACATCTGGAATTTCAAAAATTGATCTAAAGACATTTGAATCAAATATATCTTGACGCTGGTACAATATTAAAATAATAAAGACATCGATAAAACAATTATAGAATATTCTCGTCTCTTCTCCACTTGTTTTTATATATCTTAGATAATATTAATATTGGACGATCAGTTAGACCAATGGAAACGGTGGAACCAATTCTGAACATTTTGTGATGCATGTTTCGTGTTGGGCATTCCGTAGAAAATGTAGCATTTCCTATAGAATGTCTATGTTCTCTTTTATAAAGTGCAAAAAAGTGTGTCTAAGTCATAACCAGACACAGTCTCACACCTTGCTATTGGCTACTTGGAGTTGACATAAGTGTTCGTGGCATATTGAGTCCAGATAATTCCATCGGTGACGAACAGTAGGTTTTTTTATTGAATCACTTTTTTCTACTTCATAAAAATTTAATACAGGTAGACGGGCACCTATTTAGTTCAAATTTTTTCAAAAATGTATAGCTTTTTATCAGTTGATTGGTAACAGCCGTTAAAAAATATTAAAGTCTAGAGATTTTTTGACAATGGATACGGAGAGTACTTAATTGGTAGGGACAAAATATCATTAGCAGTAAATTTGAAGTTTTCTCTGTTCATTAAATCTGCAAACTTGAGAGTTTCTATAGCTGTTATAGGTATTTGGATGCAATAAAATAAAGTTCAAATATGTAGGTTCTAAATATTGTAGTTTTTTGTTTAATAAACAAACTTTATACATTCTATTCATGTTTATGAACGAATTAAAATTATTTTTGGACTTGTTGAAAAACCACACAGTCAAAAAGCAAAATCCATTTGTTCTACAAATTATAAATTTAATTATCGAAAATATTCTGATAAAATGGAATTGTCATAACGAATAGGTACAATCACCAATTGAAAAAATTTAAATGCAGTTTATATTTTTTAAGAGGTGCTCCAATTGAATTAAACATAATCAAAATTTATATTGGTAAAACCCAGTAATTCCAGATAATTCATAGAAATTTAGATTCACAAAAGCAGTAAAATTTAAGAAATTATAATTTTGGTTTATATAAATATTATATATTTTTTATATGCGACTGTATAAAACTTAAATTCGAAAGTTTAGTGCGATGTTTTAGTCAGTCGTACCTAATCTTTTTTTTTAAATTACATACTACGTTTTATGAGTGTAACTTAAGATTAGTCAATATTTTATTAGTTTCATCAACTATTTATACTTGTTTGTACCGTCGTTAGTGTTTTTTGAGACCCCCGTTTTAGGTTTATTTTTTCTTTGTACTTTGTAAGACTCACTTTCGGAATATTTTTCAGTTTTTTTGGATAAAACAAATTCACGTATGAAATTTTATATTTCTAGCCTGAACCGTTTAGTCTAGACATACATAATGGATACGACCAGTAAAATCTCGATAAACTTTCAATAAATACTAATATTAGTTTATTAAAATTGTTTTGTATTAGAAAAGAGACAAAGGTCCAAAAAATTATGGAAAATGTTTTAAAGGGTATACAAGATTCATTACAACTGAGAGAGAGAGTGTCAAATTGGACAAATTACAAAAATCGGTAAGAATTGTTTATAAGATACTTAAGAACTTTCCACAATTAAAACATCAAAAAACTCTACTTGCTTTAAAAGCTTTGCATTGAACTTTTGTGATTTACTCATTTAAAAAATGAGTTGGTGGTAAAGGTACTTTTAGTGTCAAAATTTTTTTAAGTCCTAGATGAATTTTTCTATTACTGATATGCTCTACGTAATAAAAGTGATTTTGTCACAAAACTGAGCTGATGTTTATTCAGTCATGGTATGGGGCGCCATTGATCCGTTGATTTGATAATATTCGTACTCGGGCAACGTTCAACGCTGGTTTTAAGAACACACGGACGTTCTCAACTGGCTATGCTTTCCTCCAACCCTAACATCATATAAAACAATATCCAGGTTTCAAACAAATTAATTGCTGTCAAGAAATATAGCAGCCACTTAAACAAAGTTGTCTATGCTTTGAGAACTTCGTATAATTTTATTCGATCCTGAATATCAAAGGTTGTAAGGAACAATGGTGAAAGTACGTGATATTGATCAATAAAATATATTATCAACGCAAATAAGTCTTGTATTTTATGGGGGTCGTATTAAGGGGTGCAGCGCTACGTCCTACGTGCTGTGGTAGAATCGCACATTTACAGTAGCGTTCTAGAAATTATCATATTGCACACTGCCGCCTAGTTTTGTTGTGATTACTTCGACTTACTACTACATTTTTTTTTAGCTACAAATTACATTCGTGCACCTGGTCCTATTCATATTGCATGGAGTGTGCGTTTGTGTCTACGACTTTATATAGTTTTTTAGTAGGACTATGTGTTACAAATTTTTGAAAGTGCAGTTAAATTATCAAATGACCTTTTTTAACCCCCTAAAATAAATAATCACTCCTACAAATTTATGTTTAATGGTCTTTTTATCAAATTGGTACTATATAGGTATGGTTTCGATTTAACTTATACGCACTCTATTTTTATCAGTTATTAAACTACAAACGCCATTTTAATACAATTAAATTATATGGGCGTATCAGTCTGTAATTTTAAAATTTTCAAAAAATAGAATTGTTTCTTTTCAATGAAGTACAAAGAGATGTGAAAACGACAGATATTAAAAATTTATTGGTATCAATTTGAAAGCCTCTTTTATATATTAGAATTAATGTCAAGTGATTTTAATCTATTCCTGCAATTAAATACATTTTTAATAATCGGTGTTCTTTTGAAGACCACCTTAGTATTATT
This sequence comes from Sinelater perroti, assembly GCA_036346155.1. NCBI lineage: Eukaryota > Metazoa > Arthropoda > Insecta > Coleoptera > Elateridae > Sinelater > Sinelater perroti. The sequence continues at coordinate 186,977 of JARFIY010000374.1, forward strand.
TTCTGAAAGGGGGATAAAAAGCATTTGTCTACATTTATAACATATCATTTAAAAGAAGTAGAAAAGTAATTTACTATATTAAAATATAATAAAGATTTTAGTGTACTTTTCGAATACACTTAGTAGATATAATTTGTGTTTGTTTCTTCTAATTTCCATCGTCTATACACTTTTGATTGATTTTCCTCTATTTCTGTAATGGGAACGTCTAAGCAATCTAATAAAGCTTACTCAGTCCTTTTAATTGTTGTTTAAAATTATATGCATATGGCGGTGTTATTTTTAGAAGTTATTCTCAAGATTATTTGTAACTATGTAGTTAATTTTTTTGGATTTTGTTTTTTTGCATCAAATGAAAATTTTGGTATCAAAAAATTGGAACGGAAGCAAACACTTTTAGGCATTTATAAATAATTATATTTTAAATATTAGGTCACTTCTAATTTACTCTGTTTAATCTCTTTCTACTTATTTTTATTTTATTTGTTGGTTTATCATCTAAAATATCATATTTTATATAAGGTTCTTTGCTACAATTATCATTTTAAAATTCACGATTTTTTAGAATATTATGGTCGCAGCTTTTTAAATTTATATTGCTTTTTTATAAATTTGTAAGGCTTTTTATATTTGCACTTTTTTAATTGGTTTGTATTTTTACTTATAAAATATGATTTAATCTATTTTCAAGATTTTTAAATCTCTAGGTAAGAGCACCATTTTGTTTTTTTGCGTATCATCATTAAACTATAAATGAAGACTTAATATTTATCTGTTTTTATATGAAAGTTCCTATTATTAAGCTGATAGAAAGTGATAATAAATAATATGTTATTATACTATTAAACGAGTATGGTTTCGTTGTCCTTACGTTTTTGGTTTAGGATATCTTGTTTAGCTTATATAATAACTTGTGAACATCAGATTTGTAGCCTCCATAACGACAATCAATTTGGTATTAAGAACTGTTGTTCTACGCTTAATTTTGTATGTATTTTTTAAAATTATTTTTATTTTTTCTAATTGTTTTAGAGCAAAAGCAATACACATAAAAAAATTTAGATTTTTATTGTCAGTAGTTTGGTCTGAACGATGATTAGTAAGTTAGTAAGCTAGTGAGCGAGATAGTTTTATATACATAAATAAAAAGTGTTTTTGGCTCTCCATGTCAGCTTCTCGTTATTATAGTAAGTCTCTTACACCATAAAGATTATTTTAGAAGTCTATCGTAAACAATTTTGTTTGGTTTTGTATAAAATAATTGGATTTTTTTTGTTAAGCTCTACTAGACCTGAAGATTATTGAGATTTATTTGGAACAGAAAATTATTTATTATTTATTATTATTTATTTGTTGCAGAAAACAAAAAGAAACAAAGTAGGAACGTGGAACAATGTTCCACAGATATCCTGAGTTTTTGTACGTATAAATTTTTAACTGAATCGTCTTTTCCCTTCGATCAGAGACGTAGAACAATGTAAATCATTATTAATGAATTGTAAATCTATTCATATCTATTACTATCAATTAAACAACAAAATAGGCGCGTGTTATTAAAAAGCTGAAAAAAGTCGCGAACGGACAGACCATGAGCAATAGGCTTTTTTTATATATATAAAAGCCTAAAACTAGAATTGTGATAAGAGAAACATCATTTTCACCTCGTACAGGTTAACTTGAGTGTATAGATGTCTTTTTAATTTTTAGTCACCAACCACACATAATTATTAATAAATTTTTATTTAATTATTTTTTTTTGTTTAATTTTGTTACGACCTGTATATCACAAATTTGCACACATTGTAATAAAAACAATGTGACAAAGCAAACGTCATTTTGACGGCTTAAATAGTTAGTTTGACAGCACACGCGTTATTTTAAATGTAATTACTGACCACATAAGTGTTGAAATAGTATATCGCCAAACGTTGCCTCAATATTTATCAAGTTGAACTTTAAACAATTACAAAGCGTTAGTTTTTCCGCCAGCCGGCTGCTGCGCCGCGGCTGTCGCCCGGCGTGGTGATTCTTCGAGCATTTTCGGGGCCACGCGAATATACACGAATGAAAAGAGCAACCATACGCAATAGGCTTTTATTTTTATATGTGTAAAAGTCTAAAATAGCGTCTGTACAAGTTAAAAATGTATCATAAATATTAGTTCGTATTTAAGTGTTGTAAGAGATATGATTTAAATAACATTTGCTAAATTTAAAAACGTTGTAATGGTTGTAATGTAATTTATTATTTACCAAATATTGACTATAGTTTATTATTCTATAGTTCCTATGGCTATGTAATGTTTAACAGTAATCTATTAGTAATTTGTTCCAAATAATAATTTATCAAGTTGAATACATATTTTTTTCTTTATCCAAAATTTCTGAATTAATCTCTATTATATTTTCCAGTGATTAGCTCCTTTACATTTCAAAAGTTGTTGCATCTGATTATCTGTTTCAGATGCTTAATCATTAGTTGGTTTCATAAGTGCATGTTTACTTCGCATGTAAATACATTTTGTTAAAAATGCAATTATTTTTATATATACAGATAATTTTAAAATATTTATTATAAAAATACTGCAATAATTTACTAATTAAATGGTGAAAGTGGAATAAGTTAGATCCAAAAAGAGATCTAAATTATTGTTTATACACTACTATTTATTGAAATAGCAGCATTAAGAAGAAATTTAGCAACTTAAATTTTGCAAATTTATCTAATAGTTTAATACATAAATGATTAAATTAATAAAACATTTTTGTCAATAAATATTTACATTCATTCAATAATGTATGACCCCAACTCGGGCTCTTGAGACAATTTCCATTCTTCAAACAATTAATGAATGACGTCTTGATGAACTGAAGTTTGACGCTATTGACAAGCTGCCATAATTCACCCAAATACCTAGGAGATCGTTCATATCACTGTATCCTTCGCGCAATAATATTCCAAGCAATTTCGATCGACAAAAGGTCAAAAGATCTGGCCGGCCATGGAAATTTTTTACTCTGTTTTGTTGAAGAAAGTTCAATGAGTTAGGTGCCACATGTGGTCGAGTGTTATTTGATTGAAATATTGTTTGGTGAATACTCTGAAGGAAAGGAAGTACCGCAACTTTGACTAGAGGTGACCTATCACAACTAATAGCTTGCCATATTATAATACCCATAATTGGGTAATAATAATTCGCAGACGCCTTTCCGTTGCCCGTTGTAACCTTCGTTGCCGGTGTAGAGATGTCAGTGGTAATCGCAAGATAGAACGTCATGCCGTTAGTCATATTGCGAGTTTAATGGTCCATAATTGTGCTACAGTGTGTAATCGTAAGATTCTGAAGATGATAATCCTTCCGGTAGTTTGTCCCGCGGAATACTCCAGACCCAGGTCTTCGCAAATGAGCATATTTTTCGCCCCCTTGGCCCCATAGTATTGCTATGACGACCAATTTTTTGGCCTAATTCTCGTAAAGAATTACGCTCATCATTTATGCCAACAATAAATTCCGTTTTAAAATTGCTAACTGGCTGATAATATACTCATTGTCGACGACGATGCATTTTTACACCGCGTGGGTTATATGTACCAAATCTAAATGTTTTGAAATATCTTTATTGCCTAGTTTGCTCGGGATATTGCTATTTTCCCTAGATCTCATATCCAAAAAACGACATAATCAAATCTCAGATGGAGGTAAACATATGGTTGTACTTCCTCTTCTTTACAGTGCGTCATTTTGTTATTCGTTACCATAGTGCGTTGAAATACCTTTTGAGCTTATTAAATAGCCGTATGGTGTGTTTTGTATAGTTTAAGTAAATTTAAAACACTAGTTAATTGATTACAAATTGCTAAATTCAATAAATTGTCAAATAAGTAGAAAACAATTACAATATTTTTAATTAATTGCATTATTATATTCTAAAAAGTAAATTCCTTGAGTTATAATCTTATAAAAGCTTGTATGGAAACAACTGTGCTTTCAGTTTGGTCTTGTTTATTACAATTAATTTTAAAAAGGAAATTTAATAAATATTTATGGCATATCTCTAAAAATCTGTTAAGACAACGGTCTTATGAACGCTCTTTCGTTTGAGGGAAGTATGTCAAAGACAATAAGTGTGAACGCCACAAAAATAATGAAAAAGTTATTCATAGCTTTGAAATTATTTGGAGACCTGGTATTTCAAGAACGCAATTAGTATAATGTCAGGAATAGAATCTGCTGTTGAAGTGCCAGTGCAATTAAAAATGCTTGCGTCGTGTTTCCGAATGCAGTTGTAGCCAATCTAATCCAAAGAAAACATTTCCGCAATTCGGATCATTATAATTGGTTTCAGTCTAGGGGAGGCGGAAGAGCACGAAAAATAATTAATTAAATGGAATTTTCTACATAAGTTCTAGAACATTTTCAGGTAGGTAATTAATCACTGGACCATTTATGGATCCTCTACTTATTAACTTCAAAGAATTCTTTAGCTTGTGTTAATTTCTGTAAAAAGTTTGGAGCTAAATTTATTTTTAGGAAATATATGGGAGCGGTTGTCTTATTAATTAGTAATAATCATGTAAGCCTTATTTTATATTTTTATTTTGAGGGACATATACGAATTACATTTTAATTACGTCTAAAGAATTGTTTAAGCGATTTCCAGCTGCACGAACAACACTGTGGCTAAATTTCCACTAAATCAATTTTAGTCATAATGACATTATTTAGGAATTGATAGGTTAGAAGCATAACATTCTCTGAATATTACTCCGACATTCGTGTGGTTTATTGGGGTAGCAAGGATCTAATTATATGCATTCATCCCGGCATATCAGAACGCAGTCTTGATAAAATATGAAACTAAAAGCATTGTCTTTAGCCTCCGGAGAACCGCGCTATTCAATGTTCTAACTCTTTGTTTGAAGTTCAAGGTCTTGAAATGCCGGAGGTAAGAAAACAAAGAGCACATCTTAGTTGCATATTATAATTTTAGTACAAACTTAGTAATACTAGAATAATAATAATGTAAATTTGCTAGGTTTCTGGTAAGGTTTGATTTTTCTTTACATACTTATGTTAAGCGAACATAACTTTTAAACGAATCTAGTTATGTAACTCAACATTTCTTTCAGCTAACAAAAATAAATCTTTACTTTTGTTTTAGTTATATTTTGAGTATAATTCCATTAGATAAAATTTTGAAAAGAAATTTAGTTTTTTTAATTAATTATTATTTGTGAGTAGCCGTTATATATTTTTATTTCAGCTCTTTATCGTAAGGTTATGGTAATTATATGACAAGGTAATGGCATTATAACCATGACTTGCGCTAGATATTTTTCTAACCCAATTATCATAAGATATAGGATAGAAATAGTTATTTTAATGTTCATAAAATTTGATTAGTGTTATTTTCGTGATGAAATGTACTACAGATTTTAAAACATTTTTAGTTTATTCAAATATTAATCTAAAAATCTGCATATTGAATATATTAATAACTTTTGACGGCAATCACATGAACCTTGTAATCTAAATACGAATTAGCTCCTTCAAAAATCACTAAACAAAGCACTCTGTGGTTGTGAATCTCTTAGATATTATGTGTTCAACAATTTTTTCTTTTCAGTTGAATTTTTTCTTATCTCCTAAAAACAAAATTATAGAAGAAATAAAAAATTCTCTGGTATTTTCGCGAAGTATAATCATAATGTTTTCAGCATATTCGTTTACAATAATATGAATGCATACATCTCACATTCCGTATGCAGTTGTAATTTGTTATTTATTACAATAACACCAACAATATATTTAGGAGAGTTCAACAACTTATTGTAAATAAAAACCTTTTTTAATGCTTCGAAATAGTCGACTGTAAATTATTGACATTTTTAGCTCGTGGGGTTTGGCTTTTGGTCATTTCTTCCTTAACTTCAGTGTTCTTTGCCAAAAATCGTTCTAAACAATAGCGACCTACAAAACGACTGTATCTAAAAATATTTCATTTGAACATTTTTGAGGTTAACGGGTATCGACAAACAAAACTCGCTATTGTAAAGTTTACTTTTACTTTTAATTTTATGCCATTATATTCTAGGATAGCGGCAAAAGATTTGGTTGTATGTGGAATACTCTTTACTTGTAGTGTTTACAGATAAATTCTATCTTTTACATCAACCAATGTCATAGCGAATACATTATGTGTCTTTTTTTAATAGTTTCTTTATTTGTACAATTGGTCTTTTTACAGATTATAAGTACCATTTATGTGCACTTAATGTAGAGCATTTACTGTTGCTCGGAGAATCTTATTCTAAAAATGCGGCAGTGTCTATGTCTATGTGGGGTACAGACTGTACCCCACAGGAATACACCATATGTCCAGATGGGTTTTAAAATAGTAAATTATTAGTATATTTGGCATTGGCCCTGATCTTACTCCAAACATCCAGCGCATTTGTTTGAATTTTAGCTGTTTTCCCTTCGTAAAGATGTGGTACTCTAGATTAATCTTTTATTCAGGTGAAAACCTAGATATTCAACTGTATTCGTCTGAGGTATATGATTTCCGTTCAGTATGACAGTAGTTCAGGTTTTTTTTCTAAGGCTGAAGGTAATTCGTGTCGATTTGTCTTCATTAGCTTGCATTCTCAATTGTTTTAGTCATTGTTCAAGCTGGGTTCAGGTGAGTTTAGAAAATCCTGATATGCGCATATGATATCGTGATGTGAGACTAAAATAACTGTATCGTCAGCACATGTTGCTGCCATTGTTGGATGGTTTTCGGGTAGGTCTGCTGTGTAGAGTGAGCCCTAGGATACACCCTTGTAATACGCCAGATTGGATAGGGTACGGTTCAGTGTAAGCATCTTGGTGCTTTACTTTTAAAGTTCCGACAGAAGTGCAAGATCTCACGAGGGAGCAAAATAGATGTGAGGATGAAGGTTTGGGTCTATATAGTAATCCTACTGGCCATATTTTATCAATACTTGGCTTAAATCTATGGAACTAGCTGAGCAGTATCACTTTTTGAAGGTTCAATGAATTTGTTCGGCGATCCCGTAGTCTTAGTCTATGAATGCAATGAGTCGTTTAAGTATAATTTTTTCCTGGTTTAACAACTATTATAATCTGCCCTATTTTCCACTGGCATGGAAAATATTCGGTTCTTAGAGTGGCGTTAATTTTTTTTATTGGAAAGACCATGTAAGGCCTTTATTTGAATATATAGCTCATCTGTTTTAGTAGTCATTAGTTGGGATGGAAAAGGTTGGAAAATTATGGCAAGATGTTCGGCAACACTAATGAAATTTTGATGTTCCGTTTTTACCCACGTATTTTGATTAGGTTTTATTGGAAATATTTGATGGTGATGCTGTTTAATTTTACAAGTAGCTTTCCATAAGAAAGTAGTGAATTTATGTTTTACCTTATGCAGTAGCTTTTTAAGTTTTTTCTTTAATTTCATATACCTTTGTTTATCTAGCGGGGATTTTGTTATCTGCCACCTTTTCTAGCTTTTCGTTTTTCTATTTTTTGCTTTATTATTATAGGAAATTTTTCTTTGTTTTTTCATTTCTGCTTCAAGTTGCTTGCCATTGTGTGTTTTTAATCTTTTTTATTATGCTTACCACAGCTACTTTTATGTGGATTTTGGTTTGTAATGGTATTTGTAGTATCATTTGTTTGTCCGATATTTTTTCTAAAATAGTCCCAGCCGGTTTTTCTCTATAAAGTGATATTTTTCGGTTTGTCTAATGGTTGGTTACTGGAACTGGTGCATCATACGTTAGCTCTAAACATAAGTCTACCAAAAATTTTTTGGTGTTACGGTACTTGAACATATAAAAGTCCGTAGAATAAAGTATCAAACCTCGTAAGGTTTGGTACTTTATTAGTGTCAGAAGATCAATACGTTAGTTGTAATGTTAATAGATAATTTATTATTTTGTGTGACTTTTGGTAGCTTTTTTTCTTTGGTGGTTGCAAGTCTAGACTCCCATAAAGTGTTTTTCGCATTATAGTCACCTCTAACTATATATGGGTTTCTTAATATTCTGAATTGTCGTAACTATTATATTTGTTGTTGTGTTGTAGATTGCTGATATTATTTTTTTCTCTATATTGTCTATGATGGTGATATTAGTGGCTTGTATGTTGTTACACTTGTATTAAGCTATTTTACAATGTTTTGTTTAATTATTATTGCTGAAACTACATGTGCCGTTTCTGAAATTAGAAAAATGTTTAGATCAAATGTTTTTATGAAGTTTTCTTTCCTGGCCGTTAGCGTTCCATATTGCTGTCTTTAACGGTCATTATTTGTTTTGTTAACAAGCACTGATATAAGGTTTATTAAAATGCTCAGTTGGTTTATAAAATCCTTCATAATTTATTTTGTCGTTTTTTTTTATTATTATCACCGGATCGCCTCACAAGGGCCATACACAGTAATATTAAATTAATATTAGGTTACATATAAAATATAAACATTATACACAAATGTGGTAAAGGGCTAGTTTATTGCGCACTAGACAAGTGGGTGGGCATCTTTAGTCACTGTCACTTAGTAGCACGTCCTGTGGGAGACGAGGTTTCAAGCGAAGGTTTGTAGATCGTTGCCCTAGTGTCTAGTGATCGGTAGCTGAGCTGGTTCTTAGGTTTGCCATGAATTTTTTGGTGGTGCTTTTGATAAAATCGTGGATGTGGGCAATATTCAGTTCACGGTGTAGCTGATCGTTGCGGATGAACCAAGGGGCGTTGGTTGCCACTCTGAAAACCTTGTTCTAGAATACTTGCAGTTTGTTAACATGTGTTTTTGACGCAGCACCCCACATTACGCAGGCATACATAAGAGCCGATCGCAGGATGGATTTATATATTAGCAGGGAGCACTCGATTTTCAACGGAGAATTTCTATTTAGGATTAGATATAACAATCGCAACTTATGATGACAGTCATCTACTTTGGAGTTTATGTGTATCGCCCAGGTTAATTTTTGGTCCAAGTGGACTCCTAGGTATTTTGCAGCCTCGTCTTTCGGGTTCCATGTGATGATATTACCGTTTGATAACAATGGGGGATTGGGTTTTGAAATCGACGGAGAGTGAATATTTTTGCGATAATTTTAGTTGGGTTTAATGTAATGTTCCAGCGGTTGAACCAATGTTGCAGTTGCACTTTGGAGAGCTTGGATTTGTCGTTTAGGTCACTATTTTGCGTTATTATCGCCGTATCAACCGCAAACATCGCTAGGGAGCAGTTGTTAGGCACCGGAATGTCGTACATGGATATGTTAAACAGTAGGGGTCCCAGGATACGGAAGTATTGACGATACTGGCAAAGGTACGTTCGTTGAGAAAGGTTGAATTGATGTTAGTGATATGTTCCGGGATATATAGGTTAAGAGTCGGCTGTAGATGATTTTTTCAAGAAACTTAGATAGAGCGCTGAGGAGGCTTATTGGGCGATAGGATGAGGGATTGGTTTTACATTTCTCAGGTTTATGAAAGTGCATTACATGAGCGTGTTTCCCTTTTTTCAGGAAAGTATCAGGTTGATAAGCAGGCATTGAAAAGAGAGGTGAGATATGAAAGGCATTTGGGAGTGACATTTTTGAGAAGCATCATTTGGTATCAAGTCGGGATCAGGAGCTTTTTTATTTGGTAATTGTTGGATAACCGAGGCAATTTCGTCGGGTGATGTTGTTTGGATGTTGGTAGCATTTAATGGGAGGTGTTGGAACACTATTTCGTCTATATGGTTGTTGAACTGCGTGTTTTCAATATTGGATTTGATTGTTAACGCTTGTTTGAGGTGTGTACTTAGGATTTCACATTTATCTTGGTCGCTGGAATATGTAGCGTCATCAATTCGTAGGGTAGGTATTATGGGATTTTGGTTGGTGACTCGTTTAACCGCCCGCGACATTGTCGGATTAGCTGTTTTGAGATCGCTTATATATCGTTGGTATGAAAAAATGAGATGGTTTTCGAGTTCCCATTTAACTTGACGCGTTAACTGGTTGAGGGCTAATTTATGTTGATGTTCCCTGGTTCGTTGATAGTTTGGCTTGATGTTTCTGACGTATTAATGTTTGGATCCTAATTGGCAGTACGTGAGGATGTACCGGCTTGCGATAGGTTTGTATGGAGGCTGTTCGGGCTGCTTGATGGAACGCTGAAGTAAGGTGATTTGTTGCCTGGTCAATACCATCGACGTTATAGAGATTTAGGAATGGCAGTAGGTTGGTATCTAGATGAGTTTTGAACATATCCCAGTCGACGGGTCCACTAATTAGTCGGGGTGTATTTTGTACTAGGGACGGTTGCTTGTTAAATGTAAGAATGATCGGAATGTGGTCAGAATCCAATTCGGCCAGTACTTGTTGGTAAATGGGATATGAAATTCTATGTTGAAAGCAAATATCCTATTCCTATAAGGGTAGGAGCTATTATCTGTAAGGAAAGATCTTCCGTTATTGAGTACAGTCGATTGCCGTTTGTGTTGTTTGTACGACATCCCCATTCTACATGTCTGGTATTTAAATCACCTAATATTAAGGTTGGTGATCCGCTTTCTAGTAATGACTGCATATCATGAGGCATCAGGCGCTTGTTAGGCGGTTGGTAAGCAGCGCTTTCCGGTTATCAGATTGTGTAATTTTGATTACAGAATCCTCGAGATGGTGGAGGTTCGGGAGAATATATTCTACATGTTTAATTTTCCTTTTAACGAGTACTGCAGTTCCGTCCGAGGCAAATTGCGCTCGTGTACGATCATGACGGTAAATGAAGTAACCTGGGAGTGGAAATTTAATTTCTGGTATGAGATGGGTTTCAGGTATGCACATTATGTCAATATTACATTATGTCGTTGTAAGAATTCGGTGAGTATTCCTTTTTGATTTATGACACCGTTGGCATTCCAATTGGCCAAGTGGAAGTGGTTTATGCTTCTAGGGTTGTTATGGTCCATTGGAAAGGATTGAGGATATGAGCTGTGAGAAGAAGGATTTAATTTGTTCCATGTATGGGGTGGCCAGATCAATAATTAGTTGTATTGAAGAGGTGGGTTGGGTGTTTGGGGATGGAGATTGTGTATTTTGCGTCTATGAGTTTGAGAAGGGTTGTCGTTTGAGGTGCGTAGTGAAATTCGGGTTGATTTTTTGGGCTAATTCTGGATGTCCGAGTTCTTTAAATTTAAGATAATACTGGCACCCTTTGAAGTTGGCCGGGTGCATTTGACTGCAGTTTACGCATTGGGGTTTGGCTGTGGGATGTTTGGAACACTCAGTATACATGTGGTTCCCGGAGCATTTTACGCCGCGAGGTGGAAGCTTGCAGTTATTGCGTGTATGGCCATATCACTGGCAACGGAGGCATTGCGGGATGTCAGTTATCTTTCTGCGATGTTCTACTGGCACTACGCAGTGAAATAATCGCGTTAGTTTAAAGATTTCCTTTGAGCTGTTGTCAGGTTCGAGTAACACCGCACATATTGGGATTGGTACTTTATCTTTGTTATGAAATTGTGTTACACTTATTATGTGAAACGATTTGGAGAGCTTATTTTTTATTTTTTCTTCGTTTATTGATATAGGCAAATTTGTTATGATGATGGATAATTTGGATGGACCAGGATTTTGATACGCGTGGTAATTAACTTTGTGTTTATCGTAATATGAGGTTAGTTCCCTATAATCATCTGGATTGGTGAGATTTATTTTAAGCATTTTACCTGCACATGCAGTAGTAAATGTGTGCTTTACTAACTTTGTGACGTCTTTTATAACCTCTTGATAGTTGGTGGCTTCGTGAAGGAAGATAGGAGGTATTTTAATTTGTTTAGTTTCTGTAGTGCTTGCGGGTTTATCTTTCGAAATGACTTCTACACAGAGCATGGAATTTGTTTTTGGCGATCAGATTTGTAGGTTCGAATAAGTACCCCTTGTGTACATACTTAGGAATAGCCCCGCTTTGTGCGTTGGGCTTCAAGTTCCATTGAGGTGATGGCCTGGGATCCTTGATAAATTAATGTTTGGAGGATTTAGGATTGAATTACCATCTCCGAGTTTCGATATATGGTGTGGTCACGAATGTGAAAATACATGCAAAAGAGCATCGCTCGGGCACGCCGGTCCGAGCGGCTGCGGTAAAATAAATAAAGTATATTACCACTAACAGGTGAGTTTTTAATGCTAGGATTTATTAGTTGCTCCTGTAATGATAAGGCGGCCTAGGCCGCGTTATCGCAATAACACTTATACTTGCACTTGGACTCGGAGCGCGTTTATCGTGGATGTTTACGCTTTAAAAGTCGAACCGAACTTGCCGCTTTATGACGTTGGATAAATTAATTATCGCTACGACTCGGTTGCTGCGTTCGCAGTGATGGCTCAGGTAAGACACTTCTGCTCGCGCCAACAGTCGAACGCGGAATCAATTTAAGTCGTTTAAATTGTTTGTGGATATTGTTATTGTCACTTGATTTAGTAGTTTTCTCGTTTGTACTCTAATTTGGTAAGTATATATTACACTTGGTTAAATATATTTCGTCTCTACCTTTCGTTCCTTTATTCTTAGGTATTTTTTGTAGAACTTGTTTATGGATTACATGTCTTCTATAATTTGCCTAATGATTTTCATTGGAGTTTGTACATTTTATTTTATCATCTTTTATTTTCCTGGGAGACATACTAATTAAGTAATCTACCGCACTTTCTAGGCGTTATACTTTAATTTATTTATTATAAAGGACAATACTTGTATCGTGTGTTTATCCATGGCTAAATCGTTAAGTAACGGGTTTAAACTGTTTTATGTTTTCTACGCCTCGTAGAAAGATTGGCGGTGGTTTAGGTGAAATTTCAGAGCTTTCTTTATCTTATCTATATATTCATCTGAAAGTCTTTTACTAAATCCGAAACAATAATTATTCTTTTTTGGAGTGGTTGGTCCTGGGTCTTCTACATTTTTGCGTTTCTCTTTGTTACTTGTTGCCACTGATTTTTAGAATTTAGATTAGGTACATATTCCAAGATGTACGGCTGCGTTACATTTATAATTAGATCATTGTTTAATGATTGGTTGCTGTATATATTTGCATTTTGTGAATGTGTTTACCCTAAAGCTGGTTGTGAGAAAGAACTGTTTATTGGCATTTGAATATATGAAAAACATGTGTTTCGTTCTCCACGTGTGTTTGTATTTGGATACATACTGCGGCTGATACATTTATAAAAAAAGTCAGTGCATTTACAGCGTTTATTTTTATATATCTTTTCTGTCACATTAGTTAAATAACTATTTTTAAATGTAATTCTGTAATTTATAGAACTGACCTTTTGGTTTATCAGATTGCACTTATTTATCTCGTAGAGCGGGCCTAAAAAGACAAGTGGTGACACTTGTATCTATAAAGTGCGTTTTTATTATTTAAAAGGAAAATTTATATTATCATATATTATTAAAAGAGATACTTTTTTAAGCATGAAGCAGATTATTGCTCATAGTCAACAAATGTCTATATCACAAATGGACGTAGCATAAAAATATGGTAATCAAAGTTAAAGAAAATAACAGAAGTGTATTCTTTAAATAAAGGCTTTAAAATGTAGCATTTATATGCTATTACTATTACAAATGGCTTTTTGAAATAACTATCTTTCCATTTAATGTTAAAATTATTAAAACTGCTCTAGTTGTACAATCAATTGAAAAGTAGAATAACCAAATAATATGAACATAAAAGCAACTATAATGTAACGGAATTTTTTTTAACCAGAATAATAATAGTTAGTAAATACTGTAAATACTCGCATCAGTAAGAAATCCTTAACAGCCTTTGTATACTATCCATTAAATGTTAAGAAGCGCAATGCTTTTTATGAATTTCTTTTACCATTTCAAAAAAATTCTTTGTTAGCTTGATTAATTGTTGTATAATTCATTGTTATTTTGAATACGTAAGGTCAATGCTCTCTTATTAGTTAAAATGCTATTTAATGTATTCATTGTCGTGTGTACTTAAATAAAACTAATTAAGATTCTTATCTTAACGCTGAGCTTAATGAATATGCGACATTATCTTTTTGCAGGTGCGCCGCTATCTTTTAAATAGTTTCATTTTACTACATTGAAAATTAAAAAAGCTTATATTAGCAAAGCTTTTACTATTTTATTTTTTCTACATCTCCATGTTTTTTAATTTTACGTTAACCATATTTTGCTTAACAGCTGATTATGTGGTTTGTTTCGAAAATACTAAGCCATATAAGGCAAAATAGCAATGATGTAAGGTAGAAGAAATATTGTACATAGTCTCAGTTCCCTTCAGAGGAAATACATTGGGATCTCACACACTTGACCTTGATGCGATTTTAAATATTTTCTTTGGGCATGGAGAATCAGAAAACTTCCATTGGTACAATTGAGCCTTTGTTTCATCTCCTTTTTGAGCAAATTTGGTTCATTGATAACAGCCTGAAGCAAGTGATTAGCAATTGCAGCACGATGCAATGAAACTTTAGCTGTAGAGCAACATTTTACATACTTTAATTTTTGACCTGTTTCACTTTACAAATTTCGGACTATTAATCGATGTTGTTTTACTCGTTGTTGGTATTTCAGAACGCAAATCACTTTTAACATATTTAAAGTCTTCTTAAAATCTTTTATGCCATGTCGACATTTTATGCTGCCTTTTAAGTCATCTGAATAGTTTGTATGGATAAATGTCTCAGCTTTGCACCAAGTTTTTATTATTGTTATTAAAATTGACTCAATATTTTTGGGACAGACCATATGTACTACAGATAAAAGCCAAGAAAAAATGAATTATAAATTGGAAAATCAAGATGGCAAAGAATTTTTAAGTACCGACAAATATCTCAAATAGAAAATCCATTTTTTACAAAAAATAAATTGTGAGAATGTAGAACAAATAAATATGAAAATAATAGCAGTAAATATTTTTAAAATACCAAAAATAAATGTTTTGTTATTCTTAAAATTTGATTAAAGAAACATTATTATAGAAATATAAGGGAACACAAGATAAAACCTTTGTAGTGGAATTCGGAAGGTTAAAACGTTCAAGTCCTTCGAAAGAGACACGCTGACTCTGGTACTCATCGACAAATTAGTGAAGTGCACGCTGAAAATGCAATGCATGATGGAATGGTCAGAAGATGGATTAAACAATTTAATGAGGGGCGAGAAAATGTGCACAATGAGAAACGGAATGGGCGGTCACCTGTCGTTATTGATGATTTGGTGCAAATTGTTAACGAAAAAATTCTTGAGGGCAGAGGGTTTACAATTTTAGTGCTATTGAAATAACTTTCTTAAATTTCAAGAACTACTCTTTATGCAATTTTGCAGCATTGGGTTTCTTCACAGGTGGTGTTTAAGCTTTATTCTTTGATTTAATAAATAAATTTTTGAAAGATAAACTGTGGCTACTTTTTATAACCAAACGGATCTCATAGTTGCTCTGGCTCTACTATGTAGTTAGATACGCAGGCAGTTGAATTTTGCATATGGTTATTTTACGTTATATTCTAACTATTTTCTGCTTTTTAAAATGGTTAGGGCAACGTATTTGCATAAAATTGTGAGTAAAGTTATATGAGTGTGCTGAAACGTTAAAAATAATTTTTTAAGCTCTTTTCAAAATTTCTTTTTGTGTTTGTGGGTTTTTTAGTAGACCTGTGAGATTTTAAAATTCCCATATACTTTCAAAGAAAGTAAAAACCAAGCTATCTATTTTTTAAAAAAAGTAAAAAATTACATGGAATAAGTATAGCTTAAACCCATTAAAGAAATGATAAAGAGAATTAGAAAGCACGCAATTTTAAATAAAGATTCAAAAACTAGAATTTAAAATGTTTTATATAAGGCTACAATTTTGTTCAAAAAAGACAAAGAGAAAGGTAATGTTAAAAATATGTTGCAAAAATAATGTTTAATTAATGCCGATACCGAATAGTAAAAATTTCAGGTTTGTCTATGGTGGCATTGACGATATTGCCTCTTTCAGGCAGTAGGATCCATAAAGCTTTATTCGTTAAAACATCGACTAGTTTTCTTATAGAATAAATGGACACGTCAAGTATTTCCGTATTAATTCGACGGTGGTCTTAACTTCAACGGTTAGTTTTATTTGCACTTCTAGTGGATATCAGAGTATAAAGATTATCTCAAGTTCTTTCTTTTCACTCTGTAAACAGCAAGCTTCTTGTTTTCTCAGTATAGGCGAGGTTACTGACCACGTGAGCGTCTACTAGGTTTTCGTTAAAACGAATAGAAATGTCGCATGCATTTTTTAATTCAATTTTTAGTAGTTTTCTAGGTGGTGATCATTCATGAACTTGACATATGGAAGAACAAGTTAACGACTGCCTGGTAGTTTTTTATTATGAGATTATTGCAGACTTATAAGACATGTGTAATATATTGCATGTGGAATATGTCTTTACCAGTTTAGTTTATTTCCAAAAATATGAGGTTGTTTCGCGCACTTTGGTCACGAATTATTAATATTCCTGGGATAAGAAACCAGATCATCAAGGTAAGTCATTAGTAATATCCTGTATCATTGTTCATTGCAATTCGCTGCTTTTATGATTGCAAAGCAGTTGTGCATGAGAGCATACCAGAGACACTTTGTATACTTGGTGCGATTTCTATTCTCATTGAAAGATAATTTTTGCTAATTACAGGAACTACCGTACTTTTAAAATTAAAGGTAATTAAGAGTTCCCTGAATAGCACTTTTGCAGAGAAACGGAGACACCAACCCTTTTTAGTAAACATTCTGCTTACACCTGATGAAATCGTGTTTTCTTTTTAATTACATGTTCATGATATGTATAATAGATGAAACTATTATTGAGAGTTTCAGTAAGTAAATTTCTTTCTCAAAAGATGAAATATTCGCGTCAAACCGAAGTAAACTAGATCTAAGAAGAATACTACTCACATCGAGAGTTATCATAAATTTATAATCACAAGTACAAAGATAGCGTCATACACCAATAGATGACCTTGCAAATAATTGTAATAGCTGATTTTGGATTGGTTTTGCATTTGGAGATTTTAAATTATCCAAATAATTTATATTTACATAGTCGTTGTTCGTTAGACAAAAATATGGAGATTTTTTACTGACAGATGATGATGGGAACGAAATGTTTGTACTGATCACTTACTTTATGAACTATTGTCCAATAATTTTAAATTAAAATTAAAGTGCCAGCACAAAGCTTTGAGAATACCATTTTGTCGTCTAGGTAGGCAACATCTAGGAACAACTTTACATATAAAAAAGGCTACTCATTTGGAAAAAATGGTGCAACAATTGTTAATATCAAATGACAATTCCGTACAGAAAAAACAGACGAAATTATCTAAAGAGTATTGTGATTTATCACTTTATAAACTAGATCAACCGTTATTTCAAAATTTTCTTTAAAAATACTTTATTTTTGAGGACACTGTTAATGTTGCCAGTTCTTCAATATTAAGAAAAAAATATGTCGACATTAATAGTCACGACGTAATGGCTGAAATTAAAAAGAACATTGGCTATGGATTTATATGGGTTTTAGTAGATAAAACAACTGATGTTAAAGATCGGTATATAGTTAACTTTGTGTTGGGTACGTTGAATAAAAATAAAACTGGTAGAGATTATTTAGTCAGTTTAAAAGCTCTAGAAAATACTAATAATGTACCGATAGCTAGACTCATTATTGAAGCGTTAAGTAATTTTTATTTGCCAAATCAAAGGCTAATAGATAAAATAATGTTAATAGTTACAGATGTATATGATAAAAGCATCACAAAGTTTAAAATTTTTTTTCCTAATTTAATTCATTGTACTCACGGTTTAAGTCGCGTCCCTGAAACTGTTATACTCGAATATAATTTAATTAAGAGTTTAGTTTTAAATGTTAAAAATATTTTTATTAAAGCACCTCTTATAATTTAAGTGTATAAGGAAAAGTACTCTGAACTTTTTTACCACCAGAGCCGATCTTAAAAAGGTCGTAGAGGTACCTGGTTAAACTGTGTAAATTTTTTTACAACGAATTACACTAAAATTAAAGATGTCATAAGTCAGTTTGAGATTCTTAAAGTTCAGTTGCAGTTAGAAATTGTATTAAGTATTTTAGAGATCCAACAATTAAGTAGTAGTTAACTTACATTAAATTTAATTTTGTTTGCACGGCAACTATCAGTGAGAAATTAGAGAAGCGAGAACGTTCACTACATGAAAGTCTAAACATTATTAAAAGATCGAAAAGCACAATTGTTAAAAGTGGTTAAAAAAAAGTTGAAACAAAGCTTAACTTTAGATTTAGCCTTTTTAGTCACCAGCCCAGCAAAAAAAATCAATAGTCAACTGAATATTCTACATCAAATGGACCTACCTATCTGGAAAACAAATCAACCGGAAGTTGAATTATGCATGGGACTAACACATAAAAGGCCTCGGGACACGATCTGATCACAGGCAAAATACTACAGGAACTACCCGCGAATGGCTACAAAATACTCACATACATTTTCAATGCGGTCTTACGACTTAAATATTTTCCTTGCCAATGGAAAGTTGCAGAGATTATGATGATTTGAAAACATGCAAAAATCCAAACGAAGTCATATACCAGACCATCAACTTTAAAAAGAATGACGCCAATAATTCGGCAATAACTACTCATATCTACCCATCAGCTCGGTTTTAGGAAAAAACATAGAACAATAGAACAAATACACCATATAGCAAAACATATACAACAGGACTTTGAGAATAAAAAAGATTACTCAGCCATCAGTATTGACATAAGTTAAGCATTTGACAAGGTGTGGCACAATGGCCTATTACATGAAAGTAAACGTAATTTTCCACATTCGATATATACATTAATAAAATCATACCTCACCAATAGAACCTTTAGAATTAAATATCAAGAAGCATATACTGAACTGTACTACATTCGGGCAGGTGTTCCGCAGGGAAGTATTTTTGGATCTAACCTCCCTATACACCGCTGATCCACCAGAATCCACATTAACAACTATCGCTACGTATGCTGACGACACAATAATTTTAGCATCACATGAAGATCCCCTCGCTGCATTTAGAAACCTACAAATACACATAAACCAGTTAGAAGAATGGATACAACGTTGTAAAATTAAAGCTAATGAAGCCAAGTCATCACACATCGCATTTGCGATGACGCGTGGAAAGTGTCCCGCTATAACATTAAACGGTACCCGTGTACCACATAAGGACGAAATTAAATATTTAGGTCTTTACGTAGATAGAAGATTAACTTGGCCTACCCATATCTTCAACAAAAGGAAACAACCCGGCAAGAAATGTAATCAAATGTATTGGCTACTGGGAAGAAACTCAGCATTATCAACCGACAATAAGATTTTGATACACAAAACTAAACTTAAACCTATCTGGACCGTTTACCAATCTGGAGAATTGCAAGTTCATCTAACATAGAAATAATACAGCGTTTTCTCAAGACAATATTACATTCTGATCTAGAGGTACCCATAGTCCGGCAAGAAATCGGGAAAATAAGTTATAAGCAAAAAGACGGGTCTCAACTCACCCCAACCCACTAGCTAGTACGCTGTATGATGACGAAGATGTGTCCAGAAAATTCAAAAGGTTCAATCCAGCAGACCTTCTCGACCGTTACACTTGAACGAAACATCCAGTCACAACTCTTCATTTAAAACAAAACAAATTTATAAATATAAGTATAATCATGTTTTGTATTATTGTTTAATATAATTTATACAGACTGCTCGCAAGAGCAGTTAAGTATTAAGTTAAGTAACTACATAAGATATATTTATTGTCTGTATATGCAGACAGATTGTATTAAAGTGGGGCCAATAAAAAAAAGATTTTAAATAGTTTTTATTAAAATTTATACATATAAGTTGACAACGAGCACTTAATCGATAGATCTGGTTACTCGAACAAGCAAACTTTGATTTGAATTAAAATCTTTTCGTTAACTACGAGTTATATAATTATTGTTGTACTTAAAATTTTTTTAATGCCTTTGAATATTTAAGTTATTCAGTTCACAGAATAAACATTGTGATATGTATTTTGTTGTAACGTGAACAATTTTGATGGGAAAAGCTTCTGCTGTTGTCTGGTAATTTGGGGTTGCAATTTTTTAATTATTAAAATGTTTTGTAGGCGTTCTATATACTGGAATTTAAAAAATGTAGCGGAGCGCGCGCGCCTTCAAATAACCTTGCGAGATCCAGGGCGATATGTGTTATTCGAGGACTTTGACCTGGCTTGGCCTGATAGTATTAATTCTGCCCCGCCAGACTCTTCTGATTAAAAAGTCGCACGCTATTACCTCTATTTCACATAGAGGCAAATTTTCTAGGTAAGCCGCTTTAGTTTACCAAGAATAGAAAGCAATTTTGATGATTAATAGTAATTGCACGTATAGTATATAAGGGATGCCCATTAAGTAATTAGACAAAAAGCAAATTTAGTTCTTAAGTAATTTTCCTATGCATAATTTTAATAACCTGGTATTTAATTATATTTTCTACGTGACTTAAATATTGTTAATGTATTTTTTAATTAAAAAATAATGTTAGGTTACCTTTACATATCTTCTATGACAATATGATATTTATAATAATATCAAATGAATATGTATTTTGCACATTGCTTTCTAGTTAACAACAAAACCAAAAAAACTGATATATTTTTAAATGTTTAATTAATTAACCATGTGAATCTATTTTACTGTTTTTCCTTTATTATTTATTGAAGTATATTATCTATGCACATAATTTTAACTGCAAATTTTACTTGGTTTACTTGTTTGCCTACATACGTGTTTTTATCTTTTTATACTGATCTTTGTTTTGTTATGACTGTTACAGCGTTGTATTTGAAATGAAGGATTGGAGGATGTGGTATTATATCGTTTATTACTTGTTTAACGTGTACCATTAAAGATACTTTGACTAGTGTATGATTATTAAAAATATAAATATTTTTCCGTTTTTTTTACTTTGTTTATCATAGTTTTTATCATCTATTTATATCTTTTTTTTAAATATTTATTTAATAGCAATCAGAATATTTACATAATATTCTATGAGCTAATTTTATGTAAATTGATACAGTCATGAGGAGAAGACATCCAGCGATGTCGCCCCTATTTTAATCCGTTAAGTCTATTGGCCACTTTCTTTTCAATCTTCTGGTTTGGGGGTTGTTAGCTAATGGGATTACTGTTACGTTTGGATGGTTTTTCAGAGTATGGTGATGTTTTATTGCTCTTGCTTTTATTACATCCTTTACATATGGAATGTTGAGGTCATTATGTAAGGTTATGTTTGACACATACCACGGGGCATTAGATAACATTCTAAGTGTTTTGGATTGGAAACGTTGAATAATATTTAGAGTTGATGAACTGGCACATCCCCAAAGTTCACATCCATAGGACCATACAGGACGGATTATGCACTTGTAATTTATTAACTTGTTATCTAGCGTAAGGGCTGAGTTTTTGCCAATGAGCCAATATAGTTTTTTATAACGTAGGTCCATTTCTTTGCGTTTTTTATTAACGTGTGTCCTCCATGTCATTCGTCGATCTAGGTGTAGACCCAAGTACCTGACCTCATCTACTTGGGGTATGCGCATGTTGTTGAGCGTAACCGGGGGGCATGTGGAGTGCTTGGTTGTAAAAGTAATATGTGCTGATTTGTTTTCATTTGCTTTCACTTTCCATTTTCCCATCCATGTTTCTAGTAAGCTTATGTGTTCTTGTAGCAACTCTGATGGTACCACTGGGTTCTTGTTACATGATAGTATAGCAGTATCGTCATCGAAGATGCTTAGGCTTGTATATAGTGTGGTTGGAAGGTCGAACGTGTATAGTAAGTACATTACTGGCCCTAAGACGCTGCCTTGGGGGACGCCTGCATTTATTTTTCTTATTTGAGATGTTTCGTTGTCTACTTTTGTTTGGAAATATCAATCTGCTAGGTAGGATTGTAAAAGTATAGTAATTTTGCGGCAATAAACTTTTAATTTTGTAAAGACCTTATCAAATGCATTACTCACGTCCAAGAACACTGCAGTACAATACACTTTGTCTTCGAATGTTGTACGGATTGTGTTTACCAGTTTATGACATTGTTGTGTTGTTGAGTGACTAGTTCGAAAACCGAATGGTGGTTTGGTAGCCATTCTTCTTGGAGTTCACTTTCATTTATGCGTTTTAATATTAATTTTTCCAACAACTTTGATACTATCGGGAGGAGGCTGATGGGACGGTATGATTTGATTTGGTTAGGAGGTTTACCCATTTTGACTATTAAAATAATTTGAGCAAACTTCAACGTCAAAGACCAATATACTAGTCGCAGAATTCCGTTAAACAGTATTTGTAAAAATCGAATTCCTTTCTTGGGAAGACGTTTTAGAACAGTTCCCGTTATGAGGTCATAACCTGGTGATTTTTTACTATTTAACCGTTTTATCTGAGTTTGGATTTCTTGTTGTGTAAATCTACGTATTGGAAACGATAGCTGTAGTGGAGCAGTTAGGTAGTTTTCAATTTCTTGATCAGGTTCGTTAGAATTTGGTTGAAAGGTGTTTTGTAAAAGTTCGGCGAATGCTTCAGCTTTCTGTTTATTCGACTTTGCCCATGTTCCCGTTTCATCTTGTAAGGGTGGAACATGCTCTTTAGGTTGCTTAATTCCTTTGGTTGCTCTCTAAATTGTTTGATCATTTACAGAAAGTGAACTTGTATTTAAAAGTCTCGTTTCGTATTTGTTGTAGCCGACGACTCAGTTTGTTGTTTAGCTGATTTAATCTATTTTTGTCTTGAATATTCCGACTACGCTGCCAAATTGCTCTTGCTCTTCTTTTTTCTCTTACTAGCTCCATTATTTCGGAGGGGATGTTAGGAGTATTACATTTTAAGTTGTTTGTTTGTGGTGTTGCTCTCCATCCTGCTTCCTGTATTGTTGATGTAAAGTGGTTTGTTGTGTGCTCCAGGTCTTGATTTGTTTTTAAGCTTATATTTGTATCTAGATTTTCAGTAATAAATAAATAAATCTTCGAACATTTTCCAGTTAGTTTTGGCATTGCTAAGAGTATGTTTTGGTTCTTGGTACAGTGTAGTTGCACTCACTGTAGCTATTACAGGCGTATGGTCAGATGAAATATCATAGTTGGGAATAATATCCATGTAGTTTGGTGACATACCATGGGTAATAAAGAAATCGAGTAAATCCGGAATTTTATTGGAATCTGAGGGCCAATATGTTGGACTTCCCGTTGATAGAAAACCGTATTTGTTATCTATTATTAGTTTAAGTAGTTCTCTGCCTTTTGATGTTATTATTCGTGCGCCCCAGTGTGTATGCTTTGCATTGAAGTCTCCTCCCGTTAGAAATCTAGGTCCTAGTAGTTCAAAGAAGGGTTTTAACACTTGTTTAGTAAAGTTATGACGTGGTGGACAGTAAACACTTGCTATGACTAGAGGTGCTGGCAACCTCTCAACTTCTATCATAGTGGCTAGTAGGTAGTCTGTTTTGTACGAAGGTAACTGATAAGGTTTAATGGAGCTACGTACTATTATAGCTTAGCCACCATGCGCGGTGTTATCTGGATGCGTTGTGTGATATACAGAGTATTGAGGTATTGTTAGATAAGATCTTGAGGTGAAGTGTGTTTCTGAAATTAGTAACACTTCAATGTTATTAACACGTATGAAGGTTTCAATTTCTAGCTTTCTGTGTTGTAGTCCATTAGCGTTCCATAGTGCTATTTTTAAGAACTTTGCCATTATTGGATGAGATTGTTGATGACTGTAGTTAACATATTTAGTATCATACTATTTTGCTGTAGTAATTGGTTGAACATA
This sequence comes from Sinelater perroti, assembly GCA_036346155.1. Lineage (NCBI taxonomy): Eukaryota > Metazoa > Arthropoda > Insecta > Coleoptera > Elateridae > Sinelater > Sinelater perroti. The sequence goes on from JARFIY010000374.1 coordinate 210,935, forward strand.
TTCAGCAAGAAACTGTTTAAGACTAACATCTTCTGAGTATGAGGGTTGATTTCGGGCTGCTTCCGCATAAATTAAATGTGTATGTGTTGGCTGGCTAGGGTTAGTGTAAGGTTGATTATTTTGGATTTTTAAGAATGGAAAATTTTCTCTTGTTAAGTTTGAAGGTCTTGGGGTTATTTGTTGCTTGTTGGGTTGGTATTTTCGTTGAAGCTCTTGATATATGGAGCACCCCTTATAGTTAGCTGGGTGGGGCCCTTCGCATAAAATGCATACAGCTGAAGTTGCTCGGGTTTTTTGACAACTTTTTGTATCATGAGGACCCGCTTTTTTCACGCAAGCAAAAGGTCTACTGCAATAACTTTGTGTATGTCCATAGTTCTGGCAGCGAGTACATTGTACAATATCTCTGTTTGTCCTTGGTGGTTAAATTATAATACGTTTATTTTTCAGTGAATGTATGTTGTTTATATCTTTGTTGTTTGTAGCTGGTTCAAGGTCTATAAAGAATATTGGCAAAGGATCTTTGTTTTGTCTGTTTTTTACGTTCATGATGTTACGCACTGTGTGTCCTAATTTTTTAAGGGCATTTTTGATATCATCGATCAGGGTAGTGTGGTGTAGATGTTTTAATACAACTCTGTAGGGATGATTTTCGTTCATTTGATACGTGTGATGTATAATCTTACTATCTTGCATGTGCTTAATAAGTTTACGGTACGTATCAGGAGTATTTGCATTTATTTTAACTATTGTGTAAGCTTTTTGAGGTATACTGTTCTTCTTCCTCTATTGTTTGTAAGTTTGTGATCATCTTACCATAATCTAAAACACCGTGTACAAAAATTGGTGGTGGTTTATGTTCAGTTACGTTTTGATGTTCTTCGTTTTTTTGTTTGTTTGATTCATCTTCCTCAATTAATACTGAGTATTTTTATTTGTGGTTACTGGCTCCTTTATAGTATTAGTAGTTTGTGTGTGAATCTTTGTTAACCGTTTTCGTTTATTATTCGAAACGCGTTGCCAATTATTAGCGGGATTAATTTCCATTTCTTCGTCGTCTTTGGAAATTTCGCTTATGTTACTTTTATCTTGATGTGTTTGATTGATTGTTGTATCGTGATGCTGACTAGAGTAAATTTGTGGCTGGTTTAACGTTGATTGATACTGTGGTAAATAATAAGATGGGTTAGAGGGTGATAAGTATGAATATTGAGTTTGTTGATAAGAGCAGTTGGGTTGTATGTTGGGTAAAAACGGTGATTGAGGAATTTGTAGAGGATTTCCATTCATATGTTGTTGGTTATTAATGTTATATGCGCCGTTAAAGCCGTTTCCGGCCGGCAGCATTTTGTTGGTAGGTACTTATTAGATTTTTTGTTATTATTATTAAATCCTTTTAAAGTAATTTAAATAAAAATGTTCGCTTACAGTTTGTTAACTATTAAAAATTGATATCATAAGTTGACTAAAGGTCACACTTTATCGCACAGCACTTGTTATCTCGCAGACCGTTCACAGCGTCTTTACTCTACGAAATACAAATGCGGACTGTTTATATCTGTAGGTGTAAGGCATCACCTAGTTCAATTATGCACAAAGTCTTTATGGGAAAATTTTTCCCAATTCTTTTTGTTTCTGGCAATTTCTTTCGTTTCTTGCTGCGCCTTTTTTTCCATAACCTCTTCCAATATATTTATTCCATGTTATCACCGGTCGGTCTCTTATTCTTCTTATTTGCTTTTTGGCCTCCCACACATTCTTGACCGATCAATAGCCACCCATCCTTACTAAGTGACCATACCAGCTCAACTGCCATTTGTCATTTATGTTTATTATTGGCTCCATCTGTAGTTCTTCTCTGCTGTTTCTGGCCTTATCACTTCTCCTTATTTTTAAAATTCTACGTAGAATCTTCATTTCCAGGCTTTTTGTCTTTCATCTTTTATGTTGCTATCCAGCTTTCACATCCAAATGTCAGTATTGGTACAAAGACTGTTCTGTAAACACTGATTTTGCTTTTCTTGGCACTTCCTTCTTCCATATCAATGTAGTTGTTATGGAATGGTAAAATCTGAAAGTTTCAATCAATCTATTTATTATTTCTGCATATTGTTGCCCCGAACTATTATATTCGCCTTCTAAATACATGAAAATATCGATTTGTTTAATGTCATTCCTATCTACTATTACGTTGACATTTTTCATTTTTCTACCTATCATCATCACTTCAGTCTTTACAATATTCATCTTTAGACCTCTTTCTTCGAGAGCCTCTCTTCAAATTCTAATATTTGTAATTAATTCTTTTTCTAAAAGTACTTGTTCTAGATTTTTATATCTCACAGCTACTGTTTTTACTTTTACCTTCACTTTTTCGATGACGTCATGTAAGATGATGTTAAACAGGACTGAGCTTAATACTTCCTCCTTGTCTTAAGCCTTCATTTACATTAAATTCTCGTAATTCTTAGTTGTTTATTGGTATTCTATTTCTCTTTACTGGTATATTTTTTTGCTTTAGGGTTTCTTTTATTACACTCTCGGGACTTTATTGAAAGCGTATCAAGGAAGGTTATAAAGTATTCCTTTCCTGCCTCTGAAGTTTGTTCTAGCAATTGTTTAATGATAAATATATGGTCTTGGATATTTCTCCCTTTTATAAAACTACTTTGTGATTGTTTCATGTGCTATTATATTTGCATTCTTAATCTTTTTTCAAGCATACTTTCATACACTTTTAAAGCAGTGATTAAGATGGTAATACTTCTTTAGTTCGAAAAGTCTGTTTTGACACCTTTTTTAAAGATTGGTACAACAATACCTATTTGCCAATCATGTGGTATTTCTCCTTTATTCCATATCATGTTATACATATGGGTTAAGATGTTGTTAGGCTTTTTCTCCCAAATTTTTAACATCTCTTCAGTTATTTGGATGAAACCTGTTGTCTTTCATTTCTTTATTTTCTTAATAGCTTCTTTAATTTCTTATTTGCTTATTTTCAGCTTTTCTTGTTATTTCACATTTTTGTTCTTGTCCCTGTTGTCTTATTCTGTCTGTATTGAGTAGTTCTTGGAAGTACTCCTTCCAGCTTTTCATAATATTTTTACTGTTTGTCATTATTCGTCTATTTTTGCTTTTAATTGTGTTTATTAGATGTTGTGGTTTTCCCGTTCTTATATTTTTTAATACTCTGCAAAACAATTTTTGATTCTGTTGGTAATCCTTTTCTATCTTCGTACTAAATTGTTCTCAAGCTCTGTTTTTAGCTTCTTTTAATAGTTTCTTAACTTTATTATTTTGTTCTTTGTACTCATTACATTTTTTACTTGTTTCTGTACTTAGGTATTTCTTCATTCCACCGTTTTACGTTTTTACTTATTCGTGTAGTTCCACATGTTAATTTTGCAGACTCAGTTAATATTGTTTTAATAGTTACCCACATTTTCTCTGTACTTAGATTGTTACTTTCAATTTTCTTACTTCTGTTTGTACTCTATTTGAATACTTTTGGCTATATCGTTAATATTTAATTTGTGTAATTTTATAGTTTCTTTTACTGGTATTTTAGAAGTTGCACGTTATACTCTATCTTTGGTTTTCATTACTTGCATTTCTATTGTAGTTTTTGCTTTGACTAGGTAGTAATAGGTATTTAATTCTCTTACATCTTCAATTTCTCAAGTCAAGTTTAATATTTTGGTAATTACAAAGACTGCGGAGCCTATTTAAGTATTCTAAGTACAAGAACAACATATCAGGGAAACTGTAGGTTTGCTATACTCTAATGTTAAGAGAAACAATAATAAAATTACCAGAACCAATAGCTACCTTAATCTACAATTTATAATTTCAAAGTTACGCAAAATGGCAAAAGCAAACAATAAGTTCTTACCCTCAGTTAAATCTGTATTATGAAGCTGAAAGTTAACAAATGGTCTGACGTGTATAACAATTTTATTGTAACAACAAATTATAAATAAACTAACAAAATTCAGATCATTCACAGAATTATTAACAAAAATGGTTCCGATGTATAAAATTGCATTGTAGAATTCAAATGGCCTTCCAATCCATAAAAATAGGTTAAAACATCTCCCAAGCATAATTAAATTAATATTTTACTTGTATCTGTAAAGAACTTAACCAGCAAAACTAATTTTAAAGTACACAATTATCACATATAATTGACAAATCATATAGATAGATAAATCGGAGGCCGTACTATCACACTAACTAAAAAAATAATTATTTACAAGCAGCAATCATAGAAATAAAAAATTCTTTTGGATTGTTAGTTCTATTAACTGTCTTTAAAATAATTTAAAGCTTTCTAACTGCTAATTATAATATAAAATATTCTTTTTTGGGTTCGCATATGTCTTCTTCTGGTAGAGAAAAGGTGTTAGGCCTGATAATGCAAGGAAATTTATCAGTCTATGATTCCATGTGGTGGCCAAGTGACTTAAAATTAGATAAACTAGCAGACCTACGTAACTTCTTCGTAACAAAGTGCATTGCCGCATGTTATCGCAGGATATTATAATGCTGAGAATTATTTTTCGGATAACACCTCCGTGCGCGTTTCAGTAATACTACAAATTTGAAATCTTTGTCTAAAAATACACCAAAATAATTCAAGTTCAGCCTGAGAACTTAACTTTGCTTATTAGTTGTCAAAATATAATTAAAAGGCTTAGAAAGGTTTGGCAAAATGTAAGCTGTCCTTTGGACAGGCGATGCTATAATCAAACAAAATAGGACTGAAAGCATTTATTAAGTGATTCGAAAATAAGAGATTTAAAATTTTGCAAATAAGGATGTAACAAAAGATACCAATCATCCACAACTGCTTTGTTAAAAATAGAACGGCATATAGACGCGTAGAAGGCAAGAAAAATGTAATTTCCTTGCATAAAATGTAGTAAACGTTTTTCATTTAGCTCATCCTACGTATAGAATGAAAACAGTTAAAAATATGGTCTAAATGTCAGGAAAGATCCTAGTTATAATTTAATTAATTATAAATTGCTATAGGAACTGCTGCATAGAGATTTTGTAATATTAACTACGTGATATAGCCTCACAACTAACAGTAGTTGGACCCAACAATTAAGTGAGGCGAATTATGTCATATAATACTGTATTGGAGTGTTTCTGAGAATAGTGAAAGTTGTACAGGTGATTCATTTTTAAATTTGGGAAATCCCTATATAAAGTCAACCCTTATTGGTCAATTGGTTTCTGTATTAAGCAATTATTAGAAAAACTTTTAATTAAGATAAATAACATTATATCAGATCAGCTGCTTGGTAAAAGAGTTCTACTATTAGAAAAATACTGTGTAGCTGAATTTTTTTACAATAGTCCAGTGTTGGAAAAAATGTGACATACAAGCTTTCTTTCCAAGTTCTAGAATTGCCTCGTTCATTTTAAATTTGTTTATCCTAGTCACCGCTTTTAACCCTGCACCCTGCAAGTTTTTTTATTTCAATTGCTTTACGACTGGTTTTGTTGGCGGATGGGAAATGTGATCAATTGTTTTTTCCCGGGAGAAGTTAATTTTGTGGACAGTTTCTTTGTTATGTTTGGCAAGTGCCGAACCATTATTGCCTTTACGTACGGCCAGAGAGTGCTCTTACATTCGGCTGGATATTTGCCGGTTTGTTTGACCTATGTAGGTCCTTTGGCAGTCTCCACAACGTATTTCATAAACTCCTTGAAAAGTCAGCTATTTTTGTTATGGGTCGTGAAGATCATATGTACTTTCTGCCTCATTAATATGTGGCTTATTTAATGGGTAATGCTCCTGTTGTAAGGTAAAAACACTTTTTGTTGGTGAGGGGTGGGGGAGGAGGTTCCTTGAAATTTGGTGTTGTTATTTTCATTAATATTTATAATTGTATAGGATAAGAATTTATTGGAATACCGATTTTGTAGTAAAATGGCTGCAATAGTATTTAGTTATTTTTGGAAATTTTTCATGCTATGGATCTGGTAATGAGGTATTTTGCCACCGAATAGATTTAGACAGGTTGACAATGGGAATTGAAATTTAGGTAGTGTTGGTATGAGTAATTTTTTGTAGACAGAAATGAAAGTTGTCATTTAAAGCGGTTTAGGTTATAAGAGTGTCTAGGAAGGAAATAAAAATGTTTTGTTCTTTTTCCATGGTAAATTTGATGCTGTATATATGCCTTGTATGAGGACAAAAGTTTCATCTACATATCATATACAACAAGTGGGTTTAAGATGAAAGGAGAAAGTGGAGAACCCATGGGAGCATCGTTAGTTTGACGTTAAAATTTATTTTGAAAGGTAAAGTAGGTATTGAGTAGGCAATGATTAATTAAAGAGAGAATAATGTTGTTTGTATTATAAATTGACTTTAAAAATTGTAGAGCCTCAGGAATTCGGATATTGGTAAATAAGGAGATCTTTGCGTATAAAAAAGTTTTGAATATTTATAGGAGAAGGTAGCAGTTTCGAACATAGGATGACGACGGTTAAAGAATTTTGGCAAGGTACCTAGCTATATTTATGACTTTTTGGAAGACCATATAATTTTGATTTTTTAACAATTTTTCTAAGGCTACAAGGAGTTTCCTAGTATTTTAATGGCAGGTTTAAATTAGTAATTAAAGCTTAGGTTATTTTTTCAAAGCAGGTGGTAGGATTATTAGATATATGATGACAGTTGAATGTTTTCCATAAGTTTTGTATCTTACCGGTATAGTCAGATGCGTTCAGAATCACTGTAGCGCTGATCTTGTTTGCGTGTAAAAGTCTTTGAAGTACGAATAATTTGGCAGCTTTAATATTTGATTTTTGTCTGGTTTTATATTTAATAATTTTACCATATGCCATAACAAATAATGTTCTTTGACACAAATGTATAAGATGACTCAAGACGCCTAAAAGATCTCTTTTCCATTTTAGTGATTAAGGGGCTATCTAATTTTAAAATTTTTTCCGCTAGTGAACAAGATATTTGTCAGTTGACCAGCAATAATGTGATACTTGAATTGTCGGCCCTTTTGTAAAAATAAGAAAAATGTCTGATACGAATAAAAACATAAAAATATTAGAGAACACTTACTACTTGAATTTTACAAGAATTTAACAATAAAGTAATTTGTTCTTTAGCTATTTACAAGAACAAATCATTGCTTGTAAATACAAAGCGGATTGTATGTGGCCCTTCTTAAGTAATAAAATAATTATAATATTGTCATTTCTCTTTTTAACTTTGTATATTTCTTTTAGTTCCCTTTTTCATTAATTAAATTCTGACTGGTTAAGTACATATTTCATTTGGTAGACTGTAGAAAAATGATCAAATTATCCATAGACAAATGTTTTAATGATTTGGCAGAATACGTAAAATTTATGGAAATTAATTGAAAGTGAAAGAAACTTATTTGTCACAAATTTCCCTTTAATTTTTACGAAATTATTATTGATTATATGTTATCGTTTCATTCGGGAAGTCTTAAAAATCGTTAAGTATTTTTTTTTGGTATGGCAGCATGGTCCAAGCGGTTGAAACGCGGGCTGCGAAGCGGACGGACCCGGGTTCAATTCCCGGTGCTCTCTGAAGCCTGGCCGGTGGCCTACTCAGCCACTAAAAATAATTGAGTACCTGCGTTCACTCGAACAGTACAAGAGGTAATAATGATGGTCGTCTAAGGCGCGGTGCTTGTCACATCGCCCCGCTTCAGAGATGGTGAGCGACGACCGGGCAGAGAGAACGAACATATGAGAGCCTTAACCTCTCAGTTTGCAGGCGGTGCTCCCATGCGAGGCGTTAGAACCTTACCATTATTATTATTTTTTTCCTGGCAACACTAAACTGATATTAAAAGGTAGTTTTATTATTATATTCAAATAATCATTGCAATGTTCTGAAGTGTATATATGAATTATAAATTAATAAGATATAAATTTAGATTAATATTTACTAAAATGACAGCACCAAGTACGTTTAGAAATATCAAAATTCACAAGCACTCAAATTTATAAATAAATGACAAATCATATGAAAATAAGACGCTAAATTTAAAAAGTACAATTTTAAATTGTTGTTATTAGAAGTATGCTCACCATCACAATGTGATTTAGTTTACCCCAAATAAATCTAATTTAAAGAGTTTCTTCAATGCAGTAAATTATGTGTAGCGCTGTAGCAAACCGATACGACGGTATAATCAATACGACCGTGCGGATCATAAAATGAGTTTTGTTGCACACAAAAGATAACTTTGATTAATGCCCAGTTGTAGCTGACATTTAAGTAGTCCCGCTGGATTTTTGTAACGAAGCTTAGTTTCGATAATTATTCGGCGCTCCCTGGATATTAATTAAATTTAACTTCACTTTCACCTACGTAAAAAATGCTAAAAATATTTCATTGAAAAGAGGATGGTATGTATTTTGCTTTAGACAAGTAATGGGCAAGACTGGTTGTCTTCGAATTTGTAATTACAATTATCTTTAAACGGTTAGTGAAGAATTAAATTACATTGAAATTTACGAGCCACAATTTTTTAGAAATGAATATTGTTGAAATATAAAATTTAGCTTTTCTTTATTTTTTGAATTAGTCCTCATTTTTTCCACACTTCTCATCATTGTGAAAGATGGAAAATATCTTTGCGGTAGGATATCGTTTCAGCTAAGCTAAGCTTCTAATCATTGCTGCGATTTTATCTGTTGATGATCGCATCAGCTGTTTTCTTGTTGTGTTCAGTAAAGAGAGTTCGGGAACCATCTCAACTAGGATGATTTTGGATGTTTGTGTTTATATTCTTATGTACCATCCGTCCGCTGATACTGAGGACTAGAGTCCGGATAGTTAGGCATAAAAATTGTCGAAAAAGGCACAAAAATAAGGCAAAAAGGGATCAAAAAACACACAAAAAGGGAGCAAAATTTTAAGAAAAGGCACAAAAAAGCATATTTATTTTAGGTAAAAATACGTGAGTACAAAAAAACATTTATACATTTTAATTTGATTCCCATGCGGTAATAAAATATTTTTCCACTTTAGAAGGCAATAGATTTTGTCTTTTGTCTGACACAATTTCTTTGTATCTGGAGAAGCTACGCTCAACATCGCACGGTGGTGTAGGGGCATATTTTAAAGCACAAACTTCTTTAACGTCTAGTTCTATTGTTCCTTCGGAACCTTGATGTATTTTTATAACCTCTTTAAGTATTGCAAGACCCGGATTTTTTCCAACCACTGCATTTAATTTAGCTGCAATTTTTTGTCCGACAATTTCAGGAACTTTTTATATATCTGCTACAGATGAGTTAAAAATTTGAAAAAATTCCGCTAAACTTAATGCCCGCGTTTATAGTTTCGTAATCACTGCAGGCAAAAAACCATAATTTGTTTTAATAAAAATTACTTTGGCACTACAGCTAAATTCGAAAAATGCGAAGACGCGAATGAACTCATCAAATTATACTGGGAAATGAATGCATGTTTATTTGAATTTTAGTTTAATTCTTCCCAAAGTAGGTAAAACCCACCCCATCCCTGTAATATAATTTCGACTTCGCAGTCGCGGGTAGGTATCATTGTAAAAGGTGTCCCAAAATTAACGCAAAATTTGAATTAAATAGAAAACACAGTTTTTAGTCTTTTGATTGTAATTTTTTTATTGAATCATAAAGTACATAGGATAGGGTTATTTATGGAATAACACATCGGGAAAATGGCCTCCACTGCTTTGCATACGCACTCGTTTGTCGAAATTTTCCATGACCATTCTGCATAAATGTGGCTGAATTTCGTTGATGCAACGTTGAATCTCCTCCTTTAATGCAGGCGTGGTTGTGGACTTGTTGGCATAGATCTGTGATTTTAAATAACCCCATAAAAAGAAATCGAATGGTGTTAAATCACACGATCTAGGGGGCCAATTCTGATCACCGAAACGAGAGAGTACACGACCTGGAAATGTCTCATGCAGTAATTGAAGTGTTTCACGGGCTGTATGGCATGTGGCACCGTCTTGTTGAAACCACGTATTGGCCACATCAATATCATCCAATTTCGGCAATAAGAACTGTGTTATCATGTCGCGATATCGAGCACCAGTAACAGTCACTGCTTGACCAGCCTCATTTTCAAAAAAGTATGGTCCAATTATGCCTCCAGCCCAAAATCCACACCAAACAGTGACACGTTGTGGATGCATTTGTTTTTCGACAATCACATGTGGGTTCTCAGAACCCCAAAAGCGGCAATTTTGGCGATTAACAAACCCATCAAGGTGAAAATGTGCTTGGTTGCTTAGAATGATTTTGCTCGAAAAATCAGCATCCATTTGTTGATGCTCAATAGTTCATTCAACAAACTCTCTTCGCTGTGCATGGTCATTAGGCTTCAGTTGTTGTGTTAATTGAATTTTGTAAGCATGAAGGCACAGATCTTTAGTGAGTATACGCTGTAGAGAGCTTCTTGAAATTTGCAATTCTTGTCCACGACGCTGAATTGAGGTTCCTGGATTGTCACCTACACTCTTACACACTGCTTCGATGTTGACATTTGAACGGCTTGTTTTTGGACGATCAGTGTGTTTGGCGTCTCCAACGGATCCTGTCTCTCGGAATTTTTCAATTAATCTCTTTACAGTTGACGAAATTAAAACACTATTCCGACCACATTTTGTATGAAATTTTCGAACAGCGGCCGCCAAGCTTTCATTATTTTTGAAATATTGTTCAATAATGAAGACACGTTGTTCTATCGTGTAACGTTCCATTTTTATGAACCCTAAACTGTCAGCTGTCGATTTGTTTTTGTTTTAGGGTTGTCAACACTTTACTGCATAAATGGCGGCAAATTTAAACCTTGCGTTAATTCTGGGACACCCTTTATAAGTGGAATTTTTATTACAGGACATTGTGTTGGGTATTTCCAAAATTCTGAGAGAAGGTTCGCAAAACCAGTCGAAAAAGGCAAAATAGTTCAAAGAAATACAAAAAAGCATCTACATGTTAAAAAGACAGGCATTTGCAAAAAACGGCAGAAAGCCAGGCATCAGGCATTTGCTCGACTATCCGGACTCTACTGAGGACATACATTTTCATGTGAGTGCTGAAGTGAATTAAGCAGCAAGAATTTTTTTAACAAGAAATTCAAAGAAAAAACGAAAAATTGGTACCCGCTATTTTGGATCAACTGTGTGTACTCACGGGAGGAAAGCTAGTGACATTAAGATGGTCAGGGCTCTGTATACTTGTTAGTTTGGTACTAATAACTTGTAACATACAAATCATGACTTTCAATATACTCGTCGTAAAACTCAGAAAGTTTATGATCACGACTTGCTTATATTTCATGGATTTTTTAGCTTATAGCGCATTCTAATCGATTACTATAACTGTTTTTACGGTTCATGTAATAATGCGACCTAAAAATGTAATTAAACCGCCATGGTGTGTTAGCCATCGATCTTATTAGACAGACATGTAGATAACGTCTGCATAATGCGAGTTAAATGTTCTCTCAAATGTCACGACCTTACCTCGCAAGCGGATGGGAACTTCATTTTAGTTGCTAAAGTATCTGCTTTAAAATGCTTTCTTGCCTTTTTTATTTCTGAATGCAGTTTTGGTTGATTCTAGTTGTAAAAGTTAAAAAATAAATTTGAAAGTTTATATTTGTAAAAAAATGGAACTAGGCAGAATTTTTTTATATTTACACTTTTATAATATGTAATACATGCCAGTGTTATGGTGACGCCCAATTATTGCAATGAAGCTACTGATCTATTTAGTTGCTTAGTGAGATTAATTAAAAAGATTATTTAGCAATATTAAAGTATTTTACAAATTATTATAAATATTAAATTGAACAAAATTATATATACACACACATGTACATAGTACGCTCATAAATACTGTTACACACCAATTAAAATGACAAAATAAAACGATAAACTGTTTTTGTATGATATTTTCAGGATTTATTAAACTGTGATCGCCAAGTATAATAACAATTAATTTATTCAAAATAGCCTTTCTTAACTTCTACAAAAGCTTTAAGACGCCCGGGACACTCATCTATAGCAGCACGCACTACATCCAGAAATCGACTGGAGCCGTCAGGGCTCGCTTCAAAGAACCAACATTAGGGTGTCTTATTGAGTAAATTATCCCTCTGAAACCGCTCATAATTTGTAATCTAATGAATTGAGATCTGGGCTACCAGAAAGCCAATCCTCTGCTGTTAGAAAATTAGGCATTTTGTTGCTCAGTTAAGTTTGTGTTGACCGTGTTTGTGTGCGGAGTCTAACTGAAAGATGTGTGATTCAGAGGTTCTACTACACCTTCCAAAACAATCTGTTGATATATAATAGTCGAAGTTTTGATTTCCTTTTTACAAGAATAAATGTCAATTGCTCCACCACAATATACTCCCCATAAAATCATTACTACTGCTACTTGAGATACTTCCTAGCGTATATCCTGTCATTTTGTTTGAGTGAGGTTCCTCTACTGTATTTTTTTTCTGTGGCCATCATGCGCGTATTCGGGCTATAATCTCTTTGCTTTTTCTCTTCTACCGTTCTTTAAATCATCTCTCACCAAATGTCTTGTATGTATTTTACAAGCAGCCAATCCCAGTTCTTGCTTAATAATACGAGACATCGAAGTTTTGGAAATTTGCATCTCCCAATACATTATTAGCTGTTTACGAAGAGGATTTCGTTTAATTCGGGTACTTACGGCTTTGACTGCTTGAACAGTCAGAACTAAAAGTGGTCTTCCACATCTTGGACGGTCATCGTCACCTCTAGTTTCATTAAACAATTTTACGTCTGATACACAAACATACGACTAATGCTGAGAAGGTTCAGGGTCTTAAAGAGTATATTTGGTCACCCCACTGCACTGGTAAATAACCAAAATTAACAAGCAACAATATGTAATTTACAACTTGACAATTGCAACTATATGTTAAAGTCATATACATAAAGCTAACCTATTTTTTAATCCTATTTTGCGTCTCTTTTACTGGTCCCAACAATTGAGGACTGAAGAAGTAATAATAATAGTTAAATCTGGCAAGTACTCAAACCTGTATACTCTTACAAGCATTCTATACTACCTAAATTCTGTATCAGCCCTATTCAGGATACAATCGCTGATTGCCAGTTTGGATTCAGTTCACCATCGCGTCATTCACGCAATAAACAGTTCTTTTAAAGATAAACAATTCTGTGCTTTCGTATTTCTGAACATCAGTATAGCATTTCATAAAGTATGGTATAAAGATCTGTTTTACAATATTAAACTAGTACTTTCACTTTAAGACTAGCGGCGAATACTCAAACACTTTTACAATTAAAAGTGAAGTGCCTTAGGATGGTATATTAGGCTCATCACTTTATATATTTTGTACATTTGATCTACTAACAACAATTAATACTTTAGCTAGGACCTTCACCAACAATGCAGTAATTCTTGCAAGCCACGCAAATCCGACAAATGCATCTTCATATGTAGACCACTCGAACCTCTTACAAGTGAGTTAATAAGTGAAAAATCAAATTCAACGAAACTAAGTTGTTGCAGATAACCTTTTTACTAAGTAAGGACATTTGTCCTTCAGTTTCTATCAATAACACAATAATTTCTATATCGTATGATGCGTTATCTAAGATTACCTCTAAATAAAAAAAACCTTAATTGGAAGGAACATATATATCTAAGTAAAAGAAACAAATAGACCTCAAATTCAACGAAGTATATTGGTTATTTGGAAGAAGATCACAATTGACTCTCGAAAATAAAATCCTGATCTACAAGGCAGTTATCAAACTTATATAGACTTATAGCATGGAACTATGGGGTTGTGCAAGCAAGTCCAATATAACAATCCTCTAAAGATGCTAGTTTAAGATGTTTCATGGCCAACGCACCCTGGTATATAGCTAACCAAATCCTTTACTTTCACCTTGGCATTCAATTTACAAAATATGTCATTTAGGAACACAGTAATAAGTATTATGCTGTACCAGAATCTCTTATACGCACAATAATCCACTAGTGACACCACTAATGCAACAACAGAAGATTAAAAAGATGTTAATCAGTAGACTTCAGATGTTAAACAAGTGGACTCCTCATTGGAAAAGTTCACATCTTGCTAAAAGGCCGCGTAATGTTTAGGTCCTATGCTATCATATTGGACTATATAAAATTTTGATTACTGATTAACAGAGTTAAGAAAAGGTAGATTTCATAAATAAATAATATGATTTTTTGCAAATGTCCTTATTTCATGACCTCTAAAAAATGTTACTGTGCGTCCAAGACTTCCCAGAGAAAACATTCCTTGTCCTTTAATGCAATATATGAATCGACCCTTTTTTATATTTTCAAATAAATTGAAGTGACTCAGATAGGCCATGTACCATCGATCGAAGCAATCAGAAGGGGCAATGTTTGGTGGATACGGCGGGTGAGATAAGAGATCTCATCGAAATGTTTTCAATAGTTTTTGACTTGTTTTCCGACATGTAGCCTAGTGTTGGCGTGCTGGAAAAGTACTTATTTAAGAGGTAATAGTAAAATTTAATAAATTTAGAGTAATTATAAATAAAAGCATTTATATGTAAACATTAAGCAATGGTTGTTATTTTAGAAACATGTAAGTGAACAAAACAAATTTAATATAATTGTTAATTAAAGTCGAAAAAATAAATTGCGATTGAAATTTCATAACTGGCGCGAGCATTGATGACAAAATATAGTTTGTTTCATTATAGTTTGTGGAAAAATAAATACAATACTTACCAGTTGGTGTATAACAAGATTATTGATTAAAATAGGCAACATAACGTTTTACTGTGAGAACTAATTTATTTTTATTAAAAAATTGAAAGTTATTTTTGGAATTACCCTTGTAGTACCGAAATTAATCTATAAATATTTGGTTGGTTATAGTGTTCAAAGCATACATTTCAGTTTCTTTTAATTGCTTTTAACTTGTTTTTTATTTTTAGGAAATTGGAGTTTCAGTTTTTGTGCTGCAGTTTTGTATAAAAGATAAAAGTGAGCATCATATATCATGTCATATATAATGAGATAGCGCACAAATGCGTTCTATTTGTCTAGTTGTCAAAAACCCACGCGTTGCTCATATTTATTTGATTTTGATTTCTCTATACTTTAACCTTTTGTTGCCGTGTTAAGGTCAACAAACCTGCTCATCACATTACAAAATTATCTTTTCATTTTTTAAAATTTTCAGGGGTTTTAATAATAATGAATTAACATTTAGGTGCATGACATTTTTAATTAGTTGCGTATTTGTAGGCCTGCAGGTGCTACATCAGAGACAGTTATATTTCTGAATAAAAATCCGACAGCGCACTTGCGACCTGCATTTGTAATTCGCAAGAGGAAATCGATAACAAGGTCAGGATCGTCCTTTATCTTTAGCCTTGAGTAAAAGATTGTTTAATTTAGCACACATTCAAAATTTTAAAGCCTTTCATACTTGCCAAACGCTTATAATGAATTATTTGAGGTATTATTTTGTAAGTACTATAATATCTATATAAAGTAGAAATTATCTGCTCCTACAATTTAAAAATTAAAATGTACATGATTTAGTTCAATTTAGCTCAAAAGTCTGGGGCACCTGATGAAACAATTTCGATTTATTTCTAAAACATCTGAATACTTGTTATTTTAGCAAGATTCGAGTTTGAAACGGGATTATTTTTCCCCAAGTGAGCACATGTTAATTAGATATGAGTACCCCAAGAATGTATGCGCCCTCAAGGTTATTATCATTTGTATCAGGCCCACCACAAGACACAAGCTCATTTAATAGAAGATACGATTTAAACCACACTTGGTGATAATACGGCTGTATTATGAATCAAGCAATCGAAAGATGATTATATATGGATAAAACAGAACAAAAGACCAGTTAATTCTCTCCAGGAAAAAACTTTATATCAAGCTGTAATCGATTCAGTGACGCATTCGACTATAAAAATTTGTATTCTATAGCTACAACTAATACAAAATCGATTTAAAGATTCAGCACTCCCTAATTTATAAAGAATATAAACTTCTCCGGGAATGTACAGGTTTCTACAATTTTATTTATTTATGCGAAAAATTACTTTACAATAACGTCGCCAGTTAGAGACTTTAAAAACTATAACGTGTAAGAGCGAAGTAATATATTGCAAGAATGTGGTCTTATCCCAGTTTTAGAGTCCAGATGGTTTGTCGTCCACGTGCGCCCAATTGTGGCGGAACTCAAGACCCATATCATTCCATCCAATTATTTAGACCACTTCCATGAACAAGGAATTCATAGTTGTAACCGACGTTTTCGTTACATAAACCGCTAAAATGCCTATAATACAATAATTATCAACAACCAAACCATATAGACAAAATCAAGTTTATATACTCAAACCTCAAAATGATGTAAAACCAATAGCTGCCTTATTCAATGTTGATATTATGTTATGGTTAATATTTTATTATTATATTTATTTATTTTTACTTATAATACTAATATAAAGATGTTTTGTAGAACATCCATTTCTGATTTTAAAAAGAGGGGAAATTTTTAACTTTAAAAGATTTAAATCAATTTTTTAATGCTACTAAAATATGATATAACATAATAAAATTTATAGTTCTAAAATACAAAGCGAGATATCAAATAGAGAAGTTTATTATTCTTGTCA
The DNA here is from genome assembly GCA_036346155.1 of Sinelater perroti. Lineage (NCBI taxonomy): Eukaryota > Metazoa > Arthropoda > Insecta > Coleoptera > Elateridae > Sinelater > Sinelater perroti. The sequence goes on from JARFIY010000374.1 coordinate 227,674, forward strand.
TTATTAATAAAAGAGTTATTATAATTGTGGAGTTGCTAGTCCCCTATCTGGTGTCTCTCCAGGTGGCTGATAGGAAAATGTCTATCAGATACGATGGGTACCGGGAAAATCAAATACTCGGAATGGACCAAAACTAGCACAGCAGTGTCAGTGAGACGGCTGCAAACAGCGTTTGCTCTCCAAGTTAGGAGGAATTAAGTTGCCCCAGAGAAAGCAACGGGAAACCAGTATGGAGATAAACCAAGATATATGGGTTCCTAGTTCCGGGCAGCCCTTAGATGGGTAACTGAAAATTGCGACATGGAAGTGCAAAGTTTATTCATGACAGGAAAATTAGATAACACGATATACGAAATGAAGAGACTTAATATCAACATACTAGGAATAAGCGAATTAAGATGACCAAGCACAGGTATATGTGACAGAGAGGATAGAAAGCTATGTTACTCAAAAAGCAATATCATAGAAATGATGTAGCAGAAGTTGTGGAATCGGAATATACGTTGAAAATTTTATCCTAATTTCAGATAAAGTTATGTTACTACAGTTACGAGGTCAGCCCTTTAATATAAACATTTTATAAGTGTATGCTTCGACGGCAAATAAAAGATATGATAAGGAAATAGAACAGTTGTACAAAAATATAGAGAAGGCATTAGAAGCAACGAAAAGTCATTATATCACCTTCATTATGGGCGATTTCAATGCCAAAATAGGGCAACTGCGAGAAGACTTACGCGGAGATGACCAGAGATTATTGCCGGATCGGAAGAAACGGTTATTGCCACGTTAAAGAGGTTTTTTTTCATGTTTATATATATCCCTCAAAGAATTAGCTGCCGAGCTCCGAAAAAAATTGCACTAGATAGAAATCGAACCCTCGACCACCGGATTACAAGCACGACGCCTAACCGGCTGAGCCATTCGCTGACTTGTGCAAACGTCAGTGGAGCATGCACAGAACATTTGGCATGAGGAGAAATCAAGAATAGAATACGGGTCGACTTTCCTGTGCATTCCTTACACTTATTTTAAGCTACCGTAGCTCCGAGGGGTTCAGAGCTCGGCAGCTAATTCTTTGAGAGATATACATGAAAAAATCCCCTCTTTAACGTGGCAGTAACCGTTTCTTCAGATCCAACAATAATATCTGGTCATCTCCGCGTTAGTTGGCAACTATGGCTTGGGAGAGGGTAATAAAAGAGGGGAAAGGCTTTATCAGTTTTGCCAGGAACAACAGACGGTAATTGCAAATACTTGGTATAAACATTGTGCACAGCGAGAAATAAAGAGAAAAGTGAGGATAGCAAAGAAAATATGCAAAGAGATGGAAGAACTCGAAAAAAGAGACGACAGGTGGAATGTATAAAAAGTTGAAATAAATAAAAGATAGTTAATATTTAAATGTAACATACAGGAGCAAAATCGATTTAGTAAACTAAATTGTAGTAATTAATATAAACTTAAAAAACTTAAAACTACGATATAAAGTATGGAACGATATATAACACTAAGCAAAGATACGATGTCCATAGAAGATAGAATTTGATAAAAATATTAATATTAAAGCACTGCGTCTTAGAGCTGTGTTTTGCTAAATATCAAAGTACAAAACCGGTAAGGACTATATTGAGAAAGGCAGGAGTAGTGAACGTCATATCCAGCATTGGATAATGATGACCGGCCCAATCATATTCGATATACTGATGGATGCAAAGAGTTTATCTTGTGAATTGTTGTATACAATCAGTCACGAGGACTTAAAGCTGATTAAGATCTATCCTTATTGAGTTTTCCTTCCTCCCGCCACTCAAGAAAAGTAAAAGCGCACAAAATTCAATTACTATAGCAGATTCAAGTATAAATCATCACGATTGTAAGAAGACTCTAATATTTGGCAAAAAATTATTATCTATAATGAAACTTATGTTTATTTAAATGGTGTTAACAAACAAAATTGTTGAATTTTGTTAAGAAAAAATTTAGCGAAGCCAGCATGGTCCCGCGGTTGAGGGGCGTTTATTTCTGGAGCTCTCTGATGCCTAGCGGGTGGCCTACTTAGTCACTAAAAATAATTGAGTACCTGCGTTCATTTCGAACAAGGGGTAACAATGGCGGTAGTCTAAGGCCCCGCATTAGAGATGGTGTGCGACGACTGGGCAGTAACGTCGGACATATGAGAGCCTTAACCTCTCAGTTTGTAGGCGGTGCTCCCACGCGGAGCGTTAGAGCCGTACCAAAAATCTATAGCTCATTCATACACGTTTTACATTTTCCTAGTCACTGTTGGGTGAGAAATATGGACAAAAAGGTCATTGTTTTTTACTTTTTTGAAAATTCTGTTGGTAAGTCGCTCATCCTGAGTAGATAATGGTATCAAAACATGAGTTAGACATTTTCCCAGCCTTTTGTAAATTAACAGAGTTATTGCAAACAATTTTTACAGATCGGATGATTTTGATTGGCTTTTGAGGTTTAATTTGACTTTTTTTATGGGAATAAAAGAGGTGTATCTTCTTCTTAAGTGCCGTCTCCTCTTAGAAGATTGGCTATCATTATGGCTGTTTGTATTCTCGACGTTGCTGCTCTGAACAATTCAATAGAACTGCAATTGTACCATTGTCTCAGGTTACTCAACCAGGAGATGCGTCTTCTTCCTCTATTCCTTTTACCCTGTATCTTCCCTTGCATGATATTTTGTAGGATTTCATATCTTTCTCCCCGCATCACATGCCCCAGATACTGTAATTTCCGTATCTTAACTGTATTCAATACTTCTTTTCCTTCCCCATTCTTCTGAGTACCTCACCATTCGTCACTCTGTCCACCCAGCTGATTTTCAACATTCTTCGATAGGTCCACATCTCGAATGCTTCCAGTCGATCACTGATGTTTTTCTTCATCGTCCAAGCCTCCATTCCATAAAATGCTACTGAAAACACGTAGCATCTCAACATTCTGATTCTTAGCTGTAGACATAAGTCTCTGTTGCATAGTATATTTCTCATTTTATTAAATATGGTCCTGGCCTGGCCAATTCTTGCTCTAATTTCCTCTGTGTATTCATTGTTCTCGTTGACAATAGTTCCCAGGTATTTGTATTTTTGTACCTTCTCCACTTGTTCTCCTCTAATCCATATATTTTCTTGTCGTTGTTGTGATTTTGTGATTGTCATAAATTTAGTCTTTTGATATTTAGTGACAGACCCTTTTCTTCACTACTTTCGACTACTAGATCTAATATCCTTTGTAAATCTTCTAATGATTCTGCCATGAGTATAGTGTCATCTGCATATCTAATATTGTTTATATATTTCCGTTAACTTTAATCCCAATTGATACCTCTTCCAGTGCGTTCTTGATTATTTCCTCAGAATATACGTTGAAGAGTAAAGGCGAAAGCACACGTCCCTGCCTTACTCCTCTTTGTATCTGTACTTCTTCAGTTAACTCATTATCAACTTTTACATTAGCAATCTGGTTGAAATATAACTGAGTTATTATTCTAATATCTTTCATATCTATATTTTTATCTTTAAGTAGTCGAATGAGGTAGTTATGGCGGACTTTGTCAAATGCTTTGTTGTAATCGAGGAAGCAGACATATATTGGTTGATTGATATCCATACATCTCTGAGTTAACATATTCACTGCGAACAGGGCTTCTCTTGTGCCCATTGCTTTCCTGAAACCAAATTGGGTTTCACTAAAGTCTTGTTCTAGCTTTCTGAAAATTCTTTTATGCAATATTTTCAGAAATATTTTAAGAGTGTGACTTATTAAACTAATTGTCCTATGATCATTACATTCTCTTGCGTTGGCTTTTTTGGGTAAAGCGATGAATGTCGATCTGAGCCATTCTGTAGGGATTATTCCTGTATTATATACTGTATTATATAAATCCACCAACACGCCTATTTGTTCTTCCGTGATTAATTTTATTATTTCAGCTGGAATTTCATCAGGACCCGGAGCTTTATTGCATTTTGCCAACTTTATTGCATGTATTACTTCTTCTTCTGTTATATATGGTCCACTGTCTCGTTCTGTATTTTCTTCTATTGCTTTTGTTGTCTTTCATCTTCGAATAATTCCTGGATATACTCTTTCCATCTTTCTAATTTACCTTTGATGTCGGGTATTATTTTACCATTTCTGTCCAAGAGGATATTATTTTTATTTGATTTTCTTATTCCCGCCATTTCCTTTATTTTCTTGTGCAAGTTGAAATCATCATGTCTTGCTTGCAGTTCTTCTATTTCTGCACATTTATTTGTGTACCATTTCTCCTTAGCTTCTCTAATCTTCCTTCTTATTTCTTTTATGTAAGGTTTTATACATTTCATTGTCTCTATTCTTATGTTGTCTTCTGTTTTCCATCAGTTCCAGTATCTCATCTGTCATCCATATTTTATTTGTGTTATTTACCTTTGATTCTCCTAATATTTCTCTACTTGGGGTCATTATTGCTTTTTAAATGCTTCCCATTTGTTATTTGGGTCTCCTTCAAGTTTCTATCTATTTTTCTTCTAGTTCTTTATTAATTTTTACCGCTAATTGATCTTTTGTTGCTTGGTCTTTTAATTGTGATATCTGTAGTTGTTTTTGTTCTGTTGTGATGTAAGTTTTTAATCGTGTTTCGATTTTTATTATCACCGGATTGTGGTCAGTTGCTGCATCTGCGCCTGGATATGTTTTGGCCGACTTGATGGAATTGCGATATCGTTTATTTATCAATACATAGTCTATTTGGTTTCGGACTATGTTGTTGTTATTATCTGCTGGTGCTCCACGTATATAGCCTTCTTTCTGGCAATTTAAAGAACGTATTTGAGATTATCATTTCCTGTTCTTGGCAGAACTGTTCCAGTCTATCTCCTCTCATTTCTTAGTCCCAGTCCGTAATTACCTATGATATCCTCCACTTCTCCTTTTCCTATTTTTGAGTTGAAATCCCCATGACAATCGTGATTTCTCTGTTTTTGTGATATTTATAGCTTGCTGAACGTCGTTATAAAATTGTTCTACTTCTTCCTCATCCTTATCTGCCGTAGGGGCATATACCTGTATTATATTCATTATTCCTTGGAGTGTTTGAGTTCTTAACATGATTACCTATCTGAGACAGGCATGAAACTAATTACTGATTTACACAGGGATTTGTCTACTACTATTGCTACTCCATTCCAATGGTATGGGTCGTTGTTACCTGAGTAGTATATCTTTGCTTTGTTAATTTGCATTTCCCCTGAATTTGGCCACCTGGTTTCACTCAGTCCCATTATGTTAACCTTAAGACGTTCCATTTCTTGAAGCACGTTGTGGATTTTTCCTGCTTCATATATAGATTGAATATTCCATGTAGCTATCTTCATCTCTTTCCTCTTTCTTGCAGCTTTATTCAAAACCGTTCCCCCCGGAGATCCGAACGGGGAACTAGAGACTCCGGAACATTTTGCTCTGAATTCAGCCATATTGATTTTACTAGGGATGCCCAAATGGGCCTTTAATACAGTGGTTTCCCGTTGCCTTCTGTATCCTTATGCCGTTGACCACCCTCGTAGTTCTTCCGCCTTTAGGACCGTTCTCGATCCCAGGGCAAAAGAGTGCCCTATTTGTAGCCGCTCAATCTGAGTCAGACGCTACTGCTAGTTTTGGTCCGCCCCGGGTATTTTATTTCCCCGGTACCCGCCATATCTGACGGGCGTTCCCCTATCCGCCACCTGGGGAGGCGCCCAGTTGGGGATCTAGCAACCCCGCTGGGTGTATAAGGTGTATAAGAAACATGTATTAATATTTACAGAACTTTAGAAAAATAGTGCATAGATTACCAAAAATTTCCAGTACTTAAATCACAACAAGTGTTGGACTCTATTCTATTAATGACATCATCTTCCACGTATAATTCGTTACAACTGTCGAAGTTCAAATAAATATATAAAATATATTATAGCCGATCACAGTAATAAATTTTATTTTTGGACATCCTGTATAAATAAGTGTAGCAGCAAAATTATAGCCAAAAATGATTCAATTGTGCATTAAAAGTAGCTAAGCGCCGAACTCATTTTCATTCTACATAGACTTCAGTACGATAACTGTCGAATAAAGCAGAAAGAATTTCTTTAAAACGAAATCGCTGTTACGTAAGCATTCCCTTTTCTGCAAGTTTGTGGTCGGTTTGATGGCTTGGGTATATACCTTACAACTCCTTTATCGATCACATTCCACACCTACCCTAATACATTTCCATCGTGTGCGCTTGGTTGGTTTCCTCCTTCTGCGTTATCTCTGAAATATGCGCCCCACCAAGAAATGTGCGTAGGAGCTACGCTTCGGATCAGTTTCCCCCAATATAAATTTCGTTCCAGTAAGTAGGCCTCGCTATTTGAACGCATATTGTTTGTCTTGTAAATAATCTGTCTAGCTTTGATCGAATGATGAAGCTAGAGTTTTAACAGTTTGTAGGCTGGACCTGCAATTATTTGATTTTTTGCATTATATTATTTAATTTGTTTTTTAAAACACACAGATCCAAAAAGTATGCACACAGTTTAAGAGAGATTAATTAATTAATTACTTATTTTGAACAGCAAATTGAATTGCTTTGGTAATATACAAGATCCGATTAAAGTTTTTTACCCACCTTTCCTCCTATTTTTGCATTTTCAGAAAATACATGTATTTGATTTTTGTAATTTTCGTTAGATACATATACTTCAATACAATGTTTACATACATTTACTCATCGATGAGGAAAAATGAAAACAAATGCAAAAACAAATATACAAACTTTTATTTAAAAAACATTTCTTTTCGTGGGTTTAGAATCACCAAACCATTGGACTGTGTCGTCAAAAGAAAGACTCTGTAGAAATTCACTCCCAATAAATAACAGTGCAAGGTTCATTTTTCTTTTTTTAACGTTGATCTCAAAAGGTATTTCACTCTCTTAAGAGCTGAAAAGAATCGCTCTCCAGTGCAGTTAGTAACTGCCATATTTAGAAAAATGCTCAGAACGCCGGTAGTATTGTGACTCTACGTCGCATAAGTTCAATAATACTGAGAGTTTTTTTAATTGTATTTTTGGTTTGGTATCCTTATTTTCTTTGTCAATCATCATCATTAGCAGCAGCAGCTTATTCAGTCCATTGTCGGATGTAAGCCTCACTCAAGTTGTTCCATTCTTCGCTATTGTATGTTTTCCTCGTCAAATAGTACCCTGCCACTCTTTTTACGTCGCCTGTTCACCTGGTCTGCGGTCTTTCTCTATTCTTTTACTATATCAAAGTCTCCATTCTATGATCCCATGCGTCCATCTGTTCTCTCGCATTTTTCCTATATGCCCAGCCCAGAGTACACAGCCTTTCTATTACATCGCTTTCTTTGGATCACGTAGCTTAACGTTCAGCATTTTTTTCTCCATGGACCTTTGTGTTACTTGGAGCTGTGCACGATATTTTTATTGAGGGTCCAAGTCTCCATGCCATGCGTTAGAACCGGCAACACGTATTGATCAAAAAGTTTTGCTTTTAGTGTATTTGGTATTTCCGACTGGAACACATCTTGTAGTTTTTTGAACACCGACCAAGCCAGTGATATTCTTCTATATAGGTCTGCTGCCAGATTGTTCTTTGGAAGTTGTATTTTTCTATTGGTTTTTCCTTTAGCTTGAGCTTCTCTTGCTCGTCGATTTAATTTGTTAAATACTTTGTTTTGTTCATGTTTATTTTTAGTCCCACCTGTTTGGATGCTTGACTGGCATCTGCACGGGCACTCCAGTGGGTTGTCGACAAAGTTTTCAAAGATAAAGAATCTTTTTTAAGGCGAGACAGCAAGATATCCCATCTTTTGGTCGAAGAACTAAAAAGATTATAGATTTATTATTCTAAAGAAAAAATTGAATAGAGTACTTGCTGTTCTCCGCAGCAACAATTAGTTGTAGGGAGTGGCCTGCACAAGAGGATTTACTTCTTTTATGCTAGTCTGAAGACCTTTGTAGCACCCAACCATATTGCTCACATTGTCGTACCTCTGTTCCCTAAAGTTATTTAGATCAAGACTTATAATTTGTGGTTGATATTATAGCATTTGCCATATCTTCATCTTTATGGCCATAGTTAGGAATAAATGTCAAAAATTGGTTAACAGCAGTTCTCCTAGGTAGCATATAGCGTAATACAAAAGCAAGTTGGCTTGTATGCAACATGTCTGGCGTTGAGTTCACAATTATAGAATAATACTTCCCATTTACAATATTATGGAAAATATTTGCCTTAATTTGGTCCGATAACTGTATAACGAACTTGTTGATAGTTGTATTTGAGAAGTATGAAAAATTACCTTTTTATTTACTTCCAAATTTTGCTAAATGGTTGGCCATAAAAGGATCGAATTTTGAAATCAGTTGTATACAGCTAAGAAAGTGTTTCATTATCGCCATGAATGAAAATCTAAAAAAATTACAACTTTAACTATTGTTAAGAGAACGTTTCGCTAATGCAACGCTTCTTCTTTTTATTGTTCTACAATTCCCTCTTTGTAAAACTTAACTTCTATTATAAAATTTTGAATAGGTTTAGAGTTGTTATCAGGATCGTTTATTATATGGTTATTTTTCCAATCATCGAACCGCTTAGTTGCGAGGCACATAGTTTCCCTATAGAGTTTGCATGACACACAAAATACTCCTTCGATTGATTTTAAATAAACTAACAAATTTGGCTTGATGCGTTATCTGTTTAACTTTTTGTGAAGCAACTGATTGGTATAATATACCTTTTGAGTGACATATTGTTTTCAGATTTTTTAAAATCAGAGTTACCGTTTTGTTGAATACATTGCAATCCACGAAGTTCATCATTTATGCACCACAATGCCGGGCCATCGAGTGATATAATTAGGCCTACCTCTGAGAGTATTTTCAGAGCTCTGTGAGCTCGAAACCTCCTGCAGCTGTACATTTGATTCATTATAATGTAGGCTTGAAGTGGTGACGATTGTAATTGCTGCAAATGTGTCTATTTTTGGTATTTTTTTGATCACAGCATAATTTTGTTCATGGCGCTCTTTGGAATGTTTTATATACCTTACTCCACTTAGTCTTTTAATAAATCTGACCATCTTTGCCATTCATTGTTCAGTATTTATAATAAGTGAAATGTAAATTGACCTACGATTTAATTCAAAACTAAACTTTATTTGCAAGGGCTGCACTGCTGCACAATAAATACAAATTATAATACGGCAAACGATTACTTTAACAATATTAATTTATTTGCATTTGCTGTTTGCTGTATGGTTTTCCTATTTGACTGCTTCGCCTTATATTCAAATGCACTGTTCTAGAACGAATCAGGAGGTTCTGGAATTTGAACTCAAGAGCGCCGCTAGAAATGGCCCGTACGGTGATTGATCACTCTGGAAAGTTCCTGAATAATTTCTTTGCACTATGTTACAATATGTTCTGCTGCAATAAAAATGTTTTTAAAAATATACGTCGACGAACGATTAATGCACGAATTTAAAGTTTAATAGTTATAACCTGTTCAAAGTTCCTCTGATTGAGCTCACTTTTTCGTTTACCCAATTCAACATTTTACGTCCTCCAAATACTGGCCCCCTAAACTGCAGCTTGCTCAGTCTATGAGTTTATCAGGTCCCGATAATATTCATTGCCTTTTAATAACATCAAACGATTTGGAATTAAATTTTTTGCATTTCAAAAATAAATTGTGTGTTGTGTTCACAAGGAAATATTATTTTTGGGTAAACTCTTATTTATACAACAGACGTTTTTGTAAAACAGAATTTATAGATATATGTACATAGTAGTGTAAAATAGAATGTTCTGTTTATGAGGAAACTAAAAGATAGTTGTAACAAAGTCAACTTTTATCTCATTAGTTTAATGAACTGAACTAGACATCGTATAGATTTAGTTATCTTTTATGTTACATACTCATTTATATTAGTTCAAAGCTTTATTGTTGTGTAGAAGAATAACTTATTAAAGAATAAAAATAAATCAGAAATATAAAGTTAAGTTATATTCAAGTTGTTTTGAAAGTTTTATTATCTGGGTTTCAAAAACAATTGAACCAACCAAACAAACAAGAATAATAACGAGTTGAAATGCACAAATAATCAATTATTAAATCCTAGTAATGATTAAAGCAAGAAAGGCAAAAGTACCAGCAAGAACTTAAGAAATATTTCTCACAAAACTTAAGTCACGAAACGAAAAATAATCTGAACAACCTTAACGACACAGTGACGAAAGGATTAATAGAAACAGGAAATAGGATAGCAAGAACCATGACGAAGACAACATCCAACAAAGTTAGTAAAAGAACTAAAGATTTAATGGAAATGAGAAGGCAATTAGCATCACAAGACAAAAGGAGTACACAAGAATATAGAAACCTAAATAGAGAAATTGATACAAATTTAAAACAAGATATTAAAAACTATAAGGAAGATATAATAAGAAGCACAATTGAAAATAATGGAAACCTTAAAGTAATGAGAAGAAATCTTATGAAAGGTAAAAAAGAAATTGTAAAATTGAAAGACGAGAGCGGCAAAACGCATAACAATAAAAACAAAATAATGGAAATAACAGAAAAATTTTATAAATCATTACATGCAACAGAAGAAGAACTAAAAATAGAAAACCATGGAATACGAAAATTAGTAAACGAAGAAATACCAGAAATTACAATAGAAGAGATAAAAAATGCACTAAACGGAATGAAAAACAAAAGAGCTGCCGGAGAGGACAAGGTAATGGCAGAATTCTTAAAGGAAGGAGGTGATGAGTTATTACAGCACATAAAAGAAATATTTAACAAATGCCTAGAGGAAGGCACAATACCAATAAAATGGAGGAACGCAATAGTAATCCTAATATATAAAAAAGGAGTTATAAGTAAATTGACCAATTATAGACCGATAAGTTTACTCTCTCAACTGTACAAATTATTCTCAAAAATCATAACAAATCGGCTGACCAATAAATTTGATTTCTATCAAACGCCGGAACAAGCCGGATTCAGAAAAGGATATAGTACACTGAATCATCTACAGACACTCAGAATTTTGATAGAAAAGTCTGCACAGTATAACGTACCGATATATATGGGATTTATAGACTTTGAAAAAGCATTCGATAGTTTAGAACACTTAGCGATAATAGAGGCGCTTAATCACTGCAGAATAGATTCTAGATATAGCACACTGATAAAAGGCATATATAAGAATGCAACTGTAACAATTAAATTACAAGACCAATGCACAAAGCCTATAAAAGTAGAGAGAGGAATCAGGCAAGGAGATAACATATCGCCCAAACTTTTTATAGCTGCTCTAGAAGATGTTTGCAAGAAACTCAATTGGGAAAATAAAGGAATAAATGTGAATGGAGATTGGCTTAATAATTTATGGTATGCAGACGACGTGGTGATAATAGCAAAGACTTTCGAAAAGTTACAAGAGATGTATGAACTAAATGAAAAATCAAACAAAGTAGGCTTAAGAATAGATATTAATAAAACAAAAATAGTGATGAGAGAAGAAGAGGAAAATGGGGGACAAAAGATAGAAATAAACGGTAGGGAAACAGAAAAAGTATCAGAAGTAATATACCTAGGACATAAGATCAAAATGGGAAAGGCAACTCAAATGGCAGAGTTGAATAGAAGAATTAAACAAGGGTGGAGCGCTTTCGGTAAACTAAGTTATATATTCAAAGGTAAATTCGTAAACTATCAGAAAGCAAGAGTCTTTAACCAATGCATTCTCCCAGTCTTGTCATATGGTACCGAAACATGGGTATTAACAAAAAAGATTGTGAATAAAATGTTAATAACACAAAGAAATATGGAGAGAAGTAGATTGGGAATAACACTTAGAGACAGAAAAAATAATACATGGATTAGAGAGAAAACTAAAGTAGAAAATGTAGGAATAATAATAACACAAAACAAGTGGCGATGGGTTGGACACGTTGTTAGGATGAAAGAAGCTAGATGGACAAAGAAACTGATACAATGGAGACCCTGGAAGGGGAAAAGATATAGAGGACGTCCTCAGCAAAGGTGGATCGTTGATACAAAGAAAATAACTGGACCAAAATGGATTCAAATAGCGCAGGAGAGAGAAGAATGGAAAAGGATGGGGGATGCTTATGTCCAAGGATGGACGGAATAAAGATGGTTAAAGAAGAAGAAAGAAGAAGTAATGAGTAAAGAAAAAAATTAACGTAAATATGGGTATTTTGGATTTGAAAGATAATCTTTTAAAGTTATTGTTTAGTTGCATTTACTATTGTATGCATAGGGCAGTGTTATTTATTTGCTCTATCTGTCAAGTTGGCTACATTATTGTTCAGTTTTTTACTAATATTAGACGTACCACTTTTCGGCATTACTTGATAATTACCTTTAGTAAAAAATTCGCGCACTTTTTATGTATTCGTCTATAAGATGGAAATTTCAATATTAAGTTTTATGTGATTTTCCAAAGGCTCTCGACCTTTTTAATTATTTATTTCATATAATAATGCATTTATTACAAATATAAAGACGATGTGGCTACAAAAAAATTAATATTACGATTAATCTGTAGTTAGTATTTATAATTTTTGTCCCATGAAGGCACATCAGAAAAACATCACCACAGTTCTTAAAGATGGAAATCTGCAACACAATAAGTAAAGAAAACAGAATAGCAGGCTTTCTTAAAATCTGTAATGATGGTGGTTGTGATGGACGCTGCCGAGTTGTGGGGTCCATCACAGTGATGAAAAACATTTGCGTTGCAGACTCCGTCTTGGATCGAGGTACGAACCCAGCTGCCGGCTCAGGAGTCGTTTGAAATTACCCTAGGCGAATACTCCCACGTGGCTATTTCTGCAGCAAGTAGAAGTTCGAGAGGGGGGTATAAAGATAACTAAACGTTCGTCCAGCAACCACTCAGAGGAGAAGTTCATAAGTCGCCCCAGACCGTGAATAAACTATTTGATTATAATTTTCGTTTAATTCAACTCTCCTCCGTTTATCGAGTTTATTTTCTAAAACAGCTATAACATTTTCATTCAGTAATATTTTTTTCAAAGAATTAAATCTTTGTTTAGAAGCAAAAAAAATCGAATAGGGTAAATAGAGAATAAAAAGCATTCTCTGTTCGTGAAATTCTGCATTTGAAATGATTAACTTTTTTGTAAGGTACTGCTCATTGTTAGTTACAACTTTTTTACATATTTCTGACAGGTGGATTTTCCGAAATGTTTCCAAATAGTTTTTGACTTGTTTTGCAATTTGTTGCAGAGCGTCGTGCTGCAAAATCACCATCGTGTTTTCGGCATATTCCGGTCGTTTTTCTTTTAATGCTCGGTTCAATTTAATTAGTTGTTGTCGGTAGTAATTCTTAGTAATAGTTTCGCTTTGTTTCAGCAGCTCATAAAACACTACGCCCTTCTAATTCCACCAAATATAGAGCATTACCTTCGAACCACGGATGTTTCGCTTTGGCGCTTAGGCTTCTCGCAATGAATTTATTTTTCATCACCGAATCTGCATTTGAAGCGACTATTCAGGGTTCATCCAATTTCATGCCTTTGAATCATTTTAATTGCCTTCAAACATTTACCAACGGCCGATAAATCAACATCCAAGAAATTTACCAATTCTTCAAGCGTTTGACATGGATCTTTATCGAGTACTGCCCCCAATTTTGCATCTTAAAAAATTTTTTGGCTGGCTCCGATGCTCCCTGTCAGAATCACCACTTTTGAATTATCTAAATCAATACTTACAAGTTGAAATCGATGGATCACGTTCACCATAAGCAAACAAAGATTTTCAACTGCCGATTTCTTCAAATGGAAACAAAAAAGTCACGCTTCCCGCAAATTGGGTTTTGTCGGTATGAAACTCGACATATTCGAGTTCAAAAATTGTATGGTTTACACTTGACACAATTACACACACTCAAAATTCAAGCCTAATAATGGTGCTTTACCATGAAGTTGGTTGTAGTAGTACTGATGACAAAAAATACTAGTAACGTCATCTGTTGTGAATCCGTTAATACGTTTTGTGATGTTGGTAGTTTATTCGATAATTTTTTTCAATGAGCTATCTGTTTATTTAAATTCAAACTTCAGCAATATTTGTTTAATGTAAATATTTAAGCATGAAATTTGGTCAAACCTAATTTGAAGAAGCACTTTGTCATCAAATAAATTGAGACGCTATCTCATAAAAATTTACTACCAATATAAAAAGACCCACATATATTGCACCCTATGGAAAGCCTGGATTGTTAAATGTAATTGCAGTGTATTTTTGATATTTGTCTCAATTTTTTACTAAGTTTGTGTAAAGTAACAAGTAATGAAGAAAGAGTTTATGAAAATTTTAGGCCAATGAAAAAAGCTGACAAGTAAATAAAACTCGGCTGTAATGAAAGATTAGGAAATCAGTATTTATCTAGCAAATCATACATGATTCTCACATAACTTTTTATTACTAATTCAGAAATTATAAACAGGAGAAATCTGATAAATTGAGGTAAGTGTTTGAAGCTCGTAATCATAATCAACATGAATTAATAGCTAAGTAAGAGAATTTAACTGTTTGACACATTTCTTGGCAATCGAAGGCAATTAAGATATTAAAGATTAAATGGGTATTTCTCTTGCGGCAAATGGAAACGGAATGTCAGAGGTCGGTTTAATAAGAGTAATTGCAGTAGTAGTAATCGATTATTTTATTTTTCACTATTTAATCTCTTACTGACTTACATTGCGCAAAGCAAATTCTATATAAATAAAATTGTAAATGGTGTTTCAAATTAGCGCAAAATAATATGATTAATTTGTAAAGTGGGTTGTAATTTGTAAATTAAATTGAAGTTATAATCGGTCTGATAAAATATACAGTTAGTGCGTGAGTATAGCAATTTGCCATAATTTTGCATTAACAGATTTTAGCAGTCGGGCGCCTAATTGCGGTGCGAACAGAGCCGGGTTCATTTCTAGGGCTCGGATGCCTGGCAGGTGGCCTACTCAGTCACTAAAAATAATTGAGCACCTGCACTCGCTCGAGCAAGGGGTAATAATGTGGTTGCTATGCCGTATCAGAGACCGGGCAGTAAAGGCGAACATATGAGAACCAGCCTTCAACCTCCTAGTTCGCAGACGGTGCTCCCACGCGGGGAGTTTGAGCCGGCACCAGAAAGAAGTGGAGGTTGGCCTAGAGTTTCGTTTAACTTCTTATTGATATGTCGATGGTTGACGATGCTATATACAGAACATACAAGAAAAATATTTACATACGAAGAATTTTTTTATTTATTATATATTACATTCTGACCAATGGGTAATTTTTACTTAACTTAATTTATTACATTAGGAACTTAAAACTAAAATCTTATTCAATATAATCCTTAGATTTTTACTAAATTAGGTACACTAACACTAACTTCTACATAACCGGGTACAGCTTTGTACTAACATATTCACCGAACCAACTAAAAAGGCTTGGTTCTCCTGAGTCTTCTAACTATCTCTGTATTGTCAAGGAGCTGGATAACCTTGGCATTTACGAGGTGGAGTAGCCTGTTCATGACTATTAGCAAATTTGGAAATGGTCTTGGCAAAAGTATTTATTTTGGCAGAACCAGGGTGCGTCGACGATGTTGCTTACCACTTTATTTTGGAATCGTTGTGTAACTTGTACGTTGCTTTTACTGATACATCCCCAAAATGGAATGCCGTATGTCCCTTGTTTATATAGGAGCACTTTGTTGCATGTCTTGGAGTTTCGCCCAAGTAACCAATACATTTTTTGGTAAGTAATCTCAAGTTCTTTACGTTTTACATAGACTTTCCAGCAAAGTCTAGCGTCAAGGTTCTTACACAGATACTTTGCTAAGTTAGCTTAAGAAATCTAAGCTTCATTTAGTCTAACAGATAAGTGTTGATTATGTTTATTAGTGAAGTGATGTGGACTAACTTGCTTTTATTTAACTTTTGGCTCACGTGTTAATCTGGTCAATAGATGTTTAGTTTTCTGGCTGCTTCTTCACGGTTTCTTTCAAATATAAGTATTGTAGTATTATCAGCAAACGTTGCTAATGCATTTTGCTCAAGGGTGGGGATATCACTGGTACGCAGTAGATATGCAAGGTTAGTCCGGAAAGTATCGGGAATAATTCAATAAAAACAAAAGCATTGCAGGAAATCGTTTATTTCTTTAAAATACTTCAAAATAATTTCCTCCTGCACCTACACCGCGTTTCCAGCGTGCCTGCCACGCTTTGAAGACTTCCCGGAATGTGGAAACTGAAATGCTGTTTATGGCCTTGGTCACGGCAGTTTGGAGCCTCTCCGCCGACCCAAAACAAGTTCCTTTCAGGCTGAATTTGAGTTTCAGAAACAGAAAGAAGTTGGGAAAGGCCAAGTCCGAGCTGTGCGGCGGTTGGGGCAACGTCGCCACGTTGTGCTTGGCCAAAAAATCTTCAGGCACAATTTTACGCACTACGGTTTTTGGTAAATGCAACTCCTGTGATATCAATCGAACATTTAAATGCCAATTATTGTTTCACTTCACCAAATTTTTATCACCACGACTCGTTGACGGGCGTCCTTTGAGTTCTTCGTCTTCATGAAACATCTTGTGCCATACAAAAATCCCAGTTTTTGACATAGTTTTTTCCCCGTAGGCTTCTCTCATTAGGTTCAAAGTCTCAGTGCCGGATTTTTTTTTGTTAGACACAAAACTTTACCGCATAACGTTGCTCTAACGTACGCTGCATGTCAAGTCCGTGACGCTTCACCAAAACACGGTCTGCAAGAAGCGCGATCCTCACTCTCAAGACTGGGAAGCAACAAAGTCGGATCGCATTGTTTACCTAAGACCTTTCTCCTATTCATCCCGTCAAAAACCACGTCCCTCTAGCTCTTCTGGTTGTCAAGAAAAGTTATTTTCGGTATTATCCGGACAAACCGTGTAGTACTGGACCTAGTACACTCCATTGAGGCACTCCTGGCTTAATTTCTTTTAATGCAGAATAAGTTTATTCTGATACATCTTTTTAATAGATAGGATTCTAAAAGTTCTAAGTGTTGGCAATACAGTAGCTTATTTAGCTTGTAGAATGAATTTTCGTATCATACTTTTCAATGACATTCTTGATTCTGTTGACTTGAACAGTGGTAGAGTGATTTTCTTTGAAACCAGACTAGACGAACGGATCAAGCTTGCTTCTTTTATTATTAATTTTAATCTATTCAGCAATATTTTTTCATGGAGTTTTGAGCTGACAGGCAGTAGAGAGATAAGTTTGTATGATAAAACTTTATAAGGAGCATTTTTAAATTTAGGAATCACCGTGATCTCTGCAACTTTCCGTATTTTAGACATGTACTTTAGTCTGAAGTATGCATTGATAAGGTTGGTTAGCTTTACAACAGATTTTCTTGGTAGTTGTTGCAGAATTTTTCTAGTAATCAAGTTAAAACCAAGAGTTTTTCGGATTGATTCATTAAAATTAACATTAATATTTTTCCAAGCCTCTTTTGGTGAGGTAGGTGATGACATCCTTTTGTCTTAATTCAATCTTGTCCCGGGGATAATCTCCATCATTTGTCTAAAAGTCATTTCCAAATGTTCTGTAAATTTAAATATTTATGTTCTTACGAGCCTAACTTCCATAAGATTAACGTTTTGTCAGCATGATGGATCGAAACACTGGTCGCGAAAGCCTTCGCATTTCTTTGAAAATTTAAAATAATTGCAAAGCAAGCTTACCATAGATAGACGCAGGTATTGAAGTGGTCCGTTAAAGCTGTTTTACCATTTGGTTTATTTACTTGTTTTTGGAACCGAACAACAATATTTATGTAAAATGTTGTACAAGATTTTGTCATTTAGTACACATTTAGACCTAGAATATCTTTTACTAACTCATTAATAGTACGTTTAGACAGTTTTTCAAATTGAGTATACATTAAATTACGGAATGTCAAAGATAACAATAATGGTTAACCTTTATTTCACTTTTTTGCAAATATAAAGTATAATGTGCTATGTATAAAAAGAGACTGTAATATTTTATTTCATTATGAACATTGAACAATGTATTAAAAACAATTTTTTTGAGTTGAGAATATTATTAAAGTTGTAATTTAATTTTCTTTGTCTACACTTGTTCTAAGTAGAAAGTTTAGTGTTTTATTTTATGTTAGTTTACATATATTTTTTTTAATAATTAATTCCTCATTTTTTATTCTATATATGTATATTACAAGAATATTTAAAAAAGTTTTATAAAAAAAAGGAAAAAAATAAAAAAGCAGCTTTTATGTGCTAAAAAAAATATTGAAGTAAACTATGCGAATACTGTTATAAGGATCAATTAATTTGAAAGTATTAATAATGTTTTGTGGTTTTGTTGTTACTAAATTTTATTTTTATCTGTTAGATTTCGTTTGAGTATATAAGCAAATTCACAATTGCAGTTCTTAGTAATTACAGTTTTTAGCTATTAATGCAAGATAAAATATTTTAATTTATAACATACGGGAAAACATTACCGTTTTTATAGTACGAAATTTGTAGCAGAAATTATAATAGTTTATTTAAATTGTAGATATATCGCCAAATAGTAAACATTTCAAATAATAAGGTTTTGAAGAGAATGAATGTATGATTGCAAAAAAGGGCGTTAACAGTGGAGTATAATAAACATGTTTCCATTATACAAGGAGTGTCCGATGTTAAAGGTACAGGTGGCTGTTGTACAAACTGCGCATGCGTATTATTGCCGTCATATGCATGACTAGAGACGTGTAGTAGTAGAGTCTAGAGGATTGTTTTGTGCATGATTCAATTTAGCTTTCGAGGAGCACACAAACATGGCGTGTGTAATCGCAGATTATTCAAAGTGTGAGGTGTGTGGATTTATCAGATTTTTGCAAGCTGACGGAGTTAATTAGAGTGAAATTTATCACCAATTAGAGGGCGTTTATGGCCCGAACGCTTTAAGCCAAAAAGAAGTCAGCGTTTGGTGCAAAAAGTTTAAAGAACGAAACTGAATGATGGTCTAGGGAACAAAAGAGGTAGATCAAGGACCTCACACGCGGATAACAAATGCACAATTGTCGAACGTTTTATTAGGAAAGATCGTCGCTAGATACCAAAAATTCTCTCCAATGAACAAAAGCCAATCAAATGGGTGCTTCACCACAAAACCTTACCAGATACCAATAGAAACGGGATTTTTTTATTAAAAGCGTTATTAACGGAGATAAAACCTGAATTTACTAGTATGAGTTCACCCCTGAAACGAAACAATAGTCTATGATATGGAAACATTCAACTTCCCCAGTTCAAAAAATTCTAATCTCAACCAGGTGCCTGCAAAACCATGACTACTGTCTTCTGGGATAGTGAAGGTCTACTGTAAATTTCTTGAACCGTACACTTTGTGGGTCAGAAATAATTGCAAGATACCGTTGTGAATCACTTCAAGCAACTTGACAAGCACCAGTACCGTGAAGGGGATATTTAAACTACTGTCATACTGGGATAAATTTCTCGATGTTTACTGAGATCGAGAAATAAACAAAAGTATATAGTTTTTTGTGGGATGTATCAAATATATTTTTTAAATATATACGTTAGTACAATTTGGCTTGTAACTGGGCACCCCTCGTAGAATTCTGCTCAGTTTAGACGATCAGCAATATTTACTGAAAGAGCTAGAAGCTTGAATATTACGCACCAAAGGTAGTAAGGGAGCCTCACTTGAGCATATTCAATTTAACACATTCAGCGCCGAAGACGCGTATGTGGCGTTCAGTGGTGATGTCTATTGGAATTTAACAAGCTCCAATTACCCACCCTCTTTCAGCAACTTTGAAACGTTGCTTAGCGCTACCGTTGAGCAATTAATGTAGTAGTGTAGTGTATCACTCTGCATTCCATTATCAACCACTGTAAATTTAACGTAGGTTACAGACGCTTATAGTTCACAGAATATTTCATTTACTGGTACCGGCGCAAGTGTGTATTTCTTTTTTAAAAAGTAATGTATGTATAGATTGTCTTTACGTATCAATGAATTATGATCTATTGGATTTAATTTTTAATACAAGCACAACGAGCATTGCGACGTAAAACGAGCATCTATGTCGTTTTTCACTTAAAAATAAAAAACTGTACAAATAAACAAACATTGTAAAAATAAAAACCATAAAATATTTATAAATACATTATAGATTGATTTAGAAATAATAATAAATAATATATACTCTAAAAAGTGCTTATAAATAAGTTAAGAAAATAAAACAGCAATGGAAAAGCTATTGTAAGATATAAATGCAAAGTACACTAGTAGACCTAGATAAAAAGCCAGGAAACATGGATAATATACAAACTTAAACTGGAACGTATTGCCTTGAAAGAAGAAAGCGATAAACTTAAATGTCAATTATTGGAACAAAATAAATGGATTGAGATAGGAAAATAAGAAAGAAAAACATTATTTATTGATGAACAATACACCAAAAGAGAAAAAACTTGAGTTAAAGGAGAAAATTAAAATAATATTAAGAGATATGGAAAATAGATGTGGAAAAAAGCAAACAAACAAATTAAGGATAACGTATGTATCTTAAAAAATATTCAGAGTAATAAAAAAAACAATATAAACATAACATAAAAGTAGAAAGTTTGTGTTTGTGTTGATAGTTGATTCACAAACAAAAATACAATAAACGATTTAATACATTTAATCACGAAATTCAAAAATTAAAACTGAAAATAAAAATAAACAAAAGCAAACTAATGACAGTGAATATGAAGAAAAGAAATGAAATATGAAAATAACCTGAACAAAGCGCGGCTTAGAAACGGTAACAGAATACAAATATTTAAGAACTATACTACGAAGTGATGAAAAATAGATAGTGAAATTGTAAATGCAATAAGGAAGGTTAGAAACATATATTTTGTGATAAATAAAATAATGCGAAAGATGAAAGTAGAATTAGAACCAAAAAACATGAAAACATTTTGGGTATTCTAAAAAACACATTCTTTCTTTCTCTATTATCCTTTTATCCTCACGGGTGTCGGATAAAAAAACACACGAAAGTCAAATAAATGCTATAGAAACGAAATGCTTAAAGTATGTGTATAGAAAAACAAAATGGAGCTACATAACAAACGAGGAAAGTAGAAATAATATAAAACAAGTATCAGTAACAGAATTGAAAAATAAATTAAAATGGTTAGGTTATGTAAATAGAATGAAGAAAAACAGACTTGTTAAAAGAGTAATTTAAGCTAGCAGGGACAAAAGAAAAAGATGGGGGAGACCAAGGAAGGATAGCAGAATTTGAAGAAAAGATAATAAATGAGAAAATTATCTACGAACAGATTGGAGTGGAAGAAATGGAGCCATAGATAAGAAGAAGCAAATAACACATACTGGACGCTCTATAAGGGCATAAGAAATAAGGGAAGATTGCCTGTGCTAATCATAAAAAGTGCAGATGTCAAATTTAAATCTAGAATCATTATATGGCATCGTTGTTAGATTGGGGTTGCAATATTTTAATTTGCAGGATATAATTAAACCAAATATTCTAAAACACACCCAACTTTGCTAATTCTATAAAAAAATACACGTCTGACCTTGAACTTTCGCATAAAATATTTTTCAATCTAACCAATTGTTCAGCTTGTAATAATAAAAAAGAAAAGAATATTACCACAAGTTTCTCAATTGCATATCTGATGGCTACTTTAAATTTATTCGTTTGCAAAAATTTATGATTAATAACTGTGATAGACTACTGACAGTTTTCAGCACCTATAAAAAAATTACTTTAGATTTTTTCTTGATTATAGCCTATTTTTTATATGCATTTCAATAATATAGAAACAAAAATAAACAGAAAACTGTAAAAGGTGTTATGATAACAACATGAAAGTTTCAAACAACTCTATTGTGATAAAAAGTTAAATTTTTGTTAATTATTTTATTATAGGTTTTGCTTTCCAACAAAACATATCTAAATTGGCAAAGCAACTATCTAGGAGTACTAACGTTGAAACAAGGTCACGCCGATAAATGCCCATGAATAATTTGGCTTAAAGGAGTGAAACAAACGGAACACACTAATACGATCCTTGATATTTGCTGATGCTATTTAAATACAGCGAGGGAAATTTATTCACAGCCTGTTTGCCGTGCGGTCATAAATATGTTAGCCGAACCAACAGACTTACGGAAGTTATTCCAATAAGCTCACTGGCTTGCAGCGAAATACTTCCCAAATGTTTTGCAGAAAACAAAAATAATTCGTTGCGTTCCTTCATATATGTAATTAAAGCGGAATTAAAATATAACTAAATTTCTTAAAAAATTTTATCGCGGAATGTAAATTAAAATAAAGCAAGTAATTTAAATTTGATATTTCTCATTAATTTTGTTCAATGTCGATTGATTAGCATAATTTTATCATTTAGGTCTCATCGTATATAGAGCTCAATACAAGTATTCTAATAATATGTGAATATTAATAAAGGTAATAGTAAAGTTTATGTATTTTGTATAACATTGACATACAATTTAATCAAAATAAATTATAGAAAGACTTATTGGTAATTACACTTCATGTCGTCGATTTTATTGGTTGATTAGAATTACTTTTAGTAGTAATATTTTATTTTTTGTTTTTATACCTGGAGAGGCAGGCGTGTAAATAGCCGCTCTCGTGGATGCGGTGTTGGATACGATACCGATGCGGCTCGTAAGGACCAAAAAATGGAGAGGCAGGCGTGTAAATAGCCGCTCTCGTGGTGCGGTGTGAAAACGTAGTACGGCCCGTAGTGGAAGGTCAGCCGATAAGGCCAAATCGTCCCTTAAACGGCCGTCGCGTTAGCGGATGGGGGCGGCTACCGATATCAACCAAAGAATTGCCAAATCGCTCACCTGAATCGGCTCCGGCTTCGGCTTCGTCGGCGATTCCAAGCTAGCCACCTCTGCGTTGCGGATCTGGTATCTTCGGGATGTTGAGACACGACCAAATTGGCCGAGCTGCGATGCGTGAATATGAATGTATGCGGGGATGCGAATATGAATTTGATGTATGCGGGTTAAGACAGGACCTTAGTGGCCGAGCCGCGGGGCATGAATGCTCGCGGGACAAAAGCCCACGCCGTTTGTGTGTGCGACGGCAAAACGTAGCCGATATCAAAAGGTCCGCATGCCGCCGCGATATAAAGCGGTTCAAGGGGAAAAGGCCGCCACACCAATACCTTTAAATCCGATCGATACCTACTTCTGTAGTATTAGTTGTTTATGGTTTTGTTCTCGCACTAAGAATTTTTTTTGAACTTGGACATTATTTTGTGGAGTTTCTTGCAATGCTTTTATCTAAATTTTGGTATAATGTAATTTAGGATAATAAGCTATAATAAATTAAAAGAAAATATTATTAACATTTGAAAATGGAAAAGGTGGATGGATGAAAAACTATATATTACTTCTTCTTTCACTAGTCTCTGGTACTCTTAAGGGTGTCGGGTCTATGCATTACTTAAACAAAATATAAATAGACAACAAGCATTTTCAATGAATGAGGGAATAAAGGACACTAAAACAAAATTTTCAAAAAACGACAGCAGTGATAGTAAGTTACCCTGCTAAGGAATTCTTTAAGTGGGGAGGTTGAAAACTGTTTGTAATTAGAAAAAGATTTATAGTACAAAAATAGATTTATAAGCTTCCAAAATAATAGCTTTTTACAGTCATTTTAGACAAATTTTTATCAAACAGAATATCTTCAAAATAAACAGATAGTTTTACTTGAATGATATTTTTTCAACTAATCGAATAATCTTCGCTTTTTTTTAGAACAAACCTACCATATTCATGGTTAAAAATCAACATTTGAAATTCATTGTAGTCTTTTCTAAAGGTGCTGTTGTGGTTGGCTGGTCATGAGAGAACGATCCTCTGTCCGAGTACACAGTATGCGAAACTCATAGATGTATGTATATTTTGTAATACGGTTTGTCAGGTCAGTGCTGTTACACTTATATTTTGTAATAAAAAAACAATAGTAGTAAGCAAAGTGAATTTAATTTTTTGTTAAAGTGTGGTGATTAAACGAATAAATCTACTTATTTTTTTAAATTGGTTTTGCAGCTTATTTACAATCTACTCTTTATAGAATTTAGAGCAATAAGTAAATTTGATATGTGTCTAGGCATGAGTAGAGTTTTCAACCACTGTTGATTCTCTTAGGTTCTATAGATGAGTGATGGCCATTGTCTTTTCAATCTTCTTCTGACATTGAGTGGAGTGCTTATGTTTTCAATTAGTCTGTTTTCGTGTCCTTGGAGTCTTTGGTTATAGAGTGTGGCTAGTCGTTGTATTTCATCATTAACATATGGTATTTGCAGGTCATTGTGCAGAGTTTGATTGGAGACGTACCACGGTGCATTGGTTATTGTACGTAGTACTTTTGACTGAAGTCGCTGTATTATCTTCATATGGATTGGCTTAGCGCAACCCCAGAGTTGAACAACATATGTCCATATTGGTTTTATTATAGTTTTATATAGCAATAGTTTGTTATTTAGTGTTAGCTTGGACTTACGACACATTAGCCAGTGCATTTCTCTTAGTTTAAAATTCATTTGTTGTCGTTTACTTTTGATGTGCTTTTGCCATGTTAATTTTTGATCGAGGTGTAATCCCAAGTATTTAGCTTCCGTTTGAGCTAGTATTTGAGTGTTGTTGATTGTAACGTGTGGACAGGTTGATCTTCTTGTGGTGAAAGTAACTTGTATTGATTTTTCCTGGTTGACCTGGATCTTCCATGCACTGCACCATTCTTAAAAAAGGTCTAGGTGGCGTTGTAGGCATCGTGTAGCTAAAAGTGGGTCTGCATTCGTTGCAAGTAAGGCTGTGTCGTCAGCAAATGTTGCGATGGTGGTATCGTTTGTGGTTGGTGCATCGGCAGTGTATACTAGGTACAGTAGTGGGCCGAGAACACTTCCTTGTGGCACCCCGGCTTGCACTAGATGATATTGTGAGTAAGAGTTGTTGAATCTAATTTGGAAGTATCTTTCAGAGATGTATCATTTTAGTAGAAAGTAGTATGGACTGGGGAATGTGGTTTTAATTTTATGTAATAGTCCGGTGTGCCACACATTGTCAAAGGCTTGTGTTATATCTAGGAATGCCGCTGTACAAAATGTTTTCTCCTCTAGACTAGTTGCAGTTGTATTTACTATTCTATGTGTTTGTTGAATAGTGGAGTGGCGTTCCCTGAATCCAAATTGGTAGTCAGGTATTATAGTTGATAAGTCTATGTCAGCTCTAATTCTGGCGAGTAGCAGTTTTTCAAATAGTTGTGATAGCGTGAGTAACATGCTAAGTGGTCGGTGTGAGCTGATTTCATTGACTAGTTTTCCAGGTTTGAGTATCATGATGATATGAGCAAATTTCACTGGGATATACGATAATCCCAGCATACTATTGAATATTGTTGTCAATAGAACTACTGCTTTTCGTGGGAGAAAATGGTTCTATAGGTAATGACATTTGGCAAGGTATGTTCAGAAAATGTTCGATTTCTTCGTCAGAGTTTCTGTATGGAGGTAGAGTGAATACTTTTTCGAGGTGTTCAGCGAATGCTGTGGCTTTTTCGATATCGCTTTTTGCCCAGCTTCTGTCTGGTTTCCTTATTGGCGGTATTGTTACTTGCGGTCTTTCGAATTTTTTTGTGGCTTTCCAAATAGTATGATCGTCTTTGGACAGTGAGGTGACGTAGTGTTCAAACGTAGTGTTTCTTACTTTTTGAGGGTATTACGTAATTTCCTCCTTAGTCTGTTGTAAATCAATCTGTCTTCGTTATTTCTTGTCCTGTGCCATCTAGCCCTTGCTCTTCGTTTTTCTGTTACTAATTCTCTAATATGGAGCTGTATGTTTTCCGTTTTTGTGGGTGTTTCTATTGGCGTTGGTGTTGAGTGCCAGGCAGCTTGTTGTATTAGGCTAACGAGAGTTTGTGCTGCTTCATCTAGTTGGTCGGTATTTTTGATTCTTATTTCCAGACTTATGTTTTCTTATATGAAAGCTTTGAATTCTTCCCAATTTGTTTTTTTTTTTGTTGTAAGGTTAGGAGTAGGTGAGATGTTGATTATGTGCGAGCTTAGTGTTGCAATGACTGTTTGATTCAATTTGCATATAGTTTGGCGATACACCCCTCAGAATGAAGAAATCTAAGAGGTCTGGTAACTTGTTGGGGTCGGTTGGCCAATATGTCGGTTCGCCAGTGCTAGGATAATTACAATTCTGTGTAGTTTTTCTGTTTATTTTTTATTTAGGAGGTTTCTTCCTTTTGGTGTCGTCAGTCTCGCGCCCCATACTGTGTTTTTTGCTTTCCAGTCTCCGTCAATTATAAATCTATTGCCTTGAGATTGAACGAATTCTTTGTACTCTTCAGGAGATATGGCATGTCTTGGAGGGCAGTAGATCGCAGTAATTTTGAAGAACCACGGGCTTGCATCAACTTAGACACTGGCAGCTTGTATTGTTGCAGTTTGGTGATGTACTAGCTCATGATGCGGTATTGTACTTCTAATTATGACAGCAGCCCCACCGTGTGCAGTGTTGTCAGGGTGGGAGGTGTGGTAGATTTTGTACGAGGGAATTTTAAACATAGTTCTTGTAGTGAAGTGTGTTTCTGATATCAGTACTATGTCTATCTTATGTATTTTAAGGAAGTTTTCTAGTTCTAATTTGTGGTTTAGTAGCCCATTGGCATTCCAAAGGGCGATACGCAATGATTGTAGTTTGAATTTAATTAATTTTTTGGATAACAGTACTCAGCATGTTTAATATCATGCTGTTTTGGTTGATTAATTGACTAAATGTAGCTTTGAACTCGTTCAAAAACGTTGTTAGTTGTTCTGTGATATTGGTATTTGCTGATTGTTGATTTTGTGCTAGCGCTTGCGAGTATGGCATTTGTTGATTGGGGAGCGCCTGTATCGAAGGATGGTTATGGTTTAGTTGAGGGAATTGTTTGTTATCATGTATGTTAATGTTTGTGTTTTGTTGGTACTGAGCATTATTTCGACGTTGTGGTTGTCCATTTTTGTTTCTAATATTTTGTAAATTTAAGTATACGTCGCATCCCTTATAGTTGGCCGGATGTGCATCCCCGCAAAGTCCACATCTCGCTGGGGTGTTAGAATTCTTCTTGCAAAGAGCTGTGTTATGCTCGTTTCCGCATTTTACGCACATGAACGGTCTAGTGCAATAAGCCTTAGTATGTCCGTAGCTCTGACATCTGGTACATTGGGCAATGATGTTCTTTTTCCTTGGGGCTTCTACTGCTATTATAGTATTGCATATAAATTCAAGATTGTAAATGTTGTTATTATTTTCTTTTGGTTCTAAATCCACGAAATGCAGGGGAAGTGGCTCTTTGGTGGCACGATGTCTTATATTTATCACATTACGTACTGTATGTTCGTATTTTTCTATTTCAAGTTTTATATCTTCTGTTGGTATTGAGGGATGCAGGTTTCGAATCACCACTCTGTAGGCTCTTTCTTCTTTCAGCTGGTAAGTGTGATGTACGATGTTATCTTGTTTGAGGAGTCTGATTAGTCTTCGATAAGAGTCTGCTGTGGTTACATTGATTTTTATTGTACCATTTGATTGTGTCTTGCAGTAGTACTGTTCTTCCTCTACTGCTGCTGTTAAGTAGTTTACCATTTGTTTATAGTCAGTAACCCCGTAGATAAAAATGGGTGGTGGTTTGTGGTTTCTTGTTTTATCTTCATAATCTGTCATTGTTTTATCGGTTTCATTGGTTAGTGAATCATTTTCTGGGCGCTGTTAGTTTTTCAAATCTGTTTTGGGTCTTAAATTTAAAAGGGTTTCTCACCTGTGTTAAGTCCGGTGAGCGCTTATTTCTTTTCCTTTTCTTTGTAACCTGCCAAGGCTGCTTGTTTGCTATTTCCGGTTCATTTTTAGTTGTTTCTACAGAATCTTCTTCGGTGTCGATTTCAATGTTGTTACTTAAGTAGGCTGTACTTGTTGATTGTTGTGCTAGCTGCTGTTTTGTTTGTTGGTGTATTTGATGGATGTTAGTTGAACATGCTGGGTAGCTGTATTGTTGCATTGGCATCGTGTGGTGGTTAATTTGCTGTGCTTGCTGCATGGGAATTAGATTTGCGAATGCGTTGTTTGTTGTGCTGGTTGTTGCATTTTTTGTTGTAGCGGTTGTTGCATCAGTTGCGGTGGAGTCATGTTATAGTTAATACCGTATGTGGCTTGTGGTGTCGGTAACATTGTTTTATCTTAATCACTAAGTTTTGTTCCCGAACTCCTGGTGTTTTTATGTTTCATAACGTTTATCAATTGAGCTTCCGGGCTATTTACAAATGCTTAATATATTGTTTTGTTATATTTTATTCTGCGCACTAAAAAATGTGGAACGCTTCACGATTTTGCGTATCATCTTGGCGCAGGGGCCATGCTAATCTTCGCTGTATCGTTCCAATTTTAGTATACTTATTATTTAAACATATAAACTTTAAAGCTTATAAAAACCTTGATATTTGACAAATTAATTCAGAATGTTTGTGTGAAAAAGTTGCCAACGTGATGGCATAAAAACTTTTGGGAACAATGAATTTTCCGGTTGAATTTCTAAAACATTTTCAACTGCCCTCATACAAATATGCATACTGCATTCATTTCCTTATAAATAATAATTACAAAACCTTATTAATTTCGAATATTATAATAATTTTAATTATGTTAGATTAGGGTCATTTCTTTAAAATGTTTTTTGTACCTTTTGGGTTCGTTTTTGGCTTCTATTGTTTAATTTTTTATAGATTATTTTATATTTGTAAGATAATTTAATATACTGTTGGTTAATTATCACAAAGGATTAACTAAATTTAAAAACAATGTTGAGAGTCGCATAAAAGCTCCTAATAGTGACATTATAAAAATTATTTAGTTGGTAAAATAGTACATAAAATAACTTTTACTATATAAATAATTCTTTATTTTTTTGTTACGGTATATCTAGTATATGGCATTAATGGCTAAAAACCGAAGTATTATGTTATATTATTACATAGCTTGTAAAGTGAAGGTATTATCAACTGCAAGCTGGTCTACATGTTAAATTAATATATGTTTTATTAACAGATACGTCACTATCGTTTCATTTAAAAAACATTGTGCTAATATTTAACACATACACAAAATAAATAATATATTAATTTTGCAAGAAATGCAAATGATACACGATTGAGTAAGTCATAATATTATTTTTCTATTTTTGTTATTTTTTATTGAACCATTTAAGACTTCTTCTTTTGTTTTTTACTTGAGTTTTAATTCCATTTGTTATGGCTGAGAAAAAGGTTGGGTAGCAATAACACCACAGTGTGCTACAAGCAGTGGGAAATATCAATGTTAAGGGGAAGTTGAAATAATAAAATTTATTATTATATTGTTTTGTTGTAAAGTATTCATTTTAGAGACTAAATTAAGTAGACTGCAAAATATGATAAGATCTTTAAATATACTGAAAGTGGGTCAAACTTTTAAAATGATAACTACTTGCTCTATAGTCTGCTTTTAAACCATAATGACATTTAAATTGGGATCTATATTTTCTTTGTACTATTAATACCATATATATGATTAATAGTTTCAATGTTGTTAGTGTAAACATTGTCTATAATGTTTTGAAGTTGATTGGCAAATAAAAATAAAATGCTCAACTGTGTATCTGTTTTTTACAAATATATTAAAGAAGATTGAAACCAAATTATTTATATAATAGGTGTACACAAAAATTTATAGTATTAAATGAGGCATAGTAAAAAATTAAGCTTAAATTGTAGTTTGTTTAGTTTTTATAACTATACATAACATTTAAGTGGTGAAAACATCACTATAATATCATTACTTTAGTTAGAATTTAAATTTTTGTGAAAGTCTCAGGCTTGTCAAAGTTATATTAATATCTTAGCGGGAGAAATGTTTATTTAACAAAAAATTTTTAATAGAAAAGCATTTATATATACAAAATATTACTTAATAAAAGTTCTTAACTTCTTGTTTATTATTACATACAATTGGAAAAAATATAAACTATTATTTAGTGAAGAGATGTATTAAACCATACTCTAAAATCAGAAGACTCAATGCTTATATTCTTATCCATATTTCTGGTTTGTTTAAAAAATATAAATAAAATGCTTGATTCTCTTGAAAGTATGAAGTTTTGTCTATTGTCGACGAAGGTCCGTTGATGGTGTATGTTATGAGTGCAACATATGTATCTACATAGTTTTCACTGTTATGGTATCAAAAAAAGTCAGGCTAATTAGAGTAGTAGAGGTAACAGTCAGTATACGAAATATCCTCCCTCTGATAGACTGCGTTTACGAATTAATTTTGAATAAAACTTGACATTTTATACTATTTTTCGATAAAACTTGAACAACTTAGATATGGAAAGAAGCAATTCTGAAGCCCTGGTTTAAAATTGTCTGCAAATTGTTCTATAAAATCTCCGTTTGTAAATAACATTATTTGATAGATTTTCATGGATTACTAAACAGCTATTTGATTTTTACCTGCTATGGGGTTTTGAACAACATTTTTATAATTGTCCTCAAATAAGCCAATTTGAACAAAGCTTTCATATACATGATAAATCCTTCAACAACTTGATGGTTCTGAATGGAATCGTCTTTTAAACTTCCTGCGTACTATTTTTGGAGAGCTAAATTTTGTTAGGCTTCCCATTACATAGGGTTATAGATACAATAATTGGGAACATTCAAACATTAATAATTATTTACAAAAAACTACTTGATATAAAATCCCTTATTCTTGTAGATTTTATAGACATGCTTTGGCCAACTCTCAAGTGCTTTGTTGATAAGTTCTTGAGGCAACTTTTCCGAGCCTTCTTAAGAGCTCTTTTAAGGCTAGCAGTGCCTTGAGTTTTGACATTACAAAGACGTTTTTGAAGATATCCCCAAACGAAACAATCCACCGAAGCAGCATTCGGAATCTTGGGCATCCACTTATCAGGTGTGACGGATTTCATCTGAGGGCTCATCCATTTCATTGTGCACTTGGATGGGTGACTTGAAACCAAATCTTGATGAAAGATGTAGTCACCATTTGGATAGAGTCGCCGAGTATCTATGGCTAAGAACTTCTTTAAAATGTAGTCACAATAGTATTTACTATTGACTTTAGAATTCGGTTGAACAAAATGAAGATCAGTCTTGCCGTTCCGCTCAAACTATGAATTCTTTTGCAAACGATTCTTTTCGGCAGAACTTTGAAAGTTTCGAATTATTTTCGCTTCTCTTAACGGATTGAATTGTTTTTTTTGGGCTTTGACTTTAGCCAATCGAAACCAAGCCTCTTTCGTTAGGATGACTTTCTTCCACTTTTGGTTGTTCAGAATCTTGTAAAGACCATATAAGCTTGCCCTTTTATCGCGATGTTGGCGGCCGTCAAAACATAAACTTTTGCCTTGATTCTATTCTTTTTGTCGAGGATTTTGTTGATATGATAGCTGATAGTCGCTTGGCTGGGTTTTAGAATGTTGACCAAGTGTTCTTGTGTCGGCAGATTCTTTCTATTCGTCTAAATTTTTGAGGTCTTGATTTGAAAGTTTGTGGTTAATGAGGCATGATCTTGAAAAATTTTTCGGCGTATTCTTATTTCGATTCTTGATGTTATAGATGAGTCATTTACTTATCTTAATGTCTTGAATTTTAAAGTGATCAATTATCCTCGATTCTGAACACGTGGGCTCTAAAAACTGCCGAACGCGCCTCTCAAGTTTGGGATCAACTTTATAACGTCCCATTGTTTTGATTTGAAGAAATTTTAATTAATAAACAACGAAGGCATTGTTTTGGACAGTTTGATACCTTTTTCGGTGAAATATGACAATTTATACATAAATGATTAAAGTTTGAATTCGTCTACATATCCTATCTATAAACGTCTATACTTTCCTTTCTTTCAATATTAACTCGTCACTCATAAAATATACTTGGATTAAAAATATTTTGTAATATAGTTTAAACGTATTGAACAAATCCTCAAATCTGTTTATAAGAAATTACAAAACTTTAATTTTGTGTTCCGTAATTACTCAAAATACTGAATATTTAAAGTTATTTTTGGTCAAAATAGGTTAAAATAGGTGGTATCAATTTATTTCAATTTTGATTTTTTTAGTAACATTTACAATTTTTCATATTCCGTAATATTCATATTTTCTATACAAGTCACAGTTTCTTACATTGCTTTGCTATTTACATTTTTATACTTTAAAAGTAGAAATGTCGTTTTTCAGTGATGTACAACATCAAGAGGTCGCAGTACTATAACGGTTATAATTTCGTACACTCTGTATAATTAATTATTGAACAGATCTGCACGTTATGAAATTAACTAGTATAAATAGCTTGTGCTTACTTATTTATGAAAACTCTATATATGTATATACCTAGAACATAAACAAATTAACCTAGAGGGAAATTATCAGATATATGAAGTGATTATAATGTGTACACATTTTAATCATTTATCGGTTGTGACATTTAAATTTGTGGTAATTACTGCCACCCCGCCTGCAATACGGAAATTGTCCAGATGTTTTCCAAGGCTCTTTATTTTTATCGTATTGATCCTCGTCTTCGCTTACCATTTTGTGCAGTAGCATTTGTTTTACTTTGCCCGGTGCAATTTACCTAAAGCTTTTGTGTTCAACTGAGTTTCCTGAAGCAATAAAAAAACAGAGAAATAAAGACATTGTAATTATAATTGTTTAAATTGAGTTCTCTACAATTCCAAAACAATGCTCAGCAGCTGTATAACTGGAGAATAAATTAAATACCGTCATTATTATATAAACATATTTAATAACTCTTATGATTCAAATATAAGGTTTACTGTGTTCTTATTAGTTGAAGAGATTTGGTTATCAAATGATTATAAAAGTCAGCAGACAGAATAAGATAGAATATTAAAAAAACCAAATTTTAAAAACCTACATAAACCACTAAATTAAATGGGTGTGTACACATCATCCATACTTATATATAAAAGGCGATGTGTTGATTCGTTACACTTGTGCGGCCGTGTGCAAAACCTTGATTGCCAGAGTAACGCGTTCGGGGCTACGCGAAAATACACGAACGATCGTCGTATCTTCAAAGCACACTGCAATTTTAAAAACTTAAATTAAAATTAAATTATTTATCCTACTGTTTTAGTTTTTTCTGTTCTTTTTTGCAAATAAGCATTCTTTGGTATGGAACGGGTACAAACAGCTGGTCACCACAGAAATTACATGAGAAAACGAAGAAGTGAGCAGACTGCGGATGAAAGGGCAGCAATAAATGAAGCGAGGCGACGTATATGTGGCGAAACAACTCCGGAGGGAGTTAAAGTAGAAAACCAAGCAGGACGACAACAATGTTCTCAAAGAACATCAGAAGAAGTAGCTAGAGAGAATGAAGCAAGACAACAGCGAAGTTTACGAAAAAACCCGGAAGAAATAGCAGCAAGAAACCAAGCAAGGCGATTGCGACGTTCTCAAAGAACATCGGAAGAAATAGCTGCAGCGATAGTAATGATTGCTAAAAAAGTTCGTAATACTTGCATAGCAGCCAAGCGTAGCTCAAGTCCCATTAATACAATCCTTTAATGCATTTAATGTGTTTGATATAAATATTGTATATTAATTATAGTAACAAGATTACGGTTTAGATACCAAAAAATGTAAAAATGCTATTCTTGGTTGGATGTGCACTTTTAAATACGATATCCATAATACCAAAGCGAAAGAAGTGAGTTGCAAAGATTAAATATAAATAAAAAATAATTTTTAAAGAAAATTTTTTTTTATAACATCCCATTTATTTGTAACTGTACAAGTACATTTAGCAAAGTCATGTGATAATTAAATAGACATGTAGAAGCATGCTCAGCAGAATACTTCTATAACAGATAAGCTTATAGGCTTTGTGTGACAAACGGGAAAAATCTTACAAACTACAACTTATAACTAGTCTTAAAGTAAACTAAGAATTCAAAATCTGGTTGGCAGATCGTTTGGCACATGTCGATGTAAACGCCTGTTGTCGCTGGGCGGATCCATAAGATCTATTGCGAGGATGTTGGGATGGGCGCTAAGTCGAGTACTGTATTGGGAGCTGTAACGCCTAATTTCGTCCTTGACTGTGGGGATACGAAGATCCTTTATGATAACCGTGTTTGGTACAAACCAAGGTGCGTTTGTTATCATGCGCAGCACTTTTCTTTGGAAACGCTCTAGAATTTCGATATTTGAAGTGGACGCAGTCCCCCAGAGTTGGATGCCATACGTCCAGATTGGCTTGATTATTGTTTTGTAAACCAGAAGTTTGTTGTCTAGCGAGAGTTTAGATTTATGCCCAATTAACCAGTACATCTTAGTAAGGGTTAATCCTAGTTGCTTCCGTTTTGTGAATATATGTTTGCGCCAATTAAGCCTTCTGTCGAGGTGTAGTCCGAGGTATTTCACATCATCTTGTTGTGGAAGTTGGCTATTGTTTAGATAAACAGGTGGGCACGTGTTTCTGCGAGTGGTGAAGGTTATGTGAACGAATTTGGTGTCATTGGCTTTAATTCTCCACTTTTTCAACCAGTTTTGGACTGCACTGAGGTTAGTTTGTAGTTTCTGCGAGGCAATGTTGGGATCTCTATCAGATGCTAAGACTGCAGTGTCGTCGGGAAAGGTTGCTATCAAAGTTTATATAACACATATAATAGTGGTCCGAGAACACTTCCCTGTGGCACACCGGCGTTTATTGGAAAAGTTCCGGTATATTCGGTTTCAAACTTTACCAGGAAGGATCTATTATTTAGGTAAGATTTATGGATAAGGAAGTGGTTTAGAGGAGAAGTAGTCGCAACTTGTAGAGAAGTCCAACGTGCCAGACTTTATCGAACGCCTGAGTGATGTCTAAAATGCAGCAGAACAGTACTCTTTATTTTCAAAGGTATCGTTAATCCTTTGGACAACTCGATGTATTTGTTCTATCGTGGAGTGCATCCTCCTGAAGCCAAATTGGTGATTGGGGATTATATCATTGTTTTCCAGGATTGGTAAGAGCCTTATTAGTAAGAGCTTTTCAAACACTTTTGAAACAATTGGCAGGAGACTTATTGGCCGATAAGATGTAGGTTCGCTGGGAGGTTTCCCTGGTTTTAATATTAGAATGACCTGTGCCACTTTCCATTGGTCTGGGAAATACCCTGTGCGAAGGACTGCGTTGAACAGCTGGGTAAGATATTTAGTTCCGATGATAGGTAGTTCTTTAAGAATTTTACCAGTAATTAGGTCATATCCTGAAGCTTTCTTAGGGTAAAGAGTGCCAATGATTTCATCGACGTCAGCAGTTTTGAGTCGCTGGATTGGTAATTCTAGTTGATATGGGGACTCTAATTGTTGAATAATTTCTGCTTCTTCTTCGGGCCTATTATCTGATTGGTGTGGCTGGAAGACGTTTGTTAAATGGTTGGCAAAAACACGTGCTTTTCCAGAATTTGTTCTGGCCTACTCTCCTTGAGGTGTCCTGATGGGCGGGAATGTTTTTTATCTGTTTTAATTTTCTAGTTGTCTTCCACAGAGAGTAGTCGGTAGCTTCAGTAGCTGTAAGTTCTTCTAAGAAAGTCTGGATGCATTCGTTTTTGTTTTTGTTTAGTATTTCTTTTAGTTCTTGTGTGACTGCATTGAGTAAACGTTTGCTTTCAGGTGTTCTCAGTCTTTGGCATTTCTTGCGGATTCTTCTCTTTTCAAGAATTTTTTGCTTGATTAATATAGGACAGTCATAAGCTGTGGTAATCGCTGATTGCTCAGGCGTTGAATTCCAGGCTGCCCATTGTATCGTATCATTGAAATGCTTAACAGCATGTTCTATGTCTGTTTCAGTCTTAAGAAATACGTTTAATGTTAGTTTTTGATTAACTAGGATTCTGAAGTAGTCCCAATTTGTGTATTTAGTACATAGACACGGTTGTTTTCTCTACTTATTACTTTTGTTGAAAGTGAAACTAAGACTGGGGAATGATCCGAAGATAGGTCGAAACAAGATCGAGCGATAATGAGGTCCTGTGGGATACCTTTTGTAACACAGAAGTCTACAAGGTCTGGTTGTTTATTCCTGTCAGATGGCCAGTAAGTGGGTTCACCAGTAGAGACATGTTTCAAAATATTGCTTTCTATAGTTTTAAGTAGCTCGCGTCCTTTGGGTGTTATAATTCGAGATCCCCAATCGGTGTGTTTGGCGTTGTAATCGCCTCCTGTAACAAACCGTCGTCCTAAGGTATTATAGGAATCCTCGAAATGCTCCTGTTTTACTGTATGGTTAGGGGGGAAATATACTGCTGAAATTGTTAACGAACTGGCTGAATCTTCTATGGACACACTGGTTGCTTGGAGAAAAGGTTTGCTGTAACTGCTTAGTTGGTGGTGTTTTATTGCGTTCCTGCTGGGTGATTAGTATTATAGACATTGTAGTTGGGAATTTTTAAATAATTTCTTTCTGTAAAGTGGGTTTCAGAAATTAGCATGACGTCAATATTGTGAATTAGTATAAATGTTTTTAGTTCTTCAATGTGGTTGAATAGGCCATTGGCGTTCCATAAGGCGAGTTGTAAGTTTTAGCCATTATGTGAGTTTGGAGAGCACGGTTGTCAGGAGGTTTAGTAGGGTTCCTATTTGGTCGAACATGTTTTCATCATGTTTTTAGATCTTGAAATTCATTGGATTGGTGATTAGGTTGATTAGTGTTTGGAAGATGCATTATATTGGCGGGGCGTGAGAAGGTTGCTGGGCTTCATTTACTGCATGAGCGTATGACAGTCCTGGTTGAAATTGTTGATGACGTATGACTGATGCAGGGGAGTATACTGTTTTGGTCTAAGCGGTGGAAATTTTTCTTTTGAAGTTCTTTATAGATTATACATCCCTTATAATTGGCAGGGTGATTACCCGCACAGGACACATCTCACATCTTTGGATTTTTCTTTGCGTTGACACTGCGCAGTAGGGTGATCGCCTGTACATTTTACGCATCTGGGTTTTAAATGGCAGAAATTTTAGTGTGCCGTATCTTTGACATCTCGCGCACTGAGCGATTTGTCTTTTCTGTTTCGGAGGTTCAAATTTGATTTTGCACTGTTGTATATACTCAACATTGTATATATCTTTATTATTGGTTGCTGATTTTAATTCAATAAAGAACATTGGAAGTGGTAATTTTGTTCTGTACTGTTTGACGTTCCAAATATTCGTGACCGTGTGCCCTAATTTCTCTATTTCAGCTTTGATTTCTTGGGTGCTGATGGAGTAGTGCATATATTTTAATACTACCTTGTAAGTTCGTTCCTCTTTTAATTTATAGGTGTGAAATTCAGTCTGCTTTTCATTTAAGGCTTTTATTATGACACCATAATATTCAGCCGTTTTAGATTGAACTTTTACTTGATTTTCAGAGAGCTTTAATTTCATATTGCTGTTTTGCGATTTGGTCTAGGAGTTTAATAAGCGGAGCAATACTTATAACACCATTTATAAAAATTGGAGGAGGTTTAGGGGAATTTTCAGAACTTTTAATTGATTGAGTATCCTGTTCTTTTTCTGCTAGAAACGAGTAACGATTAGAGGTGGAAGGTGGATTTAACCAATACTCATTGTCTTTCGAATGTTTGGCTTTTAGTTCTAAATCATCCACAGGATTTCTACTTCTTTTGTATACAACTTTGTTCCAAGGATTATTTCCTACTGGTTGCGATAAGAATGTAGGGGTTTCAGGATGGTATTAGGGTTGTTGATAGGGTTGGGAATAAAACATAGTTTGTTGAGGCTGGATAAATGAATTACCTGGCATTTGCGTTTGTTGGAACTGTGTGGTGTACATCTGGGTTTGATCAGACGTTATCATTGGTGTATGTAGCGCCCTGGGCCTGCTGCTACTTGTGAGGATGGAATCCCCGGGCGCGGAGGAATGCCATATCCTCCTACACATATGATTTATTGGCGTAATCCTGTTTGCAGTTTATAAATACCAAAATAAACTATTGCAATAAACACTCGCGATAAGTCGAGGCCGGTGCACTGATAACACAGCCGCGCACGGAATGTCTTTCCTCTTTGAATTTCAAATCGGAACTTTAAAGAGATAAATATGTCACATCAAGAAACTACCTGGAACAAGTTTGTATACGAAAGTAATAAAAAAAACTATAAAATACTATAAATAATGTAAAAGTAAAATAAAAAAGCTATTTTTTAAATAATGGATATTTATCTACAGAATTAAACAAAACATAATAAATTGAAAACATAAATAAAAAGAAGAAATCCTAATATCGAGTTTCCTGGCATCACTATGAAAGAATATCATAATGATAAATTATACAACAAATATTTTAATTGAAAGGAGGTTAAGAAAAATGGAAGAAAGTTTGAAAAAGATGGTTTAGGGTATAAAAAGAAAATTATGGTAATCTGCTGGTTGATTTTCCAGCAAGATTTCCATGGATTTGTGAAATTACAGTTTTAGAATATTTTATATGTTAAAAATGTTTTAAATTATATCAATAAATAAATTCCCTATACTTAAATTATTTTTTGCTGATTTCTGAAATTCTTGCAATAATGTTTTTGTGATGTAGTCTATTAATCGTAGATAAACCGCAGTTATTCAATTGAAACCATTTGTATTTCCCCTTTTGGTTCTACACATAACAGTATTTGTTTTGATTTTCTTATAATTTTGTAAAATTACCACCTCCTGCGTATATATACGTTGTAGGCATTACATAAAAAGAAGTATTGTATTTATTATTATTTTTACAAGAGTAATAATGTTAATGTAATTTTAACTATTTTATATATATAATAACATATTTTATTGACGCTTGTTAATTTCTTTCGTTCCTCGTGTGATATATTTTAAATCTGGACGCAGTCTAATGTGACGATCAGTACATCAACATCTGTTCTCTTTTTTGTCTATTTTCGCAACATATTACACAACGTTTTGTAGGTTTCTTTTTCCTCGTTAAGAAGTATTAGACTTGGGAAATGTAGTTCCAACGATCCTGAGAGTCTTGGTATATTTACTTTTCTTCCACAAACCTCTCTTCTTGTAGTGTATTGTGCATATATTCTCCCAAATCTAATAAAAACTTAAGGAGGCGTTTTCTTTCTCCTAGTTTTTTATGTAAAATATATGTAGACGCAAGTCACATTCAAGAAATTTCTAAATATTTTCATATTTTTTAGGCGACATCTTGCTGACGTGCAAAAATGAAGATAATTATCGGCCAAGCGAGCACCGCTGATATTTGAGTTATAATTATCACTACTTTTGGATTTTCCGCTATGAACTATTCTTTAACTTTTACTAATTTTGTAT
This sequence comes from Sinelater perroti, assembly GCA_036346155.1. Taxonomy (NCBI): domain Eukaryota; kingdom Metazoa; phylum Arthropoda; class Insecta; order Coleoptera; family Elateridae; genus Sinelater; species Sinelater perroti. The sequence goes on from JARFIY010000374.1 coordinate 267,249, forward strand.
TGTTGCCGTTAATCGTATTGCTTATTACTAAATCTTTTTTATCTCTCCATTTCATTATGATTTGTTTCCATTTGTGCTACGAGTTCTTTTTTGTACTTTTTAAGATTTTATTTTAAACTAAATTTCTTTCTTTTTTGATATCATCGTTCTAACGCAGTCAGTTTAATAAAATATAAAATTAGGCAAAAAAAATTAAAAACAGGCACTTTTCAGATAAAAACAATCTCACTAATATCTTGAAGTAAAGAAATAAAAATCGCTAATTTTCGAAAGTTTTATTTATACTGGTTTTTATTTACACGTAAAAATAAGGCGCTACTATGTATTTCTCTAAATTATTTTCTGTAAAATTTGTTCTTCTATCAGTTAAAATGTTTATGTTGTGAAAATGAACGTTCCACACCACAAGAAGTGATGGGCGCGTATTTAAACAGGATACTTCTTTAGGGGACGAGCTATCTATTATTCGTACACCCTCTCTTTTAAGAGCATTCTTGATGTTAATTTTTTCTAACCTAGGTTTCTTCCAGAACCATAATAATTTTCTGACGAATTTCTTCTCCCTTGACTCCAGGAAAGTTTAATGGAGCTTGATTCACTAACTTTGAATTAGGCCTATGTCTTTGCACTCCGATTCTTCCTTTTCTTCGCACAAGTGATCTGCAATCTGTGAAAAAATAAAAACAATTAAGGTTTCGAAATAGACAGATCTAACATTTGCCTAAAAAAGAATTTGAATATGTACCTTTTTAATCTCTCCAAAATTCTTGTTGTAATATAGAGCCGCCTTCAGCCAAGTTCCCCAACAAGTGATGACGGGAGCTGGAGGAAGGAAAGTCTCGGGAAGCATAGTTTTAAAGGTAGCGCACCTACTGGCGGCTTTTAGATAAACTTTTTTATCTGCTGAAATTAGAGCATTGGCATCGGGGAAAAGATTTCTAATTTCTTCTGTCACGCGATGTATGTCATGGGCTAAGCACGTTAAATGTTAAAAAAGCATTAAAGCATTTCCTGCTTTTACCATGTAGGGGGTTGCATCTGTTACCAGCAGTAAGAGGCGGTCGTCCCGGTCTTCAGGTCACAAAATTTCTATTGAAATTAAACGGAAGGAGTAAATTAAATTTGTATAGTTAGTTCTTTTGAAATCTATTTATTGAATGCCGCTTTTATTGTACTGGGCTATCGAGGCATGATTTGCAGCATCCAAAAATTTTGATAAAATAAGACAAGGTTTTGTGCCATTTGAAGAACGGCCACCAGCCACAGCATTTACAAAATATCGCCCAAGAGCGTCCGTGCTCTCATCAATCGAAAGCCAAACAGGATTTTCACCTACTTCCTCTCCAATGAATGTTATTACCTGAATTTTTTAGGAAAAAAATTGTATTTAGTACCATCTTTGATATTAAAACACGTTATCTATGTACTTACTGTGTCGTACATATTTTCAAGGTAATTTTTTCGAAGCCTTGATTCGTTCGGCATTGTTTTTGCTAAAAAATGCGAAATACAAGATTTGATAACTTGGACCACGGAATATTGGCAGCTATCAACGCCACGCAAAGATCTTTTGAAAATGTATGCTGATCCAATGATTTTTTTTGTATAGTAGTCAAAAGCGCTTGTGTTAACTTTTTGAGGTTTCTGAATTTTTAGTTTGTTTCAGATGCCATGCCGAGCCTGGATATTAATCCACGTAATACTTTTTTTTATTTTTAATGTATTAATGAAATTGTTAATTAATTAATATGGTGCTTGCGTATTTTAGAAGATTCAGACACTGCAAGTGAAATTCAGAATTAAAAAAATGCAAATGTACACTTATCTTTTTACTACAGACTTTACAAAAAATAATTTTTTCATCAGTTGTGTAGACATCATTTACAGAAACCTATTGCTTCAGATACGAACAACGGCTTTCTTTAACTCTCGGCATTATTCGACAAAAAAAATTTCACAAAAAAATGCGAATAAAAACAAAACAGAAATTCATAACACTCACTTAAACAAACCGCTCTGCTTGACACAGAGTTGCACACACAAATACGGCAGAACGCAAAATGCAACTTTGGCATACGGATTCTTGTTTGGAATAGATCTTGTACTTCTCGGAAAAAATGTTTACTTTATGAAGGGAGTGACCTTTGCGTTATCGGTTTTCCCGTCATTAGTGACTCACGCCTAAGAAGGCAGTAAAAAAGCACCTGGTCGCTTGTGAACAATGTACCTATTAACCCGTTTTAAAATTCCGAAAAAAATTTTGCGTCTTCAATTTTTTAAAAATTGTTATACACCGGAAAAAAGGCACATGTTGTTATAAATTGTCAATTCAGGCAAATTTTAGGGAAAACCCTTCAAACAGGCAATTTTCGGCAAAATAAAATGTCTGTAGAAGCATCCCCGCCTCTGAAAACGAATTTATAATTTATTAAAGTAAAATATCAATATTTATTAGAAAAATAAATAGGAAAAATCCGGCCTTTATTAATTAGTTTATCAATAACTGGTATAATAATTATAAGGGTATAAACAATAACCCTTGTTTATAAGTGATAATTTCAGTACGATCCTACTGGACACGGGTTTATGAGAGCAAATCAAATTGTTGTATTGGGTACAAGAGCCAGTATATAATATAAAATATACATAACTCGCCTCACTTTTGCATAATGCAAATATTTTCATCCTCTGTCCTTTTGAGGAAATAAATTATTTCCAGTTGAACCGACTTTTCCACCTAATCAGTGATTCATCAACGCTAATTTTCTTATTAGAAACATACATACCTAATCCGTTAAGTGATAATATTTGTTTTGTTTTTTGTCACCACACTCCTGGTTATTTACAGTGGAAGAATTTGAGCAGCAAATAATATATAATATTTAAAAAAGGTATTTTCTGGCTTCGTAAAATGTAATTTACACCCTGGCTTTATGTAGATTCCTCAAATAATAAGAAGGGCTAAAACTGTTCTCATTTTATCTGCATCAGTAGCTGACCATTTGTGTACTCTATGGCTTTATTTATAACCTCATCAGTAAAATAAGATTCAGAAAGTTGAATAGAGTTATCTTTGTTCAAACCAACAAGTTTTATACCAGAACCGTCCATAAAAGGAACTGTTGGACGTGAGATGCTTGAAGAAGTCTTTGGTACATCGAGTGGATCTTGTAACTGAACAGGTAAAACTTCATCTTTTTTGCTAGAACTACCAATGTTATTTTCTCAATGTTCTCAATAATGTCCTTTCTCTGAACTCTAAAATACTGTCTTTACTCTTTGCTTTCGCCTGTGTTTAATGTTATCCCCTTTTTTCATAGCCTAAATAAAAAATAATAATAAAATATCAATTTGGAGAAAGTACAATAATGTTTTAGCGTTGTTAAGAAACTGTAAAATTGATTAGTCTAATGTATCAAAACAATGTTACGACACTCGCCTTTCAGTAAGACATGCATAAAAAAAAGAGGTCTTAACTAAATAATTACAACTGCACCCATTATATAAATAATATGTATGTATAATACACAATAAAAAACCAGTCGCGACACCCACCTCCTCTTAAAAATTCGCACTCATCGAACAACATACGGCAACCAAACAAGCACACGTCTGCACGTATCGTGTACATACTATGTATAATACGCAAGCGAATGTATTTGACTTGGAAATAGTGTTATACACTATTTAATTTTATGGGAATATATGTTCTGTAATAGATATATTGATGACGATAAGATCCGTCATAGCCACTTAAGAGGTTAATTAGGTAAATGAATATGTTGTATTGTTTATGTTATTACACTAATTAGAACAAAATATTAACATGGATCTTTTTAATTATAAACATTATTCTTTGCTTTTGATACTTTTAATTCGCCAAAAACACTTTCTACTGTCCACTTAAAAACCGCAAAGCAATGATGAATTTAGGGGCTGATTGGAGAAGCTTTTAAAACGGGGATTATCTCAATGATCGAATAGTTAAGTCTCCAGAACTAAAGCAAGGACATGGAAATTATATAGGCCCTTAGATCCTGGCCTAGACCGACGCAATTGAATTTCGAAATGAGCCGGGAAATTGGTTTGACGGGTAGAGGGAGGAATATCAAAACACATTTGGGCAACCACGCGATAACAGTTCACCCTCGTCGGTTTAACGGCCTCTGTAATCCCGGGTAATGAGGATAATTTGGCGTACTCCACAGACCTCTTTTGCAACTCGTCGACCAGCACGGGCTCATTTTTACGGCCAGTTTATCTTATAATATTCAAATACCGCAGCTTCAGCAGTCCAAAGCGGAAGACTAGATTCGAATCCAGAGCCGAAGCAATCTCCTTTAATGTTTGGTTGTAAAGCTCCTGCAACAAAACCACACGTTATCATAGAACAAACACACGAGGCTCTTTGTTCCACGGCTTTGTGCGACAATATCGTGGGTGTCTTGTTAGTAATAGCAATTAGACACAAAAGGAAGTTTACAGCGCACGTGTAAATGGTTACCTTTGAATTTTTATGAAATCTCCACTTTATTTTACTTAATTTTAGTAAATTTAAAATTACGTTCAAACTATTCTACAAAAGATTTCAATAAATATTGTCACTCACAAATATATTTTTTATTAAAGTCATTTTTCTGGTGAAGATTGCTTTGACTATCTATATCGGTAAATTAACTAGAGCAATTAAACAACATAAGTGAAATTAATCGGTAGACGTTAATTTTAAAGTTAAATTTTTAAATTTTTTGTTTATTTTCTCTTATTTTATAACGAAAGATATTTTTTATTAAGACTCAAAATATGTATACAATCTATCCTTACGGATAAAGATATATGATATGATTAATTGTTCTATTAATAACAGCAACCTAATGATGAGTAAAGAGCCTTCCAATGAAGATTCTCTATAGTAGGTTATTAAGTAATTAACACTAACTTAAACTCATATACATTATAGGGTTAATTAAGTCAACTGATATTCTATAACATTTAAATTATTTTACATTGATATAGTTTAATCGAATCTCGTTTGAAGGTCCGACGGTTTGAACCTTTTCAAGCGTCTGGTTACAGCTTCGTCGTCTAACAGTGTGGCTGCCAGAATATTAGCATGCACCTGAAGTTTGGCACTATGAGTTACACTAAATTTTTTAATTTCATCACTTACTGATGGTATTTTCAGATCACTATGAATTAAAACATTTGGCACGTACCATGGTGCATTAACTATAACGTGAAGCACCTTATTCTGAAATCCTTGGATGATTTCTAAGTTGGAATTGCTAGCTGAACCCCATATCTCTATCCGGTACGTCCAGATCGGTTTCAACATGGCTTTGTATAGCAGAAGTTTACTTTCTAGTGACATCCGTGATTGCTTGCCCAACATCCAGTACATTGTTGTAAATTTAAGTCCTAGCTGCGTGCGTTTACTAAATATGTGTTTCTTCCACGTCATTCTCCTATCCAGGTGAAGACCAAAGTATTTTGCCTCATCTGCTTGGGGTATTTGTTAACCATTGAGCGTCACAGGAGGACAGTTTCCTTTTTTCAAAGTAAAGTTGACATAAACTGATTTTCCGGTGTTCGCTTTAATTTTCCATTTTTTAAACCAAATTTCGATGTCATTTAGATGAGCTTGCAGATTTTGTGTAGCAGAGGTAGGATTTGTATGTGATACCAAAACAGCAGTATCAACTGCAAATGTGGCAGTGAATGTTGTCTCGGAAACTGGTAGATCTGCGGTGTAAATCTGATTGGTCCCAACACACTACCTTGTGGGACACCAGATGATATTGGGAACAAGTTTGAGAATGCATCCTGATATTTTATGCAGTACTGTCTATCAGTTAGGAAGGATTTTAGAATAATATAGTATGGATATGGTAGTGGTAATTTCATTTTATAATATAGTCCTTTGTGCCAACCTTGTCGAAAGCTTGCTGGATGTCGAGAAACACTGCCGAGCAGTATTGTTTGGTTTCCAAACCTTGCATTATTTGTTTACTGATTCGGTGTACTTGCTCGGTTGTTCTGGGCATTTTACGGAATCCGAACTGATGGTTAAGAATTAGTTTTTTATCGTCTATAATTAGTTGCAGTCGTTTCATTAAGAGTTTCTCGAAAACTTTAGATAGAAGGGGCGACAAACTTATCGGCCTATATGATTCCAATTGCATTGGGTTTTCCCCCGGTTTCGGTAGCATTATTATCTGAGCTACTTTTCACTGATTTGGGAAATGTTGAATCTTAGAACTACATTAAAGATATAGGTGATAGCTTTTATGCATTTTTCAGAGACCTCTGAGGACTTTCCCTGTAATAAGATCAAAACCTGGACCCTTTTTTGGTTTTAATTCTTTATGGATTATTGTTTCGACTTCTGTAGTTGTGATAGGCTTAAGTGGTAGACTCATTTGATATGGTGTATCAAGTATTTTTTTTTGGATATCGTTTACATCTTGTAAATTGGTTTCAATATTATGCGGTCGGAGTACTTGTTGGAGGTGGTCTGCAAACGCGGCTGTTTTTTATATGTTACTTCTTAACCAGCTGCCACCTTCGGCTCTTACAGGCACAATTGTGGTCTGAGGTCTTTTGATTTATTTGTCGTCTTCCAGAGTGAATAATCCATGGCTTGTGTCGGGTCTAGTTTACTTAAGTAGTCTTGAATTGATTCATTTCTGAGTTTTGTTAGCACTTGCTTCAACTCTTTTATAATTTTATTTAGTCTCCGTTTATCGTCGGGGGAGTGTGTTAGATGCCATTTAGTTCGGGCTTTTCTTTTCCTGGATATTAGTTGCTTGACGTTGATTGGAATCTTGAATATGCGTTTCCGTTTGGTCGGGTGTCGACTGCCATGCTACTGTTTGAATTGTTTTGGTTAATGTTTCAACTGCTATTTCAATATCGGCTTCGTTTTTAAGTGGAAAGTCTAAGCTGATGTGTTCGTCTAATATATTACGGAATAGGTCCCAGTTGGTTATTTTGCTATGGAGAGAGGGTTCTTTTGGCTTTTCTAGTTTTTGAGCCTACATGTTTATTAGAACCGGTGTATGATTTTACTAAGAACTTTCTAGTGTTAAGACCTTTAATGTTACAGAAATCCAATAGGTCTGCTAATTTGTTTGGATCGCTAGGCCAGTAGGTATGTTGTTCTGTGGAGAGGTAACGAAATATTAGAAAACGTTAAATAGAAGTTGGACTGCTATTTTTGCTGTATGTAAGCACTTTATACAAGCTGGCCCAAAAAAGTTTCTTTTTAAAGTAGTCATAAAAAACAAAAATGTCTACTAAAAAAACTTTTATTAAACCAGAGAGCCAGGATTGTTACTATATACTCTTGATTTAAGATATCTCTACAAGAAAAAAGGAGTCAAATCAGGGCTGCTTGGAGGCCATTTTATATTACCTCTTATGGAAATTAATTTTTGGGGGGCAATTTTCACGAAGTGTGTAATGTTGTTTCATCCTGCTGAAACCATGTTCTTTGATTATAACCAGCAAAATTTTGAAGTTCAGGTGCTAAAAAATTGTTCAGCATCTCTACATAACGCTCTGAAGTCATCTGACGCTTTCCAGTAACGGCAGTTCTGTTTGTTAAAGTGGCCATTGAGGTGAAAATGTGACTCAGTTACACAGCTAACGAATTGAAACTTCTGACTGGCATTGTTGGGTTTTAATTTTTGCACCAATTGAATTTTACAGGGGCGCAGACCCAAATCTTTTTGCAGATTGCGGTGTAATGATGATCTACGCACATTCAAAACACTTGCCCGTTTACGAATAGATAGGACTGTTGTACGCTCTCTACGTTTTCGTCAGTTCTTGATGATCTTAGTTGTATCCATATTTGAACCGGTTTCTTCGAACTTACTGAACATTTTCCGATGAGAGAAACACTTGGCGCTTGACTTATATTAGGCAAATCATGATAACTGCTGAACTGTCTCCGTGCAATAAGCGCTGAATTATTGTTTTTGTAAAATTCTCCATAGCGACTATATTCCCGAAAGCCGCACTATCAATTGACATGTGCCCCGCGCCCCTCTGGTTCGTTGTGTTCACACAGTGAACCAATCAAATCAAAACTTTTTTTTTGGGACACCTAACATTTATAACATTCTCTACTATTTGGGTCAAACATTCTATTGCTTTTTCTATAATTCCTACTTGTCTTAGCAATAATAATAGTTTTCACTATATTACTTTCTAACTTTCTAAAGATTTTTATCAAAATCAAGCTCTCCTAAATGTTTGTGCCAATACATGATCTGATAAGAAGTTATTAATGCTTATAGTGTTATAGAAATAAGCAGTGTGCCACTCAAAAATATTATTCTTATAATTAAGATAGCAATTTCTCTTTTGAATCTCTTTGATATTGTTCTTCTTTTACTTAACGATGTTAAACTGTCTTATATTTATGCTTGCAAGATGTTTCACGGTTATATCTACATAAACAGGATGCCTTTTATTTTGTGCGTCCGTATAAATAATATTTTGGCAGATATATGGAAAATTGTTTCATTTTAAAGATAAATTTAAAGTTAAGGTTTTATTTTATTTTGAAAGCTATTTTCTACTCTAAATAGTTCTTTTATAACGTAATAAAGTATAACGTTAAAAGCAGTAATGGTCATCTGACGATACTACTTCGTTCATTGGAGAAGCTTTCTCTTTATTAATCCTGTAAGATAAGGTTTTTCGCTAGTCTGCGTTTAATGCCGACATAACTGATTAAAGCAGTGGTATTTTTATGATGATATTTATATTTTTGTTCAAAACTAGTTAAACATTTAACTGCGATTTCGAAGCTAGTGGACCTGTACCGTGCTCCAATGTCAGTGCCAAGGTGTCCCAGAAATCTACCTGCTGATTAAGGTCAGGCCTATATTATTTAATATTAGGTATTAAAAGGGCACGTATTCCCATTTCTGCTCGGAAAAGTAAGGACGTGTATCAGCGAGCTCCGCGAGATAAATAAATGCAATCTAATAAACCGAAAGGTCAATCTATGAATTTTAAATTTACGTTTAAGAGTTTGTAGACAGTAAGTAAACCGATTTTTGCCTATAAATGTATCAGTCGCCGTGGAGAACAAAATTTATGTTTTCATACATTCAAATACAAGTAAGATCTCTTTCTCAAAACCAGCTTTAGCGTGAGCACATACACAAAGTACAAACATATACAGTAGCCAACCATTAAACATTTATCCAATAATGAATGAAATGTAGCCGTAAATCTAAATTCTAAAGTTCAGTTCTAACAAATTACAACAGAAGAGGCAGAAATCTAGGATATTAAGGACAAACCACTTCAAAAAGGATAACTACTAGCTCAGACTTAGTCACAGACTTTCAGATGAAAATTTAAGTAAGATAAAGAAAGCTCTAAAATTTCATCTAAACCACCACCAATCCCTATACGAGGCGTAGAAAATATAAAACGCGTTGCTTAACAATTTAGCCAAGGATAAATATAAGATAAAAGTATTAAATAATAAAAAAATTAAAATACAACCTCTAAAAAGCACGGTATACTCCATAATAATTAAAGCGTTTGCAGATAAACTGGATCGGGAATACAGATATATAGATAGGGACCTATAAGCCTAAAGAAGAAAAAAGTTTTTAAGAATCTGCACCCAACAACTGAAATAAATAACGTTAAAAAAAAGCTGGCAAGACAAACCACACGAGGCAACAAACATATGGAATACAAAATACATTTATTGCTGAATATTAAAGTACAATTTGAGGCAGCACATGTTAAACATGAAATTCTCCAGTGTGCGCTGCCAGAAGCTTGGCCGCACAAAAAATTATTGTAAAAATAATCCGAGATGCCTCAAGTCCGCGGTAGCTACATAATTAGTGTATGGCACGGGAAAATAAAAAATGATAAAGTGCGCAAACTCTAAAAATATTATCGGACAAACACAAATGTACCTAAAATTAAGGAAATAAAAGAAAGATACAAAATATGTTGAATCAGAGTTAACATATGCTCATCAAACCCAAGGACTGAAGAGAAAATTACCAAATCACATGACTATAATACCTCCCACAAACGACTTAAATGACTTAAAACAAATTATGAGGAATAATATGGATAAAATGAGTACCTTAATAAATTTTATGTTAATGCTTGTTAACAAAAACAAATAAAGGTCCAAGACAATATGAAACTCCAATGGCCCGAGTCAACATGCCCAGAAAATAAAAACAATCTTACAAACATGTGACCTAGACATTTTTCTAATTTCATAAACGCACTTTACTAATGGGAGTCATATAAAAATACCAAATAATATCATATACAACACAAATCACCCAGAAGAAACGGCACATGAAGGTGCATCAGTAGTAATTAAACAAAATATTAAAGATCTGAATACAGACAATATACATATACATATACATAGATAATATAGGGAAAACAACAATACCAGCAATCTATTATCGACTACGGCACAACAACAAATAAAATGATAGAACCTCCTACAATTTAGGGTTAGGTAGTCATAATCTACTAATCTACACAATGTTTTTATATAACCTAAACTTTTCTGTTAGATTCAAATATTTTTATTGATAATTTTATAGAAAATTTCACGAGAAAGAAGGAACCATAATTATTTTTGTCAAAAATCATAGGCCTAATGGATGCAGTTTTAATGTCACAGTTTTCTAGCAACAATATTTTTTTATTTACTGGTGTCAAAGAAGTCTTTGTCTCATAAATATAATACCTTACATTATACGTTCAGCGAATACATATAGTAATAAATCATCATGCCACACCCATGAACCGCCCCTTAAACACAGAAAGATGTGCGCCGAAGCCAGGTTTACAATGTAGCATTTATAACAATATTTTATATTTACCTCTTTACGTTAAACAGATTAATCAAAATTTAAAAACTCACTTTTACAATACACACTATCATTAATAGCGAGATACAAACGAAATCGCCCCTCCTAACCACAACAAGTTAGCCGCAGCACTAACATACGAGTACGCAAAAGTGAGTCAGTATGTACCTGACTACTGAAATACCCGCACTTTTTCAAACCGGCCAATAATGGACAGTTATTTAAAATGAGCGAGAATTTTCGACAGTTTTATTACTATATGTATTCGCTGAACGTGTTATAGTACGTTAACTTTGAATAACAAAAAATGTCACAATAAAATTAATTTGTATTGGTCTATAAAAAATAGGTTACTTCAACTTGTCAAAACGTTGATAACTTTTTATAGTGGTATGACAATCACATAAAATAAAATATAATAAAGTTTACTATTTTAACATTTACTTTCTTACTTGAGAGCTTTTTGTAAGTGGTTTAGACTTCCAAAATTGAATGCCTAAATAAGTTTATTTTTGAAAATCTTAAAAACGTATGTCTTTAAGACAGCTACTCTAATTAAAAATTGCCTAGTTGTTCTGATCAGAATTTAAATAATTTTTTATAGCGGCATATCAGTCACATGAAAAAACTTAACATTTTAAAAAAGTTTATTATCTATACATTTACAGGTTTAAAAATTTTTTGTTAATTTTCATAGTTTATTTTGTGAAAAGCTCTTATAATGTTTTAGTTACCTCACCCTCTATGATTAGCTTTACCTCTATATACAAGGTATGTCCGGAAAGTAGTGAGGCTGATTAGGAGTCTTCGGGCCTGACCTGTCGTGGAGGGTAGCAAGTAAGCGATTTGACGCAACTTATTTGCCTTTGAGCCTTTACAGAGTGCCGAACGCTTGCAAAATGCACAGCTGTTTGATCATTGCATTAAACTTAAAAAATCCGCAACCGAAGCGCTTTCTATGATTCAAGAAGCTTACGGAAAGAGTGCTTTATCGAAAGCACCAATGTTTAGGTAGCATAAAGCGTTCAAAGAAGTAAAAGAAGACGTCGAGTTTGAATAACACCCAAGGTACTCATCAACGTCTCGTATTTCGGATAATGTTGATAAATTTTGACTAGTTTGGATTATTTTTTGCTTCGTTTTCAATTATTCAATTGATTATTCATATCTTAGTTGAAACACAGAAAAGAAATGGTGTAACGTGGAAGTAAAACTTTACTAATAATTTTGTTTTACTAATATATAAGCGACTTTCTAAATAGATATAGTGATTTTTCATTTGCGTATGAGATAATGAAACAAAAGGAACAAAAACTAACTTTATATCATCTGATGTCCTTTCCCGCTAAATATTGTGTTACCCTTGTAGAAGGTCTCACCCTTATTTATTGATAACATTTTTGACCAGCTTTGGTATTGTGTCCAAATAATAGATTTATTTGTAATGTAAGTAATTTTACTTACAAGTCATGTGTCAGAGCTTTGACTAAAAAAATATTTTTGTTAATTTATTTAGAGTATAAAGATACTTGCAAATCTACAGAAGCACATTCGTAGTCAACTGTTTTAAATTTTTTTGGGTACTTGCATTTAATAGTTTTTAACATCTCAAGAAACATTTAAAATTCAATTTTTTGTATTTAAAAGTGTATTAATTATTATTGATTATTATTGTATAAAGATTACACCGAAACTAATAGACTCTTTTCGCTAGTAATTATACGCATTGGGAATAGTTCACAAGGAATAAAACTATAAATTATTTTTTATATTGCTATACTCATTTCTTATATTCTTATGTAGTCCAGAATAAGAAAAAATGTGGCTAAGGTGCTATAGTTGTTAAAAGTTGGTTATTATGAATAATAAATTAGGTTATTATAAACACCCTCAATAACTTAATATAAGAAGCAATAGCCAAGGCACACCTGTCAGCTTATTCTACAATATCAGCTAGGCAATACATTAAATCCAAAATATTTCTCAAAATTAGAACATCTTCCATCATACTTTCACACAATAACTCAGTATTTTTCAAAGACACATCGGGTAATAGAAACATTGAGCATCCAAGTGAAGAACATATAAATGCCTCCACAGGATATTTCATATGCTCCTTGGGATTCTAGAGGACTGTGATCCTTAGCTAAACGAATAAAGTCCTCTTCTTATTATTGATCGTGAAGACCATATGAATGTTTTGCCTTATTAGCATGCAACTTATTTTATCGATAATGCCTCTGACGTAAGATAAGAACGCTTTTGTTGGTCGAGAAGATCCTGCGATTGGAAATTGGTAATTTTATTGATATATCTTATTACATGTGGTAAGGATTTGTTAAATAATTTAATACCAAATTTTTACTTCTAATCCTGTAAATAGTAAATCAGGACACACAAAAAATCAATCTTCTTCAAAGACTTATAAAGCAGATGTCAAAACTTTGACAATTATTTTAAGGTGGATGCCGTTCAACGTATAAACCAAGTTGATGCATCATGTTCTTTATTCTCGGCTTGCTAGGCTGTGGTCGAAGTTTGGAAACTCTTGACGTTTCTTGAGAAGAAAATCTTCTAAAAATTAAGTCACTGTACGTTTTTGCTTTGATATTCGAAAGAGATTGATAGGGATGGATTGGGGGGAGGGGGGACTTTTGTTGACGTTACTGGGTTAGCTGATGACGTAAGTGAGCTAGCTGCTACGTAAATCGGTTCGTTACAGGTAACATCTGGACATTTGTTGATGTCACTTGATTTCTCACTGCATGGCGGCGTGTGTTTGCCTTTTAAGAGCGGTAAACGAAGATTTAAGTAAGTAAAACCCTTCGTCTCTGTTAAAATTATTTATAAATATTCTCCGTGTTTCTGTGTAATCTGAGGCAATAGTTTTTATAGTTAAACGAAACTTGTATTTGCTCTAACTATATCTATTGGTCAGAAGTTTCTGCATGGCTTGGAAAATCTTGGCCAAGATGCCAACTGATGTCAAAAATTGTTCCCCAACACCATCCCTTCCACTCGTGTTTGAGTGGGATGGTAACTTAATTTTTAGAAGATTTTCTTGTGAAGATGTTTGGCGCAAATCCGAGAACGAACAATGCGATGGATCAAAACACCGGCCATAAATGTTTTTGCATTTGAATGGACCAAGTTGCTTATATAAATACGGAATTATCTTTAACTATGCATTACTTTTAAATTATTCTGGTACATTATTTTTTCTGTTATAGATACGATTTTGGGTATAGGTTGTACATTAATTTTCGTTAAGGGAAACTTGTGGAACAAGCAAGCGATTATTTGAATTGTCACTAAAAAGGCTATGATTACTGGCCCAATTTTCTTTCCCGCTATCATTTCTCCGAGTGCACGAAATCGATCCCACAAATACGTTTGCAGCCAAGCCTTGCGATGGGCCGACTGTCTGTCCTGAAAAGGTTAGTGTTAATATTAAAAGCCTCGAACTCCTAAAAGTAGATAAAGGTGGACTGTTTGTCCCCGAGAGAAGTATTCCTGAAATAATTACGCGCGGACAGGAGCTCGTGCAAAGGTCACATTCATGCAGAAAACTTGTTATTTTGTTTGTACAAGGACATTCATATGAATTGTATATCGCCGCGAAAACTCACTAGAGGCATCAAATTTCTGTAATAACATAAAGGATTCTAAAAAAATCATTTATACTAAACTTGAAAACATCGGAAAACGGATGTTTGTATATTCTAACTATAAAAAACATTTTTATTTTCGTAAACATTTTTGTCATTTTCCGTGTCTTTAAAAAATACTCAATGTTTTCTTTCTTCTCATAAATGACGGTTATGCACGTTAATTCTAAATGTGCAGAAAGACAGCAATAAAATCAGATCCCACTTCATACCAATTAAGCATGGATTCCTCTCAACTTTGTATTTATTGTGACATTTCGTTTTGTCGTTTTAGGTTAAATTCGTTGTCTTGAGCTAAATAGCAAATTATCTCACAAGAATAAATTGCATTCTTTAACCTTAAATAACGTATTTAAGATTCAAGTTTTTTGTAGGCGGAATAAATTAAAACAGTGGTTTTGTGATGTTTGTGTTAAAACCTAGGAATATCACAAATGAAATGAAATTTAGACATTAAAACTTTATTGTCGAACATTTCACTCAAAGGTTTGAATACACAATTAATAATTTAGGCACTTGAATTAAAATAAATACTCGAATTACAAAATATAAAAAATTTCATCCATTGATTGTTGAGATGGGAATGTGTTCATCACTGAAGTTGCATTTCCTCTCTGGAAGGCGATGCTAATCCTCTGTCTCAGATAGATGGTAGATTTAGGTTCTCTAGTCACTGTCCAAATTCTCAATCCTAATGCGTCAATAAAATTAACGGCTTTCTTACACTAAGGACCCAGAGTTTCCACTGCAAAAGGGATAATTTTTTTTTATATATCATTTAATTAGCAATCAGAATTACAAGCCATTCTATAAGCTAATATGCTGTTTTTTAATTACTAGGGTAGTCGTGGTTGGTGTGAAGAGGACTTCTCCAGTGAGTTGCCCTTGCTAATCCTGTTTCAGATCTGCTGGCCAGTTTCGTTTCAGTCTTCTACCATTTTGCGCATCAAGCAGTGGGTGCAACAGGGGGTTGACGTGGGTTTCAGTTTGTTGTGATGTCTTGTACTTTTTTCTTTTATGGCGTCCTTCACGTAAGAAATTTTTAGATCATTGTGAATCATCAGATTGGAGACGTATCATGGTGCGTTCGTGATCATATGAAGTATTTGAAGCCTTTGAATTTTGTTTAAGTTAGATTTACTCGCACATCCCCATGGTTCTGCTCTATACATCCAGATTGGTTTAATTACAGTGTTGTAGAGTAACAGTTTGTTTTCAAGCGTGAGCTTAGAATTTCGTCCAATTAGCCATTGGAGTTCTTTCATCCTCAAGTCAATCTGTTTACGTTTCTTATCTACATGCTCTTTCCACGCCAATCTGTTGTCCAGGTGTATTCTTAAATATCTTGCACTTGTAGATTGCGGTATTGGTATATTGTTAAAATACAATGGTGGACATAACCCTTTTCGTAGTGTAAAATTTACTTGCACAGATTTTGTCTCATTAATTTTGATTTTCCATTTACGAGTTCATGTCTGTATTTGGTCTAGGTGGTTTTGTAGAGTCGTCGATGCTATGAGTGGGTCAATGGAAGTTGAGAGAATGACAGTGTAATCGGCAAACGTACCCATTGTTGTGTTTTCATTGGTGGGAAGATCGGCTGTATAGAGCACGTAGAGCAGGGGTCCCAAGACGTTGCCTTGGGGCACTCCAGATTTAATTGGACGTTGGACCGACACCTCGTCATTGACTTTGATGCAAAATTCTCTACTACTTAGGTAAGATTTTATCAGTTTGAAGTAGGTGATGGGTAGAAGTTCTTTGATCTTATATAGTAATCCAGTATGCCATACCTTATCAAAGGCTTTACTGACATCTAGAAAAACTGATAGACAGTATTTCTTTTGGTCTAATGCTTGATTTATTTGGTGACTGATTCGATGCATTTGCTGTATAGTGGAATGGTTATTGCGGAAGCCAAACTGATGCGTAGGTATCCAATCTTCTGTCATTGGGTCAGAGTTTATTCTTTGCAGGAGGAGTCGTTCGAGTAATTTTGAGATAATTGGTAACAGACTTACAGGACGGTACGATGATACGTCGTTGGGTTCTTTATTTGGCTTAAGGCTTAGTATTATTTCGGCAATTTTTAATTGTTTTGGCCAGTAGTTTAGTCTTGCGATAGCATTGAAAATGTAGGTAAGTAAAACTAACCCTTTCCTTGGCATCTCCTTTAACATTTTTGTAGTCACTTTATCTATTCCTGGAACTTTTCGAGGATTTAATAAGCCGATTTCCTTCTCAATCTCTTTCGGAGTAAAGGATTTGATCTTTGGTATGTTGATAGGGATCTCGGATAAATGTCTGTCTATAGCATTGTCTGTAAGGTCATCATTAGGCGTAAATACTTCGGCAAAGTAGTCTAAAAATAGGACGGCCTTGTCCTTATCACTTCTAGCCCACTTTTGATATGCTATTGCACTGTTACGGAGGAGAGGTATTGGCGCCTTAGGTTTTTTTTATGTTTTATAGGTCTCCATATGGAATTGTCGTATTTGTTGAGATTGGTAACATAATCATGGAATGACTTTTCTTTAATTTTTTTTGACGCTGCAGTTGGTTATTTAATCTATTTAGTACAGTTTTATCTGCTGGTGCATGGGTACAGTGCCACTTTGCCCTGGCTCTTCTTTTTTCTGCTATAAGCCTCTTAATGACCGTAGGTATTATATACTTGTGATTTTGGAATTCTGTGTGAGGAGTGGCATGTTGAGCGGCCTGTTTGAGGATGTTTACTAGGGTGGTTAGGACGGTGTCAATTTCCTCTGGAGTTTTCAGACTTACTTCAATTTTATGTCTTCTTGTATCTTGTTCCTGTAATGTTCCCAATTTGTGTTTTTGTTATGAAGTCTGGGCGTTGGTTTTTTATGAATAGCATATTGACTGATTGTTGCAATTACAGGCGAGTGATCAGAGGAGAGATCGTAGCATGGTGTTACGTTCATATACGCTTGCGAGATCCCATTGGTTACATAAAAGTCTAAAAGATCTGAGATCTTATTGGGGTCTGACGGCCAATAGGTTGGTGTACCCGTTGAAAGGAAGGAGTAATTATTTTCCTGTATGAGATTAGCCAACTGGCTGCCTTTTGTTGTGATTAGTCGAGATCCCCACAACGTATGCTTACTATTATAGTCTCCACCTGCAACAAATTTATGCCTTAGTGTCTGGAAGAATTCCTTGAAATTTCCTTTTTTGATATTGTGTCGTGGTGGGCAATATACTGCTGCTACTGTTAATTCGTATGGGAGTGTCTTTACTTTAATGGCTGTGGCTTGTAAGTGATTGGTTACATATTTTGGCAGTTCGATGTGGCTTATAGTACTTTTTATTAAAATGGCGGTCCCAGCATGTGCAGTATTATCTGGATGATTGGTTATGTAGGTTGTGAAGTTAGGTATGCGAAAATATGATCTGTCTGTGAAATGTGTTTCGCTGACTAGCATGATGTCCACTGAATTATGATGAAGGAATATTTCAACTTCATTTTTGTGCTGTAGAAGGCCATTGGCATTCCACAGGGCTATTGTTAGAAATTTAGTGAATTTTACTTATCAGCGTGGTAAGCAGATTTATCACCATGCTGTTCTGTTGTACGAGTTGCTGAAACATAGCCTTAAACTCATCTAGGAATTTGCACAGGCTGATGGAGGGTGTTCCTGTGTGATGTTCGTTGTGTTCTCTACTCTCAGTTGAGCGTAATGTATTTTGTTCGTTGGTTCTGTTATGTTTCACTGCTCCTGCATAGCTTAAATTTTGTTGGATACTATTTGTTTGAGGTTGGTTTTCTGTGTAGATGGCTGTTAACGGGTTGTGTTGAATGTTTAGTCTATTGTTAGCATTGTTGGATTTTTTTAGTAAGTCTTGGTAGAATTCGCAGCCTTTATAGCTAGCCGGATTTTTACGTCAATTTTTACGAGATGCAATGGATTTTCATAAAAAAGTGTGAGTTTTACCAGCCCAGGTGCAATAATTTTGTGAATATAGCTATACATTCAGACGAACTATGTTTAGTTTGTGAAAAATATCTAATACGTTATTGTTCTTTAAGAGCACGTTAAATCAACAATTTTATATAAGTGAAAGTGCAATTATTATTTTACAATACACGACAAACCAGTTTGCTGAGCTAACTGATATAACTTTTTCGTTGATAATTTTCGGACGATTCGGTGATTTTCGGTAAACTACGGTTCCAGTTGCATTGAAGTATCAAACCACACGATGAATGTGGTGACACAGAACATCGTAATCAACGTGTACGTCAGGAAATGCCCCCATAAATTTTTTATGCCCATTGTGGAAAGATTTCAGTAGAAATTTTTTACATCGTAATCAACATGTACGTCAGGAAATGCTCCCATAAATTTTTTATGTTCATTGTGGAAAGATTTCAGTAGAAATTTTTGCTGTTCTAGCAAAAATGATGTAAAGCAATTTGTAAAGTTGGGCTTAACCTAAAATCAACAGAAATATCAAACAAATATCAACGCTAGTTTTAAAGAAGACTGATGTAGAAGATTATAAAGGCGTTTACATGAGAAACTCCAAAAAATTAAACTTATAAATTAATATTACACCCACCTGTAAAATGCACATAAATAAAATGAAAACAAAGATTGGTAACACCTGCTTTGGAAAATAGCTTTTCGGTCAATCTAATTTTCTTTCTTGGTATCTAAGTATAAAAATTAATGTGTAATGGCCGAATTTTCTTTTTTCTTGAATTCCAGCTGATAGTAAATTGAAACATAAACACTGCGCTTAGGAATAGTACGTTGTTTCAGTTTTTTTAAATGCCAACATATTTTTTTATCAATAATTTGCTTTTTCAAATACGACAACTATGAAAAATAACCAAACTATCTAGATGGAAAGTTACCTTATCAGTAAAAATGACATTTTTAGAAATATTTTTCTCCTCACTTTTGTTTAAAATAAATAGGTTTATTATTACTTTTGAATTCTTGAAAAGATTGAGATTTTGTAGGTGGATAATTGAAAACATCTCAAAAACAAGAAAATACACATTTGTGGTTATTAATTTATTTCTACAAAATATTTTAACGGTAACAAAACAACTTTGTTTAATTTTTTAGGGTTGAAGTTCCAACTCGATATTGTTGTTTCCAACTTCAGCCCGACTTATTTAAGCTTAATGAAAAATATTCACAGCGTCGTTACGTTTGCTGTAAATTTTCCATGGCAGAACACCTCTTGGTAGTACACAGGCTCGACTTAATTGCGCGAACTCACTAGAGGTAATGAACTTTAAGATTTGATGAGACTGCGTGGGTACCCTTGTCTAACAACACATGTACTTTGTGATGCATAATTACACACGCATGAATAAGCAACTGCTCAATTGGTGAAGGTCATGCTTATTTAAAATTCAGTGCCTAGGGCAACTTTTGGACTTCCTGTAGAATCGATTTTGACAAAAACTTGAAATTGAAATATTAGTCTAGCCATATTATACGCTTATTTTCTAAATTTATACTAGATCCAAATTTTGAATTAGTAATTTATTTAAAATTTAAAAAATTGATAACAATTTTGTATAGTTTTTAATTTTGTTTTTTTCTGTCAGCAGATGGGCTGTACTTTATTGGCTAACCCAAATTGTAAATGATAATTAACATCTCTACACTGTAATATAATTAAGTAAATTGTTCATAAATACATATACACAAACTTTCATCGTTAGCTAAACTAATTATGCAGATTTGTTATTCAAAATGTTAACTCAAGTGATAAAAACCTAAAACATTTAAATACAATACTAGAGAGAACTGTAAACTACAACGCGTACGTTTAAGGGCACCTGTAAAAGTTGTATTTCTGAATTGTAATTAAAAATCAGAAGGTATTTGTCGAGATATGAAATAATTTATTTTATATAGTCAAAAGAAAGAAAAAACTTAACATATAACCTTACTGAAAATTCTATCATAAAGTCTGGCTATATATTTGATTTATTGTTGATTAAGTTGTAAATCTAAGAATACCTTTTTGTCTTGTAGCTGTTATAACAATTTAAGTGAACAAGTAAACACTACATATAGTTATATTAATACTTGAAAGAGACAGACGACCATGCACTTAAATGCTAATGAAAGCTTTATAGGTACAACAAATGACGACTTATAAACTGTATATAATTTGTGTTTTATGTGTATACAAGGTGTCCCAAAAGAAAGTTTCTCTTTAAATTAGTTATAAAAAAAACAAAGGAGACTTCTATTAAAGGTTTTTATTTGATATTAAAATATAGACTTTGGAAAATTATTTTTTAAAAATAATACCATCAAAATGTGATTCTGCATACTCGCGACACTTTTAAACGAGCAGCAAAATTTCTCTGCACTGCGCGGCACGTAGTCTTCGTAATGAACACCATTTCTTAATTTAAGATATCCCCACAAGAGGAAATTTATAGAAGCCAAATCAGGGCTGCGTGGAGGCCGGTTTATACCACCTCTTCTGGAAATCAATTTTTGGGAGAAAATTTTATGAACTCGTGACAGAGAGATGTTAGAAATGTGCGATGTTGTTCCAACCTGCTGAAACCATGTTCTTTGATTATAGCCAGCAAAATTTAGCAGTCACTATTAACGCGCGCTCCCTTTCATCTTCAAAATGTACAGACAGATTATTCCTCGCGCTTGCATGGCAACCCATGCAGTCACTTTTGGTGAATGAAGGGGTTTCTCATATTTGCGTTTGTGGGTTCGTAAAGCTCCAGTAATAGCAGTTCTGTTTGTTAACGTGCGAACGGATTTCCGTACGCTCTCCACGTTTTCGTCAGTTTTTGATTACCTTGGTCGTCCCAACTTAGGTTTATCTATAGATGAACCGGTTTCTTCGAACTTACGCACCCATTTTTTGGTAAGAGAAACTCTTGGTGCTTGATTTGTGTTACGAAAATCATGATAATTACTAAAATTTCTCCGTGTAATAGACGCCTCTCATAGCGACTTCATTTCCGAAAGCTGCACTACCGATTGACATGCGCCCTGTGCCTCTTTGGTTCGTTGCGTTCACGAAGTGAAGTAATCAAATCGAAACATTCTTTTGCGACACCCAGTAAATGTTACTTTAGAAGTAGATCGTTCTGTTAAATGAAGCCGGAAGGTAAAAAAGTAAACTACGAAAAACCGGTGGGGATAAAAAGATATACGACATGTGTAGGAGATATTAAAAATTTATGAGAGTGCAAATACACCAATATATTTATTAATTATAAAAGTTTTGTTATAATAGCGCCATAAAGCTTTTCTCATAAGATAAGGAGTAAAACTATCACGCAGTGTGGTACCATGATATTAGTCTTAAAGAGATCGGTAAATATTTCTAAACACCAAAAAAATTTATATAATACACAACAGAGTATCGTATTTTAAGTTTTTGTGACTCTATTGTCATGTAGAGGTTTTTAATGACATATTAGTATACTTTAAATACTCTAATTAAATAAAAAACTTGAAATTTTTTATTGTTTAACTCTTGTAGGTTGAAAATATAATATTATTAATCTAACATTATGATACTTTTGAGTCTACTCATTATTTTATAGGGCACCCAAATTGAATTTCAGAAATTATTCTTTAATAAAAAACAAAATATATAAACTTAGCATGTAAAAAATATCGTGTTGGCCAAATACCTCCCACAACTCTACAGACATGCCACTATTCCTTCAGCGAAGTTTTTCAAGACGTTTTTCCATAAATGTTATTTCAAGAATTACACGTGATGTTCCCCTTTTGATTTGTTGACATAAAATCTTTACTTGGAATAGCCTCAGAGTAATAAGTCTAACAGGGTTAGATTGCAAGGTTGTGGTGGCCGGTTCATATTGCCACTCTCCAAGATAACACGTCCAGGACTCCATCTTGTTGGAGCTACATCTCATTCAAAATCAAATGGTTAGGTTTATTGAAAACAAAGTTATTTAGCATCTCTCGATAACGAACACTATTGACAGTAACAGCGTTGCTAGCTTCGCCCTCAAAAAAGTATAGGCCAATTATTCATCCAGTCCACAAAGCACATCAAACAGTGCATTGGTTTTTCGTGAATAGCAATTTATAGACAAATGAGCTGTGTCACTGGATATGATTTTTTTGCAAACATTAGCATTAACTGCTGTGTTCTCTAAAACCCAGTTTACAAATGCACGGCGTTTCTGATGGTCCGTTTCTTTGAGACAATTGAATTTTATACGCCTGTAAATGCAGATTATTTGTTAAATGCGTTGCATATTACCGTATAAAATATTTAATTGTTATGGGCGGCAATGCGTTGATATATTTGGTTATTCGACCAACTGTACAATTGCAAAATTACAACTTTCATTAAATGCAAACGGTGTGCAATTCAGATCCTAAAGTTCAATTTAATCAAATAGCCGTAACTAACAATTGTATTTGTTTTAAAGGTTATTAAATGTGTTGATTAGTATTAAACACTGTTTGTGTAAGTAAGTAACGTATTTCACTAGCTCTGCGCGTTTTCGTGTGAGTTAATACTTGGAAGACTCTTCAATTTTTATTATTATGGTAGACAACACAAATTGGTTCACTTTTGCAGAACAAACAGACATGCTTTTAATTTATGACGAGGTACATAAAAATGGTACTGCTGCTGTTCGAAGGTATCATGAAACATTTCCCACTAGAATGATACCAAATCGTAAAACGTTTGAAGCTATCACAAGACGTATTAGGGAAATTGGCACGCTAAAACCTCAACGATAAGTGCTGGTCGGCAAAGATTTCGACGAACTCCTAACTTTGAGAAAGGGATGCTCCACGTTTAGTCACTTCGTTTTGATGTTTCATGTACAAGCGTATGGCGAACAATTGTATCCACTTCACGATACGCATATGCAAGATTTGTTACCAGAAGATTATAACAAGCGCAGATATTTCTGCCGGTAGTTAATTTGACATTGTACACGAGATCGTAACTGCTTGAGCTGCCTGTTGGTTACAAATAAATCTTGCTTCACCAGAAATGGTATTACTAATTTTCGAAACGCCCATACTTGGAACGAAGAAAACCCTCATACAACTGCTACTATGCATTCATTATCAACCATCATTAAATGCCTGGTATAGTCTTCTTGGTAACAATTTATCGGCCCCTTCTTTTTACCATCGAGGCTTTCAGGAATATCTTAATTGCATTTTTTTGCCAAATAATCTGTATGCGTTTCTAGAAGACCATACGATTGCTAATAGACAGAGGATGTGGTTTATGCATAAAGGTACTTACATTTCTCATATTCTCACTGATTATTTAAACATAGCATATGGTAACCTATGGATTGGTCGAAACGGACCTGTTAAATGGCCATTACGGTTTCCTGATCTAACGCCCTTGGATTATTTTGCGTGGGGCTGGCTGAAGTCTATGGTTTATTCTACATTTATTCGCATGCAAGAAGAGCTAAGGAATCGTATCGTGGAGGCTGCAGCAGCTATTAAGTGTTGACCTGATACTATAGGACTTGCCAGAGAAGCATAGATTCGTCGTGCTAAATGCTGCATTTAACAAAATGAAGAGCACTTTGAACAGTTAATATGAATGTTTTATTGTTAAATAAATATCTTTCACTTTTAATATCTCGGTAATAAATAAATTTGAAACATGTTTATACGATTTTTTTTGTTTATTTTGTGCCGGGGAATATATCCCTAAAATAGTGCCGTGCAATTCCAAAACACCCTGTATAAAGGTTTCACTGATGATGTTAATTATGTAATCTACTTAAAATAACATTTTGTATTCATTTAAACTGGAATCTCTAAGTTTTTAGGAAGTGCGAGTTTATATTTAAAACATTGTCACGTCCGTTTCCCCCCTAACGCTATGCCACTTTACTTCGTAATCAGATTGCTGTTTTCAATGCAGCAACATCGCGGTTTTGTTGAAACAGCAGACATGAATCAGAGGGCAAGGGCGTAAAATAAACATTAAATGCTTCCTTAAAATTCAACGCTTTTCTGATAAAAATTCCCCTCCAGGGTTTCGGTGCTTCAACAAATTTTCGCCGAGTAAATTTCCCTGGAGCAAAGCAGCAGGGAAATTTGCAGCAACCAGCATAACAAACGTTCTCTTGCCTTACAATTGTTATAAACATTATGTCAAATCGCTTCCATTCAGCCGCGCGCTAATTAGCTGCATAATTATGCGCAACCCCGCTGAAATATAAGCTCCTACAAAAGACGATCTTTGCGCTCGTTACTGTAAATAGCATTCTCTGGTGAAATATCAAATGTATGTTGTACTTGAGCATTCATTTTGGTAAGAAAACACAGATGTAAGTTTTTGTCTTAATATACACACCTTTCTATGTACGAAAATATAAGATCCCAAATTACAATATAGTTAAATGCATAACTTTTTGTTATAATGGACTATGTAGTAGCTTTCTATAAATTCTGGAAATCTAGATCATCATTTAGTCAAAGAAATCAAAAGTAAGTGGGCACATCAAAAATGTTATTAAATTACGTACAAAACTGAAAACCAATAACTAACTAACATTATATCTGAGGGGCAAGGTGCACTGTAAAGTAAACCAGGGACGGTATACATAAGTATAAAACGGGAAATGACGTCCTACAATTTTTTTGTACTATATTTTTCTCTAATAGTGAATGGTCCTTCTATTATTCTTAAAAAGGGTCTCCAGATATTTTGGCATCGAGGCTACAAAATGTAAGACATTTCGTCAATGTTTGTCATTAAAAAAAGCCGTTCTAAAGGCTTGCATTATTTTTCTAATACTTGTCAGTATCCTACAACTTAACTTATCCTAGACGTGCTTAATGGGATTGATGTTTGTAGTGGACCTTAAAGCATTTTGGCCTTTAGGTCTTGCAAAGAACTGGTTACTTCGTTGATGACATCTCTTAAACCGATTTTACTCACAAATGCGTAAATGTTTTTTTAAAGGTGGTTTTGTAATATTTAGTGATTACGTGACCATCAATTTCCACCAGACGGTTTAATATATAATAAGGAATAAAATATCGTCAAAGTGTCAATACTGATACTTGGCCTAGAACTAACGCATGTTAATCGTCGATACAAAAAGAAAATTTTGAGCCACTTAGCTTTTTGGGCCATTGCGCCATTGAGCCTGGATTTTAGTTTGCGCTATATCTATACTCTACGGTTTTTGATTGTGTTCTATTGTTTTATAATCTGGATTATGTTTCGAACACGTTCGAAAAAACTTTTGTGCTTTCGAGAGATTTACCGTAATGATTTTTCCAAACTATGATTTCCAAAAATTGTAATTTTTCAAAACTACGTTTTTTGATACTATAATTGCTTGAGTACCATTCTCTTCGCTGTTATCTCTGAGTACGTAGGTACTAATACACATTTGTGTAGCATCTCAGTGATCAGTTAATGAAAACAATTAGTTATGTACGATAAACTGTATTTATATTGATGTTGCCCTAGGAATAAAACTTTTATATGCTTAACATTAATAGGGTCCTTTGTCATGTAGTAGCAAAATCTTAAAGTGTATTAAAACTGTGTGAATTAGTAAACAAATTATATAAATTTGTGAAAACCTAAATTGTGGTATTCGAATATAAATTTTTGAAGCTTAACCATTTTTATTAGAGGTAATTAGAGGTAATATATACAATTGAGTATAGTGATCAATTGTACAATTAGGTCGAAACTTCTGACCACCTTTTTTGAACTCCTCATTAAAAAGTAGAATAGGAATGTCTCATAAACCCGACCCATTGAAACACCCCTAAGGGGGGGTTTCCCGCTTTTTTTTATTTTAAAGTGACATATCTCATGAACGATAATATATAGAGTTCTGATACCTTCATAGTTGATTGGTTGGTCTAAGTTTGAGTTTCCAAGGTGTTTATGAGTTTCAACATTTGTAAATATTACTATTTGTTGCACAAGCTTAATTAATATTTTTGTAAACGCCTAATTTTTGAATTTTGAAATGATAATAATTTATTGAATTAAAAAGTGAAAACAAAACATCCATATGCTATATATTTAATATCACAGTCATGGATTTGAAAACATATGGTACCTCTATAAACAGCACGTTACGGAATTTAACTTAACAAATTAATTTACCTGTTTCTTCCAAATCATTTGGGAGGTAAGAAAATTTTTTACACAATGTAAAGTTACTAGAAAATAGAAAGAGTATTAGAAGTTCATGGTCATAGTTATTAGGGAGTTGCGATTTGATTTACTATATATCGATCGTTTTATTTTATTTGAATTTGTTACATACCATGTTTTAAGTAAAAAACGTTAGTCTTTGTACTTGTTACGTTTGAAACTACTAGTATTGTGTATTTTATAAAAAAAATAATTTAATTAATGAATTTAATAATGAATCTTTCTTTTAAACATATGAAACATACATATTAATGAATATATACACGAGAAACATTCGCTTATTGGAAAAATAGTAAACGTAAGCATCAGACTTAAATTACAATTTATAAAATTACTTTTATATTCGCGATTTCCATCGTTGGAATTTGTATAAAGTATATCTTGCAGCAAAATGAACATGAATAATATTTTATTCTAAAAATATTTTATGCGTTGTATGCTTTTCGTTGTTTTAGCTCGAGCTCATAAATTCATTGTTTGAAATTTTTATTGTTGTTGTAAAAATGTTTCCGATGAACAAGAACCGCTACAGTTTTTTGTAATGTAAAAAAACCTTTTACATTGGTTTGTGACTCTTTACGTGATAATTTTATGATATCATTTAAATAAACATTGATACAAATTGAGGCGCGTTATAGTACAGTGTTGTACAATTTTTATGTAAAGGTCATACCGAGAGTTTTTGCTTTAGCTGATAGATTAGCTCCCCGAAAAAAGTAAAGTTAATTTTCGTAAAACCTTAATAAAATTTTTGTTTAATTGAAATGTTTTTTAATAACAGCCTAGCCTTCCATATTAATCCTTGAAACGTTTATGCGTGAAAACAAAAAATATTGTAATAAACATTAAAAACTATTAAACACATTTTAATTGATTATTTCGATAAAGTAAACAAACCACTAGAATACAAGTAGTTACATTATCACACTTTAACTAGAAGTCTAATTTTAAAAAATAATAATTACAAAAAATTATAAATTATTAAAATACAATGCAAAAACAGAAAAGCATTTTTATAGAATTTATTTTATAGAATTTAATTAATAGATAAAAATCAATTAAAATTAAAACAAAAATATTTATATATAAAATAATAGAAATACTAAAACATGTAATAGCATTAAAATGCAATAAATATATCGAGTACCACATAGAAATAGCCAAAAGCACACAAAAAATGCCTGAAAGTTTGTATTAGAAATATAGGTGACATATTGTTAACAGTGTAACAAACTAATAAGTAACTGTAGAAGAAAGTAATTTTTACAATAAATACAGTTGATGAGTAAGCAAGAATTTTAAAATGTACCATAAAAGAATATCATTACGAGATGCATTCAGGTTGTAAGGTCTCCAATTTTTTTTCTCAACAGTGAGTTAGTTAGAAAGATGCGGTTAATTTTAAAAATCGCGGAAAATATTTCTGAATTTGTAATATAGATGGCAGTACCATATAACGTAAACAGGTTGAATTACCGCCACTGCAGTGAGTGTTGTTTTGTATACTTTAAATGGTGACGTTAAGCGTTCAAGAAAACGTGTAATCATGCGCAAAGCGCCAATTGAAATTCATCGCCAATTGGGTGGGAAATGCGGCGAATAATGTCGCGTTCGCGGATGCTAAAGTTTAAAAAAAGGTCGAGAGTTGTATGACAATAAGCAAAAGCAGCTTCGGCCACGAATTAGTCGGACCGAAAACATTATTGCCCAAGTGGAGCAAGTTGAGTAAGTTCCACGAATGAGGACCGACGAACACAAGGCTGCGCGGGTGGAAATGTCTCAAAATATGTTGACATGCGATGCCGCCATGAATTTCCGACTATGAAACACACGGCGAGTGGTCGCTCATTTTCTAATCGAGTCGCTGTTGCATCAACGATTTTCTAGTGGGCAAAACACACTTCTAAAAAAGTATTCTCAACAGCAGAAAAATGTAAACGTCCAGACTGAGATTATGTTGAGAAGTAACAGAAGTTTCAACTTTTTCAGAAAAAAATTTGGAGATTTTAAAACTTGAACGCATCTCATAAAACCTCCAAAATAAAAGATCTTACACTTTACTGCTTGTAGTTTTACACCGTACGCATTGTTTGGGACAAAAAATTGTTTCTCTGCAAGTAAAGAATAAAACATGGTAAATTTTCAAACCTTAAAAGATCTCAAGGATGTTAGTGTACTACAAGATTATAATGATCAAGAATGTCTAGACTTTAAATGTTAGCATTTACTTTGGAAACATGTGATTTTATTAATTATGTTTAGCCTTGTCAAAGATACATTTAACGTCAACCTATTGGCTATACATTGCTTTATCTGTTATTTATTATTATATATTAAATTTATAGATTTATCTGCACAGTACAGAGTAATAAAAATGAATAGGCCGTCGCTACAGTCGATTGGTCAAGAGCAAGACTCTTCTGTCCAGAAAACCAGTGAGCGGGCGAGTTCGAGTCTCGCTGACGCCGTAATTATTATATAGTATTAAGTTACATCTTACAATTAGCAGACACAATAAGCCCTTAAGGGTGAGGTTTTTTAGCAGATAATGGAAAGAATTCAGAATGTGATGATGGGTAATTGCTTATTTTCAATAAATTTATTGTTAAAGATTTTATATCAGCTTAGGTGTGCAGGATAGTTGAAATAAATACAAAAAAATAAACAATGAAAATATCATTAGAAAACAAGAAAAATTAAGTTTATTCACATAAAACTCAGCATAATTAAAGTGAATAGTATTGAGTCGGGACCTAAACATGCTGCAGGCTAACGCAACGCCCTTGTTGTCTATATGTGTTATTACCTCAACGGCGGAGGTTCTTAAGCCTCTCCTTGATCTTCGCTTCGATCACGCCCACACACAGTAGTTAAAGGAATTGTATTCGTTTTCAGGCTTTACTCAAAGAAATGGGGCTTCATGACATCCCCTTTGCTGTAAATAAGGCTTCGTACCACCAGTGAAGCGGGAAATTTTGTATATATGACGGTAGGCACTTCAGAAGCATCTTGGCAGATCCAACGGACATTTCTGTGATTCAGTTACCTGTCCTGGGTGAAGCTGTATTTTCTTCCGAGCGGAATCTAGTGCAGTAGTGTTTGCTATTCTTAGTCAACAGTTGGCAGTACTTCAGAACGAACGTCTTGTATTACAAGTCCTGGTGCACTGCTAGACCCGTCGACCTCGCCACGTAAATTTCTTTTGCCAGGCAATAATTTCTGACGGCGATTTTCCAGTGTGAAGGAATTTGCGTATAAACGTATTCTCGGCTTATTTTGTCGTAGGATGTTCATTAAGTGAAGCTGCTTAATAGAGGATTGCGCATGTCTACAGGGTTGTATCCAGAAGTAGTAGGACTGTTTTTTTTCCGCGTGCGCGGAGCGATGGAGGGGAGTCTGCAAGGCCGGGTGTTATGGAGAGGAGCATTGGGAACAGGTTTCGACCTGCGGCAGTCGCCTGCGTGCGTTAGTTGTGTGTAGACCACTGTTTTAGTGACCTCCTGTTGTGACGCCTCGTCGTCAGTTGCGATGGAGCGAAATTTGGAGCAGCGGTACGCCATCAAGTTTTGCTACAAACTTGGCAAATCAGCGACCGAAACCAAGGACATGCTTACGCAGGCCTACAAGAAGGATACTATGAGCCGTTCCTCGATATTTGAGCGGCACAAGTTGTTTCGGGAGGGGAGGGAGCTCGTCGAGGACGACCAACGCGCTGGGCGTCCGTCAACCTCGCGAACGGACGACGATGTGCTGAAAGTTAAGCAACTTTTGAACTCTGACCGACGGTTGGGCATTAAATTAATTAGTGATTAGCTGAATCTTTCGTACGGGACAGTCCAATGCATCATCACAGAGGATTTGTCGATGAGAAAAGTGTGCGCGAAAATGGTGCCGAAAGTGTTGAGTGACGAGCAAAAAGAACTGCGTGTTGAGAACTGTTTGGAAGAAGACGAACATTTGGGTCTTCCAATACGACCCGGAAACAAAACGTCAGAGCGAAGAGTAGCACACCGCACAATCACCCCGCAAAAAGAAGGCCAGAATGTCGAAATCGAAAGTGTAATCGATGTTGATTGCATTTTTTGACCGTCGTGGCATTGTCCATAAGGAGTTTGTACCTCCTGGACAGACTGTAAATGCAAGATTTTACGTGGAAGTGCTCACACGGCTGCGAAATCGGATCACACGCGTGCGACCAGACCTGGTGGGGAAGTGGAAGCTCCACCATGACAACGCGCTATGCCACGGCGCGTGGATTGTGAGGGATCTCCTGGACAAACTCGACGTTTCCACGTTGCCTCATCCCCCCTACAGCCCTGATGTGGCACCGCCGGACTTCTTCCTGTTCCCCCGGATCAAGAGGCAGCTCAAGGGGCATCGTTTCACTCTGTGGAAGCAGTCCAAGCGGCAACGACGAGGGCGCTGAACAGCATCCCGGAGGACGACTTCCAGAAGGCCTTCGCGACCTGGAAGGCTCGCTACCAGAAGTGTGTGGATGCCCAAGCGGCCTATTTTGAAGAGTATTAAGCCGATGTACCAAAATGTTCGATAATTTTTTTTTTAAATCAGTCCTACTACTTTTGGATACCACCCTGTGTAAGATGGCCTTTGGGCTTTTCCGAAACACAACTTAAAAGAATTCCAGATTGTAGGTTATGACTATGTTTGAAGAACATGTTTTTTCACAACCTAGATGCACATATTGAACAAAATTATAAAAACATGACTTGAATTGGAATGTATTATGAATCTTTAATAATAATAATAATAATAGTTCCCCGTAATAGGCCTCGAAGGCCCTTTGGGGTCGTAGCAGGATAGATCTGCTACAAATCTAGAGCCTACGGTACACAAAGGTAGTAACGTGGCCAGCGCTACGTACCGACTGCCTATTATTACCCTAGAGTTTGACCTCCAGGTACTCATTTATTGCAGCCTGAGTCGAGCTGGGCCGTAAAAATGCCAACGATCGAATTGGCGAGAGCGGGATTCGAACCCGCAACTCTTGGTTTCGTAGTCTAGCGATCTATCCACTAAGCTACCACGGCATAAATCTTTAATAATAGAGAAAAAATATTTATTAAATAGTATTCTATTATACAGGCATTTGACTTCTGTGAAAAAAAATGGTAACGTAACTTACGGCTAGATTATGTAATAATGATAAAAATACACCCATATGTAATGTGTTCACTTTTCAAATAAAATGTTTGGTAGAGATATAAATTGTTTACTATATTTTTTATTTATTACCAACTTTAAATGGGAGACGCCAAGAAACGGCATACTTGAAATTCACCTGAGTATTATATATATATTTAAACAGTAAAAATTATAAATACTATGTAAATACGAGGGTTAATTATTATGTAGTGAATATCATGCTGTTGTGATATTAATTTACATTTAAACGTATTTTTTAACTCTTGCTTATACCTTTAAAACATATTATTTTTCAAATAAAATTATATCACAAAATACTAAAGTCGTTTATTAATAGAATGTCAAAAAAATACAGGCCCCATAATAAATGACCTTAGGGTACAAGTTACAAAAGCTGCATGCGAATTATAAACACAATGAACATGTAAAAATAACGACCGTATACTGTGGTGTAGTGTTTAGTGAGATATAATCCTATGCAGGTCATCACGCAGTCGACTATATAATTGGGTAGTACCAACCAGTAGTGGAAGCTTTTGCGAGCGATCAAATGGATGTAGCTGTATTTCCTTATCGCGTACCAGTGAAAGCCTATATTATAGCTCAAAAACACTAATTCCCGGTTGTCGTTTATGTCACTAGTAAAATATAGTACCAAATTTTCGATCAACATAAAAAGCAACAGCAAGAAAGGCGCTGCAACAAATAACTTCCTTTAGTCCTCTCTAGAATATAAGCAATTGTTATGTTACTTACTTTGGCTTATCAGCGTCAACAGAGACATTATAATTTTTATTTTAGCTTTACGACCGGAGAGAATCCAGGCTTGCGGCAAATATTTTCTATTCTCGCAGGTTGCGGAATTTAAGGACAGCATTCAGCTGTTGATAATGGTAAGGTTCGTGCAGCTGGCTATCAACATTTAAATGGAGTACGAATATTTCTGCATTATTAATGTAAAACGCGGCTACAGCAATATATTACTAATAATACAATTTGTTACTTTCCGCTAATGTGCACGAGCATTTCAATTTTGTTCTTATTTTTATAGGGGTGGGATTAAATACTAACACGCAATGGTAAAATAATTTTAATATGTTAATGATAATTTATTATAATTGTTTTAAAACAAAAATATATCATTCACTTCTAATTAAACATCTAAAATTTTTATTTTTTAATTTTTTTTGTTGTTATTGATTGGGTTAGGTTTATAACTTACAAATATTTTTTGTCGCTGCTATGGCTTTAACAATATATTTCTTAACCATTGTTTATTATAATAAAAGTACTTGAACTTATGGTGAATTCTTTGAACAATAAAAAATACGTAATTTAACTTTTATTAGTTTATTTAGACTTTATATAAAAATGATTGTAAATGAAATAAATTATACAGGCTATTAGTTTTCTTGGATTTTTTGGCTGGTTTAGTTTATCTACAAGATGTATTCAGAAAGTAATTTACACTAATGTAATAATTTATCACCAAAATCGCCAGTGAGCAGTATATATTAACGACTGGTTTTAATGGTAAAAATTAAACTAAAACAATATCTTTGAGGCTTTAAAAAATAGAGTGAAATAGTCTGGCTTGAGAATTAATACGGAGAGAGAGAAATTCTTTTAAATGTCAACAAAAAACTTGTGTACATGATAGATTTTCCAAATAAAAGCCGATTGCCTTTAAGAATACAGTTTTGAGCAGCAACAATGATTTGTTTATCTGAGAGTGGTCTTGGCAAATAAGATAAATGAAAAAGTAGAACTTTGAAATAAATAGTTTAAAGGTAGCACAAATGTGAAGATTTTTATTATTATATATATCAGAAAAACTATACTATATAGGTATGAAACGTGGACTTTGAATTAGAGGATAAAAGAAAACATACAGAAGAGGATGGTCTTAAAAGTGGTTCAAATACACGCGATATGTGGAGAACAATAACTTTTTCAAGAATATAAAATGATGAAATTATTGCACATGCAACGGTAATAACGGCTGGAACATATAAGTAGTTGTGAGAGTGATAAAATTAGTTACGAAGAATAATCCTGGAACAAGTCGAAGAATAGAAATTTCTAAAATAATCGGGATAAACAATGTTAAAAAAGACTTAAAAAGTTTCAAAGTACAAAACTGGAACATACAACGGCAAGAAAGAGTTGTAAAATCATATTTTACATTAAGTAAATATACATAGTAGATACTTATATGTTGAGTGAGAAAGACACATCATTTAAAAAAATATATAGGATGGGCGAAAAATAACTAGACATTAAAAGTTGGTTATAGAAGCTATAATATCACTGAAGTCATTGTGACAGACGGTAGTAAATAGGATTTTATATTTATATTGGTCGAAAAATGGAATATAGAGAGTTAGTGTTGAGCTGACAAAGTTTAGCCTGAATGTTTGAATATATCCTTTGCAGAAACGAGACCATACCTTACGTCAGCCGTTGCTTCAATCGTTATAACTGTCATTATCGCGAATCATGTAATAGCGATCCCCAAGTGATGGTTAAGAGGATGCAAACTCGACCAAAAACGATCGTGTGATACGTAAGGGTGGCAAGAAAACTTCTTGATCCATATCTTGGGCGTGACACTATGAATTCAGACTTCTACATTCATATGCTTGAAAATTGCGAGTGGTTGGAATAACATTTACCATTTATACCGACGGTGTATCACCTCTTCCAAGAAGTTTAGATCTCATTCCATGTAACTTTTATCTATGAAGCTAGGGAAAAGACAAAGTTTTGCACAATGGAGGACTTGAAGATTCTCAGCAATATTTCAAACTACTTCAGAAGACTGTGCATTCCACCCCCGGCCGTTTGAAGGATCTAGTTGACGCCATCGTTGCATATCTAGAAATTTATAATGTTTTATTTTCCCACGTGCAATTTGTTTCAACAAATTGTATTATAAATATGAAGTTTATTACCAATTTTTAATTTCCAGTTATTTTTCGGCTACCCTGTATAGCAGTTTTCACTTATGCATGAAAAATTTCGTATTGTACTTTTCCTCTAATTAATTGCAGTGAATAAGTTTATACCTGTTTAATTATTATTACGTTATATGTAACGTAAATTATGATTTTTTTATTCAGCGGCAAAAAAGTAGAATTTTGATGTTAAAGAAATTGTCACAAATACTTTATCGTCAATGTCTTATTTATATATGGTAAAGCTATAATAAAAAAGTCTTTGTAATTGAAGTCTATTTTTAATGGAAGTATACCTTTAAATTAATGTGCGATTAATATGTGCAAGAGAATACTTGGTTATTGAAACAAAAACTGTAAGTTAAAAGAGTCCTTTGTGGCAAAACTGCCAGGAGCTAGGCAGATTACCAGAAGCCCTATTATACAAAATTGCACGGCCCTATTTTAGGGATGTGTTTCAGCACAAAATAAACAAAAAGTTTATATAAAGATATGTTTCAAATTAATTTGTTACCGAGATATAGAAAGCGAAAGATAAATATCTAAAAGTTTTGAAGTTAATCAAATAGCCGTCGATTGTAAATCGTTTGTTTGACAGGTGGTTAAACATCTGTTATTAAATGTGTTGATTAGTATTAAACACTGTTTGTGTAAGTAAGCAACGTGTTTTACTAGTTCTGTGCTTTTTTGTGCGAGTTAATACTTCGAAGAATCTTTGATATTTTATTATCATAGGAGACACCACAAATTGCTTTACTTTTGCAGAACATACAGACACATCTTTAATTTAGGGTGAGGTACATAAAAATTGCATTGCTGCTGTTCGAAGGTATGAAACATTTCCCACCAGAAAGATACCAAATTGTAAAACGTTTGAAGCCATTGCAAAACGTCTTAGGAAAACTGGCACGTTAAAACCTCAACGACGATGATTTAGACGAACCGCCAACGTTGATGAAGGGATACTCCATGTTCAGTGCATTGTGCGAGCAACAATTGTACCCATTTTACGTTATGTGTAAGATTTGTTACCGGAAGATTATAAGTGTAGATATTTCTGTTAGTAATTAATTCGACAATGCACATGAGATCCTAACTTCTTGAGCTGTCTGCTGATTACCAATAAATATTGCGCTACCAGAAATAGAATTACTAAATTTTTTACAAAATTATCTATATGAACTTCTAGAAGACACTTCTATTGTTAATAGACAGGGGATGTGGTTTATGAATGACGGTGCCCCTACTCACTTTTCTCATTTTGTTTAAATACAGCATATGGTAACCGATGGATTGGTTGAAACGGACCTGTTAAATGGCCACCACGATCTCCTGATCTGAACGCTGTTAGATTATTTTGTGTGGGGCTAGATGAAATCTATGGTTTGTTCCACGTCTATCGACACGTAAAAAGAGCTAAAGAATCGTATCGTGAAAGCTGCAGTAACTATTAAAAGTCATCCTAATGCTATAAGACTTGCCATACAAGTGTAAAAACAATAGGAACAATAAACAAAAAATAGCCTTACGGATTGCAACGTGGAACGTAAGAAGTTTGCTTTCTGCAGGAAAACTAGACAATGTTGCACAAGAAATGGACAGATTAAATATAGATGTACTTGGCATTAGTGATACACAATGGCAAAATTCAGGAAAATGCCAAACTCGAAATGAAGGGGTATTTTATTATGTGGGAAACAACAAGACAACCCATCGATACGGAGTTGGGATTATAATATCAAAGAAATGGAAAAATTCCGTTATTAACTTCGTTCCCTTGTCAGAACGCATAATGCTTTTACAGCTTAAAGATAAATACAATACGATAAATCTTATACAAGCCTACGCTCCGACATCTGATAAAGATGATGAGGAAATCAAGGAGTTTTCCAACAATTTAGAGGAATTAATCAGAACAACAAAAAAGCAACACATTAATATTATAATGGGAGACCTTAACGCTAAAGTTGGGCAAGGCAAAGTCGGGGAACATGTGGGAAATTATGGACTGGGAATTAGGAATGAGAGAGGCGATCGGCTAGTGCAATTCTGCCAGAATGAAGACTTGGTAATAACTAACACCCTTTTCGAGTTACCCCCTCGACGACTGTACACGTGGGCATCTCCCTAACACACAAAGGACAAAATAGTGAGAAACCAAATAGATTATATTATGATTACAAGGAGATACCATAACGCTGTTAAGTGTACCAAGACATATCCTGGAGCCGATGTTAACTTGGACCATAACCCCGTAGTTTCTGAGATCCAAATAAAACTAAAAAAGATACAAAAACCGATCACAAAAACATTAGATCTAAATAAACTAAAGAACGACAGGATACAACAGGAAGCAGAGGAAGAAATAAATAGAAATCTCAGAAAAATACATACCCAAGTGCGAAATACCGATGATGTAAATGAAAAGCTTAAATATATAAACGCAGTTATTAAAACAGCAAGTGAGAAACATTTGACCAGAACTCCAAAGAAAAACAAAATATGGATGACGGAAAACATATTAATGCTAATGGACGAAAGACAAAAAGTAAAAACCAATCAAAACAATATAAAGAAATCAATAAAATTATAAAAAGAAGTATTAAGGAAGCAAAAGAATCATGGTTAAAAGAACAATGTGAAGAAACGGAGAAATATAAAAAAAGTTACGATTCGTTCAATATGTATGAAAAAGTAAAACAGATAACAGGAACCCAAAGAAGATACCAAGTGGGCTTACTTAAAGACAAGAATGGAAGGATCATTACAGACCTAAAAGATAAAATAAACAGATGGACCGAATACATTGACGAATTATTTGAAGATGAAAGAAAAACGACCTGTCATACAAAAAATGAAACCGGACCTGAAATCTTAAAAGACGAAGTAGAACACGCAATCAAAATCTCCAAGAAGGAAAAGCAAATGGACCCTATGAAATCCCCACAGACCTATTGAAGCTTCTGAACGATAATTCTCTAAAGATAGTACTAAATCTATTCAATACGATATACAACACGGGAATCATACCGCACGACTGGCTTTTATCCACATTTATCACGATCCCCAAAACACGAAACGCAAAAGTATGCTCGGACCACAGAACAATATCATTGATGAGCCATCTGCTAAAGATATTTCTTCGAGTTATACATAATCGAATCTATCAAAAATTAGACGCTCACATAAGCGAAACGCAGATGGGGTTCAGAAGAGGACTAGGCACCAGGAAACCACTCTTTTCCTTAAATGTGATCACACGAAGATGCATTGAAGTCAATTAAGAAGTACACGCCTGCTTCATAGACTTTGAGAAGGCCTTCAACAGAGTGCAAAATGATAAACTTAAAGACATACTAGAAGATAAAGGCATTGATGATAAAGACTTACGAATCATTCTTAACCTATATTGGAACCAAAAAACTAACATCAAAGTGGATAATGAGATCTCACAAAAAATTGAAATACGAAGAGGCGTACGACAAGGATGTATATTGTCGCCGCTGCTCTTTAATGTCTACAGTGAAAGAATCTGCCAGGAAGCACTGTCGCCAGCTAAGGAAGGAATAGTAATTAATGGTGAAGTCATAAACAACATTCGTTACGCAGCCGACACTGTACTGCTAGCAACAACATCGGAAGATCTGCAATGTTTACTTGAGAACATGAACAAGGCATGCGCGGACTATGGGATAAAAATCAACGCCAGAAAAACGAAATACATGGCATTTACGAAAAATACAATTAATCTCACACATATTCGTATCAACAACACTCAGATCGAAAAAGTAGATACTTACAAATATCTGGGAGCTTTAATACACGAGACAGGCGATCAAAGCAAGGAAATACAAAGACGCATAGAAATTGTCAGAACAACTTTCATAAAAATGAAGACAATGCTATGTAACCGTGATATAAACATTACATTAAGAATACGAATGCTAAAATGTTACGTGTTGCTGTATGGAGTCGAAGCATGGACCCTAAAACAAAACAACATAAAGAAGCTGGAAAGCTTTGAAATGTGGTGCTATCCACGGATATTGAAAATAAGATGGATAGACAAAATAACAAACATAGAGGTAATACGACGCATAAACCAAGAACCAGAAATTATCCGGTCAATAAAAAAGAGAAAGTTGGAGTACCTAGGTTACCTAATGAGAAGACAAAAATAAACATATTACTGCAGAATATAATGCAAGAGAAAATTAAAGGACGAAGAAACCAATGCCGTAGAAGAACTATAAAAAGATTAAAGTCGCCCTGATGATATCCAATCTCCGATAGGAGTGGCACGTAAAGAAGAAAGATACAAGTATCCCTAAAATAGTGTCGTGCAATTCCGAAACACCCTGTGTATATATATATATATATATATATATATATATATATATATATATATATATATATATATATATATATATATATATATATATATATATATATATATATATATATTATTGTACGAGGGTTTTTCGCGAAAAAGTATTTTGGCGTCCTAGGCTGACAGATTTTACTTGTTGTCACTCAAATTTTTTGAAGGTGGGAACGTGAAATAATTTGTTTACAAATGATACACAGTAAGATACGCAAAACGATCCTAAAGATAGGCAACCAAACATACGCTCAGAGCTCAATCACGCCACATTTCATATCAGCTGTCTTTGTTTACTTTCTGTTCAAATGTACAGATAGATAAGCGCAAAACATTCTATATAAAATCAAGTATAAAGCCAGAATACTATAACAGCGTATATCTATACAAGTTTGTATATCTGCAATCTGTTACAGCTTTTTATGTTTTTAAATAACTTACATGATAAGTATATTTAAAATAAATTATTTTAATTTTTGTTTAACATTTTTAAATTACCAGTTTCTGTGATATTATTTTATTACTTACTATTGTACAATATATTCCTTTATAGTAAATTTATTATATTTGATTAATAGCTAATAAGTGATTATAAATAATAAAGAAATGTGTAATTTATTAATAAAATAAAAAAGAACATAAAAATATCTTAATTTTTTATTAGATATTCTTTTTAAATATAGAGCTCTATAAAGTGTTTCAATCTTTTTAAGACTATATATACTTTGTATTGGAAAATTAAGAACAATGTATATTTTATAGAAGAGAACATTAAAATGAAAATACTACGATACTGAACACGTGTTGTAATTTCAAAAATAAATTAATATTAGTAATTGCTCAGTTTACACATATGTTTTATATATACCATACGTATTTTGGAGACGTAGTTTTATTACCAAAGTCATCAAAATAATAATTGTATTGTTTTATTTATGAATCAATAGTAAATGTATAAGTGCTGCGCATTGATGGTACTACTAAACAAAAAATATTAGTTAGCGCATAGAAAGAATGTATCCAACTACCACTTATTACAAACTGGTGCTTTGTCACTGTCTTGGGCGACCTATTTTATATACTTTGCGTTCTAGCCGCAAATATATCACTTTCTAGTTTGCTATTGCTGTACTAGAGAATTGCGGCCACAGAAATTTTCAGTGACCTACTTCAGGAATTATATACTTCTCTACACCCAAGATATCGTAACGTTTAGTTTATGAAGCTACGCTTGAAAAAGACGAATACATAAATGTTCTACTTTAATAATTTTTACGTAGAAACCACCTTCAGGAGAATATACCTTGTATATTCAATAGCAACGTGAACGCTTACACGTTTGAAATGTACAACTCCTCAAGAGAAATCGATTGTATAATTTAGTTTATTTAGTAGAGCTGCTTATGACAAAAAATTTTTAGTTTTAGCATTTCTTAATTTATAATTAGGTCACCTATAATTACTTTTAGCTGTTGATTCTTGACGAAAATGAAATATACAGAGTGATTCAAAATGATGGACTTAATTTTGTCGGTCTACAATTCAAAATTAGGACTAGTGACAAATATGACATAATTATATTTTATTGTACTATCATCCAAGTTTATAAATAATCAATATGCCTCTCTCATCATGGATAGCATCTAGACGGTAGCAGAATGTTTTGTCAGCTCTGATACAGTTTTTTAGGTCATCCAAAGTTAGTTGGTAGAGGTGGTACATAAATTGTTTCTTTTACGATCCCCCACAAGAAAAAGTCGCAGGGTGTAAGATCAGGAGATCTCGGGGGTCAGAATATAAGTGTTAGGTTTTCATACCTCATGCGACATCGTTAAAATAGAGATTCATTCAGAAAACGCCGAACACCTCGGAGCCAATGGAATAGAGTTGCGCTCTGTTGGAAAATGAATGGATTTTGTAACCGTTATATCTGAAGATTTTGTCGGTTCACTTTTCCACTTATGTAGAAGGTTGTC
Organism: Sinelater perroti; assembly: GCA_036346155.1. Lineage (NCBI taxonomy): Eukaryota > Metazoa > Arthropoda > Insecta > Coleoptera > Elateridae > Sinelater > Sinelater perroti. The sequence continues at coordinate 308,463 of JARFIY010000374.1, forward strand.
TCTTCACTAAAAATTAAACGCGGCAGAAAAGCATCATATTCCATGTTTTTGAGCACACTATTAAAAAGTTCTACATATTTTAATTCGTCGTTTGTACAAAGAATTTGTATAATTATAGATGGTTTAAACATTAAACGGCACCTCAACATACGCCAGACAGTTGTTTGTGATAGTTTAAGTTCTCTACTCACTCTACGGGTTGACTTAATTGGGCTACGCTCTAAACTCTCTCGAATTCGCCCCACAGTCTCATCCAATACACGCGGTCGGCCCGTGCTCTTACCTTTACACGGTTAGTTTGATGAAATAGATGATTCCAGTGACAAATACTCTTCCTCGTTGGAGGTTTAATGTTTTAATGACGACAAAATCCACGTTGCACCGCAGTCGCCGACCTTGTACTGCACTGTAGTTAGTAAATTAAAAAGCCCCACGTGTTTGTAAATAAAATGTTATGATGGTACTTGTACATGATCAATAAATTTACATTTAAAAAAATTGTGCAATACAGGATATCTTTGTTATCATTATATCAACTTCAATACATTTACATGACTGATTAACTAATTGCTTTAAATGTGTGTCATTAGTAGTTTTTTAATTTAAATATTTTGCAATATCATTAAGCAAAAAAGTAAGTAATGTGCTCATAAGAAAGTAATTCAATTATTTTAGAAACGCACTACGTATTTTAGCCTGTGCCGCGTCATTCATTGTATGTGACATTATCTTTTTAATATGTAGCGACGTGAGTGTTTTCTCTAGCAGCCCTTCTCAAAAAAGCAGTATCTCGCGGGAATCCTCTTAGGCAGGCATACCTTATGTTGTTTTTTAAATGGAGTATTTATCAATGTCCTTACTTATTTGAAACGATCATTTACCAAGTCGCCTGCTCTTTTTACCGCCCTAATATATACAACTTTTTTAAAATTGTCCTCAGGGTTGTCTCATTTCGTTTACTCGGCGCCCCGGATTTTCTTTCCAATGAGCAAGTGGAAAAGTTTATTTCTACGAACAGCATTCCGAAGTATAACATTCATATCCACAACCTACACAATTGATCGGATATATTAAGAATTAAATTAAAAAAGCAATTGTATACTACAGTATAAGTAATAAAAAAATTCATCTCTAGTTATGATTTTTTTGTAATTTTTATTAATTTTACCAAGAGGTTGTATATTTCATATAATTATTAAATAGTTTAAACTTAACACTATTTTCTTGCAGTACTTGCTTTCAAAGTTTTATTAATTTTTGTAGCTTCATTCTGAAGTTAAAGCGTGATTTAGCAAGGGGAGCAATGTATTGTATACTGCAGTTTCTTTTGCAGTAATTTATATACATTGTGATAATTTTTGTATATTTTTAATAAAAATTGACACGAATTTGATTTGTATGTTAAAAATAGCCCGCTTCAACATCCAAGCATCTTTGAATGTGAGTTTGTAAGTCTGTAAGCTGCAACCTTCCTCCATATCACACCTTTGAGAACGTTCATTATTTGCGGCTGCTGTATACACGGATTTTTCGGCAAAGCAGCAGTTACGTTTTGAGGTTACAGACTATAGTCTGTTAAAACTAAAGTTTTTATCTACTGATTACATTATACGAGGTGTCTCTGATTCGATGGGATCGGGGGGTTACACTTTTTTAAAACTGCAAGAACATTTTTGACGCGGATTCTTACGGGGATTCCGATACTGTTAGAATTATTTTTGTACTTTTTAAAAGTTTTGAGGTACTCGAAATTTATTATTTATTGAGCTTTCAAAAAATATATAATTTGCTAACTTTATTTTCAAAATTGCGACCTTTAGAGCTATTTCATGGTAGAAGGGTTCTTGATTATATAAAAATTTATTAATATTCTTCAATATTTTATGGATTTCCCCCGTAATATAGCGGGTTTCCATGACAACGTTAAAAAATTGTTTTTTGTTATAAATACGAAAAACTGTTAACAATTAAAAAAAACGTATCAGTATTTTGAAGAACCAAACATGGTAAAGTGCTATCTAGAAGCAGGAAAAAACTCACAAAAGGCTGTAAGTTCATATTTAAATTTATATTTTAAAAAGTGGAAGCTAAATATTAAAATATTCGCATGACTTGCAAGTAACTCGAAAAATTTTGACTTTTCTGATTTCTGTAAACTATAGAATAATAAAAATTTAAATAAATTAGTAACTAATTTTTTCTTATTTAGATTGAAACCTCTTTGCTTATTATCCACATTTGTGTTGGAGATGTACTTGGAGAGCAACATCTTGTAAAGTATTTTTATGTGTTCTATGACGAAATAGTCCACTTGTTTAGTGGGCTTTTAATGAAGCGCATCATGTATACAGGGTCATCCAGGTAAATCCGGAATTTTTAGGATGTACTATGGGAAAGCCAAAAAGTCGTTTTATGGACATGCGCAATTTCCTAAAAGGTAATATAAGTTAGCTTAACATAATCAACAATCTACGCTCTATTCGAATCCTTCCGTACCAAATTGCAGACAGAAGCTATTACTTGGTTTGGCTACAAAAAGACCAAGTTTACAACGGAACCAAAAACTACATAGAATCTGACCACCAAGAAGAAGTAACTGCTGACAGAGAAACTCACAGCAAACAATCTTATAGCAAGAGAAGTGGTAAATTCGTCCAAAAATTAAAAGAGAGGATCGATAGGGATCCTGGTAGAGCATTACTGATCTGATAAAAAAATGGGCGTGGAGAAGTAGGCGGCCAGGTTAATAGTGCACTAGGATCTGCACTACTTCCTGTGGAACTGCTAATTGTTGACTAAGAAGAACAAGATGAACAGGAAATTAAAGACCCAAGTAATGTTGAACAACATCAAGCACGACAGGGTTGGCTTCCTGAGATTCTCTTCGGACGAAAACAATTTGATCTAGTGCAGTAAGTTAAATCCCCAAAATGACCATTGGATCTGTCAAAATGTCTCTAAATTACTCACCGTCATGTATACAAACTTCCCTGTTTCCGTGGTGGTGCTGGGGATTGTGAGCAGCGAAGGGGATGTTATGACGCCCTAGTTTTTTGAGAAAGTTCTGAAGGTGATTGCTGACAACTATGTCAACTTAGAAACCGTTATCAAACCCTGGATAAAGGAGATGGCCGCAGGGCCATCCTCCATCCTTGACTGCAATCCTCTTGATTACTACGTATAAAACATGATCGAGGCGAGGGTCAATGAGAAACATCATAATACCATGGGCAGCTTAAAGGTCCCATCTTTAACACACAATCTGAATTTAAAAATTTTCCCTTCCAGTGTAACAGCGCATGTTTAAATATTGCAACCAAATTTATACCACTGTAGAAGTTTTGAAACAATTTATCATTAGCTTACTTGATTATCATAACAATGAATATACGTAGTTACAGGCAACTAGTATAGTAAAACCGTATAATTTTTTAATATTGTATGGTAATAAGTTTTTGTTTTGTTTTTTTATTTTTACTACAACAGTTCATTAAACATAACATAAATATGCAATATTAATTTACATGTTTTACGTTCTCAGAATCGTAATTATTTTTCCCAGGGTAGTTTGATAAATAACCCCATGAAAGCTGATAGGCTTCTCTTGCAGTATCAAATAAAGACACGTAGAGCAATAATTCATGAATCGCTTACATAACTCATCAATGACGCTGAAATAGATAGCCGTTTTGATTTTGATGATATACTACAAATGAAGCGTATCGCTTGCAGCGATAATTTATTGTTACCGCTGTTTGTGACAGCGGCATCGGAAAGAATTTTATTTAACGTAAGTTTAATCGATTACCGCCATACATATCGGAATATTTAGAAGCAGTAAGTACACGTACATTATGTGTATAGTAATACTAATTAATTTAGTTGCACTGTTTTGAACGTTTAGTGCAACCTATAAAATATTATAGATTTTATTTAGTAGTATTAGAGCATTACAATGCATTCTTAAAAAAAAACAAAATTAAATATTTATATTCAAACTAAAAGAGAGAATATTACTAGTTAAATTTGTTTTATATTAATAATAATTTATCTTCTATATTTAATATTTTTTATTTCATGTGATTCACGTTGAGAACAAACCATATTGAAATTACATTTCATTACATAGTCATAGTGTAGAAAAGTATAAGGCAAAATATAAAAAATCAAAAACAATACTCTTTACAATATAAGCATATATAAATTCTTCAATACGTAACCAATAATGTTGGAGAATTTACAAAAAAGCATTATTGTGTCCTACTTTTTTAAAATCTATGTTTTTAACTATGCTTTTTATTAGGAAAATTGTTGCATCTTTTAATATCTGCTAAAATTAACTAAACTTATCTTGTATACCGGTTCAGCTATTGTTTTATATGTTAAGTTACAAAATGAAGAATTTAGAAAATTAAGAATACGACTATCGCTTTTCTATTATACGCGGCCTTACGTGGTACAAGAAATAAAACCTTTAAGACCTACCTTGTAAACTTATCAACGAATGATCACTCAATATCTCCAATTAAAAAAAGCGATGAAACACGGACCAGCAAAGATATCAATGGAGCAAACGTTTTTGCCGAACATTTTCCAATGTTTCAACTTTATCCCAGCCAAATGATAACACAAAAGAGGAAAATATAACCAATTTTCTAAATGCACCTTGTCAACTGTATCTCTGAAACCAAGCTCTGCTTCCAAAGTAAGACAAGAAATATTGCACACCAATCTGCATAAAGCTCCTAGTTACAACCTCATAAATGGGCAACTCTTATGCTACATACCTAGGAAAACCCTGGTGGTTCTCACTATCATCTGCAATGGTATGCTATGCTTATGCTAGTTTCCATTGCAGTGATAATTTGCCCAAATTATAGTGATAACCAAACACAGAAACATCATCTTATAGGCCAATAAGTTTCTTTCAAATTTTGTACAAAATCATCTCAAGGCTGTTTCTGCGCAAAATTGAAGACTCGATCGAATAAGTCATAATCCCGTTAAATTTGACTTTCGCAAGAATCGCACAACGATACAGTAGAGACGTACATTTATTACTAAAATACTGGAGACTCTAAAACACGGAGATATTGTACATTGGTCTTCTTAGATATCAAACAGGCTTTTGACAAGGTCTGGTGCAGTGATTTGTTATTTAAGACAAAGCAACGTTTTCCTAACGTAATATATCTGATGTTAAAATCATACCTATATGATTGAAGTTTTCAGGTTAAGATCAATAATTTAGTTTCTAATTATTATCGGAGCTGGAGTATCGCAAGGCAGTCTCCTCGGAATTCTCCTGTACTTGATTTTTACGGCAGATATTCCAACAGCAGATAAAGTCAAAATAGCAACATTTATTACGATACAGCTGTGTTATCTATTCATAGTCACCTGAATTGGCATACGAATGGTTTAATAAATGGAAAAATAACATAAATACCGCAAAGTTTGCACAGGCCACATTCACAGTAAGCGCACTATCTTGACCTGAAACTCAAACAAATGTACTGGCTGATATGCCGCTCTATAAAGTCATAGTCAATAACAATAAATCATTCAATACTAAAATTCTGCAACTATTTCAGTTAAAAACACTTTAATTATTGATGCGTCATCGTATATAACAAACTAGGTACTCCATACACACTTACATTATGTAACCGACGTCATTTAACACTTAGCAAGTGTCAATCACTTCACTATCGTGACGATACTTTGCTAAAAGACCTATACACCGACAATGTGACCAAAAGACTTAATACTCCTAGCCGACCAGGACTAATCTTGCATCTAATGGGCTGAATAATTTTTTTTCCAGTTCCTACATACACATTTTTTTTGTTAACCAAATTATAAATATGCACTACCTTCAATTAAAAAAAAATGCTTACTTATTATAAAAGGAATTTAAAATTAAGTATTTCTACAATTACTCGTGAAAATAAAAACAGATATTTTATAGGTCCTAATTTGTCATAATGAGTATTATTTGACGGTTGTTATAATAGCATTACAATAATTCATTTAGGTTCTTAAATTTAATATATTTAGCAATCTTGCCCCATTTTTTATTCGTTACTGTTTATTACAAGATTTTATTTAAATCCTCTTTTAATCATTTTTTTCTTTGATCTTTGTTCTCTCTGTTTCTTCTTTTCTCTACTATGAGTCTTCTCCTGCATGTTTATTGTACGGTAGCCTTCCTGTAAGAATAAAAAAGACTAAGCATTAGACTGATTTTATATTATAAGTTGTGACATCAAGTATATTATATCCCAAAGGTCCATTATATACTACAAATTCTGTTGTAATGATTATGGCGAAATTATAAATTAGGGTCTATTCGTATACTTCTTTTACAAAAAAAAATGTTAAAAAGTTAATTTTGCCACTCTAAATAATGTACCTCAAAAAACCTTTTCATTTGTTATATACTAAATTATTATTATAAATTATGTTTCTGGTCCGTACATTTATAAAAAATTGTACATGACTTTTAGTAGATTACTATAAATAATTGTTTTTGTTTCAGGTAAGACTGAAAACCGTAGATACAAATGAACCGTCAAAAGAAGATCTGTAAGTAAGTAATATCAAAATTTATGTCAATGTAATCATTCTTTTTATTTTATTTAATTCAAAAATTAATACACTGATTAAATGAAGTTTAAGCCAAAAATATAATATAAAAGTCAGTTAAAAATGAATACCAAATGTGAGTTTACAATCAGCCTTGTGAATCAGTATTGTTTTATATACGTCTAAACAGCATGTTTAACTTTTTTGTATACGAAATGTTTGTAAGACGTAAAAATATCAGTCAAGCAAATACGCAGATGTACAAGTATTTGACCGGTACTATGCACAAAAGACAATCATCTGTTTACGACTTTAAATATATTAATACGTAATGTTGACCTTTCTTATTCTTTAGCTTCATAATTTAATTATTCTAATATTTTTAACTTCTTACAGAAATGAAAACCGTTGGTAATTTCACGGTGATTACAATATATAGATTCAGTACTTAAGATCTTTGTGACCATGTACCACTTAAATAGGTTATTCCTTTTATTACACAGATAAATATATTGGCTTAAAATAAAATTATGAAAGAGTTATTTTTTAAATAGCACACCCTATATATATATTATGAAGATAGAAAAGACAAGCTATGGAAAAAGTGAACGAATATAACCAATCCCTTTATCTAGCCTCCATCGATTTTAAAAAGGTGTTTAACACGGTGGAAACGTGGGCGCTGGTTAGTGCATTAAAGAGATGCAGGATCAATTATAAATACATAGATTTAATCAAGAAAATATACGAAAATGCAACAGTGATATTCCAGATATTCGAAAAGACGAATCCGATAAAAGTAAAATGGGAAATTAGGCAAGGGAATATCATCTCCCTGAAGCTCTTTACTAATTTATTAGAAGGTGCCTTTAAAGCTTTGAACTGGAATAAATTAGGAATTAATATCAACGGAGAATGCCTGTCTAACTTATGATTCGCTGTTGATATTGTTTTATTAGCAAATAACATGGAAGATTAGACGACGATGACTAAAGATCTGCAAGAAGTAACAACAAAAGTCTGGCTAAAAATGAATACTACAAAAACAAAGATTATGGCAAACAATGACGATGCAGCACCTATCGCCTCGAGAATGACCTAATAGAAGTTGTCGACAAATACATACACTTAGGACAAATACTTACTTTTAGAACAGACACTCAGGCAGCAGAAATTGAAAGGAGGACAAAGTTAGCTTGGGCTGCTTATGGAAATCTAAGAAATGTGTTCAAAACAACAACATACCCGCAACACTTTGAGACTAGAGTATTTAAGCAACGCATTCTCTTAATACTCACATATGCCTCCGAAACCGTGACAAAAAACTGAAAGTTACGCAAAGAAGAATGGAAAGCTCGATGTTGGAAGTGCGATTACAGGATAAAAAATCATCGAATGGATTCGAGATAAAACCAAAGTTGAGAAGGTGGTACGACACATCGCAACCTTGACATGGCAATGGGCAAGTTATCTTATGCGTAGAGAAGATGATAATTGGAGCAAAAAGGTAACAGAGTGCAGGCCAAGGATAGGGAAAAGAACGAGGAAAGCCGAGAACCAGATGGAGAGCCGACATCAATAAGGTCGTAGGAGCACAATGGATGGGAGCGACGACGAATCGAATGGCATAGCGATAGCTTGAGAGAGCGTATGTCCAGAGATGGATTATTTAAATGCTGGGAATGATGATAAAGATGATGATGATAACAATGAGAACCGTGGATCGCTAAGCTTATCTGTTTTAAAGTTTTGGGGCAAACAAAGTAGGAAACAATTTATTTTAATAACAGCGTAGTGAAATCGTCACATACAGTTGTTATAGTTAATTAAAAACTGATAATTGTTTTAGTGCCTAACTTGTCTGAACATTTTTGAAAATTAGTATAGAATATACGTTATGATACTTTTTTTACACATTTCTTAAATTAAATAAATACTGCTTTAATCAATAGTTTCTTCGACTTTTCTTCAGTTTTGTCTGTTCTGTTTTCCTGTTCCAATTCTGTACTTCAAATATGTTTAAGAATATTTTAATCTTATTTATTTAGATTTCTTTAGGAATATTTTTATATTTAGTTCTAGGATAATTTGTTATTGCTAATTGATGCTAACCAAACTCTTTATATCTTTCAGCCATGATAACCGTTGGATTTTCATTAGTGTCTTAATTTTAAATGCTTGGGATAGGTGTTTTATTTCATTGTGTCTTTCTTCACATACCAAACCAACAAAAATTTTTCTTAAGATATACTCTTTCTATATTAAGTTATCTTTTATTTTCTAATTCAAGGTCCACATTTCATATCTACATAGTAGAGTTTGTGTAGATGCATATTTTATTCCCTTCCTGTAACCTATTTTTATCTATTTTCAATAAGGATTTTACATTTGTGCTATTTTTTTATTTATGTTATTTGCTAAAATTACTATCGAATAAACAAATTATTGTTCTTGCTCAAAATTACATTTTTGAAAGTAATTGGTTTTTATTTAGAGACTCTTATTTACATAGATTACTTACTGATATTTTTCAGTATTCTGCTCTTTTTCTATTAATTCTTCAGCCATACTACTAGGTATTTCAGTTAGTTCTGATTAAGCTTTTTCCTTCAAAAAGGCCTTTCTTCAATATAGAAAAAAATTAATATATCAATCAAAATATTTATCTTATTAATCAAAATACCATTAGTTATGAGACGTTATCATTCTTCTGGCAGCATGCCGACGCCGCGATGAAAAAATAAATGGTCTGCTAATACAATCTTGTTTTTGCACTTCTTCGAAATTACGAAAGTGCCTGTCTACTAGTGTGTGTTGCATTGATCAGAAGATATGGCAATCTGATAGGGCCAGGTCTGAAGACTACGTGGGGTGCGGAAAGATTTCTCACTAAAGTTCTAACAGCGCTTTTTTTACTGCCAAAGCAACATGCAAAATCGTCATCGTTATCGTGCAAAAGAACCATTTTTTTGTCAGCTATTGCAGGGTTTCTCTGGTACGATAGAGTTTCATCACCATAAGCTTTGATGAGCTTCAACAGCTGATTTCTTCAAATCAAACATGAAAAGTAGCGAATGTCGAACCTTACATTTTTGACACATAAAAACAATGAATAACTAAATAAAATGGAAAAATAGCTGTTATACGCTATATAGAAATTATCGACATTAAATCTATTGAATTATTTTCATTTTGTCTAGAGTTTTAAAGATATTTTGAGGTTTTTGTTTAGTTTTTACTATAAATTAGATATATATATATATATATATATATATATATATATAATGAGAGAGAAAGAGAGAGAGAGGGTGAGTGAGGTAGGTAGGAAGGGAGAGGGAGAGAGAAAGACATATACACATACACAGATGCTGGAGTGTCAAAATGATAAAATCTCAAAAAAGTGTAAATATCCTGTGGTTAAATAACATTTATAAGCATCTGGAGACAGCTTAGTGCTGTATAAATCTTACCCGGATGCAAAAATCCAGACGATTTCAGCTACGGATATGGTGTCTCGCAAGAAGAATTAAGTGAGTATTTAGAAATACCATTGGAAACAATAAATTTATTACTGAATTTAAAAAAATAAGAAACAATTAACTCTGGCAAGACTTAGACTTTCAAGACTCTAGGAACGAACAAAAGGATCAGTGAGAAGCTGTTAAGGACCCTCGAAAAATTATCCGACCTAATGCAGGTATCAGAAAAAAATTGTCTGTATATTATAGGTTTGTATAAATGTGTCGCCAAGAAGAATCTCGTCTGATATCCTTCCAAAAGAAGAATCGACAGAATTCGGCAAGAGCGACGCGTTCTCAGTCGAATGACATTTGGTGGTCCGTCATTTTTTCTGACAAAAACCAATATTGTCACGCTAGTGACAGTGGTCAAACAAAAGTATAGATCTATTGCTTCATTTAATTGTATAATAAATTTCCTCTTCATATAATTAAATATGAAAGAGTTAGGAATGATGTGGTGTTATATTTCATATTTTCATAAGGCGGCAGGTGCTGCCAAACACGTTAAAATTTTGAGTGATGGACTTCTGTCTATTTTTAATACCAACGTTTCTGTGAAGGAAAATATTGTCTTCATAAAGGATAGTGTGTTTATAGAACGCGTACCATCTTGTGGAAAGAAGAACAACAAATTTGACAATGATCATATATATATCTGCGTACTCCCCAAGGAGAGCTATGAGTCTTTGAATAAGACTGACGTTTCGTGTGACCAGCTTGGTCTTTTATAGGCCTGGAAGTGAAAGTTGGTTTGGCGGGAGATGCGTTGTGTTGGGGAAAGTTTGTAGGATTATTGCGTAATTGGCGGTGCGGGGTAATAAGGGATTTCCATATAAATTTGTTGTGTTTTTGGATTCAAGAAAGTGTGCCATACGAAAAATGGTAAAAGTGTTCCAAACCCTATAAGGCGCCAGGTTATGTTCAAATCACAACAGAATTACTTCGTGAACTTCCAAGGAAAGCTGTATCACTAATAACAGAAATATTCAATGCAGCCCTAAAACTCAACATTTTCCAATACAATAGAAATTCACGCAAATAATTCTCATACAGGAACCAAACAACCTTACGGTAAATCTATTTCGTTACTTCCGGTCTTCTCAAAATTACTTGAACAAATAATATTAACAATATCTTCACCATCATTGAAGATAAATACCTAATTCCTGAGTCTCAGTTCATATTCCGGCAGAAATATTCCAACAACAAATCTACAGGGTAGCAGACACCATTAAAGAGGATTTTGAAGAAAAAAGAGTTTGTACAGCACTATTTTTAGGTATAAGCAACTTTTTTGCCAATATTATCTACTATTCAAATCATATTTAGGAGGCAGATTTTTGATTTGCCGTCGATACGATCATACTGTCCTCTTGAAAAGATCCAACCCAAGCCGTAGCTAACCTACAAAATAATTTGGAAACCCTCCAGAAATGGACAGCAGCATGGCGAATCAAAGTCAACGGGAATAAATCAGCACCAATAACTTTTACAACCCGGAGAATAGATTCCTTCCAAGTAACGCTCAACGAAGCTTTTATACCCCCTAAAGCCGATGTACGGTACCTAAGCACTAACATCCAGTCCAAACGAAAGCAGCTCGATATGAAAGTAAAGAAGATCGGTTATTAGGGCGGAAATCGAGATTAACTCTTGACAATAAGATTTTACTTTATAAAAAAAAAACCGCCAGTTTGATCATATGGTGTCCAATTTTGGGGTTGTGCTATATCATCCAACTTTGAAAGCTAAGCTCTTCGTATCATATCAAACGCATATTGGTATATTAGCAACAAAATAATTCACATTCGAATTCATAATTACCCTAATGCACTAATGGCAACTCTGTTAACTAATGACAGCGCACTAAGACCTTTAAAGAGGACTAAATTTACTGATCTTATAGACAATAGGTAGCAGAAGGTCACATTAGAATGATTCTCCTTATGTATCACTTATCCGTATTATTATTAAATTTACTTATTAGCCTAATAGGCTAGTTGTAAACACGCAGATTTAAATAAAAAAAGCTTGCGTGATACCCCTGAAATTCGCAGTAGAATACCAAACAGTGCAATTAGTCTTGGAAATATTAAGGATTGTTTTCTGTTCATTATCAAAAACTCTTGTTATTAACATGACCTTAGCTTATTTAGTTTCTATAAAACCTTAATTTGGCAGTTTTATAAAATTCAGATTCCTACAAGGACAGTATGTTGCTAAACATAATGTTGTGTAGATTGATAAATTTCTCTTTTATTACTTGAACGTTTGAGCTCTTCTGGGCTTTTAAACTATTCGTGAAATATATAATTAATAATATTATAACCTTCTTATCCTAATACACTGTCATGAAACAGCCCCTAAATTATAATAACAAATCAGCAACTTTATAGTAAGCTTCTTTCATAAATAACCTTAACTATTTGATGTCGTGACAGTAGCTAAAATAGCACTATTGAAGTTCATGGTTTAGACTCGTCTTACACTAGAGCCTAATTAGTGAGAAATTCTATTTGATTTATAAATAAAACAGCTATGATAAATTCGTCAGTTAGTCAAAGTAGTGAGTTAAATTTAATAGATATATAAATAATTTTTTTGGTTTTCACACATTAAAAGGTAGATACCGACAATAACAAAAATATAAGAAAATTATCCAAAAGTAGTAAGAAACCATAAAATTGCTGTAGTCTTTAAATTTTATTTTACTTTGTTTAGATTTAATGGCTTACAAAATTATTCAATTTGACTAAACCTGTTAAAAACACTTTAAAAAGCAGCAAAACAAAGGCTAATTTTGTACCGAGAAGTTTGTAATAAATCAGCGATTGGGCTATTTTTAATATCTCATGCTGCAGCGAATTTTGAAATGTTTATAAACGGAAGGGTAATGCAGCTAAGCCGACGAAAGTTTATTTGACGGAGCTTCTTATGATCTGCATGCAGCGAGCGCAATTCGTCGACCACTGGTATTTTTAGATGCGGAGAGCGAACGCACTATTTTTAAATATTCAGAGAAATATTTATACTTCTCTTGGGCGGAATAAATGCTTCACATACTTTGGTGCAGGCAGTACGGAACTCAAAATCAACCACGACATGAAGCAGCACGGCGGTTTTTCTGAAACGACCTCCTCGCATTTTCTATTTCTTGCTTAAATGTGGCAGTCAACAGCACATCTCTCAAAGAAAAGTAAAATGGTGAAAGACATTTCGGTAGACAAACCTAATAAACATTAAATTCGGCATTAGACAGACGATACTAACTTCTGGAAGAAGAACGATGTGGGAAGTAATAATAAATAAAGGTTATAAAAATAATTATGATTGAAGAAAAAATATACGAGGTATACTTCTTAATTATCTATATAATCATTAACATTTCAGTTATTACTGCCATCATTAAAATAAAAACATAACTTATATGAGGTTCATAGTGACTTTATCAACGTAATAGGACTCCTGATGAAACAGCTGTAAGAATTTTTACAATTTCTCTATTAAGTGAATACAAAGTTGTATAGAATATTGCACGTTTAATAATTTAATTTAATTAGTAAAACAACTTTGTATATACACATATATCCGGACGGACCCGGGTTCATTCTCGGAGCTCTCTGATGCCTGACGGGTGACCTACTCAATCACTAAAAATAATCAAATATTTGAGTTCGCTTCGAACAAGGGGTAATAATAATGTGGTTGTCTAAATTCACGCCTCAACCCTTCAATTTTTCCACGTGGGGCATATAGCCTCGTCATTATAAATAATAGAGCTTTACATGACTTGTAGACTGATGGCTTCGGATATTTTTATTATTTTTTCCCATTTAATTATGTTCTAAGCCTTCTTCTGCCATCTCTCCACTATTATAGATTTGCATCTGTTTCTCTGTAACTTCTGACATCTTTTGAAAGTTTTGTCTCTATAATTATGTGGCGTATAGTCAGATGATATCCATGTTACTTTGTGAATATATTTATGATCAAAAGCTGTGCTCCATATTTTGATATTCCTTAGTGAATTGCAATAGTCTTTTTTATTTTTATTATTTTTTAAATGCATACTTTCTCTTCTGATATACATATTAAATATTTTTACATTGCTATTTGCACATTCGGATTATATATTACTTTTCAATGTCATATCTTGGTATTCTTCCGACAATTTGACTTATTTCTTCTGATTTTTCTATATTTTAAATTTACATACTCTGTTTGTAATTCTTCGAAAATATTTACTAAATTCTTGATTTTTATTTTTAATTATTTCTATTCTTCGCGTTCCACGTGCGCATAATTGTATTCATACTTCTTATTGTTGCCTGATCGTATTTTATAAATCATCTATATGTATCCAGTTTTGTTTTTAAGCCATCCTTTGTTCATATTTTATTTTAATTTTTTTAATTTTATTATTAGTTTGTTGTACCTTGTTTTGTTTTTTATGCCCCCTTTTCTATTTTTTTAAACTAACGTTTTCTTCTTTCAATGTCTTTATCTCCTTTCACTATGTTTCCTGTATTTCTAATTTTTCAAGTTTTTTTTGCGAATTCCTGTATCCATGTTGCTCCATGTTGCTTAAAGAGCTCAACCATTTTGTCTAGTTTTCCCTTCTGTTGCTTTTCTGTCTATTTTGTATTGGTTTTCTTCTTCCAACCTCGCTAAAGCTTCTTTTTCATTTTAATTCTATTTTTTTGTGTTATTATCGCTGTTCATTCCTTGTATCATCTCCCCGTCTTTTCCATTTGTTTGATTCAGCTGTCAAATATTCGACAGTATCTAATTATTCCATTTTATATGTTTCATATATTTACTAATTTTCATCGCAATCTGAATGATTTTTAATGCTCCTTTATATACAGCAGGTTTTTCTTTGCCGAATTAATAAATCTGCCACATTTCATTATAAACTCAGTTCAGGATAACGATCGGACGCAAATATTTTTTTATTT
Source organism: Sinelater perroti (assembly GCA_036346155.1). Taxonomy (NCBI): domain Eukaryota; kingdom Metazoa; phylum Arthropoda; class Insecta; order Coleoptera; family Elateridae; genus Sinelater; species Sinelater perroti. The sequence continues at coordinate 323,530 of JARFIY010000374.1, forward strand.
CCAGCTTGCAATATCGGAAAATTCAACAAAATACAGTCACGAGAAAAAGGGTTTGTTATTTCTAGGCGCATGGGTCGTAACTACAATGTGGGACTTTGCCATCCTTGAGGACATCACGAGGTATTTCGTCAGCCATGAGAGCGGCGAGGTAGACACGGGACTTATGCCTTCCCTGAGGAGGGCGACGCAGTATTTTACTAGGCAGAAGGTCGTCGCCGTGGTTCGATTTTTTGTAAAGTAAGCTCGTAAACGTCGTCGCTGTGTGCGGTGTGATAAAGTGTTTTCTTAATAACCAATTTTGAGCCACTCGGATAACCTTTTTGAAATATATTGCAATCCACGCAGTCGCTTATCGCATCATTAAAGCTATGTTCAGCAATGAATTTCAACAACCAACAAATTTAAGATTAAATCCATATACTGATAAAATCTAAATCTTATTTGTTTATGCGAGCACCTGCCTTAAAATAAATGCAATAAAATTAGTTTACAAATAATTCACGCATTACAACAACTGCAATACAAAAACACAGTACAAGCCCAACAAATTTATTCTATATTTCCCGCGTATGCACCCTTCAACAAAATATGTTATTAATGCAAGCACTGGAATATAATAGTTTTTATCGAACTCAACATAAATCTTCACAAAGCAACAGTAAAGTAATTAATCAACAATATATTTGCAAGCTAAGTGAATTTCAACCAGTTAAAGCTCGAAATAAAAAGAAAAACAAAATAGAAGTCCGAAAGACGGAAACAAACTGCAACAGCCGATAATAAAGACGCAAAATAAAAATTAGCCTTCTACTAATTTAGGGAAAAACACTAGTAACAAGAATTTAATCAATACTAAAAGCAAAAAAAGATACGTTTAAACGGTAGTTCAGTTCGGTCCATACTGTATAGTGATGTTCCTCCAATCAGTAGTAATGTGGTCTTAAAGTTCATCTAATGTCGTTGGTGGGTATTGGTAGCACGTAAACTAGATATTTAATGTACCCCAAAGAAAAAAACGCAAACCGTAAAAGGGAGATCTGGGAGGCCCGTCGAATAATACCAAATCCTCTCTAGTACATCTCCCAATCCGTCAGCAAAAAAGTTTCTCATTTAGATACTCACTCACTTTACCATTCCAATGAGGTGGAGCCCCATCTTCTTGGAATGTGAAATTGTTGGTAATTTTCTATAACTGCCTCCTGTGTCATCAGAATCGACTGGTCTTCCCAGACTTTTCCGTTTATTCATAAAACCTACATCCTTCAATTGGTGATGCCATAGCGAAATTCTTTGGTGACCTGACTGTTCTCTTCTGTACTTCCTTCTAAATGCATGTTGCACAATAATAACCAATAAGCTCTTCGCATACACGAACACATAAAACGCTTCCTGCTGCACAATCACTATTTTGCAAATTAGGTCCGTGTTGCCATCTGGATATTTAAAACAAAGTTTGTAAACACATTTTAAGCTTGGGCGTTTTCCTTTACTTTTATATCTAAATTAATATTATACCTGTAATAGTTTGTGAACTATATCCTCTTAAAACCCGATGATTTTTTATAGCAGTTCTGTACTACTATCAAGTAATAGGAAATAAAATAATCCTATTTTATTGATTTTCATCACAATTAAATAGCATTGAAATATTTAATATTACAAGTTTATTAAACGCGGTCGTTCAATTTGAAGAATTTCAGAAAGTAAAAATTAATATATCGCTACGAGGAAACCCAAAAACATGTACGACATCACTCAATTGTGAAAAGTATACATAAAATTAAAACAACAATGCGTGAACTAAAAAAAGAGGAGAGTCTATGTAAAGCAACTCATCTTGCAAATGATAATATATGCGCAAGTGTAATTTGAAATAAATTTCTATTGGCAAATGCACGGTTCTACAGGCACAAAAACAACAACCAAGGTCCCAACAATAGGAGCAAAATAAAAACAATGAGTATACGAGTAGAACGTCAAATACACAATCTCTTTTAAATCAAAATACTGTAACAATCCAGCCAAACTGCCCATTAACAACTCAACTAATCATCAACATATAACAAATTTTAACAGCCAACACCAATTGTTTGCAGAAATAAAAAGACTTGATGTATATCTTGAATTTCTGTTACAAAGCCAATCATATCTATAGCCCAAGTTTATAAATTAGCACCATGAAACGCAAATGAGTTACCCACACATAAACTTCTTCTTTTTCCACTTTTTTTTTCTAACCACACAGTCAGGCAGTACTATGAGTCATCTTGGGCATACCACAGATAGGTCGTTAGTCCAATTTGTTAGTCTAGGAGAATGTATTTCATCGCATATAACCAAAAAGTACAAATACTCCTGACACATCCAGTTGCTAACAAAAAGCCATAGGAGAAACAATAGTACCAGGTAAATAACAAATTAAATCATTAATTAGCAAAGTTTGAAGAAGACTACAGGCTAAAAATATAATAATTGAAGATTTGGAAGGCTGACAATACTATATAACTTATTAATCATTTTAATGCTAAATAATAATGCTAAAAATAGAAAGGTACTTTATCAAATGATGCGTGCGCGCTTGTATGTGCAGCTTCTTCCATGATTCATAGTTCTACTTGGGGCGTGGACACATTGAGACCTCTCAAAAATGTAAAAATCCACTAAAGGTCACTATCGTATTCAGGAAATATTTTATATTACAAAAGTAGAAGTTATAAAAGAAATTAAGAAAATCCAGAAAATTATTACAATTATTATCAAAAATGGAGACATGTCTGAATTGGAAAATGAGGCTTTTTTGTTCATTAACTTTTTTGTTTACTTTTTTACACTATACTTTTCTAACAATTTAATTTCACTTCTTGTTTCTGTTTCAATTTTAAATATACATAGGCACTTAAGTGAAATTTTATAAAGCAAAAAAGCCAGTATTATTTGTCTAATTCAAAATTATAATTCGAATTTTGCTAGTAACATAATTCGACAAGAGCGTGTATTGTTGGTTGCAGCTGTTTGGCTTCTTATTAGTACTGCTTTCCTTTTTTCACTTATGGGACGTATAACTTTATTCTAATTCTTAAATTAAATTCTTAAAACCTATCTAGTGTAGAAAAATCATTTTTTGAGTGAAATAATGCAGTGTTCTGTTCTTCCTGCGCATGTACATTTATTATTTCCTTATTTTCTTCTTATATTGCAATAAATTACATTTTTTAAGGTCCATTGAGGAAAATTGTACAATATCAGGTATTAACTTCTTACGCATTCTTCTCTCAAAACTTAAATTTTACATAAAAAATAAGAATATTAACAAGGCAATTATAATTTTTTTATTTAACCATAAATGTTAATTGCTAAGTTTTTTAAATATCAAGGTTTTTACTTTTCTATAATATAAATCTTAGGTTATAAATTAAGCACGAGTTATTAACAGAAAATTGATTTTATTATTATTATTATCAATAATAGAGTAAAACATAAAAAAGATATTTACTCTATAAAACTGCAAAAATGTAACTATGTGTGTAACTAACATTGCAACTCCTCCTTATAGTTATAAGCCGATTTCAAAGGTCAATACCTATCTCACTCGAACCCGTTTGCTGCCAAACCTTGCATAAAGGTTTTAGTTTTGTGATTTAGGTCACGGTTGATATATGTTATATAATTATATGATATGTTATAGGTCAGAACAAAAATTATCATAAAGGATTTAGACACTTTGCGTCACCTATCGGTGTTTCATGCACTACGTGGCTAAGTGGCCGTTATGTTTATTGTTTGACTTATGTGGCTTTGGACTTTTACCAATAAATAAGAGTTTATAATATATAATATAATAATAAATTTAAAATAAAATTTAATTTCGTTTACAAACCAAATTATTCTTAGCGAGTATATTATTTTGAGATATTACTGTAAATTGTTGGTTTCAATAATTTGTGAATTCTGACTATATGTCCATTTTTGTTTTATTATACCGAAACTCAGTTTAAATTATGCAAGTGGCTACATTGAAAAATCAGCGTTAAAATACTCGTATTCTTATCTTGAAGATCGCTTGTGTTTTATCGTAGTGTAGTGTAGATAAATTATATTTAGGTTTGATTTTTATTTTTTAGCAACTTTTGCCTTATCTTTATTGTCTTTCAAGCATTACAAAGCAATATGCATGCATGTGTTGCGTGCATTGTTAAAGTGTAACGTTGTCTTGCGCGAGTTATCTGAAACCTCATAAAATGTGCTGCCATCAGAACGAGGAAATATGCATTAAACTAGAAAAGCAGCGAAACTTCTGAGAGCCATTGCATAAAGTTTATAAGCCTTGCAAATTAACTAGTTTTGAAATATAGTGTCGGTTATGGCTCGCTTTTCTTGCTTTTGCAACAAAGTATAGCCTGTTCTAATGAAAATTGAAACTGACTTGCATTAACGACTTCAAATTTTTTAATTTTAAGAACTTCAGGTTATCTTTGTAGCAGTCTAATAAATTTCTCTTTGTTTTTGTACTTAAATTTTGAATCATAATTTTTAGACTTTTTTTTTCTAACAACTTTGATCTAATTAAGTCGTGTTAATTTTCTATATGTTAGAAAAATATTTTTTAATGTCTTGTCTAACCCAACAGGTTCATTTTAGTTTTAGCTTTGATCACTCTTTTTTCCACTTTTTTTTTGATTTTGTAGACATTAAAATTTTGTGGATTTTGCATAATTAAATTTAAATATTTAATTATTAGTGCCGCTCCTAGGAAACATTTTTGTGATTAGTTTTTTAATCCTATCAAACTTTTTTTGGGCTACTGTTAAATTATATTTTACAAATATTTGTTTTATAGCTGCTTTTTATGTTCTTGTACTTGTCTTAACTTACATCTATAACAGTGCGACAACTAGAAACTAACAATCGCTGCTTTGCTTCGTTTTTCAGCTTAAATTAAAATAACTTAACATAGTTGTAATATTCAGTAACTGATAATTATCAGTTCTTCATTTTTTCTCTTTTTAGACTTGCGAATGTTTTATTTATTGTTGTAGGTGCATTGACTTGCCAATCAGTTTAGTAAACTCGCTTTCTTCTTCTTCTTCTTGTAATGCCATTCCTATCGGTTGGCAATCAGTAGCGCCACCTATAGTTTGTTAGCTGCGACTTGAAACGAAGAAACGCTACTTCTTCCACGCTAGTCACTTAAATTCTTCAGTCATAAAGTCCTTCTTCCCATACTTCTCTTTCCTTTTATTTTGCATTACTTCTTGCAAAATTTTGTATATTCAGATCAAATATCCTAATTTACTTGTTTTGATGGTAAGTTTTACTTCCATATCCTTGTTTAATCTTTTCAGAACTTCATCATTTCGCACTCTGTCCGTCCATGGTATTTTTAGCACTTTAAAACTCGTTTATTTCAAACAACTTCTAGTAATTTTTGTCGACATTTCTTTGCAGTATAAAAGAATCTTGTAAATTTTTCTTTGATTTATTCGTAGCATGTTTAGTGTATTTCTTAGCACCTTATTGTCTTTATTTGTTTTCTTTTCGGTTTGTATTATATTAGGTTAACGTATAATTATACACCGTTTTTCAAAAATAACCTCAGACAGGAATGGTAAAATGCAGTGCAACATTAACATCGATTTTTATCTGGCCCTGCTTAGACCGTGCAAAAAGAACCACGTCTTCTACAATGGTTGCCCCCATATCGAACCCCGTGTGGTTCAATTCATCGATTTGCTATTTTATTTGTCCGAAAAGTGGGTAAAGTCTATGACGATTTGAATTAGTTAGAGCCTGATGTTAAAGCGTGTGAAACCTCTAAGAACCAATGCTTTCCATCTCCGGAGTTGACCAAGTAAATGGGTACGACTGATTGATTGTTATTACTTTGAAAAACGATCATTGCAATTTGATTTGTTTAACAATAATTTTTTTTTTGGAAAAAAGCACTTACGCATCAACGTAATGTTATGCTCACACTCCTGCAAGGAATTCTCTAATTTAGATTCTTCAAGCTTTTTTGACATTCTTCGTCAAAACATTTTGTATTCCTGATATATTTTTTTGGTTATACTTTTTCAAACATCTGACAATAAAAATTAAATGAGTTATAACTTTGTCATTAGAAGAGTAACTTTTAACTAGTTGCTGTGTGATTACTAAAAAATTAAAAGACAGATATAACAATACAAACTGGCCACTAGAGTTCATACTAAACAATGACGTAACCACACTCATCGACTAGGGAACGTTGTTTTTAAAAGACTATTCCATTTATTTTTGTATCATCTTTTTTATCACCTTATGTCTTTATATCTTCAGAGATGCTTTTACTTTAAATATTTTAGTGATAACTGATGTAAACAACTGGCAAACTGTCTTCATGGTTCCAGCTTGGTATAGACAAACAATAAAAATATGTTGCACCAATTACTGAGGCTATAAGAATTATGTTACATCGACAGTTTATCAAAAAGTACATCATAGATGGATTCTTATCATTAACACAGTTACCATTATGTAAATGTTATGGTATCCAATGATGTCATTTTCACGCACTTTTTAAAGATCAGACATGCGTAAACAGTGAGCTTTATTTTTAGTAGAATGTTATGGTCGGTTCGTGCACGTGGAGAACTAAATAAAGCGAGCATGCAGCTGAAAACGTGCATGCAGCAAAAATGATTTTATGCTATTGACCGCTTGGCTATTCCGCAGACCAGCTGTCGCCTTTACAGCCACAGCCACTGATTCAGCACAGACCCGTATAAGCCGCGAATAAAATAAAAAAGCAAGTCAGCTATTCGCGGGATATTCGCCTGAATGCTGAAATCAGGCAGGCTTAAAGGCTAGCTTGGGAAACAATTTCCTTGTTTCGCTAAAACCAAATGAATACAGCGCTGCCAACTCCACAAGCTACTCTAACGTTATCTGAAAATAAATTGTTCTTTTGTGTAGGCCGGTGCTAGACTCGAGTTTGCACCGTGGAAAGACACTCATCTTCCCCAACTTCATGGCATTTCAACTGGAATAAAGGATAAAAATTCTACAGGACCAAAAGTGCTGTATTCTTTTGCAATCGTCGTTATCATCTTATTGTAATTTGTTTAACTTTTAACAAGTGCAATTACTGATTGTTACTATTATGTTATAATTTTGTTTGCAACCTGTTTGATGCTTTGCATGTATTTTTGAATTGACATTCCTAAACTCCATGTTCTTTTCCTACCTCTTTTCAACATTATCTGTATTTTATTCAAAAATATTTTTTTTGTTAATTTTAAGCTTATATTATTTCTATACCTGTTGATACACATTTTCCCCTCTTTATCCAAATTTTGACCCAATTTAGTTAGTATATATGTATATGTATTGTAATTAATAGTTTCGCATTTCTAAACGTAGATCAAGTTAACAAGATAAGTAACAATGATAATCTAATTCTTGATTTAATTTTGTATTTCATCTGCGATATTAAACATTAGTTTAGTTAGTGATATATTATTAAAACGTGATCAATTACACTCGGCCTTAGTACTTACTCTTAGACAAGAGATCATCCCAGATAATTTAAACTGTGACCTCTATTATTATAATTTTAAAAATAAAGACTTTTGGCAATAATTGATTGGTAGTACTTGTTTGGAACTCGGAATGTAAATCTGTTTTTGAAATTTATGTACTCAAAGGCATGTTTACAAATCCTAAATTTATTTATACAAGACCTTAAAAGTCTTATCATAATGAGCAATAATACATAAAAATATTAAAAAAATGAAGACTACTTAGAACTCTCGTTTTGCGTAAGCAACGTAAATTATTAACCCATAACAATTACTTTAGTTATCTTATAAAAATGCAAGTCACTTAGAAGGAGAAAATTCTTAATTTCCAGTTTTTCTAGAAAGGAGTGGAACGTTAGTTAACTCATATTATTAAAAAGGAGCTGGACAAATATAAAATAGGGTCATATAGAAAATATATGGCAGATATTGGTCCAAGAGACCCAATAATGTGGAAAACTACTAGACGAATTTTAAAGCAGCGTGAGGAACTACCCATCCTTACATAAAGCAATGATACGTTTAGTAGGGACGGTGAAAAATCTGAACCCTTCGCCTCCTATCTTGAAAAAATATTGATACCATTATTTATCTGTAATCCAATGCAGTTATTTTCTATAATTAATCACGCTGAACGAAATATTCCCATTGTCGAAATCATTGAACCCACATCACCCAAAGAAATTGCCCAATTCATAGCAGCTTCACCTAAACGAAATTTTTATACATCTCAAATCAAAGAAACACGCAGAAGTTCCACAAGGCAGCATTTTGAGGCCATTTCTGTTCAATATTTATATTTCGGACATACCAGCAACAACAGTATCTTTACTCATTCGCTGACGATACTGATATGATCACACAGAGACCTAAACTAGATGAAGCAATCCATAAATTGCAATACCCGACAAAAATATTAATGAGTGGTTCGAAAACTGGAACAATAAAGAAATTCCACAAAATGCCAAAGTAAGATTTTCACAATGAGAAAAAACCGACCCACCCGACATCGAAATAAACGGAGTAACTATAACATGAAACCCCATTTTGTAGACCATTATTTTATTAACTTTTAAAAATATAATTAACGATAATCAATAAATCAAGTCTCATTATTTTGAATCATTTGAATATGATGTATTAAATGCATTTGCAAATGAAAATCAAGTGGATGTTATTTATTTGTATTTTAGCAAAGCTTTTGATGAGGTAAATCATGACTTGGTTATTCATAAGCTAAAGCTAATTACTGCGCATTTTTTAAAATGTCTTACTGACTACCTAAATTACCTAAAAAGTATCAGTGTAACATTAGGTGTTCCGCAAGAAGGCCATTTGAACCGCTTCTCTTTAATTTATTTATAAATGGCTGCGCTATGTTACAAAGTAGTTTTAATTACGACGGTGTTCATGTAATTTAATACATCCAAATATAATATTGTATGTTTCTATAGACATCAGTTTCATTCTTTATAATTATAGCATCTAAAACTGCAATTTAACCAGCTAAAAAGCGTTTGAGATCTTTTAAAGAGCACGTAGATTTTGTTGTTAACAAATATTTAAACCTTTAAAAAAATTTATGTATGAATTTCAAAGTATCAGTTGTATAAAAACTCTATATTGTTCTCTAGTAAGGTCTGTTCTCTAATTTAATTTTCTAGTCTGGTCGTCTCAATATTAAGTGTCAATGAGATATTAAGAAAATGTGAAAACTAAAATGCTAAGATTTTTAGGATATAAAATGGTTTTAAATGTTAACTTGGAAAACTACGATAAGCTTAGACCTATGCTATATGATGACACTTTAGAGCATAGAAGAAACATCAATGATATGCTTCTGCTATATAAACTATTAAATCATATAATATAAAATTTCGTTCAATTTTCCCAAAAAAGAGCACCAGACATTCTTATTTATTCTATTTCCCTTTTCACAAATGTAATTATTATTATTATGCGCGAATTTAAGGTGTATGTCGCACTATCAATGATTTAATTTGTAACTCTTTAAATAATTTTAAATGTAAAGTAAAGCAATTATTGTTAAATACAGCGAGTAACACTGCTGTTTAGTTGTAAAAATTGATCTACGGTCGTTAATAAACATTATTATTTTTAAAAATATTAAAGATAAATTATGTACTTTTTAAAACATACTACTCTTCTTTTAGCATTTGTTCTTCACGTTTTATTTAATTATTTTTGTGATTATTTCATGTGTACGTACAATCTTAACACGTTATTAAATAAAACTAAATAGTAGGAAAAAAGCAAAAACTCTGAACATACCAGGGTTCTTTAAAACAATTTTTGGAAATAAAATATACTCTTTGATCGAGTTTTCTGCAAAAATACGATGAAAGTATTTGTCAAAACTATTGTAAAATTTAGTAAAAATAGTTGATTAAAAATAACTTTCTATATAATTTTCTTCTTCTTCTTCTTTCTCTTTTCCCATTTATGCCTTACAGCGTTGGGGCCTCTATCCATTTCTTGTAGTTGGTTCTTTGCATCGCTAACGTCCTAGCTTCCTGAATGGTCTTCCCTCTTTTCCTTGCCAACTCTTTGATATTATCCTCCCATTTGATTCGGGGCCTGCCTCTCTTCCTCTGTCCTTCTGGTCTGGTTTCAAAAATTTTCCTCAGGTATGAGTCAGCTCTCATCCGCATAAGGTGTCCGTACCATTTTAATTGTTTGTTCTCTATTTCTTCTATTATTGGCTGCTGTTCTAATTCGTCCCTTACGTTTTTGTTCCTAACTCTATCTCTCCTGGCCTTGCCCACTACTTTCCGTAGATATTTCATCTCAGAAGCTGTTATTTTTGATCTGAGTTTATCCACTAATATCCAAGATTCCGCTCCGTATATTAGTGCAGGTGTATAGATGGTTTTATATAAATGCATTTTTGTTCTAACTTTAAGCTCTTTCTTGCCTATTAAAGTGTTATTTATTTGGTAGTATATTTTGTTTGCTTTACTTATTCTGTGTCTAATTTCCTCTTCTATTTTTCCATCTTTACTGATGATTGTTCCAAGGTATTCCATTTTATCCGCATACTTCAGTTGTTTATCTTCTATCAGAATGGCAGTTTGTTCTATATTATCTTCTCTTGTAATGTGCATAACTTTACTCTTATTAGTGTTTATCTCCATTCCCTTTTCCTCCAGGTTTCTTTTCCAAATGTTTATGTTATTTTGTAGTGTTTGTGCATTTCCGGCTATTAGGAGTATGTCATCTGCATAAATTAAATCTTGGGTCATTACTGGTGTTAGATTATGATATCCTATTCTTGTTCTTCTGGTTTCATTTTGCATTTTCTTATTATATTATTCATGTATATGATGAATAGCAGTGGACTGAGACTGTCTCCTGCTTTACCCTCTATTCATGTAGAATTCCTCAGACTTGTGTCCATTTAGTCTTACTTTGCCTACTACTTTTTGTTGATGCTTTTATTATTCGTATTAACTTTTGGCTTGTCTCTAATTCTTCCAGTGCATTCCATATGTGCCTTATTGGTACCAGATCAAAAGCAACTCTAAGGTCTATAAAGGCCAAGAAAGTGTCTCTGTTTTTGTCTATTGTTTTTTCTATTATGTTTCGTATTGTGAATATATGGTCCTGGGTTTGTCTGCCGGGCCTGAACGCTGCTTGTTCCTGCTCCATTTTGTCCTCAATCTCATTTCTTAATCGTTTTCTATGACTTTCGAGTACACTTTACCGGGCACTGATGATAAACATATTGCTCTATAGTTGTTGCAATTAACTGGTTCTCCTTTCTTATATATGGGCACTATGATATTTTTCTCCCAGTCCTCCGGTATCTTTTCTGTTCTCCACGCTTGTTGAAATATTATCTGGAGCCATTTTATGATTGTTTCTCCTCCTATCTTGAGCATTTCTGATGTAATCTCGTCTTCCCTGGGTGCTTTTCCATTTCGTGTTGTTTTTAGTGCTTGTTTTATTTCTTCTTCTGTAATATCATCGTTTTCATTCTCCTGATCTACTCTTTCCATTTCTGGTTCTTCTTGAATATCTTCTTGGTTCTTAAATTTATTGTGGTAGTGGTCCCTCCATGCTCTTAAAACTCCTTCGGTCGTTGTTTCTAGCTTTCCTTCTTTGTTCTTTATATTTCTTATCTGTTTTGCTTGATTGCCTTTTAGTCTTTTAATTATGTTCCAGAACTGTTTTTGGTTTTCTACATAGTTCTGTTCTTTGTGCCGAACTGTTCCCAGGAGGCCTGCTTTGCTTGTTTTACCGCCTCTTTTGCTTGATTTCGTTTTTGTATATAAAGGTTTCTGTCTTCTTCTGTATTTGTTCTTTTATATCTGCAGCATGCTTCTTTCTTCAACTTAATCTTCGCTTTTATTTCTTCGGTCCACCATCTTGTTCTTTTCTTTAGACTGCTTTGATTTACCATTTTTGTTCCACATATTTCTCTGGCTGTTTTAAGTGTGGTTTCTTTGAATTTCTGCCATTTCTCTTCTACCTTCGAGGGGGTCTCTAGCTGCCCTTCTTGTGTTTTGAGGTTATTTAATCTATCTTAGTAATCTATCTGTTCTCTTGTTAGTGGGTTTTTAGATTTCCTAATTTGATTTTTTCGTACTTCTTCGGTACTTCTATTTTTGGTTTTCTAAATATTGTATCTGCTATCACTAGTCTATGATTTGTGCTTAACTCTGCTCCTCTTATCACCTTGACATCATGTAATGCATATCTCATGCTTTTGGTTATGGTTATATAGTCCACTACGGTTTTGTGTCCAAGTTGTTCGGCTTCGTAGGTTATTTTGTATATCGTTTTATGTTTAAACAGTGTTTCCGATGAGTAGTTCATTAGTGATGCAGAAATCGATCATACGCTCTCCATTGTTGTTTATTTCTTCCTCTACTCCGTGTTCCCCCATTGTTCCGTGTCCCATCTCTTTGTTGTTTCCGATGTGGGCATTCCAGTCTCCCATTATTATTAGATGGCGGTTCTTGTTTTGCATTTTTTCTACTGTTCTTTGTAGGTCTTCATAGAACTGTTCTTTTTCATTCAAGTTAGAACTTTCTGTAGGTGCATATATTTGTACTATCCCCACTTTCTCTTGTAATGCTAAGTCTACTGTTATTATTCTGGGGCTTATGGCCTCCCAGTTGATCACTTTTGATTCTACGTCGTTGCTTAGAATGATTCCCTCCTTCTGTTATTCTATTTCCTACCGGGGTTCCTGCATACCGAAGTGTGTACCCTTTATCTAGTATCCTTATACCATTTCCTCTCTTTTTTATTTCTGCTACTCCCAATATTTGTGTTTTGTATTTTATCATCTCCTCTACTATTTCTTCCTCTTTTCCATTAAGTGTGGTAATATTCCATATTCCTATTCGTAACCTATTTCTCGCCTGTTGTTGCCTTTTATTCCGTCCTAGTCCGAGGCTTCCTATTTTTCTCTGAATCATCGTACCTCAAGTGGGTGATTAGCCCAACGTCAAGGGCCCCGTTACCTCGGGACAACTGGTGCCGGGTTATACCCCCCGGTACTGGGTCGCCAGAGCCTCGTCAGTTTTCCAGCAGGGTGTACCGGGTGGTGTAGACTACCACCTCTCGTGCAGGTGAGGTTGACATTTGGGGCCTTTAGGATGTTGTTGGCCCCCTTACACCCCTATATAATTTTCAATAAGATTAAACTCTCTGATTTTATATTTAGTATATTTCATCTCAAAGTGTGATATAAAAACAATTTAGAGCTATTTCAACATTCTAGAACAGTATTAATAATATAGGTTATTATAACGCAAATTATAAACAATGGGGAGTATGGAAACATAAGAACATAACATAACTGAAACAGAATATATGACAACGATTAGGCTAAAATACAAGAATTATTATGTGTTCATAAAACTTACAGTTTGTTGGTTTAGTTGATTCTCAAACTATTCAATTTCTTGTTTTTCAAAAGTCCCAGCATTAAACAATTTCAAATTCTTTGTTTTATATAATAAAACAAGAGTTCGTTAATAATTAAATAAATTGGTGCCACAGAAGTTCGAGCTAAAATTATTATAAAAAGAAAAAATTAGATTAACAAAGTAAATAATTATCTAAGGTAAAAAGTGAATTTCAATAACTGTATAAAATCGATAAAAATAGTTTAAGAAAATTTCTTAGAAGTTATATTTTAATTAATTCCAATAGAAATTTTTAAAAAATTGATCATACCAAAGTAATATTTTAAAAGCTTCTTTTTAAATTAAAGTCGGTTTGTACTATATAACAAATTTTTGAGAAATATTTTATAAAAATATTATAAGAATTAATTTGGACTTAAATGGAACTAGTTAACGCAAGAAATACTGTCTGGCAACAATTGTTAGATGATTTGTAAACATTTGGCAACATTTTTCTGCAAATTTTTTCTCCAAGTTTAAAAACAACAATAGATATCAAAATATGCCTAACTGGAAAGTTATATATGTAGATCAACAATAAATAAATTAATAAGAGATTGTAAGCTTGCTCAAGGACGCATATATACAGGTACATACATATGACAGCTTCCATCACACTGTCTACACAAAACCTACCCATAGTAAGAGCTACCTAAACGCCAAATTCCATTATTACCAAATCCATTTGGTTGCAAAACCCTTTATGACTTTATCTGACTTTTTGGTATGAAAAACGGACAAATAGAATTTAAAACTGTTACCATAACACTCCTACAAAATTGCTTTCCAACAAATCCTCACATTGTATGGTTAGAAATATTCACAAAAATAACAGCTCCCAAAAAATGTTTATGCTTTTCATCAAAGACATTATCTATAATCATATTAATGAAGCAGTTGTCATTTGACTTTTTAGGAATACACGCTCCTGCTCGTGCTCCATTATATTCGGAAGATTTAAGTGCATTACAATGATAAGCGTATCTAATGTCAACAGTTTGTTAGGTGATATCAAAGCTACGTATATCTTCATTACATTACCTAAAATAGTGCGTACAATTTTATATTTATTTTAAATAAATACTCTAAATATAAACACGCCGGACTATGTTTCCAATTGGAAGTGGATGTGAGCTCGGCCCGCCCGTAAATCCCCTGCCCATAAATCAAGGACTCCAATACGCGCAGCAAAGTCAATACGGAAATCAACCCACCTCATAATTTCTACCTACATCTCAAAATCAATTTATACTGCCCCTCTCCCACAATCACACATCTCAATATCCGCAAACAATGCACAGCCAAGGTAGCAAGCACTGGCAAATTTCAAAACACACGGTGATGAAGAACCTGAGAGAGAAAAGCACCCGTGACAAACGTTAAAGAAAAAGAAAAGAACTTATAACACAAAATACAATATACAAAAAATTAACCCAATCACTATTGATAACAGATATGAAATGCTTTCACAAATTAGAAACGATGCCAGCACTGCTGCACAGGGCCGGTTTAATGAACAACAAAGCCCGCCTAATAAACAACCTACTGTTCCAAGACCTCCTCCAATATACATCTATGGAGTAAACAACTATGAACAAATGATTGCTAACCTCACCGCAGTTATAGAACAAGAACAATTCTACACTACAGCCCTGGCGAATAATACCATTAAAATTAATACTCATATTATGGACACATTGTGAGGTGGGTTGAGTTTCATATTGACTTTGTTGCACGTATTAGAATCCTTGATTTATGGGCAGTAGGAATGTGAAACCATAATTATCTGGCACCACTTGAGTATATTGTGATGACGGCCCGGGACCGAGCGGGTCGAGCCCATACTTGCTTCCAGTTGGAAACGGGCCAGCGTGTTTACATTTAGAGTATTTATTTAAAATAAATATGGAATTGTACGTACTATTTTAGGTAATGTATTTTTTTTTAATTATTTATTAGCAATCAGAATATTAGAATACATTCTATGAACTAATTTTATGATTATTTAATTCTTGGGCGTGAATATATTATTGTAGTAAATCTTTGGGCCATTTTTTCTTTAAGCGTCAGTTGTTGGGATCCTCTTTTAGTGGATCTATGATTGCATTTGGATGAGTTGTCAGGTTGTCGTGATATTTAGTTGCCTTTTTTGTTTTACAGCATCTTTCACAAACGGAATACCTAGGTTCATATGAAGCGTTTGGTTTGATACAATCCATGGTGCATTTGGGATGTACCTCAGGATCTTGGATTGACAGCGCTGGATTACATTTACTGTGGATATGCTGGCGCAGCCCCAATGTTCTGATCCATATAACTAGATGAGACAAATGATAACCTTATAAAGTAGCAATTTGTTGGTTAAAGTGAGCTGAAACCGCCGTCCAATGAGCCAGTTCAGGTCTATCTGCTTTTTGTATTTTTCGGATGTTAATTGGCGGACATGTTGAGCGTCTTAATGTGAACGTAACGTGGAGGGACTTGTCCTCATTAACTTTAATTCTCCATAAGCCATTTATCTATTAAATCTATATGTTCTTGGGTTTTTATATATGCTATTATTGCCGTGTCGTCAGCAAAGGTTTCTATGCCACTATGGTTAGTCGTGGGTATGTCATAAGTGTATAATAAGTACAGGAGCGGACCCAGAACGCTTCCTTGCGGCACCCCTGCTTGGATTGGTCTTATGTCGGAAGTCTCTTGCCCAATTCTTGTTTGAAAGAAGCGATTTTCTAGATAGGATTGAAACAGCAAGAAATATTGATGGGGAAACTGTTTTTTAACCTTGTATAACAATTCTCTGTGCCAGACCTTATTGAAGGCCTAGCTGACGTCCAAAATATCGCTGAACAGCAGTGACACTGTTGTACCGTAGAATGTTGATGACGGATACCAAATTGATGATTTGGGATCCAATCGACTTCTAGTTCATCTTCCTGGATTTTTTTGTAAATAAGCTTCTCCAGCAACTTTGATATTAAAGGAAGGAGGATGATAGGGCGATAGGATTGAATTGCATTTGGGGGCTTACCAGGTTTAGGTATAAGAATAATCTGGGCAAACTTTAATAGCATTGGCCAGTATGTAAGACGTAAGATTCCGTTGAATAATATTCGGAGAAACTGGAGGCCGTTATCTGGTAGTTGTTTTAGTAATAATGCTGTGATCAGGTCGTATCCTGGAGATTTATTGTTATTGAGAAATCTAATTTCTTCTCGAATTTCATTAATGGTGAATTTACGAATAGGGAGTGATATTTGCAATGGAGTACTAAGGTTTTCTTCAACTTCATCGTCAGTTTCTTCCGAGTTTGGAGTAAAGACGGTCTCTAAGTGGTGTGCAAAAACATCTGCTTTTTCCTTGTCAGTTCTCTTCCATGTTCCCGTGGGATCTTGTAGTGGAGGAATATGCGCTGTAGGTCGCTTGAGACCCTTAGCAGCTTTCCATATTGTATTGTCTTGTACGGATAACGAGTTCATATATATCTGAAAAGTTTCATTTCTAATTTTTGCTAACGTTCTTCTTAATTTATTATTTAGCTTATTGAATATTCTTCGATCATTTATGTTTTGGCTGCGATGCCACTTAGCTCTTGCCTTTCGCTTTTCTTTAACCAACCCCATTACTTGATTGGGAATATTAGGTGAGCTTATTTCTAAGTTTTATGGTACTGGTGAAGCGTTCTATCCTGCTTCTTGAATGATAGTGATAAAATCTTTTGTGGGATGGTAATGTAATGAAGATATATGTAGCTTTGATATCACCAAACCAACTGTTTACGTTAGATACACTTATCAACGTATACCCCAAAAGTCAAATGACAACTCCTATTTGTATATAAGTAGGGCTTTTTTGGTGTAACTGACCTGTATTTTGTTCTATATTATTTAGTTTTTCTTACGTAGAGGAGGATATATTTTTTGTTGTATTTCTTTGTATATTTGAAAACCTTTGCTATTAGAGTTGACACATTTAACGTCGTTGCTTTTCTCTTTTCGTGAAAAAAAGGATGTTGCACTTCAGGAGTCTGCTACATAATTTTTAGTGTGGCTATGTCTTTGGTATCTGGCACATTACGGTACTTTGTGTTTAGCAATTTTAATATAGAATGAACAAGTTTACTAATGTTGTAAATGACTTATTATTTTTAGTCGTTTTTAGTGCAACAAAACGGTGATAATCGTATTTTTGGTGATTCGTTGGCATTGTTCATATTTTTGTGACTGTTTTTTTTTATATTATTTATTTCAGATTCTTGAGGATTACCCGAAGCTTCTCTCGTTTTTTCACTTTTGTGTGAAATTTCTTTCTTCAGGGAACTTAATTATATAGTGCATTTTAGTATTTATTTATTATTATTAATAGTGAATATTAACTTTATCATTATTTAGTATTTTAATTTCGTATATATTTTTTGCTATAGCTTCTTGCAGTTGAATTAATTGTTGTATAACTTTAACGCTTGGTATGTGTATTAGTGGGGGTTTGGGTTTATCGTTTACGTCTTTAATGCAATTCCCTTCTAATTTATTTTCACTTAGAGCGTCGTTTCTGTTAGAGGGGTTTAACCAAAGCGTTACGTTTTTGCTTTATTTGGTTTAACTTAGCGATATTTCAGGATTGCGTCATTATTTTTCACTTTCGATTAGCGCTATTTAGCCTCTTGAGATAACCCAGTTGTGTGGGTCTGATAATAAACTGGATTGCTTTGATAAAGCGAGCTTGTACTGCGTGCTAGTGGAGCATTATTAATTTGCAAATTTGGATAAATATTATAGCAAATTGTTGTTTTATATAGGTGTGATTTGTTTAAAATAAGCCTTATTTGCTGGTTGTTCCTGGCGCTTTCCAGTTAATTAGACGAATTAATAAATTTATAGCTGGACACCTTAACTCGGCCGAAAGGTCGTACGGTGCCAGTTATCTGCGGCACGATATCGGTTGCAATCAACTCAATATTTTTAACCAACACTATGTGTGGGTTATTTTTATATAAAAATAGTTCATCTATTTATAAACCAAATCACACCACCCTCAAAAAGGAATGTAGAGCTCCGGTGAAACGAATATAGGTAATTTCATGTCTGCTTTATTTCAATGCACGTAAAATGTACTCAAGAGCTAAGTGTAACCTATAAGATCTTTTTTTTATTGTTCATAAACGTTTAATTTACGTTACAATAGTTTGCTTCCTTTGATGTTTAGAAAATCGTTTACAACCATTAACATGTTTTCCCGATAATCCAATCACTTTAAGCACGCGAAACCGCAGCCTAACTCCGTAAACTGCCACCGCGAGAGCACCTTTATCAGAATACGGGCCCTAAAATGCCATTTTTATTGCTTGGGAGAGTTTTATTACAAGTCCTTCCGGCGTTTTTTACATGGATTTATCGGAAAGAAATAGCTTATTTCTTACAGTAATCTAGTATGCTCGGAAATTTAGGTTCAGCAAAGGTGGTAAAAACTGTCTTATATATTGTTATAGTTTATATTAAATCTCTAACAGGAAGGGCTAAACTCTTTGGAAAATTTAGAAATCTAAATATTAATTAAACTAGCAGCCCTTCTGTGCTTGCTATTCGTCGAATTGTTAAAAAATTTGAAAGGAATTTTACTTTTCACGATGAAAAAATACCAACAAAATGTCGAAATGTAAGAAATGCAGAGAACACTGTTGCTGTAAGAGATAGCATTGCAAAAAATCCAAATTTATCGATTCCTTGTCGTGCTCAAGAATTAGGACTCAAAAGAACGACAACTTGGCGTATTTTGCAAAAAGACTTGGGTGTACACCTGTATAAGATTGTATCGATCCAAGAATTGAAGCTACTGGACCATCGTAAGCGCCGTGACTTTAGAGTAATTTGAAACGGGAAAAAATTATCTTCTCAGGTGAAGCTAATTTCTAGTTATGTAATCAAAACAAAATTGTTGTTTTTGGTGTGCAAATAATCTACAAGAGATTTACGAGAAGCCCTTGAATTCGCAACAGGTCACTGTATGGTGTCGTTTATGGCATGGTGGCATCATCGGAGCATTCCACAGGTAGGAGATGCAATTATAGTGACTGGTGAGCGGTACTGATTGATATTAACAGATTTTTGTGGCAAAATTTAAATGAAATTAATTTGGAGGACATATGGTTTCAACAAGACGGTGTCACATGTCATACTGCTAATTCCACTATTGACGTATTGGAAAAAAAGATTGGTGAAAGGATAATTTCAAAAAATGCAACTGTTAGTTGGCCTCCAAGAAGTTGTGATCTAACTCCTTTAGATTACTTTTTATTGCGAGATAATAAACCACGAACTCTTGATGCATTAAAATTGAACATCAAGCTCTACATTCCTGACATTAGACCTGAGTCTAGGTGGACACTTAAATAATGTGTTATTCAACATATAATATTAAAACAGACTGTGCTTTAAAATAATATAAAAAGTTTGATTGTATCTGAAATAGTTTTTATTTTATTTCAGTTTAACATAATATGGTTCTAATTGGAAAATCCTTTATAACCTAAGTCAGTTTTTTATTTATTGTATCACATTCCGTTATTATTATATTATGCTTTAATTATTTATATTGTATTATTTATTATTCTTGCTAATAAAACTGTACCTTATTACTTTATTAAAAACAACATCTATGTAGCTATTTATTTTTAGTACATATTTTATGAATGTGCACAAAAAGTTAGTGAAGTAATAAATAATTTGATATTTCTTTAAAGTAATATTTAAAAAATATTGATTAACACATAATGGACCCATCTATACCTAATAATGAAGTAAAAAATTTGCTTTTTTAAGTAAAGTTAATTACAATTACTTGTTTAGATTACTAATAGTGTAAAAGCTAATTTTCTTATAACATATTTTGTTAGAATTTTATGATAATTCTTGCAGTTTTAATTGTTTATTATATTTCTTAAAATACTTCCATTGCCTACGTCAGCTTAACGCCTAAACGGTAAAGTCACTTCAGAGCACAATGTTCTGGACGCTTCTATCTACAATATAAAATTTAGAAACACAAGATAACAGCTGTTATACAACTTATAATTAGATTATTCACTATATATCAGATAATTTACAAAAGAGTTGCAGGAGTACTATAGAAGGTAAATTATCCCACTTTGTTGGTCATTTTTTTTCGACATCTTATAAAACAGATATATTAAGAAGTAAAATTATATACTTGTACAGGGTCGACAAGGAAAATCCGAAATATTTTAGATTATATATCGGGAAGGTCGAAAGATTTACCACATGGCAAAGAAGTACATGAAATCTGACAATCAGGGCAACTCACAGCAAAGAAAGCGATGAATTTGTCCACGAATTAAAGGAAAATATCGATCAGGATCCTAGCAAAAGAAATGAGCGTAATAAGGCCTACGGTTAGTCTACCAGTGCACTTTCTTTGAAAAAGGCCTGAAAGTGTCCACCTACAGCTATATCAACGTACTGGAGACAGTTGTCAAACCCTGGCCTCTAAGCGGGAGTACGTGTTCAGACCACAAGGCAAGGAAGGCATAGCTGTACAACAATTTGTATTACCACTGATCTCCTGACTTGTGACCATCCTCCGGCCTTTACCGCAATCGCTTTGACTACTATAGGGGGGAGGGGTCAAAGCGAAGGTGAATGACGAATAACATAATACCTAGGACAACTTAAGGACCTCCATCATAGACATTGCCTGCAGCAAGTTTAGGTTCCAGCTCGAGAAGGTTGTGGCCGCTGATGGGGGTTACATTGAATAATATGATTCTCAGTACAGTTTTATGTAAATAAATTTAAATTTTCTTGTATTTGAATGTCATTTTTATTGACTACTCTTTTCCTAGATTTACCTTGACGACCGTGTATATTTTAAAAGTGCTATTATATATAAAAAATTAAAAACATGAGTACCTGGGCTCGGGTTTAAGTCAGATGGACCGAGCTTTAGCCGACTCCCATCATAGGCATATTTTAGTTCCGTCACATAATGAAGACAAGCTGAATCAAATGAAAGCATTCAATGCGGTTTTTGAAAGAACTTCCAAGTATAAACTTATCATAAGTTTATACTATGCTGTCATTGCCTGAAGAACTTTTCAAAGAAAATAATCATTAAGATGTTAACAATTATTTTTGTTCTTTATTTTGAAATACGTCCACTTTATGTATAAAACTAATCTATGCATGTCATCTACACCAAGCTTACAGAAACACTTTGATAATAAACAAATCTTTTTGGTTGCTGGCTGTTGTTTTCAATGGTTATATTATTAATATTCTCAGACTTCACAATAGTTAAAAGCTCTATATACCTGAAAAAGGTTTGTGATACCATGTTATTCAAAAAGTTTTTTTGTTAACTAATATTCTGTTTGAAGCTGGAGGCTTTTGCGATTCTTGTAATAAAATATGTAATATAGCTGGTTAAAGTTGAAACCAAAGACATTGATAACATAAATTAGAAATCTCTAACCTCTCAGATTATTGTTATCAATGTAAATTAAAGTGCTTGAGATTTATTAATTTTTTTCAAATATAACTAGTTGCTAAGCTAACTACATTCACACGCAAGATGCTCAAGAAATTTAGACAAAGTTTCTTATCTATGCGAACTGTGAATCTTAACCCTACGATGTATGTCCACTACAATATATTGTTGTATATAATAATGATAAAGTTCTAATGCCCCGTATGGGACGCTCTTATAGGTTAACGATCTGGCAAGCACCGCGCCTTAGACGGCCGCGATTGTTCCCCCACCTTGTTCGAAATGAACCCAGGTATTCAATTATTTTTAGTGACTCGGTAGGCCACCCGCCAGGCATCTAAGCCCAGGATTGAACTCGGATCCGTCTGCACTGCAGCCACTCTGTTATCACGCTTTTACTTAAGATGTGTGAAGAATACCCGTTAAAGAAATGCAGTTTAATAATTAATTAAAAATAAACAATTCTTTTAAATCCAGCTGTACATTTATTAAATTTTATTAATTACATACATTTAGTAGATAAATATACACTATATCATACTATTACATTTTTCAAGATACCTTTTACGTTTTCTTTTTCTGTTGCATATTCTATTTTGACGGATTTTTTTATTATTTGAAACTTTTTGTTTCTATAGACTTACAAATATTATCTACAGGACACATTAGTAAATTCTTTTTCTTTGATTTTGTTGCTACATAAGAGAATCTTTAGATGTTGAGCTAATTCTTTTATCTTTTATTCCATTCATATAATTTCCAGAAATATTTATAAACGAAATGAAAACATTGAAATCACTCGTATAATATGTTGTTAAATACTGCATATAGCTATTATTTTGTTTGTGTTTTACACGTATCATATAAATATTTTTTGTCTATGAGATGTACTCTTCGTTTGGTTTAAAAGTAGAACTTGATATTAGATTTTGCTTTCAAAGTATCATCTACTATTAGACTATTGTGGAATGTGCTCAAAAGTATCACAGAATTATTTTTTTGGTACATTACTGACTAAAGTCATGTTTTAACTAAATCCAAAATGACCAAGTTTGCCTAATACGTCGGATGTGATAAAATTACCTAACCCAAACTAGTGATCGTTTCTAAAGTCATTTTGGGGTCGTGGGGTCGTGTCTTGTTAGCTCTGAGTTTATGTGGAACCTTTTTTATGGATTTTCCTCAGATTTTGTAAATATTTAGAAATGGCTTGACCACGTACGACAGCAATCTTCTTTCACTTTCTCATTTTTAACTCTTTTTGGCAGTCCAGAACATTTGGCATCGTGCTGGTCAAAATTCCCATTGAAACCACTGCTTACAAATAGTATAGATAACAGTATCTTTTTTTAAAACCGTGTCCATTATTTTTTGAACTTCACTGATACATTTTTTGGTTAAAACGCGCCATATTGATTCTATTACCGATTTTTAGATTATGTTGGCAGAACAGACATCTCTTGCAGTGTTCCATTTGATACGTTCCATTTGATACGTTATCATATTTTCGATAAATAGCGGAAACTATTTTAGACTATTTTAGTTCCAATTGCTTCCTTTTTTATCTACGTGTTCTCTTCAATTTAATTTAGCAGTCCTAGATGTCTTACAGTTTGTGGTATTTTGATGATGTTTAGATATATGAGTGGACAGCGATCTTTTCTTAGGGTAAATGTTATATGAACAGATTTTGTTCCATTTATTGTTACATTCTATTGTGTTACTTCATTGTAACTAGTCAGTACGGCAGTATCATCAATAAATGTGCCTATGATGATGTTTAGTGAAACTGGAAGATTTGTAGTAAAGAGATTAAATAGAAGACCCAATACTCTACTCTGAGGCACCTAAGAACTGATTGGGAGTATAGTTAAAACTTCTTGTCTTTTGTTCTAAAGTGTCAATCACATAAATACGATTTGAGTAATGCAAAGATGCTAATATGTAGTTTTCAATTTTATACGGTAATACCGGATACCAAACTCCGGAAAAAGCCTGCCTTACATCTAAAAATACTGATATGCAGTATTCTTTGTTATTTGTGACATAGATGATACTGCTATATATAGATCAGCAGTACTGTACCTTTTCTTGGCAGTTATTTTAACATTTTTTGCTGTTACTAGATCCATACCCAGGGTTTCCTTACATTCAAAAATTTTATTTTATCTTTTAGTTCTCTAGGTGTAACGGGATTAACTGATTGGTGTGGGTGACTAGAAATTCTTATATATCTTCATTCAACTCATTTTCGTGAGGCTGGAATATAACAGCAAGGTGCTTTGCAAATACTGTGCTTTCTCCTTATCACTTTTTGTCCACCTTTTTTGCGATTGTTGCTCGATTTTTACAGGAGGAAGAATTATTATAGGTTTGTTCTTAATTTTAATTGGTTTCCAAATTATATTATCGCAGCGGTTTGTAGATTTTAGTTTAGACTTGAGCTTGTTACTAACTCTGTTCAAGATATTCTTATCTGTTGGGATGTATGTCTACCATTTGGCGCGTGCTTTTCTTTTTTCAGCTACTATTTTTTTTTGTTTCTAGAGGATTATTTGTGAGGTATTTTTTATATGTTATGTGTGGAGTAGTTTATTGGGCTGTTTCTTGTGGGATATTAATGAGACTAGTTGTGGTTTCCCTATTTTATTTGGATTTTTAAGTCTTAAATTTAAATTTATTTTATCATGTTTTTAAATTATGTAGTCTAGGTGCAGGTTGAATGTATATTGGGTATGTACTGTAGGTGGCTACTACAGTTGAATGAGCCGAGGACAACTCATAACTAGATTTAATAACTGTGCAAGTTGAAGAAACATAATTAAGATGAAGGCCAGAAGAGTCAGTAATTTATTTCTATCGTTGAGGTTTTTGTAAATAGGAATAAATATTTTTTGTCTCGAATAAAATTGAAAAGCTTACTTGTTTGCCATACTTCTTGTTGTATATTGTTCTATATTAACTACGTCGTTTAATTTCGTAATCAATTTTGGTAGGTTTTCAACACCACATATAAATATGGGAGGAATTTTTGGTGTACCGTTATTTTTATTGACCTTATCAACCTTGCTGTTTACAAGTAAATCAAATGTGTTATTTAGTAGTATGTCTTCTGGCAATTCTATTCTTTTGTTCCTTTTACTACTTACCACGGATCTTCTTCTTCATTAGTTGAAGTCATTCTTATGTACCCTTTGGTGTTTTTCTAACCAACTGCATAGTTTACTAGATTTTGTTACAAACATAAATTGCCCTTGATTGGGCGGTAAAAAATACTGAGAAGAATAAATGGTTACACCTGTATGTTATTTTTTGTGTTACTCCATTGTGAAAAATCCCACACTGGACCATTTCCTGTTGGTAGCATTTTAAGTTCTTTTTGTTTGTTTCACTCTTATTATTACCGGTTAAACAACCGGATAAACAATTTATTTGCGTATTTTATTTGTATGTGGTTTGTTGGATTTATCACTACCCGTACTAAATTATCTGAATACACATAGTTAATATTAACCGAATGTACATGTTTTGTTTATTTTTTTATTTTGATTCAACAAGTTTGTTTTGTTTTTAAAAAATTTTTTTTGAATATCTATTACCGTTTATCACCAAATTTAGATTGTTTAGAATTTATGGCTGCACAACAGTAAAATCTTATAACGATGTTACGAGGATGAAACTACTTTTTTGTTGTGTCAGAAACATCGCCATATAAAACAGTTAAGTGGAGCTACAATCAGCCTACAGTTATAATGGCATTGAAATAGTACTAAAATTATAGTATAAAAGTAATAAAAAAGTATGATGATAATACTGCAGTCAACGTTCTTCGCTTCTCTATTGATTTTCCTGTACGAAATTTCGTGTCGCTGCTTAAATCGATTTAGCCAATCTATTAAAATATTGAAGCTTCGTAGCTGCAGATTCTTGGCGAAACACTCGGTCGTGGCTCGCAGAATGAATCCCGGCTTGGAAAACTCCGGCTTAGGTATAATGTAAGAGGTTAAGAGCTTCATCGGTTTATGTCTCAAGCAATATGTTTTGTCGCTCCGCCGATTATTTAAAACAATCAAAATAAAAAATCTTGTAGGTGTTTTAATGCAAATGTGTTTTATTCCATTATTTGTTCAGGATCTTAACTAAATTGCTAACAATTTCAATATTATTATTGGTATTACAATTACATTGAATTTCAAGGCTTTTGCGCTGGAGCTGCAAAATGTCGTCGTTATAAAGAGAATATTGTTCTATCAAAATCCTGTAAGTTGAAATTCCACTATAATTCAATTTAATTACAACTCTGTTGTTGTTATTAATATTAATTTAATTTACATAATAATAAATTAAAATATGATTAACAAAATGATTGGATTAAATTTGGTAACCGATGCAGTACTTAAAACTGTGGATGTATAAATAAATAGAATAAGACAATAAAAATACAAATAATGAAAAGTTAGAAGTAGATTAAGAAGAACATGAGAGAAGTATACCTATATAAGCCAATAAAACCCTATGATAAAACATTTTGTTAGTGTACTCCTAATTACTCGAATATGTTATTACTTGGTCTTATCAATAATTATTATCACAAAACATTTATTGAAGTATGCTAAGCATACGCACTAGGGATCACGGTTTACACCAAAAGGAAGAGTGCTATACAGTACAGTCACTGAAAAAACTGTACTTGTTATTCCACAGGATCCCCTATATACTAGCCAACGGATTTTTTTATTCGTAAAATCACAAATTTACAATTTACTCCGGTATTATAAGAGTATTAAGTATGTTGTCTGTTGAGGCATGTAAGAGTCTTCATCCAGCGATGATTTAATTGGGGTTCACTAGAATGACTTCACTTGCATTCCTCATCAGTTCAGATCTATGGGCCATTGTTTGCTCAGCTTTCTTGTTGGTAGAGGATCTATGAGATGTAGAATGAGCTGGTTTTGCAAAGTAGTCTGAAGCTGACTTTTCTATTATATGCGTCACGAATGGTATGTTGACGTCCTCGCGTAGGGTTCAGTTCTTTACAAACCAAAATGCATTTATAAGGGCTGTAATTGTTTAATAATTATATTTGTTTTCTTGGGCACCTAGAGAGTTGGATACCGTATCTCCAGATAGACATAAGGATTGTTTTATATAGCAAAACTTTATTTTCAGTTGAGAGCTTGGATTTAGGTCCAAGCAGCCAATAAATTTGCTTGAATTTTAGATCAATCTGCTTTTTTTTCTTTAAGATGTGAGAATCAGGTTAGTTGTCTGTCTAGGTGTTATAGAAGGACATGTGATTTTTCTAGTTGTAACTGTTGTAGAAATTTGAAATCACTGAGTCGGTTTAAGTGTGTTTGTAGATGTAGTGTAGCTTCAACTGCATCTTGATGTGTGGAAAGTATCGCGGTATCGTCAGCCATGTAGCAATAAAGATATTTTGGGTTTCTGGGATATCAGACCAAGGACCCTGCCTTGTGGTACACCTGCTCTTATTGGATGCTATGTAGAGAGTTGATTGTTGTGTTTTACGGTATAGTACCGGTCGGTAAGGAGGCAACGGATTTAAATAAAATCTCTGATCTGTTGGCATTTTTTTATTTCAAATTGAGCTTTGAATAATTATATAAGTATTGAGTCAAACTACGATCCATCATCCGAACACTCAACTGTAATTCTTACAGTAAGTGCAACCAACATTATAAAAGAAGTCCGGCTAATAGTTCATGCCAAAAATACTAAATGAAAATGATTTAGATCGTTTCTAAAACAAAATATGAAAACGAAAATAAAACAAAATATCCGAAGAACTTGAAGAACCCATGAATCATTTTACTATAACTATTCAAGAAGTAGGATAGTATGCTACATCCATAATGAAACATAAGATAAACCATACCATTAATATCCCATTACTAATGAAAAAGCTAGTTGCTTTGTGTTTCAAAGCATGACCGAAATAGCAACGTATGCGCTACATCGATGATAGAAAGGAATATTATTGTATCGCAAGACAGTTTAAAAGCAAACTAAAGAAACCTCGAAATGAAATAATCCACCAATACCTTAAAAACCATTCTAGATACGATAACTTTCTGTAAAACTTAAGCTTCCGCAAACTCACATCCCACCTCTGCGTACTAGAACAGATGGATGGACTACAGCAGGTCATGAAAAGGCGGAAGAATTTGCACAGCAACTTTTTAAAGTATTTAAGCGTTATACGGAAGAGTCAGGTGAAGACGTTGAGGAGTTTTTCGAGGCACCCTTGTAACTGTCATTTCCAGTAAAAGTTTTCTTCCCTAGTGAGGTAAAGAATGAAATAAAAGTCCTCAAAACCAACCAGTTCCTGGCTATGATTTAATTACAGCAACGATACTGAAAGGACTACCACAAAAAGCTATTAGTTTATTAACCACGTTATTCAATTCTATCATTCCACTCGGCTATTGGCCAGTATAGTACAAATTTGTTTAGGTTATAATAATGTTGAAACCAGGCAAGGACCACAACGAACCAGCTTCATATCGTTCTATTAGTCTCCTTCCTCTTTTATGTAAATTCCTTGAATGATTACTACTAAAGACACCCGGACGTCATGCTTGATAAACTACCCTAGACCACCAGTTCGGTTTTTGTCAGAGCCACTCCACAATTGACAACTGACATCATTAATAAAGCTTTGGAAGAAAACAAATATTGCTCTACTGCATTTCTACACAGTCGTCAAGGTTTTTATAAAGTGTGGCATATAAAGTAAAAGCTTCATTTCTACATCAGTACTATTTATTAATCAAATCCTATTTTACTCATGAAACTTTCTAAGTTATATCAGCCAATCCAACCTCATCCTAGAGGAAATTAAGTCCGATATTCCACAAGGTAGCGCACTTGGTCCATTCATTTAACTTTTTTATACCACTAACAGGATTCTTTCCCGACTATACTGCCTTCCTTGTTTGTGACGAAAATCAACAACCGCAACCTACAAGAACATTAAATACTCTGCAATTGGATGAACAAATGGACACTTAAGATTAACGAAAACAATTTTACCCATGTAACATTTACCCTACGACATAGCAGGTGTCCACCGGTGATAGTGAATAACATTGTGATACCACGGTCTACGGAAACAATAGCTGGGAATGTATCTGGACAAAAACTTACTTAAAAGTCTTACATATTAAAGAAACATAAAGAATTAGACATAAAAACAAAAAGAAAATGTATTGGTTGTTTGGCAGATCTTTACGCTTATCGCTCGAAAATACCATTCTTAGACCTATTTGGATGTACAGGGTAGACCTATGGGATCCAATGTGGAGATACTACAGCGTTATCAATCCAAAACTCTACCCATGTTAACTGATAATCCATAGTACGTAAACAATTGCACCCTCCATATGGATCTCAGAGTTTTCTATGTTAAAAATTTAATTTTACAATCAACAATTTTAGTAACAAGTACTTCTTACCACACTAAATACAAATATGTTAGGTATATTCAATTCACAGGCTATAAGTGATTATTTTAAGTGCAGGATTCGATGCATACATATCATCAGTAGTTATTAATGGTGTGGAGTTTTGTTTATAATTCATTGGATAATTATGAAGGCTTTGTTTGTAGACTTTTCTACTTTATGAACTCCTAACTACTCATTTGATTATGAGTGTAACAAAAATTCTATCTTTTATACTTTAACTAATAGCTTACTTGTTTCTTTTTGTTGGGTGAAGTTGTTACTAATTGTAAGTCTATTTATGATAGCACTAGGTATAATTGTTGTTGGGGTTTTGAGCTTAACGTTTTTTCTGTTTAAACCTTGTTTATGTTGATGGTCGTAATTTTCAAAGTAACGTTTGTGTATTAACCCTTAATCGAACAGATGGCGTCTGAGAGACACGCAGCGTATGCTACTTCGAACGGTACAACCCACAAATTTAGACACCACTTAATCCTCTCCCATTAATTGGCTATTATTCCACTAAACGGTTTTCTATGTTTATTCCTAAACAAATTATAAAGTAAATTTATTTTGGCGTAGTCATTTAGATACTCTTAGTGTCCGTTTGTGTATGACACATGCAAAATCAAGGAAAAGGAAGGAAAGAAAAGCTCAATACATAAACAACAATTCTAAATAAAACCTTATCAATGATATGATGAGTGCAACAAAAAACAAACACGGCGAATCTCTGTCATTGGTATGACTGAATATTCGTAAAGCAAACACATCATCATATACAAAAAAACTAATATTAAAAAAACAAAAACGTCAGTTTTGTCCCCCAACAGTGCACACTAAATGACAAACTGTCTTTGTGTGTACTGTAGAAAAGTAATTTAGTTATGGTGTTAAAAACTAGGTTTGTAATACTATGTACTATATAAATAATCAAACACGATATTTAGTTGTCGCTGAAAAATACATTTCACATAATTCTTTTTCTTCTTGGTGCCATATCGGCATATCTAATGTCGGTTATCATAATCACTATAGTTGTGTTGTTAGCTTCTACTTAAAACAGTTCGACTAAAGTTACCCCCAAACCATCCTCTCAGATGTTTGAGTCATGTTATACGTCTGCTGCTAGGTTGTCTTTTTCCTTTGATCTTTCCTTGTAAAACTAGTTGAAGGACATTGTATTTATTATTTCTCATGGCATGGTCCAAATAAGTGAGCTTTCTAATTTTTGCAGTTTTTAATACTTCTTTTGGGTTTTATTATTTAGAAACTTCTTTATTAGTTATATAATTTGTCTATTTATCGAAATATCCATATATCAGAGGTTTTAATTCGTTTTCAGGCTTTTGTCGGTGTTTAGTCTTTAAATCCATATAATAACATTAAATAGATGTAGAATTCACCATTTTTAACTGTAGTTATAAGCTTAGATTATTATTAAGTATCTTTCAGATTTTCAAAAAGACGGCCCTAATAGTTGTCGGATTTCTGTGAGTGGTGCTAGGTATCATGTAACATACATCCCAAATATGATATATATTCTACTCGTTGTATAGCTGATATAGTGTCCTATCCTTGTTTTGCTGTTTACTATATATTTTGTTTTGGCGGTGTTTAACTCTAATCGATATTGTTTATCTGCCTGGACCAATTTGTCAATTAGCAGTTGTAATCCCTCTGGTTTGTCTGATCAGTATTGTCAGCATATCGTGTGTTGATTATCACTACTCTATTTATAGTTATGCTTTGTTGATTTTTGAATGTTTCGGTGAATACTTCTTCGGAGTATATATTGAATAATAGAAACTAGAGGACACAACCTTGACAAACGGCACTCTGAAGGTTAATTTAATGTGTTTGATGATTTTCAATTTTTATTGCATCTGTTTGACTCCAATATAAGTTTGCTATTAGTCCCGTGTCTTTATCATCTATCATTTTATATCTTTATGTGGTTTTAGTCTCTAGTCGTCTGCTATGTCTTTTGTCTTCCCCTGCCTATTTTAGCATTAAAGTTGACAATTTTAGTGATATATGACAGTTTCCATTTGTTTATAAAATTTTTCGACCATGTTATCTAAAATTTGAGAATATGCAGCGCACACCTGTGCTATGTTCGTCTTGAATGCCTTGGAATTCAGCTGTATCATTACAACTCGATCTAATGTGGGTCAAAAGTTTAAGGTTACTTTCACCATAGTTGGGATTAGTATAAACCCAACTTCGGTGAAGCGGTTTTCAGATTCCTTTTTTAAAAAATATACTCAATGATTCGGCATTTGCCCGAGTTCGATCATCCCTTCTCACTAATTCCGAGCAGGCTTATACCAATTCCTTTCATTAGTCTTTTCCAGTTTCATAAAAACTATGCACTTCCATGTGGCGATTCTCATCTTTATCCCCCACCTAAAAAGGGAGGGGGGAAGACTAGAGGATACTATCTTTTCCAGCCATGTGGATAATTAAATATTGATTAAAAAGCAGTGTGTTGCTTCTTAATTAAAAAAATATTACAACTTAAATGCGTTATATGAGAAACAAAACATTTAAGACCAATTTCAGTACAATTTATCCAAAAAGTCCACTTATAACTAAAAAAATCAACATACACGCAAAATGCTGTTTGTTCATTTTTGAAAAATAGGAAACGAGCAAAAAATAAACGTCACGTTTTTCACGGAAATGCACTTTTCTTTATTCGTGATGCTTCGGCGTGCTACAGTAGCTTATGCAGCAACGTAATTTCAAGTTATAGTTGCATGAACGCTGCACGCGCTTCTGAGAACATAAAATACGAATATTTTGTCGAAGGGCTATTTGGATGCAATATTGCTGCTGAGGGAGAAGTACAAGTTTGTAAGTGCAATTTTCAGGTTTCATTTATGGAAGCAGTTATCTCTTCTGTGTATACTCCAGGGTAAACAATGACAATTTGAAAATTTACAGAGGCGAATGAACTCGGGTATACAATTCTTTTAGAAATTTAGATCCTTTGCCTTGTTACAGTTTATTTTTAGTAATTTGCATATCCTTTTTATTATTTACGTTATATTATAACAAGGATATTGCTATACTAATATATATTCTCGTTGAAGATGAGATATTATGAGATACTAGTATATTAGCGTTATTTGCTGTTATTTACTATTTTCTTACTACATATTTATTTACATATTTTTGTATGTATGGAAGTAAGTTTATAAATATCTAATGAAATGTGGTGATGCCAATAGTATCTAGTGGTATATAGGGACTATATGTGATTCCTGATAGGAAGAAGAACAAAAAAATTCATATGAATAAATGTCTGGAACTGTATTTCCATTCACTTGTTTATACGTGATTATTTCTGATGTAAATAACAAACCTACTCTTATAACACATGCTCACGTAGGAGCAGAAATGCAAGTCAAAAAATAGATATAAACACACTGTAACTAAAATGAGTATTGCCATCTCTCGTGAAGCACTTAAATTTCACTTGCCTGCCAAAAGGTATTTTTGGCGTCGTAGGCTGACAATTTTTCACCCGCCTTCCCTCAAATTTTTTGCAAGGTGGGAACGTATAAATTTTTAACTGAATCGGCTTTTCCCTGGATCGGGAACGTGGAACAATTTAACTTAAATCGAAGTTCCCCTCGGCGGAAGCAAACCAAATGGCCGTGGTAGACGCGCTTTTTGAGTTCGGCAATGTAGCGGCCCGATAGCTGCGGCCGCCTGACAATTCGGCAAGGAGCGACAGCTGCCCCGAGATGTGTGCGCGAACGCATGTAAACGCGTGTAAATCAAGAGCTCAGAACTCGGCTACGCCACATTTTATACCACCTATCTTTGTTTACTTCCCGTTCAAATGTATAGGCCGTCTTTGTTTACTACACACGGATCTCTTCGTGTAAATCAAGGGTCCATAATCACGCCACATTTCTTTGTTTACTTTCTGTTTAAATGTATATATAGATATAACCTTTTTAAGTTTGTCCAGATAGTTAACTTTCATTATGTATAGATAGAGTCGATGTCTTACAAATTGGCATACTTAAAATCTGTTGTAATTTAGTTTATGATAATGTGTTGGAATTTACCCTTCTAAACATTTTTTCCTAATGCTTTTTTGGTAAAATAAAAAAAAATACTCCTTATATTTCTGCAGTTGGTTGAGTTATTACTTTCTGAGATAACAATAAAAGCTTCAGAAGCATCGTTAGATGACCGGATTGCTAGTCCTGCGCGTCGTGTGTTAGGTTCATTGCTATTGCTTTTCTCCATTTGATTTTATCCTGCGCAATGTTTGGCTTGTCTTCAGGTTACATTTAGTAACTCTAAATCTTTCTTTTTCATGTATCTTTCGGTCTGCCTGGTTTTTGTTTTCCATGTGCATGGAAGTCGAGTGCTTGTTTCGCGATCTCATTATGTGGCTTCCTCAATGTATGTCCAATCCATTTCAATATTCTTCCCTTAATGCTTGTTTCTATTTTTTTCTTCATTAGAGATCTCTCATAGCTGGCAGTTTGATATTTTTTTTTGTGGCTAAATTATTTGATTTATGTACTTTATTAACAAGCCCATATTTCTGCACCGTGTAAGAACACACTTTTAACGTTGGTATTGAACAGGAGTAATTTTGATTTAGTTTTTCGAAACCCATATTTTCTTTAACATATTGAATGCTATTTGAGCTAGGGTGATTTCTCTAGATATGTACATTTGCGTTCCTCCGCTAATGTCTAGCATACTACCCAAATAATAGAAACCGTCCACTCTTTCTATATTGCGTTCTCTAAGTGTTATCTCTACGTTTATTTTGTTCTTGTTTGAAAGGATTTTTGTCTTCTTTCCATTTATTCTTTGATCTACCTTTCCTGCTTTCTTGGTTGTCTAGTTTTTATTGTGTTAGCTTTCCACTGGGACTAGTAAGCAAATGTCGTCTGCGAACTCGAGATCTTTTAATTTAATAAAAATGCCCCAGTTTATTCCGAGTTTTTTATTTTTTATATTTCTTATCATCCAATCTACGACGATAAGAAAGAGGGTTGAAGACAACAATTTTTTTCGATAATTTCCAGAAGTTTTCGGTTGTTGGGGAGAAATTGTCATGTAGGAGTTTGGGTCATAGTATCGTAATATTTTCCACATTTTCTCCTTTGAGATTGAATTATAAGCTTTCTGAAAGTCTATAAAATTTATCCAAATGTCTTCTTTATTTTGTTGTCTGTTCTAGAATTAACCTTAGAGTGCAGATATGGCCTATATATGATCGTCTTTCTTTAAACCCTGCTTGGTTATCTCCCACCTTAGTATCTACGGCGGACTTCATCCTGTTCAATATTATTTTCGTCATAATGTTGCATGCCGTCGATAGAAGAATAATGAGCCTATAATTTTCACCCAGGGTAATATCTCATTTTTGGGGAATTTTTATTAATATTCCTTGTGTCCAGTATTCCGGGAGAGTCTTATTAGATCACATTATGTTTATCAAGATGTGCATTATTGTAATCGTACTCTCTTCGTCTATTTTTAATAATTCAATAGAGATTTCGTCTATGTCTGCAGCTTTCCCATTTTTCATTTTGTTAATCGTTTGTTCTATTTCGCTTTTCTTTATAGATTTTTGTGAAGTATCTCTCCCATTTTTTTATTATTTCTCTATCAGACGTATATATCAGCTTTTTAGTTTTAAAACTGTCTTATATTTTCTTTCGTTTATTTATTTTTTTTATGTTATAGAGACTTTTTATACCTTCATTATGGGCAGCTTTTTCTGCTTTTTCCACTAGGCTGTGAATATATGAACGTTTTTCTTGTCTTGCTTTTTCTTCACCTCTTTGTTTTTGACCCAGTATTCCTTTTCTAGTTGGTTTCTTGTTTCGTCGTTTTTTCCTTGAATTCATGTTTTTCTTCAACGGTGTCCAAACTGACATGTTTTTTTTATCCGACAGTTTTTTTAGCTGTCTTTTTGATTGCAATTTTATAGATTTGCCATATGTTTTTTACTATTAGTTCTTTAAGTTGTTCAGTGTCTGTCAAGTTTCCTCTCTGAGTCTTTTCTGGTATTTACTAATCTCCTCGGCGTTGATTAATTTATCAAGATTGTGTTTGGGGCTTAATGGTACGTGTTTGTTATTCTTTGACTTATTCTTATTTCTACTCTGACGAGGTAGTGATCGGAGGCTGTGTCGGCGCCTCTCATCGCTCTGACATCTCGCAGTGCATTTTTATATTTCTCTTCTATTGTTATATGGTCTATAAGTTTTCTATCGGATGATCGATGTTTCTTCGTAAATTCTCTTATGTTTGAAGAACGTACCGCCAATTATCAAGCCGTTTACTTTATATAATTCTGTGAGTTTCTCTTCGTTTTCATTCATATTTCTTATTCCGCGTTTTCCCATTACCTTTTCGTCTCCTATGTTGTCATTTTTTTATTTGTTGACCTATATGCATTGATTATGATGGATTTCTCCATTTTTCCTTAAATCTTGCCCATATTAATCGCTCCAAGATACTTTCCTATTCTAATAAGCTTTTTGTATTGTTTTGTCGATTATTATTGCAACTCCTCTTTCAGGCTTTGTTAAATCTTTCCCTATTCCAGAGTACAATAGCTTTCCTATCTTTATTTTCTCCGTTCTCTTCCATCTAATTTCGCTCACTTCTAAAATATCTGGATTTCTCTTATCTTTATCACTTTATTTGGCAGGTTCGGGCCGTTTGGATCTTTACTTCTAATTGCAATTATGTCTTTGACTTTTGCTTTAACTTACTTAATAAATTACTTAATTACGTTAATCTTACCCTCTCTTATGTATTGCTCCTTGAAGTGTTTTTTACCTAGCTATTTGTGTAGCGTTTGAATTTGAAATTGCGACTTCGAATTGTTTTGTCTGCTTTACGGTTTACCTAAAATGAGAGGATTTTAGAATTTGATAATAATATTATTTTTAGTTAATTTGACTGCTTTTACACTGCACTTTGTTTAATCATGTATTAGAATTTATATTTTACGAGTTATAGTTTTAATTAGGTGTTAAACTTGTTTTTTATAATTTATTTACAAAACAAGTCGAAACACTGACTACACATACAACGAACCGACTGTACGGGTGGTATAATAGAATAATTCAAATTAAATTGTAGGGTATTTTCCTGAATAAAACACAAAATATTGAAATAATCAGAATTTTATTACTATGGGTGTAAAATGCAGACTTAGCAGTTACGCATGATATATGATGGCCGCCAAGTGCCCTTCACAATTCCGCTCACATGCGACCATTCTTTAAGCGAAGTTTTTTCCATAATGCTATGCCATAATTGTGACTCTACTTCAGCTGTTACAGATCTGATATTTCATTTTAGCCTTGGAATCGTAGTAGGTCCCTTGAAATAAACCTTTCCTTCAAATAAGCCCAAAAAAAAAGATTAATGACCGTGGTCTCCAATCGAAATTTGGTTTTAAATGAAGCTAAATAATTCACGGATTGTGTTGAAAACACATGGAATTCAAACTCAAATCGTTGGTTTTATTGAAAAAAAAATTTTTAGTATCTTAGTAGGTGTATAAATAAGTTCTCAGCTTTATATTTCACAGGATGCAAATCACCGTTTACATGTAACGTATTAGTCCGCCCTCTTGCGGTTTTAAAGCAATGACATTTGGTCTTTCGAAACATCATGCGATTTGGCATTTGATGCACATAACTTCAATAATCAGCTGTGTTCACGATGGCAATCACAAAAGAGCTTATTCGATTTTCTATCCATTTCGCGTTTCATCTTAATAAAAACGCGGCTGAAGCCACCGAAATGATTTGTGCTGCATATGGTGAGAATGCTGTAAGTCATGCAACGTGCAAAAAGTGGTACCAAATATTTCGCGGAGGAGAGTTTAGTCTTGAAGATCAACCACGCGCTGAACGCTCTCAAACATTTGACACGGATGAGCTGCAGACACGTTAGGCTGGGAACTTCTCCCACATGCGGCGTATAGCCCAGACATGGCCCCTGCCGATTATCATTTATTCCGGTCGTTACAGCATCACTTGGCTGATACGCACTTCAAAATAGAAGAAGAAGTCTGAAAATGCATCGATAACTTTATCGTCTCGAAGCCGGTGAGCTTCTATCACCAGGGAATTCGCAAGCTACCCGAAAGATGGCAAAAGGTCATCGATGCCAACGAAGAATACTTTGATACTTAAGCTTTTTTTGTTTGTTTTTAAATAAAACTTTAATTTTGCAGAAAAAAGCTGAAAACTTATTTATACACCTATAAAATATCATCGTTTCAAAAAAAAAAAAAATATGGGCCAGTGATTCTTCCAGCCTACAATGCGTACCAAATAGTGCATTTTTGTAGATGCATTAGTTTTTCGTGAATAATACGTGGATTTTTACTATCCCAAATGCGACAATTTTGAGTACTAATAAAACCATCTAAAAAATGAGCTTCATCGCTCAATATGTTTTTTTTGCAAAAATTAACATCAACTACCATATTCTCTAAAACTCAGTTCGTTAGAGTTAGATATAAATATACTTTTAAATGTGTTGAAGAGGTGCTTCGGAGTGGTTTTGCCTAAACCCAGTAAAAATAGTAGTGATGTAAATCACGTGTTACTGAAGCAATGCTTACATATATCACTTCAATATATATTCTACAAAAGATGATAACAGCGATAAAATAGAAGCAGTTTATGCAGGCATTACAGATTCCTATTCCTCGTTTTCCTTGTACTTTCCCCATGGTTATTGTTTTACTAGATGGTCATCTCATAACATTTCTCTAATCTAATTATCTTAAAGATAAAAAGAGGTTTCTATTACAAAATATATTTTTCCTTTTGAGGAATTCATTTCTATTGTTGTGTTTGTTTATCTGATGTTAAATAAAATTTGCACGTTTTGTGATTTTCCTATTACAATAAACTTGATTTTAGTTGTATTTATATTCATTCCTCCTTTCTCACACTCATTGTTGACTCTGTCTATTAATATTGGTAATGCTATGTGTAAATGTGCTATAATGATGGTAGCGTCAGCATAATCGTGTTATTTATTGTTTCTCCATTTATTTTTATGCCTTCATTAAGTTCTTGTAAAGTGGGCACAAATATGTTTTGAGAAAAGTTTTTTTTGAATTTCGTTCGGCTTTAATAGTTTTTTTGTTGCTAAAAGATATTTTGTATTATTCCAATATCTTTCTGAGCTATTCCATTTTCTTGAAGTAGTTCTATGAGGGTTCTAAGTTTACCGTTATCGAACGTCTTCTCAAAGTCTACGAAATAGATAAATAAGTCCTATTTTCTAAGTTTATGAACTTGTATTTCAATATTTCCGTAGTTTTCATTTTTAACTTTCGAGAGTTCTTCGTTTAATTTTTTTAGCTAAACCTTTTTTCTCCTCTTCTTTGTGTTATTTGATATCTATTGGTGACTATTGTTTCTTTTTATTTAAGATTTTGAGCTTTGTGTGGATCTGAGTTACAACCGGGACGTGATCTGATCTTATAGTATGTTTTTGTACTTTCAATAGCATTTTTAAAGCGACGATTTACGAGTAGATAGTATATCTGATTGCGTATAATGTAATTCTGTGCGTAATTTGAGATTTTCGATTTTAGCGTACCATGTATTTAGAACTTCTTAAAATGTATCTACTGTTAGAGCACATGTTAACAAAATTATTAAATTAGCATATTTATGTCTGATAAAGAAACGAGGTATGTGATTGATTGTGCTGTTATATTCTTGAGTGTTATTCCTATTTTGTTTGCTTGTTGTTGTTTCTCAAAGATTAAAAGTATGTTCATCCTGTTTTATTTTATGGTAATTTATACATCTAATCTTACACCGATCGCGAGTCTTTTCATTACCAAACATGCGTTTTTGAGTTTTCCAGATTCGAAAAGCGTCTTCGCGTTCCATGTTCTTATTTCTATTTTTCTTTGAAGTCTTTCCTCCCAGGTTTTCTTAGCACTCCTTGGTTATCTAAAACTTGCTGGGAGCTAAGGGAAAAATAATAAATTGGTTTTTTTGCCTCATTTTTTCTGTTAGATTTGTCTCCTTTAATTGATATGTTCCAGATTTGAGGCACCATTTATTGCATTATTATACTCCACCCATTGTACAGGGATCACGTGGATCACGCCTTCGTGAACATGGAAGTAGAATTGGTTGTCAGAGTTGAGATACAATAAGCATTTCTCAAGGTTTTTGTTGTGTAGGCATCAGCAACTTACACAATTCCCAAGATTATTACCTACTCTAGATCCCCAATATGATAGACCGTAAGAAAGAAAAGGAAAACCAAAACTAAAATTTTGTTGTGTGGAATTAAAAGTTTGTTATATAAAAACTATTTTACTCTTTATCATTCATAATTATTCGCATATTTAAAAAATGGAATATAGTTTCAAACAAATTAAAGATTAGATGATAAACAGTTTCAAAAATAATTAAACAATGTGTTGCTCAGTGGATATACATAAATTTATAAAGCAATATATTTTGTTTATATTTGATTTAAATAATTAATCTTTTTATAATGTGTCAATTATAAAAGGAAATTTAATTATACAACTGTATAGCTCTTAACATTTTTAATTATTCTTATAATTGTAAAAAGTGACAAAATTTATTAAAGAAAAAATTTGAAAGACTGAAAAAATTAATATTGTGTTAAAAGTACCATTTAGTTAACGGAGGGAGGTTCTTTCGAGCTTTAAATTTAAAGCCAAGGACACTGCAGAAATAAAAATAACGACGGCGAGATAAATACATAACCCATCGCAGCAAGGCATGCGCATGTATCAGCAAACAGACAAGCAGGGAGCCGAAATTCTATGAATATAAATTTTGTAGGAAAGTGACATTCTGTCCCATTTATATTTAAAAGTGGCTGCATGCTCCCTTATAATAGAGATGATAAAAATGAAATATACCGCCATGCTCAGGAATCAGAAAATGATACTACAGGCTTACTGTGTCCCCGAACGCCGTTTTATTGGTGCCGTGAAGGACAACTTCATATGGCGTTGCCAGACGTTTAGTTTTTGCCAAATTGGCGATCCCGCCTGACCGCTTTAAATTTATCCACTTTATTTTAAAATCCTTTCAAGGCTCACGAAACTGTTGATGGTTCAAAAACGAATAAGTAGTGTAGTTATGTTCTCTTTCAAACGTCTAAAATGGCTTTAATTAAATTTATGATCATTACAGTGCATTTTATTGAAGCAAAATTTTAAAATATATAAGGACCGCCATAAAAGTTTTAGAGCAAATAAATAGGTATTTAACAATTTTCCTGTAATAGAAAAAATAGTTCGCCAAAAATGTGATAAAAACACTATTGAAAGTGTAAAATATGATAGAAGTTAAGTAGAAGATAATTAACAATTCAATATAAAAAGATTATTAGCCATTACAATTGAATTCACAGAAGAAACGTAGAAACAAGATTCATACCAAATCAATCCCAAGAAGATAACTTTATGTATTATACAAACTATTAAAAAATTGCATTACAAGATCTTTCTTACAAGGCGCGAAGCGCCTCAACGCACACCGCTCGAAAGCTTTATCATCTCATGCATAGAAGTATATTTTAACAAGGCCGCGAAGCGACCTTTATTGTATATCTATTTTGTCATTTTAACAAATATCAATGGTAATAATTTAAAATAAACTGGTTAACAATAAACTTACGGCATCCGAAATATTGAATATTCTTTTTTTTTGAATTTTGGTAAAATTCGAATGTCTCTTCTTTTGAACCCTACTGGAAGGTATAGTAAACGGGATCTTTATAAAAATTGCTTCTTATTAGTAACATCTACAGGTATCGCAGTTTTTGCTTTTGTAATTGCTAACCGCTTTGCAATAGACAGATCTTGGCCAACAATGCTTTTGTTTTCGTCCTTCCTCAAATTATGCATACGCGATTGATGCGGCCATTCTTTTTATTGCGCGTCGAGTGCGTTTTAACATTCGGGGTTATTAACAAACATTAACCGATATTCTTTTATATAGAATTTATTTCTTCAGTTTCCAGACAAAGGAAAAGCTGTTACGGAAAGTAAATTTCCAATTCTTATTTGAAATGTGCGAATCTAACAAATAATAAATAAATGAATAGTTTCTTTCCATTGAGATATTTATTTTAATATAAAAGTTGCCGTTACCCATTTATCGGACTGGGGTTTTCAAGGCATCGCAGCGAAAAATAAAGCTAAAAAGTAAACAGCTACTTTTACGTTTCTGTAAGATGATAAAGTGTAACAGATTTAATTGAAAAGCTAAAAAATTAGAAACTGGTTTTTATGAATAGCCGTAATTCTATTTATTTATTATTAGTAGTAATATTATATTGAAAAATGCACCGTGGTCGGATAATTCATATAATTTAATGAAATAACAAAAATATTTAAAAAATTAGATTCTTAGGAATTCTGCAAATCGCGATGAATCTAGAGGTTGTCCAGTCAATGCGCTTTCTACACACTTCTACTATACGAGGTGCGTTCAAATTCTAAGATCTCCAAATTTTTTTCTCAGCAGTAAGAGTAAGTAGAAGGATATGGTTGATTTTAAAATATTTCTGAATTTGTAATATAGATTACAGCACTATACAATGTACACAGAGCGAATTACCGTCATTGCAGTGAGTGTTGCTTTGTATACTTCAAATGGCGACGTTTAGTGTTCAAGAGCAAAGTGTAATTATCGTGTATTTTGTCTTCTTGCGTAGGGAAATGCCCATTAAAATTTATTGCCAATTAAGTGAGACATGCGGTGAAGACGTTATGGATGGAGACTTGAAAACGAAAAAAATTTCTTTAAGGTGGGTTTTATGAATGCTAACCGACGAACACGCCATGGATCTCCGACCATGAAGAACCCTTTCCGTTGCCTCTCTCATTTTCCAATCGATCCGCTGTTGCATTAGCAGTTCTTCAGTGGGAAAAACACACCCCTAAAGAAGTATTCTGAACGTCTAGACGGAGATTACGTTGAGAAGTAACTGAAGTTTAAACTTTCTTGGGTAAGTACTTTTTCAAAACAAAAATTGAAGGAAGAACTTGAACGCATCTCGTAATTACTTTTAGTTTACATGCGAACACCTGGACTACACCTTTTACTTTGAGTAAAAGAAGGCCAGAACGCAATCTATCCGCTCATTGGACGCCAGAGCTGAGAAGGAAACTGAGGCTCTATAAGTGGAAGTGGTATTTGGCAACTTTTGTAGTTAGATAAACGGTAGTTTTACTATCTATATATACCCCCATATATCTTCCATTAGTTTTAAATTAAAATTAATGTCGCCCCAAGTCGTTGCACCCTGAGCCGACCGTTTCATCGTCTAAGTGCTCTGCGTACACCGAAACCGGGGTAATAAACTGTATTGAAATTATATGCATAAATTTGTATGCAGTAGAAGATAGATAAGAAAAAGTTTAAATAATAACACATATTGCTAATAATATTTTATAAGATCCAACTCAATAAATTGTACATTTTTTGTGATTTTCCAGAAGACTTTTGTTGGCCAGGTAATGCAATGAACAAAAAAGTTATTTTTTGAGCAGTATTTTGATATTCAGAGCCGTTGTGGTTTAGACTACAAAACCAAGAGTTGCGGGTTCGAATTCCGCTCTCGCCAATTCAATCGCTGGCAGTTTTACGGCCCAGCTCGACTCAGGTTGCAATAAATAAGTACCTGGAGGTCAAACTCTGGGGTAATAATAGGCGGTCGGTACGTAGCGCTAGCCACGTTACTACCCTTGTGTACCGTAGGCTCTAGATTGTAGCAGATCTATCCTGTTACGACCCCAAAGGCCCTTCAAGGCCTGTTACGGGGAACTATTATTATTTTGATATTCAATCCTCAACTACCTTTACCAAATTTTGGTAATATTATATGGTAAAAATATATCTGTTTACAGAAATTAATTCCATGCCTGTAACATTATGATTCGACTTTTAATTGTTTTTTACAATTATTGAACCAACTTTCTGATTTCTGCTTTAGGAGATGATAAAAAAGTACATTTATTATTATATTACATTTATGGTTTAGAAACAACAAAGTATTACTATTTAAAACGACAACTATTGGCACTCCAAGTTCTAAAATATTTATGTTGTATTGTAAAATAGATAAAAATTCACTGTTGTCCCCATAAATAATTCAGATTCACTATATTGGAATATTTTTGCTTATATATGATCTCTTAAGACATGGAGTCCAAAAATTTGAAGTCAAGGCTATCAAATATGATCATTAGACTGTTTAAGCTAAAATTTTAGCCACGACACAAGATATTGTTGAAATACCGAAATATTATCTTTAGGGTTCTCTGTAGGAATAACCTGACAATTTTTATTCCTTGAATAGAATACATTGGCGGTGTCGTAACTTATTTCTTTGTTACTTTTTGTCACCCCCTATGTTATCGTATCAGAGGAATTTCTTGATCTTGACCTTTAATTATGCAGTAAGTGTTAATATTTGTGACGAGTCTTTTATTGTTTAATTTTTTTATCTATTCTTTTGTATTGCAATGCCTATTCCTACACATTTAGTGATATTTCTGTTCATATCACTTGTTTGACATAACAAATATTTTATTACATACACAATTTATACATTTTGTTCTTACTTTCATGTACAGACTTCAAGTGTGGGATTCAAACATATTTTTCTTTCGTGACACTATAGATGACTAGATTAAATCAAAACGGCAATAGGGAAGCCAACACAACAAGTTAACCACGAGGCCCAGAACCGACCAAAATAGAAAAACGTCGTCAAAAATATAATGAATAATAGACCATGATGATCACAACTCTTCTAATAAGAAGATACGATGGGAAGAAGAAGAAGAAGAACACTTTAGTATCCTATGGTTTTCATTTTTATTGTATGACGCTTTTTATTGCTTCAAAAGCTATTTAAACACTTTTAAAGTCGATCTCTAACGTGAACAAATTTTCAGTAAAAGTTTTGTTATATTGAAGCTTTTAGAGCCCTTAAATATTTGTTAATAGGTGTTTCTAAATGATGAGTGTTATATATTAATAATATATTACAATTTACATGACAATAGGATAGAATATTTGTATATAAAAACATACATAACAAAGGAAATTATTGATAGTTGAAAACAAA
This sequence comes from Sinelater perroti, assembly GCA_036346155.1. Taxonomy (NCBI): domain Eukaryota; kingdom Metazoa; phylum Arthropoda; class Insecta; order Coleoptera; family Elateridae; genus Sinelater; species Sinelater perroti. The sequence continues at coordinate 368,164 of JARFIY010000374.1, forward strand.
TATGGTACATTAGTAAAACAAATTTCAACACTATTGTTAGTCTAAAAGTGAATGTTTGTACAAAAGCAGAATTTTGTTTATGTATAAAGATACACTGAATGAAACAACATAATCTACAGTTGTTTGATAGCTAGAAGAATTAATATGAAATTAACAACAATAACATAAACAATTAGCTTGTACGGTAGCAGCTAGTGGTACAACCGTCTTAAGTAATATAACAATAAATAAGTAATGGTAGGTACACGTTGATATTGATGGATAAATCCGTTTGGTACATATCATGAAATGACTGAAGTACTGTTAGATTGGTTTTAATATTATTTTATATAGAAGTACTTTGCTCTCTAAAGATAATTAGTAGTGGCGATCCATAACCAGTACATCCTGTGAAATTTAGTATCCAGTTAATTTCTTTTCGTCTAGGTATATTTTCTCCATGTAAATCGTCGATCAAGTAAATGCCTAGATACTTCCATCTGTGGAAGTTATAAATTCAAAAGCTTCGGTTATTACTGTCTTCAATTAGGTTAACAGTTATCAAGATGTTAAATAGTTTATAATTATTAATATGTTCAATTTTGATAATGAAATATATCGTATAATTTATAGCGGTTTTTAATACTTTCAATATGTTGAATTTCATTAGCATACTATCATACCATATTTAAATTAATTTTCAGTCTTACATCAATTGTGACACTTAAGCAAAACGTTTCCTGTTAACTATACAGCTTTATGATGTATGATGAACTTCGATAAGTAACATACTAAGCAGAGCTTGCTATTTCCATTTAAATAAAAAAAAAACTTTTTAAGAAATAATGTGTAAAAAATAAAATCTAGCGCGTGTAAAAAATCGTTCTAAAGGTAGTGGGTAACCAAAACGTTGGTCAAAAATACATACTAAACCAAAGCAGTATGAATTGCAATGTTGTGAATTACCAACCAAATTATTTCATCCTGTACAAAAATTAGGCAGAATTTAAAACGAGAATTGGAAATACAGAAAAACCCTGCAACGTGGCCTATCTTTGTTATCCAAATTTAATAAAAAATTCTTTCATAACATGGTAACTGGATGTAAGATGTGTATGCATTATAAAAATTCCGTAAATTAATTTTGGTAAGCCATAAAGATCCAACGCAAACCTCAATCTTTATGGCAGGAAACTCCATGTGATATATTATGAGCTGTTAAAACCGGGTGAAACTATAAATACTGGACGTTATAAACATCAGCAGTTAAGTGACTGAATCGAGCCCAACAAATCTTTAACGGGTCCATTATTCTGCTGTACGATAACACACACCCACCATGACGAATTCAATTAAGAACATACTTGATTTGATGGACTCAAATTTTGCAACATTTGACTTATTTACCAGGCCCAATCCCGTCAGATTTATACTTGTTCTGGTTCATTCAACATAATTTATCAAATTATCACTTTAAGACGTTTTATTTTTTTTTTATTTCCCTATTTATTATAAAATTTGCTCTATTTAACGCAATAAGTATTTAGTAGCACAATATTAGATTTAGTAGTGTAAAGTCCTAGCGAATTCTCTTCTTGCAATAACTTAATCTTTTTTGCTTCATCAAAGTCGTCCAGTAGGTTACGCACAAAATCATTAGGGTGAGAATTAATTTTTTCTATATAATTTTTATTATAATTTTAAATTTCACACTTCACTGTGGAAATACGCATATGGTTTATTACCACTTTATTAGGGAGGTATCAATGTTGAATGAAACGGTTCGATGATTTCCACGTTGGATTTAGACGCAATTCTTCACAAGAAGGTTCTATAAGTCTAGATAGGTTTTAAGGCTATTTTATAGATTAGTAATTTGTTTTCCAAAGAGGGTTTGGATTTTCTTCCAATTAACCAGTATAATTTACAAAATTGTAGCCTAAGTTATTTGCACTTATTAAATATGTGTCCAAGGTGTAATCCCAGGTACTTGGTTGATTCAGTGAGATGCAGTTGTTGGCCGTTGAAGGCCACTAGCAAGCAGCTGTCCCTCCGCATAGTTAAGATTTAGATTTATTTACTTCTTTTAGCTGCAGGGAATTTTTTCAGTATATTTTATTCTTACTTTATATGAATAAAATAAAATAAAATAAATCTTTATTAAGAAAGCCAAAAATTTGTACACCTAATATAAATAAATCTGTATCAAAATCGTTTGTCAAGCAACATTAGAAATAACAACATATTAATAACAGACCATGTTGATGAGCCCTGGTATAAGTTAGAAACAAATGTATTAAAGAGTGCGAAATGGGCACTGGGAATAAAGATAAAAACTAGTAAAACAATGGAAAAACACCATGGTTGAGTGAAGAAGAAATAAAAGTATTCATAGACTATAACATTAATAGAACGCCAGAAAACTATAATAAATATAAGGTGATAAAAAATAGAGTCAACGGTGACATTAGAAAAATTAAGGCAGAGTATTGGGAAAAATTTGAAACAAATTGTAAGGTGATTTTTATGGCACTCAAAGGCAGATATGGAGAGTGATAAGGAGTAGTAAGGCGCATATGAACGAGCATGTAGTAATACATAATATTGACTCGGAAATATGGGTGCATTTCTTCAAGGAATTATATAAAGAACCAAACACGATAGAAACACAGGGCGAAGAATAAGAGATAATAACTACAAATGAAAAACAAAATGAAAGCTTAGAAGAAATAAAATCACAAATAAAATATTAAAATACAATAAATCTCCAGAACACAACTTTCAAAATATAAAGCTGAGGTGCTTAAAAATTAATTATTGTAATTCCTACAAAAGATATTTCACGAGCAGAAAATACCTAAAACATGAAAAAATAGCATAATTATATCAATATTCCAAAAGGGCAATCGGCAATACGGGCAACTGCCGTAGAATTACACTACTAAAACTAAAAAAAATAGAAAATAACATAACTATCACAGACGAACAAGGTTTTAGAAATGGAAGGTCCTGTACTGACGCCATCTTTATAATACGGCATTAATAGAAAAATCATTAGAATAAAATAGACCAGCGTTTATGTGTATGATAGATCTGCAGAAGGCTTTTGACACAATACTATTGAAAGACGTGTTACAAATATTGAAACAAAAACAGGTAGCAAATGAAATTACAAAATTAGTCGAAAATACAATAACAATTAAGGTAAATAGAGACCTATAGAAAACCACAACTGGAATTCGACAAAGGGACCACTAAGTCCGGTACTGTTTAACATAATGATGGACGAGGTAATAAAAGAGATGAAAGCATTAGAAGGATACAAGATGCAAGACAATGCTGACCTGGTAGCAGATGAAGACTGCCAAGATATGTGAAAGACAATATAAAAATATCAATGCGAAAAACTAAATGTATGATGATAAGCAAAAAGCCTATAAGATGTAAATTACAAATTTAAGACGAAATTATAGAACAAGTATTTTCCTTTAATTACCTAGGACTTAATATAATCAACTATAGAAACCTCAAACAGCAAGTAATGCCACAGACAGCTAAGACATCTGACGCACTAAATACCATAATATAGCATTACAAGTACATAAATACAGAGATCAAAAGTTGGTCTTACAAGTCTACGATATGACCAATGGTGCAGAAACAAGGAAATATACACAAAAAACTAAACAGATGATGGAAACAACCGAGATGAATACTCTAAGAAAGATAGTATAAAAAATAAAGAGATGGAATGAAAAGTGAAGACATAAGAAACTAGTGTAACATACAACCAGTAAAGAATGAATTACGATTAGAAGAAGAGACTGGAACAATCACATTCAAAGAATGAGTGGAGACCGATTAGTCCGAATCGCCAGAGATAAATTGTCGATAGGAAAACGACCACCTAGAAGATCAGCAAGAAGGTGGAAAGAGTCACTATAAAAGTGAGGAAGTACAGGAATAATCCTATAATAAAGATACGTTACTAATAATTATTATAGAGTACGGATTATTTCACAACACTCTCTTCTTCTTGGGATAATAGTAATTTTTGAGTACAAAATCCAAGCTAAATTTGTCATGATTTACGTAATTTTACTGAAGTAAATATAGTATATTCGAATGGATGTTATTTCAGAAACTGATACAATGTTTGAATATGGGGACTACAAAATGAGAGAAACTCCCGAAAGTTGATATGTTTTATGTCGTATCGAGACTAAAGGTTTATAGACCTCCTTTTTATGGTAACACAGTTGCTGGGGTAACGTATCTCTCCATGTTGCAAAATTGCCTTCTTTCTCGAATGAATAATGATTCAGAAAACTTCATTTTTTAACTGGATGGAATTCTACCCTATTGGCAGCGAGGTGTTCGTTGTTTTTTTAATGGATCTCTACCTCAAAGATGAATAGGTAGCATGGAGAATGAAGACTTCGTCCTTGAGGTTTCCTAATCTCACACCTCGTGACTTTTTTACTTTATCACCTTTCCCCACAACTTTAGATGTCTTAAGAAACTGTCAGTGGCGCAAGACATTTTTCATCGTGTATGAGATGAATTCTGCTACCCTCTAGATGTTATCCGTGCAGGTGGAGGAGCGCATATTAAACATTTATAAACTTGAATTAAACGTAAGTTACATCACATTTGTCACTACTCCTAATTTTGAATTGCAAACTTAAATAATTGAGTCCATCATTTTGTATCATCCTGTACATTTCATTTTAATCGGAATCAACAACTCAAAGTAATTATAGGTGACCTAATTATAAATTAAGAAATGCTAAGGCTAAAACCAATCATGAGTTTAATTTCTTATTGCTTATATCTGTTTTAAATACATAAATAAATTAGTCTAAGCGGTGCTGTTAAATATCCCCCATTTTTTAAAAAAGGCACAACAGAATTCAATAAACACTCTTCTGCCAGAGGAATATGCAGAAAAATAATTTTTTTTGAGACTAAATGCTTAATCACTTCCTCTTCGCGTGTTAATGACGCTGAAACAACCTTTGCGTATTATTAGCTGCTAAGAATAATTCTGCAGCAAAGTGTTGAGAAAGTTAAAATTAGCAGGCCAGCTGCTGTCAAGAAGTTAATCGCTATTGATTTTCCAGTATGTCAGCAGCTAATCGTTGATTTGCATTCAAATTTCAGACTCCCGGTTTTAGCAATCTGGCGTACCGTCAAGAGCCGGATTACTAAATAGGGAAAACTGAATTTAACTTTTATCTCGCTTCGCTTTCCACCGAATCGGGTCTTGGCCGGTTTAGGAGCACATTATTGCAATATTAAACTTACACTTTCTGCATTATTAAAAAATAAAAAACACTCTTCTCTAATGCATATAGCTTGACTTATTTTAAATCCAAGTTTCAAAAATAGACCTTAAAAAACTTTTTTCATGTTCTTGTGTTAGGTTTCTTATTTGGTATAACTACAAATCTACTTGCATAAAATACACTGAATTATTTCTAGTTGTCTAAAGATTAATATTAATTGCACAGTTTGTCAATACACAGTTTGTTACGATAGTAGTAATAAACCATCACTTGTATACGGCTTAGTCAGCGTACGAATGGATAAATTGGGCGGAAAAGCCCGAGCAATAAAGATTAAAGGGTCGTTGGCTCGCTTTTTCGCTCTAAAGAGTTTCTTTGGCGGAATTCGGTAGTTTCCGCCTTACACGAATTTTCTTCCAAGCGTTATAATTAAATCAGATAATCCATAGAGGTTAATACTTAATAACACGAAACGCTGAATTGGAACTGTTTTTTCAGGAATCGAATTTGTCTGCCTCTAATTCAACGGTTTCTCATTTCCTTAATGGAACTGCGTGATGCACGTCAACGTGGCATACTGAGCTCTAATTAAATTTTAATTTGTGCATGCAGGCAGTTTGTTTACCTACGTGCTGCTTTGTTGAGTTCGTGTATAAAATGACTCTCCTTTTTCAGCTTACAGTACAAGGCATTTGTTTTTGATATTACACTAATATCAGCAGTATAACCTGTGATTCTAATTTGTTTTAAAATTAAATATTTTTGTTAAATAAATTGTATTTCATTAACGATTTCTAAAGAAAAAGTATTTTCAGAAGTTAAGAAAATCAATAACACGCCCTAAACAATATAAGGTGGGAAATTGTTTTTTACCATTAGGTTGTGCATGGAACGTGTTATTTAATTGTGTAATAAATGTTTGTTCCTAATAGCATGAAACCTTTGGTATGGCCTTTGATATTTGGAATTTTAGCAATAATTGAATTTTTTAATATGAAATACATATTATTCTTTCGACACCTAAATTTTCTGCTCCTCAATTTTTTATTTAAATTATTAAATGTTTATTAATCAGAGTATTATCATTAGTCCTAATTGTTTCTGACTAGCTCACATTAGAGTATTGGAAAACTTGAGAAATTAATTTGATTTTAATTATTAAAAAAATGCTATGACTGTCGGGTAGTCATGCTAAACTATTTTTAATAATTGATACGGTAAAATTAAAAGTGCTTACATTGCGCTCTAATATTATTTAATAATGTAGATAGAGGAAATATAAGTAATAAAAATGTAAAATTGTAAAGTGCCAAACAAAGATCAAAAGTGCAAATTAAAATATATTTGGATCAGATTTTTAAAGGTGTCATTTACTATTCATAATAATACTTTTTAAAATTTTTGTAGTTTTATATTTTGCGTATCTTCTACAGCAATTGTGAAAGTAAAATATATACCTAACCTTAAATTTTTCCGGTAATTTATTTGCAAATTTTCGTTTTTACAAAGTTTTCAACAATTTTGGCTGCATATATTTCTGCAGTGATTTTTTAGACCATTCGTTTGGTACCAACGGAATTAAATGAAAGAAAGGAAATTTTCCCTTTTTTGTACACGCACAAAAAGCAATTTATATGAAAAAGGTGCATATCGTACATATGAATTTCACGGAGTAAAGTCGCGTGAATGCGCTCTGTGTGATTACAAGTAATATGTAAACGTGTGCGCTAAAAGACGATTAAGAATTGCTGACCTCGAGCGATTGATTACTTGATAACATCAAACAGTTATATTATCTCATTTAAATTGTTAAAGAGGCAAATAGTCTAATTTATAAAGAAATAAAAGTGTTTCCGCAACCGCAAATAAATTATTGTGCAGTGGGCTGGGCCAACAACTTTAACGGGAAAGAACAAATAATATAACAACCGACGTACCAGGTACTAATGTTACAGCAACCAGTGATGCAACAGTGAACAATAAATCCAAATCAGTAACCCTATTTTAATATGATTGATATGCAACAACCCTCTCATAGTAAAAACGCAACAAATTATCAACGAGCCTACCTAAAAACAACACAAATAAATCAATAATCCAGCAAGAGACAACAATTACACAGACAAAGTCGAAGAAGAAACCAAATTAACAAGTAAATGTACATGGAAAACAGTTAAGAAAAAGAACTGAGAAGAAACCGCCCTCTTTTGATACCCAAAACAGATATAACGAATTATTAAACCTAACCGATAACGAAGAAAGATATGAATAGTAAAGAAAACAACAATACGACAACACAATCCGAAAATCCATAGCCAAAAGAAATAAAAACCCCACCGATATTTATTTACGATGTGAATAACAAATGGTCGACTATTTAAATAACTAATTAGAACAAGATCAACACACCAACAAAACTCAATCAAATAATACAATTAAAATTAATGTTAATCCGCCTGATTTTTACCGAAAATTACTCATACAGTTAAAAGAAGATGGGATGGTCCATCACACATACCAAATCAGAGAAGAGAGAGCGTAGAGGACAGTAATTAGGCACACCGCTCAACACCGGAGCAAGAGATAAAAGAGGAACTATAACAAAAGGGGCGCAAAGCCCGTAACATATTAAACATCAGACACCGCAAAACTACAGTTTCACTATCGTTGTTTTTTATAGACTTGAAACCTCAAGATAACAATAAAATCATTTATGATGTCAAATACCTGAGTAATATGAGAAACACAGTTGAAACTCCAAAAAAACACAACAAGCGCAGTGCACCAGATGTCAATTGCATGGGCACACAAACTTATTGTACAAGACCATACGCATGTGTTAAATGTGGAAACAATTACAATACAAAAGATTGCAAAAGAAATAGCACATACACCCGCATTTTGCAGGGTAATCATCCTGTTAGTAATAAAGGATACGATATATATATACCAAAATCTACAAAAAATTAGAGGGACATGGATTCTTTATAGGAGGAGATTGGAATGCCATAAATACAATTTGGGGAGCAAGGTTAAAAACAAATAAAGGCAGAAATTTACTACAGGATATAAACGAACTTAACTGCAATTATTAACTTATAGGCCGACAGACCCCAATAAAATACCCGACGTCTTAGATTTCTTTGCACGCAAAGGTATTTCAATATACTATCTACACGTTGAATCCAATTACAAAATATCCTCAGATCGTACCTCAATAATTGCAACCATAAGTACGTATACCATAAATATACCATATACCAACACTAACCAATAATGCATCGGGTTGGTTTAATTTCCAAAACTATATCGAAAATCAGATTAACTTAAAACTTCGAATTAAAGAGGCCGGCGAACTGGATGAGGCTACTAACTACCTAACCACACTAATCAGAGGCTGTCTGGTACTTAACTCCAAATCAACCACACGAAGCAAAGAATTATAATAATATATCCCTCTACATTCGAGAATTGGTGTGTGAAAGCGAAGAGCACGAAGCAGATGGCAGAGATCAAAATAATATACAAACGAAGGTTACACAAAACCCTCTATGAGGCCAAAAACGCTACATTTGAACATTATATAAACTTACCCTTCAAAGATGATCAAACGATACGAAAGACTACAAAAACTTTCAAAAAATCGAAGATCGACGCAGAAAAGGCAGAAACTTTCGCAGCCCAAGTCGTGATAATGTTATTGAGGATTTCCTTAACATACCCTGCCAAATTTCACCTCCAATTAAAGCATTTTCAGCCCTAGAAACGCTTGAAGAAATAAAAATACATAAATCCACATAAAGCACCCGGGCATGACCTCATTAAAGGTAAAGTTCTTAAATATCTACCAAGAAAGGCAGTAGTACTGCTAACAATCATATATAATAGTATGCTAAGAGTATCATATTATTCTACAAGCTGGAAATTTGCCCAAAAATATGATGCCCAAACCAAAAGAACTTGCTCATATCGGCCAATTAGTCTTCTTTCTATTTTATCTAAGGTTTTCAAAAAACTTCTGATGAGACGAATTCAAACTGTCTTGGAGCTATCAACAATTATATCAGACTATCAATCTGGAACACCACTCAATTGTATAGCAAACATAGAAGTATAACTAGTATCATCAAAAGCCTCCATGAAAAGAAATTTATATACTGCTGTTTTTCTAGATATTCCTCAGAGAAAGTCTGGCACATTGGTCTTTTACATAAAATTAAAAGCGTTTTTCCTAGTTCGTATTACCATCTGCTAAGATCATATATGTCAAAACAATACTTTCAAATAAAATACAACTCCAGTTACTCCCAACTACCAACAAATACTATCAGGAGTGTCCCAAGCAGGCGTGTTGAGACTGTTACTCTTCATGATTTATACCTCGGATTTATCAAGAACAAATAATACTATCATAGCAACATTTTCGGACGATACTGCCTTGCTATCAGTAAACATTAACCCAGTTGCTGCATCACAGAATCTGCAAAATCACCTGGATCTATTACAGAACTACACCACAAAATGTATGTCCACCAGTTCTCCTAAACAGTACTCAAATATCAATAAAAAATAAAGTGAAATACTTAGGGTTCTATCTAGACCAAAAACTGACTTTTCTATCAAAAAATGGTACTTTTGTATTGCAGCTATTAGATCAAGGAATAGTTTTGACTTTTAAGACACTATACATCAAGTGATCCTTTATGCATACTTAAGAATAACTGGAAAATAATAATTCTTTGACAGTAATAAATGCTTGGAAAAATTTTACAATCTTAGATTATGTTAAGCATGTTACATCGTTACATGCGAAGATTAAGTAATCAACGTTATGGCCAGAAGTAGTTGAAGAAGAGATTTATTTTCCTCTCAGATAGTTAAGTTGGCGCATACAGTAAGAAGAGAGTGTTTTGACTTACCCGAAGGAAATATTTTAGGACTAGTGGAGGATAAAGAATTAGAAGAGGATGATTTAGCTAAATTGGATAACGAAACAAATTTTGGAGAAGAGTAATCTGAATCAGTTGTTTTCATAGAAAAAATCACTTGACACAAAAAAGTAAAATACTACATATCAAGAAAAACAACAGAGAAGAAATAGAAGAACCCATTTTCCTAGATGGAACTCAGCTACAATATGTTGAAAAATATGAATATTTAGGCGCGTATATAAAAAATGATGGAAGAATAGATGACGAAATAAACAATAGAATAAACAAAGCAAATAACATTTATTATCAGATAAACAACACCATCATAGGAAAGGAAGAAATAAGCACCAAGGCAAAAATGCACCTATTTAAAACAATATTCACCCCGACTCTGATATACGGAGCAGAAACATGGACAATAACCGATAAACATAGGTCAAAAATAACTGCATCAGAGATGAAATACCTCAGAAGAGTTCTGGGGAAGACTAGAAGGGACAGGGTAAGAAACAACAGCATAAGGGAGGAACTGAACCAATCCGCCAATAGGAACGCATGAATGTAAATGTCAATCTGACACAGACGGCATGTTTTTTCTGTCAACTCAGCGCTATTTTTTTTAGTTTAAGGATTGCCATTTTTTGCCATGGGGTTATATTCGATTGAAGATCTCGTTAAAGTGATTAAATAACACTAAAAAATAGCGAAACAATAAAAAACACCTATCGAACTATTCGCGATTATATCGGTCGTCATAATTGTCCAAATGAGACCACCATCAAGCGTTTGTTACGAAAATTTGAGGTCACTGATTTTGTTGGTAATATGCCAAAGAAAGGGCGACTCAAAAGTGTTCGCGTACCAGCAAATACCGCTGTGGTGAAGAAGAGTGTGAAACTCCCAATTACTCGTCGATCACAAGAACTGGGAATTTCGGAGATCAGTTTATGCCATATTGTGCACAAAGATTGGAATTTACAAGATCCAATTGACTCAAGAACTCACGCCTATTGACCATTTCAACTGACGTGTTCTCTGATTGGGACCTCCGGCATCGTGCAATTAATCCAAATTTTTCATCGAAAATTATCTTCAGCAATGAGGCGCATTTCATATTGAATAGCACGGTGAACAAGCATTTGGACCAACAAGAATCCAGTAGAATATCAAGAACTACCAATGGATTCTCAAAAAATGACAGTTTGGTGTGCTCTGTGGCCAAAAGGAGTCATTGGGCCAATTTTTTTCCAAAATGCGGCTAGAAATGCGATTATTGTGGATTAATTGCGATTAATGACTATTCTTCTCGAAACTTAATCAAACTGACATAAATCATGTTTATTTTCAACAAGACGGCGCAACATGCTACACAACACGTGCGAATATAGTTATTGCAGTCGAATGTTTAATTTCGAGAAATGGAAATATCAATCGGACTGTTCGTTCGTGCGATTTGAGGCCTTTAGACTTTTTCGTGGGAATATCTGAAAAGTAAAGTCTACTTCAATAAGCCAGCCATCAGCCAAGATCTCAAGAACAACATAATTGCCAAGATAAATGCCACTGAAACGACTCTATGTGAAAATGTCAATGAAAATTTCGACCATCGTATCGACGTCTGTAAAGCCTTTCATGGTGAACATTTAAGTGACATCATTTTTCATACATAAATGGCATACATAAATGTTTAAAATAAAATACCCTACTTGATTATACAATTATTACTGTAGTTTCAATAAGCGTTTACTTTCCTGCGTCTGAACTGGGGACCTCATTTTTAAACCTCTCTTGCGTTATGGAGAAGTACGCTATTATGCTACGCACGTTACACAGTTGTTAATTATATAACTTTTATTAAATCAATTAAATGATTAAATTTTAAATAAAATTTGTCTAATTAAACATCTCTGAGAAACTAAGGTCCACTTACATAACTTCTTAAAAGTTAATAAATGGAATATAATAGTAACAAATCTAAAATTTCAGTAAGTGCCAAAATAATTACTAATCAAAGCTAATACCATGATAAATAAATTTCAAAATTCTTAATATAAAAACGGTGATTTCTAAAATCACAAAAAAACACTAATAAAACGAATCCTCTTTTAACTAATTGCTTTAACGTTGTCAAGACCTTGAGAGTGAATTAGTAACTTGAGATAAATGACTCCCGAGGAACCTTTCGAATTCCTTTCAACTGTGAGTCGACGCACCTGCACAAACAGTGCTTGCTCTGGCTTTCAGTAAATTCTCGTCTGACACGGCCGATCGTGCATTGTATGTTCAGCGCAGGTAATTGCTATCAGGCACGCAGTGTATTGCCGTAGCCGCCTATTAGCTAAATTTGTGGGCTGGAAGCACAACGAGCTTAGAGATGCATTGGAAGAGGTCAACAACCTTCTATTATCAATATACGTGGGCAGTCTAAAAAGTTTCGAGCGTGACATAGAAACAAATATTTTTTCTGCCAAATTAAATTTTATTTTTCAACTTTTACACTTTTCCAGCGATGCTACAAGCTGTTTAACCCGTCCAAATGATAGTTGGCGCCTTGCTCTGCAAAACAAGCGTCTACGGTTGCGATAACTACATCGTTTTATAGCAATCTCTGTCCTCTGAGACAAACTTGGAGCTTAAGAAATAGGAAATAGTCGCTGAGGGCCAGATCTGGTGAATATTCTCTGTAGGCAATCAATTCAAACTGCAATTCGTAAATTGTGACCATGACGACCGCCCAATAACGATGCGCAGTACGACTCAGTTATTGTTTTCCCTTTTTCTAAGTAGTCAATGAACAGAATTCCCTGACTATTCCAAAAAACAGTCGCCATCACCTTCTTGAACGATAAAACCTTCTTCGCCCTTTTTGGAACAGATTTACCCTTCATAGTCCACTGTTTTGACTATTCCTTCGCCTCAAGAGTCTAATAGTGGACCAAAGTTTTATCGACAGTGATAAATCGACGCAAAAAACAGGCCCTCGGAAATGTTCATTCGAATGAATTTTTAGTTCAAAGTGAGCAAGCAGAGAACCCAACGCGCGGACAGCTTTTTCATGCCCAATTCTTCAGTCAATATATAACAAACACGTTCTTTCGATATACCCACAGTTTCTCTAACCTAAAAATCAATTATGTTCAAGAAATCGTTATTGTTTGAACACATTGGTATATTTCTAAAATAATGTTTTTCAAAGTCGCAAGAAGTAACTAAAAGGCTTCATGGAGAAAGTATAGATCATTATTCCATATAATCCTTTATAATATTTTATAAACATAATTCAAAACGAAATTGAGGTTTCAAAGCTAGAAAGCAAAATTGATGTGTGAAGCTCACGTCTACAAAAAAGGCTGTATAGAAAAGAGGAAGCCAAAAAGTCATTTGAAGACAAAGATGAAAATTATGACTTCTTTGGACTTCATTCTTTGGTTATAGAAACATATTATAATGAAATTGATTCTCTAAAGTCCAACTTAGTACTAAAAAGAACAATCCATACCAAAATTCATAATTATATGGATCACTCAAATGAAAAATACAGAATACGGCAGAGACCAAATCAGCTATTAGGAAAATATGCTTTTTATTTAGATAAAACATTTCTTGGTAAATGTATGCATTTAACAGCATTTTTTCTAAGTAATGCAATTGCTAACTGCGCTAGAAAACGGTCCTTTTCAGCTCATAAGAGAGTACAATATTTTTCAGATTAAAGTTTTTAAGTAAGTTTCTACAGTCTTTCTTTTGATGATATAGTTCACAGTTGTGTTAAGACAGGGAAAAAATATTTTTTATATTAATGTTTTTTATTTTTTCTCATTGATGTGTGAATGTATGTTAATATTTTATTGAAGTGTATGTATATAAAGAAATAGAAGAAATCAAATAAATTTTTTATTTAAACAACCGACCTCTTCGTAATTTTTTGTAACGTCTCAAACAGCCAAAAATTTGAGAGAATGCTAGTGAAAAATTAGCCTAGAGCATTAAAAATCTTAATCAGGCCGTGGCCTCGACTCCTAATTTTTTAATAATTTTCTTCGATCGCATCTATCGTTTTTTTAATCTTCCTGTTTTTAAATTTTGTAGCTCACGATCCAGAATTTGTAGATACTATCTTTAATGTACTATTCATATCATCTCTTCTACCGTGTAGTTTTGTAACTTCAAACAAATGGTTCTCCTTTCTTTGTCTAACTTCCGGCGTTACTTTTGAAGAGTTCTCATCTTCTTACAAAACAGGTAAAACATTGTCTTCCACCTAGGCTATTTGAAATTAGAGTACGCCTTCTTTAAGGTATTCCTCTTGGTGTGATTCTTGCACATTGACCTATATAACATGAGGAGCCCTAGCTCTTGAAGTTATTGAGGTATACAAACTTCTCCGGTATATCAAACTAATGATATCATGTAAAGAAGAACAAACAGTACTAGTCTTAAAAAGTTTTTTAAACAGTTTTGGACTGTTTTATTCCATTTTGCATAATTGCTATAAAACTCGTACACCATTTTACATTTTTGTATCAAAGTTTTAGTTATTTTGATGATATAAAACAAAACTCTACTTATATATATATATAAAACCTATCCTAATCTTTAGGGCTATTTGTTAACACTTCTTAACATTTAACGATTTACATAGGGTGCATTTATTTATATAGTAATAGTGAACAGTTGTGGTATCTTCGCTGCAACATGAACGTGTTTCTCGACAGAAGCAATGCAATGTCTTGGTAAAATCTTTCTTCTGAAATGATCATTAATCTCAATTATTTATAAATATCCTAAATGACGTTACCACTGTATTAAATAGAATGGATCGGTTTTAAATTTTTAAATATTTCTTACCAACATACAAAGTTTTTTTATTTGTCATTTATGTTGCATAAGTTATAAATAAAAAACGAAGGAATTTTCCAAACCGAATCTAAAAACAAACCCGAAGAAGAAGCCGTAAAAGAAGCTGTAATATTATGAATATAATTTATAACTTTTCTGTAACACAAACATATTTTTATTGTAATACTGGAAAGATAAAATAGTCAGGTATTTTAGTTCCAAAGTTGGCCAGTAAATATTTTTTGAGGTTACTGATACTGTTCAAAATGAACCAAAATCAAAATATTATAAACTCGTTGTGATTGCTACGTGTAGTTCATAACTCTTTTCATCTACTGGACTAAGCTGTAACTTAATAAATATAGGGTTCTCAAAAAATGTACTCTCTGTGTAAATGAGAGTAAGAGTAACTTACCAGGTGTTACAATATGGTGTGGAGTATCAACATTGGGCTTACTAGGGCCACGCGTCAAAGAATTGCTTTAGTGAAGAAGAGATTTACTGTCAGTGAGATGGGGCACCTCTCCCATTACCATCTCGATGCAGATTTTACAAATAAATAGAAAATAAGTAAACGCTTATTATGGGGATACCTCAAAAATATATGCTGCACAAAACTAGTGACAATCGATGCGCTGAAATGGGAGAATGGAAAGATAATGTCTTACAGTTCTAAATAAAATGCTTGGTAACGCTATTAAATTTAATGGTCCGTAGTATCGATTGTGTTAGAAAAGATGAGCATTAGGATGAAAATTTATAAACATGCGTTTTATTCTATTTCATATTTTCTAATTTAAATCATTAAATTGTTGCAAGATGAAGTGCGAGTACATACTGCAGATGCATTTTTATATTTTTTTTATCCATATTAAAGGAAATTTCTTTAATACTAACAATTAAGAAACTACCATATTAATCAATATTTAAAAAACGGAAAAGAACAGCTTTTTCTTTTCGTAAATGTTTTTTCAAATAGTGAGACATAAATACATTGAAGTAATATTAAATTACGAAGACTGGTTACTTTAGTAAAGCAAAAAACGTTTCAGTTTATTTTTACCATTGGAACTGACAGTGATGTGCTTCAGCTATTCGTTAGACGCCATGCAATTGCTTTTACATTTACGTGACAAAATAAGAGGCGTTCCAGTTCCATCATATAATAGCATTTTTATAGTGTTATTTAATGTTTCTTAGGTTACGGTCTATTCGGCTCAGAAAGTACGAGGATGCATTAAAAAGTTTTGTTTATTTCGAATTGCTTTCGTCAAAGTTAAATCTGGTATATCCAGTTGAAGTTGGTTTTACTACAATATATGAAAATTGTGATGTGGCTAGTCGATTATTAAGTGGCGAAGCGAAGCGAAGTCACTTACTAATTTCATTCGAGAACGGCTGGGAATTTCCAAATTCTGTTTTCACCGATCGACAGGTGACCAAAAAGGCTTGTTTGCTAGTTATTTTGAAACTGATTGGTCAAAGGTCAGCGTTAGTGGCCTTTACGATTTCAAATTTTCAAAATAGCAACATAGGACATGTAGCATATCATTCAACTCGTCTTTGAACACTGATTAATTTAAACATAAAACTTTGAAATACTGCGTGACCCATAACCCGGAAACGCGCCACTTCGCTATGCGTTGCAAGCTTTGAAGGTTTATTAAAATAAAGAAATGACACTAGGCAAGTTATTCCATAAAAATTAAACCAAAAGTTTAACTGCGACTATCCTTTCACAATTTTTTTTTCATTGGTAGGGTGCTATTTTCATAACTTGATAGTATCAGATTTCAGAGGCTTGGTAATGATCTCCATAACTAACAATTGCCTTTATACATTCGAGTTATTTTGTAAAAAATGATTACCCAAATTTCATCCCAGTGCAAGATTTTCGTGGATGACTTTTGCGGTGAATGCAACTGGTTCAGCCTTCTCTTCCTCAGTTCCTCAGATCGTTGATATGATCTTTTGTTTCATTAACCATGTTACCTAAATTATCCTCATCTAGAGAGAGCTGCTTCAGTTAAATAGCGAAATCTTCTCCTCGCACTATATACGCCAACTTAATTACCTGAAAATATCATGAAATTCCAATGGTAGACAAGAAATCTCACCTTCAACTACGTCTGGCCATATTTTTTTCCAACATGTGCTGAGCGTTGATTGCTTAATCGTGATATATGACAATGAAACACCATCTCAGATTGTAAAATTTTGCCAAGCATTTCACTACTGTCAAAAATTCATTATTTTCTACTTATTCTAAAATATGCATAAAGGTTTACATAATGTACGGTGACATAAAAGTCGAAATTATCCCTTGATTTAAAAGCTATATTAAAGAAGTTGTACTCTGATAGAACTTGCATATTTTTGTGTTGTAAGTCTTGAGAATAACCCGATGCATTATTAATTAGCAGAAGTACTGTAAAAGTGAATCCTTTTTCACATAGATATCTTTTGGCATCTGAAATATAAAATTCATAAAACACTTCATTAAAAATTGTGATAGTAACTCGTGTTCTCTTCTTGACTACCCAATAAAGGAGAAAATTGTTGATATTTATTCCTTGCATTTGCTAAAGAAAAAACAAACGTTCTGCGATCTTTCATTATTTTATGACCACTAGCTGTTTTGTGAGCTTAGTGAAGCTCGTCAGCATCAAAGATCTGATCAGGAGAATATGAATTGGCGGCAACTGTTTCAGCAAACTTCGCCGGATATTCTTGCGCTGTATCTACATTACTAGATGCTGGTTTACCTATCAATCTTAAATTATGCAAAGAATGTTTATGTTTGAGTTTTTTGAAACAGTCACGATTTCCCGAAAAAGACTTTTCAGCTGAAGAAGTAGATAGTAGCTAATCCTTAATTTTTTCATAAATTCTCAAAGCGTTGTTTGTAATGACATCGGTATCATTTGGCATCCGCTTTTGAGCTTGGACTTCCATCCATGTCATCAATACCTTTTTTATATTTTCCATTGCAATATTCCTTACGTATAAAATTGTGCTCATATTCGTACGAGTTTCAGCCACCACACTTTTTCTAATGGAGCTTTCATTTTTTCTTATGGTCCTTAGTAGGACTTGGTTTATGAAATATAATTTAACAATTTCTATTACTCTGCCTTCATTACGTAGACGATTTAAAATTTTAAATTTGGTTTCTGAAGGTATCTGCTTTTGCTTGTTTTTTTTTTAATTTTTTTCCGCATAGTAAACTCCAATGTTACCAAACGAATGGGCTTAAAACATTACTGTAGGAATATATGCCTACCAAAAGTGTATCAATCAAAGTTTTTGGCATAAATCAGTAGAAACCTTCTAATAAGGATCACTTAAAGCATGCGATGTGCGTTCAAGTTCTAAGGTGTCCGAAACTTTTTCGGAAAAATTACTTAACCAAGAAAAAATTTCTGTTACTTCTCAACGTAATCTTTATCTAGACGTATACATTTTTTATAACAACTTTGCCATTATTCCATGGCAACTAAGAAAACTTCTTTAGGGGGTGTGTTTTTCCCATTGGAGAATCGCTGATGCAACAGTGGCTCGATTGCCACAGGGAATGTCCTGAGACACTGCCACCCGCGCAACTTTGTGCTTGTCGGTCAGCACTCTGAAGAAACTCCCCGCATTTGTAAGTCGTCATGCAAAATAAACTTCACGGATCCTACGGAAATGCCGAGGTGATTTAGAGGTGATATCACGCACACCTAGTCGACGGTCTTCCATAACAACTTTCTCAATTCGAGCAATCGTGGTTTCGATCCGGCTGGTTCGTGGCCGATGCTGCTTCGGTTTATTGTCACGCAACTCTCGACCTTTAATCTTTCGCACACACAAACGCACATCTTTAATAACCATAACGCCTTCACCACATGTCTCACTCAATACACTATATTAGTGTGACGTCATCGAGCGTCATTATTAACGCCAATTATCCAAACAAAGTTTTTGGTCCATAAGGTTTACATTGGAGGAAATGTAATAAATTCTGTGAATATTTCTTACGGTTAAGACGTACATATAAGTTAAACAAAACATTATTGAATTAAATTACTAGGATATCATGTGTTCAAAACGTTATTTTAGCATATTATATTATTTTGTGGGTTATGCCTTCTACACACCTCAATGGGGAAATTTCTATTTAGGTAAATTTAGTTTTTTGTGTTCTCTCTTTCTTTTGTGGCTGATATACAAGAATATTTTATCTTTATTATAAGGGAGTAATTTAGGTGCATTTTCCTACTTCCGTCCTCAAAATGACAACTACACAAAACTTCCAGAAGCTGGTTCTACACCACGCCTAAAAACTATAATAGTAAATAAAAACTAATAATTATAACCCATATACCTAATCACCTTTTCCCATCTGCGTCTTTCTTTTTGTTCCATTGGAAATTTAAAAAAATTTGCAAGTTTCACGTTGATTATAATGTTTGCAATCAGGTACCTAATACATCACAATTTTTTTAATAATTAATTTTTCTTTGCCTAAAGCCAAGCTAGTTGATATGTAAATATGTATATGTTAATAGTTAATAATAACAGTTTCCCGTAACAGGCCACGAAGGCCTATGGGGTCGTAACAGGATAGGTCTGCTACAATCTAGAGCCTACGGTACACAAGGGTAGTAACGTGGCTACCGCAGAGTTTGACCTCCAGGTACTCATTTATTGTAGCCTGAGTCGAGCTGGGCCGTAAAAATGCCAGCGAATGAATTGGCGAGAGCGGGCTTCGAACCCGCAACTCTTGGTTTCGTAGTCTAGCGACCTATCCACTAAGCCACCACGGCTCCTCATGTATATGTTAGTTGAATTTTATTTGACTGATTTATTATAAAGATTACTTAATCAAATGTATACAATTGAGTCTTATTAGTAAACATACTAACTAAATAAAAATAAAAACCTTGTTAAACATTCGCTAATAATTTAAATTATGATGGAAAACAAATGTCTTGTGTTAAATCAAATCGCCAAATGTTTTATGTAGATAATACGCACTGACTTTCGCAATAAAAATGGTGTCTGTGACGTCAACAGTAATACAGCGTATTGGCGACAAATTTCGATAGGCATTTCTCCATGCAAGAAGAAAAAACGGATGATTACACGTTAACTATATAGAACAACACTCACTCGACGTTCGATTTATCCAACGAAGTTGCATGGCGAGAGTAATTAAATTTGTTGACCGCAGCGGTTCGGTGGCATTATACAGTACATAATTAACTTTATGTGCTCTCTCTAATTAATTTTGCCATCAAGTTTAATTGGATATAAGAACAAAACGGCGGCTCTTCATTGGAATTAAATATTATTAGTAAATTAAAAAGAAAGATTAATATATTTTTGAACATATAGTTAGCTGTTTCGATAAAACTTTTAATTTTGGCGAACCGAACATATTACAAAATTAGCAATGCTGTTCTTATTTAGGGTGTTCAAAAAGTATTGGCGTTCATCCTTGACACTCCAGCTGTGTGTGCGTATATGAAGATAGAGTATAGTGTCATTAGATGCCACCAGTTAATATTTCTGAAACGCACAGAAGGAAAGATAATTTGTTGTGCGTACTGTAAGTGTAGTTGTTGATAAAATGAAAAAAATAGAAGCAGATAGTCACAGACAGCGATGGACGATGTGGTTTCTTTGAATAGAAGAAATTACTGCTTTGGACATCTATACGACCTTAGTAGCTATCTATAGAATGGACGCACATTAAAAATTCTCGTCATAAGAAGCCCCTGGTCGTGTTTATTCCAAAACAAATTACTATTGTCTTTTGAGATTAGAAGGTGATTTTGGTGGATTGGCTGTTCACTCAGGAGAACATTACCAATGAGAGACTTGTGCTTTCTGTATCCATTTATAATTGGCTCTTCTTTTTATGTCGTCAGTTCATCGTAAAGGCGGTCTTCCTCTTTCTCTTTTTACCAATTGTGGTCCCAACTGATCTATCTTTTCCGTCTATCTATTATCTGTTGTACGGCCCATGACAATTTAAATTTAAGTTTCACTTCAATCACGTCTTCTACTTCTGTCCTTTATCTGATTTTTATATTTGTACACTTATCTCTTAAAGATATTCTTGACATTTTACGCTCTATAGATCGTTGGGTTATTCTTAACTTTTGTTTGTTCCTTAAGGTTAGAAGCAACGTTTCTGCTACAAAAGTCAATACTGGGATTATATTTTGATTAAATAATTTTGTTTTTATCTCTTGTTTTATTTTACTTAATATCTCTTCATTGTCCAAATGCAGCTTAATCCAATTTTATTTTTCTCTCTACTTCTTTTGATTGGCTAATATATTGACCTAAATTTATGTAATTTTCTACTTCTTCAATAGGTTCGTTTTCTATCTGTATATTCACTCTTTCATGCACAAAGTTGTTGTCATTATTTTTGTTTTATTCTTGTTAATTTTTAGTTCAATGACCTTTGCCTCTTCATTTAGATATATAAGCATTTCTTGTAAAAATCGGAAATTGAAATGACAAAGGGGATATGATGATATATTTTATGAAACAATAGCAGCTATATGTCAAATATATTTTCCAAAAAGAAACAAAAAAAGGCAAACCAAAATTGAGATTGACTTTATCATATCTTCTCACAAACAAACAGTAAAATATGTTTTACGATGCTTAATACAATAAATATAGCAAATGACCATAGATTGGTAAGAGGAACAATAAATATTAACACCAGAAATGAGATAGTTAGAGGTATACAGAAACAAATAAATATGATAGAAAGTAGACATATACCAGCAAACAAAGAAGAATATGCAAAAAAATTGAGAAAAGAATTAGTAGAAAGAAATTTACATGAGAAAGATATTTAGCAGAACGAAACAAGAAAATAACAAACGCAGTTATAGAAGCATCGTCCTTAGTAACCAAAAATAGGAAACAAACATAGTAAGATCACAGAAAACACAAAAAGACTGAAAAAATGAAGAATTTAACAAAAAATCAGGACAAAATGTCGAAGCTCTTAGAGAAATTAATTAAATAATAAGAAAGTCAATGGAAAATGGTTTGAAAGCATAGCACTAAGCATAAATCCACGAAGCTCTAGGAAATGTGGGGAAAACAAAACAGTGGCTGGAGGCACAAGGAAACTTAATTACCAACCAAGATCGGATAATAAAAACAGAAGAATTTTATAAAGAGCTATATGTAAGAAAATGTTGTATATATTTTTAAGTCAACGTACTTCAATAACATATTTTCTAAGAAGTAATACAATTAAATTTGGACACTCCTGGTATGTAATGGGTTTTAATCAGCGTTACATTTACATTTTAGATAATACGGTTGTTTCACACGTCCACCGGGAATCCGTTACGATTTGAAGCATGGAGGAAATTAATATGCTTTGTTGCAAAAGATTATTTCTCACAAGACTAAACTGCAAAGCAGCAGCGCCGTTAGGTTAACTAGATAGAATTTTAAAGCACCTCTAATATAATTTATGCGTGCCACCACAACCGCAACTACAGTAAAGGAAATTCGCGGCGGCGGCAGAAAGACGTGTTGTATTTAATTTTAGCAAAGCATGAAACGCGGTTGTTCTAATGAATTGATGACTTTACTTAGTTTGTTTAATGTAACTTAATGTAATGTAAATCATTACTTGCTGCACGCTTCATATACCAGGTTTGATCAGATAATAAAGAAAACAAGTAAAAATAAATTTTAAATAAAAAAATATTACTCTAATCATAAACACATATATCTCTTTAAGGCACTGAAAACGATTCTGAAAATGTTTTCTTTTGTTTTAGTAGTCTGTTTCATTTTATATAAGGAAACAAATTGTTTTCTAAAGAAATCAGTTGTACAAAAGAATTTTTTGCCACTTATTTTATTAACATATTTTTTGGGCATTAATTTTTGTGTACTTTTTTTTTCACTATAAGTAATAATATAACATATTATCATATGGGTTTGAGAAGACACGAACTCTGCATATGCTAGGTGCGATCTGACGTTTGCATCCTACAGTGTGTCATACGGACGCCATTTGTTCTGTTTTCATTCAATTGAAAATTTCCTCTGTGCCAGAGAATGGAATTAACTAGTGAACATTTTCGTGCGATAATTTTTTACGATTTTCGACGTAGATTATCTCAACAACAGTGCGTCGATCAATTCATTTGGCTTTTGGTGATGAAGAACGACACAGAGCTACAGTACACGGGCTGCGCAATATCTATTACAAAAAGCTAACAAAAACAAATGTTTATTGTGTGAAATGTTTTAATTGTTTTCCAAAATATTTTCTGTGACAGTAAATACATTGCTCTATACACTGGAACCAATCAGACGTTTTGAGTGCTCAAAAATCCAGTCGTTTGCGTCGATGTGTGTGAGCTCAGTATCATGGTGGAGAATGATCCGACGTTGCGCGTTGATTCTTCTTATTTCTATGAAGACTTCTGGTGAACAAATGTGTGCCATTTAAAATTAACCGTTTTACGATCATCTAAAACCACGATTGCGACATGTTCAGTTTTTTCAAAAAATAAAACAGGCGACCATTTGCTTCGAAATATAGAATTTTGTTGGGTTTGGATCATCTTGAAAGACCCATACAATCGACTGCCCTTTCCTTTTGGGCTGATACGCATAAATCTAAGATTCGTCACTTGTCACGATGTCGTAAACAGTTTTTGAGATCACCGCGATCCTATTTCATGAGCATTTCTTTCAACCAATCGATACGAGCATGTTTTTGGGCGATTTAATTTATGCGGCATCCAATGCGCACATTGCTTTTTCACAATGTGGTTTTTTACGATGTCTTCTACACTTCCAACACTGGTAAATAGCATTGCCCTAAGTTCACGAATAAGCGCGTCTGATCCATCAATGTTTGTCTCGGTGACGGATGTTCGCGGCCAACGATCACGCATTTTATTAACCACGCGCTTTCTGTTCTCTTTGAAGCACTTACATCACTCAAATACAAATAAATAAAATTTAATCTAACATTCAGCAAGTCTTAATAACACTTTGTTCTACTATGCTATACTGACATTTGCAGAAGTTTTTAAAGCAACTGTTGCAACATTCGGTAGTGTTAATATTCTTCTCAACTGTACGGCTATATTGAATGATTTTAATTGTGAAAAGGACATCCTTGTTAATCTTGTAAAATATTAGATTTTCTGCCCTAGTAATTATTTAAATTTAAGTCTTACTTTTGCAAAATGGAGCTATTAATGAAACCCTTCTAGCCTTTGAAAAGTATCCTTCAAAGTACTGAAGCAGTTCCGAAGGAGTTATCATAAATTTCTCTTCCATTGTCGGAATAGACCTATACGGATCCTTTCCTGTTTATTCAGCGACCAAACACGGCATTATTGAATTTAGTTTGATGCTTTGGTGTAGAAGAATATTACAACAGAATGAACGTCAGAGTTGTGGTTATCTGTCCAGAAGTCACAGCAACGAAAATGATCGATCGGCCTGAGGCTAAATTCGAAACTCGTGGAACGCCATATTTAAAAATATGGCTAGAAGATATCAACGAGTCCAAAAATCAGCTGTAAGAAAGATCATAAATTTATGTTGTTAAATTATATTCTTATTGTTTATGCAATATCGAATGTGTGCTAGTTACGCTAATGTCTATGATGCCTGAATTTCACATGACGATCTTGCTGTATCAGTTGGCGCACGACATTGATATTTGCTGGCACCACAGTCGAATTTGGACGGCCTTCTTTAAATTCATCTGCCAGCGAACTACGATAGCAATTTAATTTACTTATTGAATTTTTCTTTCTCAATTCACATCAACGGCATGAAAGCCACGAAGAAACCAGAATTTATCAGTTTCTAGTTCTTTTGAAAACGTTTGCTCGTACATATTGTGACCATAACTTCAATCTAAGTGACGGCATTAGTTTAGAAGTTAAAAAGGCAATAGGAAAGTTGAGGAACGGGAAAACTCCAGGAGTAGATGGACTAAAAGCAGAACTACTGAAGGGAATGGGTGAAGAAGGAATGGTGTTACTACAAAGAATTTTAAATGAAGCATGGGTAACACAAGCAGTACCTAAAGAGTGGAAAATTGCAGTAATAGTACCTATTTTCCGTAGAAAATAGAATAAGAAAGACTGCGCAAATTATCGGCGGGTATCGCTACTACGCACAACATGCAAGGTATATGAAATGATCTTGGAAGAAAGATTAAGGAAGGAAGTAGAAGAAAAGTTACATGGAGCACAAAGTGGTTTCAGGCCCAGCTATTGCACACAAGACCATGTATTTACACTAGAAAACATAACAGAACAAATGCTACCTTATAACAAAGAAATATATATATGGAAAAAGCATTCGATAAGGTGGTGAGAAAGAACATATGGGGCATACTGGAGAGAAACGGCACATAAAAAGATTTGACAGAAGCTATAAAATCATTATACAGTAAAACGGAGAATATAGTACGGAAAGACAATCTGGAAACAAATACAGAACCACACAAGTAGGGAGGTAGGGAGGCAGAGCGGAAACCTTAGCCCACTGCTCTTTATCATTTTAATGAATGAAATAATCACAAAAGTAAGCAACAAAAGCAAGAAGTTGACGGTAGGATACTATAAAATGAAGCCAGTGAAAGTGAGTGAATGCGTGTTTGCAGACGATATTGCAATATTGGCAGATACGGAAACAAGGTTACAATTTAATGTGGATTTATGGGTGAAAGAGTTGGTCAAACAGGGAATGAAAATAAATATAAGCAATACAAAGATAGTAGTGATAAATAATAGTAGTGAGCGAGAAATAAGCATAAAAATAAATAATCAGGCAGTGGAACAAGTAAAAAGCCTAAAGTACCTAGGAGTAACCACAGAGGAAGGAGGAAAGCAAGAAGAAGAAATAAACAATAGAATAACAACAGTGACAAATAACTTCCAAAGTATGAAAAGGGGGTTTATTAGCAAAGCAGAAATTAGTAATAAAACAAAAATGTCAATTTATAAAACCATATATTTGCTGACGCTACTGTATGGATGTGAAGCATAGGTACTGACAGAGAGACAACTTAAAAGGATTCAGGTGTTAGAAATGTAGTATCTTAGAAAAGTAGCTAAGGTTACGCTAATGGATAAAATAATTTTTTTTTCTACTACGCTTTATAGTCCTCATCTTTTTACTTTGGCATCATATTATTTTATAAATCCTTATTTTAAAATTTCCTCTTCTTTAATAAAATTTATATAATAAAGAAAAAGTATGTGAACATTACTTTTGATACAATGGATTTTTGTTAGCACTGTAATTTTATTCAATATTTCTTTTAGTCAAAGTGTTTTTTAATCTCGTTTATAATTTTTTTTAAATCTTATTTATTAAATTATAAATTTTGTTTGCCCATATGTTAACTCAGTATCAACTTATTGATAATTATGCTTTTTAGCCCTCAAAGGTTTCGTTTATTGTTTAAGCAGTCATTGTAAAAAAGTTTATACAAAAAATTAGTTAAAATAAAAACATTTCAAATAGAGGATTTGAATAACGGCTTCTTGCATAAACCATTTCTTCTTCTTTCATCAACTCCATGGCTGTTGCTTAGTTATTAGTAGCTCAACATTTGATGCCACCCATAAGTTGACAACTTTTCAGTCTTAATTGTGACCATAGAAATTATGAAATAAGGAAACTGGACCAACGTACTTTTTGAGTGCCAAATCTATAATTTGAAATATTTTCTTCATTATTTTCTTATTTATTTATTTGCCTTAATATTTAATGTCTTGTTAAATTATTATCTAAACTATAGTGACTAAAGGGTGTGAATAATCAGTTAGGTATCTTTATTTTACTGTCTTCTTATTTATTCTATTTGTTATTATTTTGTTTTTATATTTACTTTGATTTTCCAATTGTACTTTTAAGAGACGATTGATTAATAATTTGTAAGAATCATTATTTTTTAGTGATTATACCTTAAAATTGTTTTTTTTATAAAATTCTGTTTAGTACTATATAAATGTTCTATTTCCCCATAAAATTAACCATTATTTCTTAGATATTTTTATATTACTACTGAATCTTTCTTGCCACATTACAATTTTTATTATTAATTTAATTTCACTTTATAATATGTTTCAAGATTCTTCCATTTCTTGTTTTTTCAGTTCTTTATTTACATTGTCGAATATTAACAATTATTTTCTTTTATATATGAAGAATCATATTCTGGGGTAATAAAATTTGTAAAACTACTCGAAAGTATAACATTTCGCCATAAACAGAATATTTTGTAGCTAAATCAGTTATAATTGAAATTTAAAGAATTGAAGTGGATAAATGTGTATTACATTAATACAGATTCTCTATTATGTAACACAAACGATGCAAAATTCATTATAAAGAAACTACGCGAGATAAAATGGTCATTGCAACATTTTTTCCGAAACTGTCAATTGCAGCTTTTGCGATGTCCGCAGAAATGGCCAAAACCTCTTCCGTGATACAATTTTTAAGTTCGTCAATGGACTGGGATTTGTTCCAATAAACCCTTTCTTTTAAATAACCCCATAAGAAGAAATCACATAGGTTTTAAGTTGAAGGAATTTGGGAACCACTCGATGCAATCTTCTATCTTAGGAGTTGGGTCCAGACATGATCCTCTTTCCAAAGACTTCTGTGAGGATGTCAGATATGCTCCAAGTCCAATTGGCGATGGCTATATCTTGCTGAAATAAGTATTGGTTGACTTGTCTTTTTATCTCTCACAATTGGAATTAATTTCTCGAGAACTTACGTACTCTAAACTTCTTCATTCATATATTTTGCGAGAAACAGTAGGTCGATAATTCCATAGTAGAAAATTTTACACTATACATTATTTAATACAAGACTTAATCCAGCAAGGGTCCAATAAAAGAACGAGCCATAAACAGTAGTCAATAATTCATTTGCCTTAATGAGTACAGAATATTGACAATATTCAATCTCTATCTCATTTTTCGTTCATAATATTGCTGTTTATGCTTTATATGCGAGTAATATTTCTTTTTTATTATTTAAAATAATTTTGTCTTATTTATAATGTTATCGTATTCAAAAGGCAATCAAATGTAAAAGGTATAATATTCATCTATTAATGTTATTGACGAAATATAAATATTAACAAATAAAAAATTATTTTCTATTAAAAGTTTATTGATAATACAAAACATATAAATAATTGAAGTAAATTGTAACAATAGTGTTAACAAGTGACAGCTATAGTCGGTGATTCGGACTGAATCATCTCAACCTCCAAGGTGCAGAGTTTCTGCCGCTAAGGCTATTACAATTTCAGGGATAAAACAATAGCCACGTTCTGTTTCTGAAAGCTGTCAAAATATGTACGATTCCCGTTCAGTTTTACTCAAAGCAGATGTTTCAGATCAAAGTAGTATATTTTCGTGGAGAGGATACTTGGGTAATACAATTCCTCTTAGGTCTTTTAATAGTTAAACAAAACCAAGATACGATTTTGCAGCGGAAAAAGGATCAAAAGAATATTCAGCAAGCAGCACGTTTTTCATTTTATTTTATTTATGGTGGTAGCGACAGTGACTTTTTCAAGCTTTGTGGGAGTAAAATTTATAGCGGCTTTCTTAGAGAAAGAAATGAAATATATTTTAAAAAAATGATAATATGGGCAGTGCAGATATATACCATAGTTATGAGCGTAGCAATAACAGTTTCAAAATTCTGCACACCTGCAACCTATTAGATGTTTCAAATTTAAAATTAATTATGAAAATAAGACAAAAAAACTATTTTTATATAAATTACATATATAGTTACATTTCTATGGTTTAACAGAAATTTGAATGACCTTGTTTGATTAAGTAGAAATGGAGGATGTTTTAATTTTACGTTTGTTGCGGTAATTATGATTATAAAAAAATACCCTGAAAATATACTCTACAGATTTACTCGTACTAACATTTGGTTAGAGTTGTTACTTTAATAAAGCTCTCTTATTTATAACATAATGGTGCTCTAAACGGTACTACAAGCTTAAATTACTTCATACTAATGAAACTCCAAATTTATACCGATTTTTCATTTAGTGAAGCAAACGTATACAACAAGAAACGGTAATTGAGGACGTATATAAATTGCAAATGTATTTGTATGTAACCTTTATTTAGTAATATTTAAATGCACCTTTTAAACATTCTTGTTGATCATAGAACCTACTTCCTATTTTATTACCTTTTTACAGCGGAGCTTATAGTAGAAAGTGAATGAGATTATCATCCTGTCTGTCTGTCTGTGTGTCTGGAGACACTATAACTTCCGTTCTATTCAACGGATGCACTTCAAAGTTGGCATACACACATCTTAGATCAGTACCTTTCCATTTGTCCCTATCCTAGTCGAATCTACATTTTCTTGTCGATAGTATAGTAAAGTGAGCCAGTTATTCCCTAAGTAGGTAGTCGGCCTTCTCAAGTCTCAACCACATGGCGGTTAGAGTCCGTATTTAGGTACGAGTGACAGGACACCTACCATGCTTTATGCTTCAGTGCCCTTAGGAATTTAAGGACATGAAATATACGTGGTTTAGGAAACAAATTACGAGAATTACAAGAAAGCTTATAAAAAAGAAAAGTAGCTTAGCATAACTAAAATAAAGAATAAATTAAAAAAACAAGATTTATAATAATAAACTTTAATTTGTGGCGCTGTAGGACAAGACACTAGAGCTGCCACAAGTGTCGCAATAAAAAATGGACAGAAAAACAAACATGTCAATTGATTGACAAACAGATAGTAAGTGTAAGATATCAAACAGATAATACTTATCGATAATATCTATGTATGCCTCAGAAGAGGGTAAGAGCCACGAAAGTGAAGATTTTTAGTCTAAACTATAAAAAAGTATTACAGAGAGTTAATAAATATGGTCACAAATAATTGGTGGACATTTTAATCTCAGGGTAGATAGAGAAAAATTTGAAAACAAGCAAGGAAAATATCTTGAATCAAAATGGAAAACAATGCATTGTTTATAAACACAAACAGCACACACTTTTAGATGAGAAGCAAGAGGCCAAAGATCAGTAATTAACTATTTTTTAAGAAATGAAAAAACAACAAAATATTTTAATGTTATGAAAGTACATAGAGGATTATGTGTAAGAGCTGGCCACTACTTATTAGGAACAGATATATAAATATTTATAAAATAGATAAATTAGAAAAATCAGAAAATACCACGTACAAATAAAAAGTAAATCCGAGAAATATATCTAGATGAACTCAATAGCCTAGAAGCAGTTACTGTGATAGCTAAAACTGGAAATAACTCCAAGATAAAAATAGTATGCATATACAAACAACCAAATCGGAGACTGGATGAAAATGATCTTCAATCTATTTTTAATGACAATCAACCAACAATGGCTATTGGAGACTTTAACTGCAAGAACACCTATTGGAGCTGCAGAACTACCAACCCGAATGGAACAAGGTTAAACAACTACAGCACAACACATACAATTCAAATAGCAGCCCCGGGTCAGTACACGTACTACCCTTACAAGACAGGTCGACTCCCAGATATACTAGATATTGTGTTACTTAAGAATGTTAGAAGACTAATCTATTAAAATGTAATGACAGAATTGGATTCCGATCACCTGCCAGTTGTAATATCTTTCAATACTATCATACGACAAAAAGTCGCATTACCGAAACTCATCAATGGTAAAGTGGATTGGCAAACCTTCCAAAACCTATTGAACAACCACATCAAATGTCCTAGCCAAATCCACACGACACAACAAATTGATGAAGTAATAAACAACCTCCTACAAGCAACAAAAGAATCCATTAAGGCAGCGACAATCAGCACTAACACAAGAAGACCAAATAACTACCAGCACCCACCACTGGAAATTCTACAATTAATAAAAGAAAAGCATAGAATTCGAAGACTTTGGCAAAATACTCGACAGCAGCAATATAAAATGCAATTAAATAGACTAATACGTAGAGTAAAAACAGAACTGGATGAATACAGATTTAACTCATACCAACGCTACATCCAGGAGTTACAACCTAATGACCCTACAATGTGGCAAGCTACAAAGAAAATTCTTCGACAGCCCCAGATAATTGGACCACTAAAAGATGGAAACACAACCTTTACAACAGATGAAGAAATCTGCAATATATTTGCGGACCATTTTGAAGCTGTGTTTACTCCAGCACCAAATAATGATAATGCTTTTGATGAGGAAGTAAGACAATATCTCCAACAATATCTCCAAATACAAGTTACAATTCAATACAATTCAAACCAACATCGCCCAGAGACGTTAAAAGATTAGCTAAAAAACTTAAAGTGAAAAAAGCCCCAGGAAGCGACCTCACCAAACATAATAATTAAAAACTACACAACTAAAGTACATGCCTACTTAGCCACAGTTCCTTCCCTGCTGCCTGGAGGCATGCAAAAATATTTGTATTTCACAAACCTGGAAAAAATCGGCACTCTCCAACGAGCTATCGACCAATTAGTCTGCTCTCAACTTTATCCAAATTGTTAGAAAAAATAATGAACAGGCGCCTACTTCAAAACCTACACTTGCTTAACATACTCCCTCCATTCCAATTTGGATTTAGATCCAAACACTCAACGACCCATCAGCTACAACGAATTGTGGAATACATAGAAAAAGGCTACGAAAATAAAGCTTATACTACAGCAGCATTCCTGGATATAGCTAAAGCTTTCGACAGGGTCTGGATAGAAGATCTACTTTATAAACTACAGCGCCTCCACATACCGGATTACTTGATACATATTATACGATCATTTCTCACACACCGCACCTTCTCCGTTAGAATCAATTTCACATAGTCAACACTTAGACCTATCAATGCTGGCGTCCCACAGGGATCCATATTGGGCCCAACACTATTTAATATCTACGTCCATAATATACCTCAAACAGACAATGCAGCCATTGCTATGTACGCAGATGATACTGCGCTACTTACCCAGAACAACAAACTATTGGAAGCATCAAATGAACTACAATCCAGCCTAAATACAATATCAAGCTGGATGGGAAAATGGCACATAAACCTTAACTCAACCAAATGTCAAACCCAAGTGTTTACCTTACGACGCCTCAGAGATATACCCAACATTCAAATAAATAATGAAGAAATTCCATGGAATACGCAAAATAGCCCAGTTAAGTATCTAGGGGTATACTTAGACCAACGACTAACCTGGGGTTTCCATATTAACCACAAATTGAATGAAAGCTATACTAGATTAGCCCTACTATACCCACTGATAAACAGAAAAAGTTCTCTACACATAGACTGTATAGTGCTAATCTATAAATCAATAATTAGACCAGTGGTAATGTATGCATGCTGTGTACGGGGATCTGCTTCACCGACTCACATCCGCAAAATACAAACACTACAAAATAAGATTCTTCGAATAGCCACAAATTCTCCATGGTATCTAAGGAACCACCAACTACACGCTGAACTAAATATCCCAACCATAGAAGAACACATTAAAAAATTAGCGGCAACCTTCTTTAAAAATTTAAACAACTGTGCAGGAGCAGCCCATTATACACTAGGAATGAGACACATACATCAACGCTTGAAACGTAAACTGACGCAAGATCTCCTTTCAACCGATGATAGTAGTGATAATGAAGTGTAGAGTAGTGACAAAACCAAAATAATACAACAATAAAACTAAATAGTGAATGGGTAAGCCAACAGGCAATCCCTAAGCGACAATAATGTTACATGTAATCAATGGTTAACAGAACCATGTATAGCACGACGTTGCTGATCTGGTTAAATAAATTTAAAAAAAGTAAATCTACTAAAAGAAGAATCCGCTAGGAAGTTATATCAAAACCGATTATTACAGTATAACAAACAAGTCAATATAGTGGATAATATTAATGACAAGTGGAAAAAATATAAAGCAAATAATAGAAAAAGAAACTATCGGAAAACAACGAAATAATGGAATAGACTAATAAAAATAGTAAAATATTTAAATAAATAGGCTCAGCAGAATAAGTAGTACACTTTCGTCTCTAGAATAGAAAACGATACACATGAAAGACAAAAAAGACGAAAAAAGAACTCACATAAATGTCATATCATCCGAAACATGGTTATATTTCAAAAATGTATGTGTGAAGGAAGATTATAAACAAAAATTGGAAAACTCTGATGTAGATGCCATCAAAATAAAAGAACTAACTTCTGCTCTAAAATACACTAAATCATTTAGAAGCTGGAACAGACAAAATTAGCAGCGAATTAAAGGAATCAAAATTTATGTTTTACAAAAAATTAATTCCAGATTTATTAAAAAATGTTTGCGATGTTCCTTAGTCTTGAAATTTATTATTTCTCTTCCACTTCTTTTTGGTCTTAATGTCAGTCTACAACGCGATTACGTCGGACGAGACTAATTCTCTAATCACACGGCTTTGTTAAGACTATAAAGTCTCTTTAAATTTATATTATCATGTCGTCAATCGAGTGAGTTTAAATGTCGTTGTATATTTTGTTTTGACTTGAATTGAAGCGGCAAAATCCAGATTAGCATTTCGGGGTGATGGAGTAAAGTTGTTTCGTTGTTCTCAAAGCGAAGATCTGTTACTAAAGAACGCACTATAACAACAATGAAGTATTCTATGAGTATCGTCGTGTGAGCTAGCATTTCGTGATGTGATGTTGGACAAGTAGCGGTGTTAGAAAGCAATATTTCGACAAAGAATGCTAGAAAGGGATTTTGGAGGCAAATTTGCTTGAAACCAATTCTCAAGAGTATATATTTCAAAAAGATGTAGCACTATGCGACACTGTTATAAACAATAATAAATATCTTGGTGATCACAATAATATCCTGGCTTTACTAAGGAACAGTTGACACCTTAATTTCATAGTAAATTTTTAGTCAAAGCTGAAAGTGTTGATTTTTCAACAAAACTCGAGTAACAAAAGGAAGTTAATCGAACCTATCAATTAAGTTTGATTCAGATAAGTGCTAAAGATCTCACATTTCATTAGTAACAAAGTCGGATGAAGATTTTACGAAATTTTGAAATGTTTGACTTGTAAAATCAGTCGAGTAAACCTTATTTACAATGTTGTTGATTTGTCCAACAATTTTATTAAAATTTTTACTATATTATGTTCTGAAATTTACAATCATAAATATTATAAACAATTTTAGTTTGATATTAAGCGATAATTGTAACTAGATTAACAGTTTATCTCTAATAATAATAATAAAAAGTTTATTCTATTTGTCTTTTATTAGACTTCACTAGGTTTTATGTTATTTTTCAATAGTCGCTTAAACTAGTTCTAACGGTTTCACACTTCAACCTCCACACTAGTTAGATGTTGTCAAAAAGTTGTAACATCTCAACGTTTTGGTGGTGGTAGTCTTTCCTCGAGTTTAAATCCTCATGTAGGTCTGCATTTAGGGTAAACCATGAGACATTATCAATACTTTGTAGTATTTTCTTTTGAGATTTTTGTACTATTAGTAGATTTCTTTTTTTTTGGTGGTTTGCTATAGTTATACTCCGTACGTGCATTCTGGTATTAGTACTTTTTTATATGTCTCTCAATTAACCAATACATTTTTTCTGAAATTTAGGTTGAGTTTAGGTATTTTGCAATATTTTCATGGGACAGTGATATTTAGTTACTTACCAAAAGATATTAATAAAGTTAAAGTACAATGATTTTGCTTCGTTTGGTTTGTCTCATCACTTGTTGGCCCAATTGTTAACTTTATTTTATCGTTTCTAAATAACTACCTTCATATTTTACTAGAAAGTGTTTCTTTGCAATGTATTATTCCCTTAGCTGGTTGTCTAAGTTATACTTCAATCCTTCATGCTAAACCCTATCGAACGTTTATGCAACGCTTAGAAATATAATAGAGCATATTTGTGAATTCTGTAGATCGAAAAACTGCATTGATCAGGTACGTTAGTTTAACAATTACTTTGCGTGGAAGCTTTTTCAAAACTTGTGTAGTCATAAAACTAAAACCTGGTGGTTTATTATTTGTATTTTTATCTCGTTGGTATCTTGCTGGTATAGCCGGTCTAATCGAGTTTTTGTCTTCATTGTTGATTCATCTTTCCAAATAGGTGGCGTTTAAGTTTTAGGTCTTTTTAAGCTTCATGTAGCTCTCCATAGTCTCTAAATAATCTGAGTCTTCATTACCGAAAACTTTTCTAAGGAAGTTAAGTGCATTATCTTTTTTAAGCAGCTGGATTAATAAATTTAATCGGTTATTAAATTTTCTTTTCTTTGAGATCATTTTTCGGACAGTTTATATCAATTTTTTTAGTGCACCAATGCTTTTTCTATATTGTTTCTTTTAAATTAACAACGAATTATTTAAATTCGTTTTTAATAGTATGCTTAGCTTAATTCTTTGTTCAAATTCTTTCTAATTTATCACTTGTTTTAATTGGATAAAATTCCTTTAAAAAATCAAATTTATAAAAGCCTAAGATAATTATTTTGTTTCTAACGTATATTTTAATAGACGATAAATTGCAATTATTGTAAGAATTTTCTGAGCTACTGCTTATACCTTAAGCTTCTTTAAAATGTTTAATGCTTCCTTTAATTATTACCGAAGATTTATTTCTTGTTGTATATTAGAGCGAATTGTATTGTACTTTTTATTTCAGGTAATTTTCTTAACTGAAATCAAGTTTCCATTCTCAAAAGAATGTTTCTAGTTTACGGACATGCTAAAGCAGCCCATTTTTTTATTTTAACAGATTAAATTATATTTATTTCCCCTTATTAATTACAACCTTATTGCTGACATTTAATTTAGTAAGTCTATTAGAATTTATTAAAACCCCCTTGCTTAGCGACCAACAATTACTTGCAGGCGTTAATATTGATTTTTGTCTGGCATGTTCTCTTTAAATGTCACTGTTCCTAGCGATTATTTTGTACATAACCTTAGCTGTTTGTAGCAACCTATGTACTGCCTTATACACTTTTAGATTGATTAAATTTATTGCAGGTGGCAAGACAATTTTCTTCTATTGGTTTTTCTCCTTGCTGTTTAAATGTGAGCTGTTGTTGCGGGAAGCCTTAGGTATAGTAGATGCTTTTCTTTTTAGTTTTTCTTCTAGATTTCTAGACTATCCACTTAATCTCTTTCGCTAACAACTCTTCAGTATTCTATTTTTTGTTTTTTGTGAGACTTTGTACCCGTACCAATAATTGGTAGCAAGGGGTTGTTGCCCTGCACTTCATAAACTTATTCTAAATTGTTCGTTTATTTTTCTGAATGGAATTGGTATTGAAGGTTGATGTAGTATAGTTATATTATCCATTATGTTGTTGTATGTATCTTTTTGTTTATTGCAAATAAATAATTCACCTGTACACAAAGAAATAATAGCTCTTGTGTGCCTGGTAAATAGGCAACCTATATAACAACTGTAAATTTGGGGCAATGATCCTTTGTCATTAGTCGTTTCTGTTGTTGATTCTAATCTGGTGCATTCTATTTTAATTTGGATTATTAGTATTATTACTTAAAATTTAGTGCTATGTTTATTTATTGCTGAGCTTAATTTTCCAGAAGTTTTTTCCACAAGGTTGATATGATAAATATGCTATTTCAACTTGCTAACAATTGTGATATGAACTTTAACAGGAGCTTAACGAAATCATATAAGAAAATAGTAAATAATAAATCTGATAATATAAAAAACGGATAACTTAAAATTATTAAAATTTTTACAAATATATTAATTCTATTACAAAAATAATTGTCAGCCTTCAGACACAATGCGATTTGTGGTATAATTAAGAAATTTAAGTTTCCACTGTAGTTCTTGGTTCAATTATTTATTTATGTTCTAAAGTTATAAACAACGTTAATATACTACCTTAATTCATCATCAAATTAAATAAAATAAAGATGGCGAAAGAAATTAACGGTTATTATCAATGGTGAACACTATTGCACCATACTAATAACTTTTATGACTTCAATTAAAGAACGTAGAATATGATGATCTTTTTTTTGTAGCAAACACTTTATGAATTATACGACGCGAGAAATCATAATCGTTATGTATTTTTACGCATTTATATGTTTTTTTTTGAGGGAGGGTGGCTTCAATAAAAGCAAATTTTGTAAGAACATTTCACAAACAATTAACTACCTTAAATAAAAAACTTGCTAAACTATCAATGAAATTAAGCTATAATTCTGCCTAAATGAGATCAAAATTTCTTCAAAAATAATTCGGAGAGATATTTAGTAAATGCTATTATTAAAACTGAACTCTCATTTGTAACATTAGTATAGTAAATATTATTAGGGAAGTTTTAAAACTAATAAAGACAGGTTAATTATTAAAAAAAATCTTAAATATGCAAACTAAATTTTTATTTAAATATGGATAGGTCGTTAACCCTCTGTAATCCATTAGCAAAGTCGTGGTACTTTTGTACCCCACAAAACTTAGTTAATGGACAACTACACGATAATACATGCGTGTTTAATAGCATTTACGTAGCTTAAATGCATAATGCACCAGCGACTATTTCAGATGCAGAAACTTTGTTGAAAATAAAGTGCTTCTATTAATGCAGGTGCAGCAAGCTACAATTAACGTAAAGGCAGCTTCTAATAGCTTGCTTTAGATTATCGATGAACTAGTTCATAAGTTTTCGAAACTGTCACGTCTATAACTACGTGAAATTTTTGACTATAATAATTAAAATATTTTAATGATGTATGTATATGCGTGCGTATTATGTGCAGGTCAATTTAAAAAGTTGCAAAATATTTAAACAAAAAATTAATTTAGAAAATATGGACAATCAGTTTGTTGAAATATGTACTTACAAGAATTTTCAAAATGTAAATGTGTAGTTTTCTGTATACATATATATGATCAGAAATATAATATACATTATATTGGAATAAAGATATATGATGATAATAGCAAAATAATAAAATGTAATCTCTAGATCAAGTATTTAACTATAATAACAAATTTTTACTTATTTTTCAAGTTCTTATTTATCTATTCAGTTTAATTTGTGTATCGGAGCAAAAAGCATGTTGCGAACTACACCTGCGTAGTCTTGCTTAAGCTATTATAAGGTCAAAGCCTTGTGTGATAGTGCAATTAAGTACGAACGTTTAGGCATTTATCTTTGAAAGCAAATAAACCTAAATTGTTAAAAATGTTCCCTGCGAGACCTGGATCTGTAAGTAATAATATACAAGCTATGCTATCGCCAACGATAAATCCACAAATGCCAATATTATATCAATCATAAATAAACAACAAAAAAATACCTTATTTTTCAACCATTTTCTATTAATAGTTAGTTGATACCAGTTGAGTCCCGCAACTTTCTTTATCTTATCATACCAGCGCTGTTGGGGTCTTCCAGCACTTCTTCATTCTCCCCATAGTCTCCATCTGATAATCTAGCCGCTGCATTTTTCTGCATGTCTGGCTACATTGCCTGCCTACTGCCATTTTAAAGATCCGATTTATTTTATGATGTCTATAACTTTGGTTTTTTTCTCTTATCCATTGGTTTGTTTTGTTATCTCTCAGTGATATTCAGTATGTTCTTTAATTTCCCATAGGTTGCCCTTCCTAATCTAATTCTTCTATCTATCTCCATTTCCTTATTTTTTTTGCCTATTGTTATAGATTGTCCTGGATGTCATGTATATTATATATTATCTACGATACCTAAACTGCTAGAAACGTTAATGCACTGTCGTATCAGTATCAGGCTTATTCTGAATACAATCCCTGACTATAAGTTTGGATTCATTCAACAGTGTGATCACGTCGTCCACGATATAAATAAATTCTTCGAAGATAAAACATTTTATACTTCTGTATTTTTGGACATCGTTATGGCATTTGATAAGGTATGGCATGAAAGTCTGCTCTATAAATTAAACTGGTACTTCTATCATATTTTAACCTCTTTAAATCTCACTTAATTCAAAAACAATTCAAAATTAGGTTAACGACAAATACTTGAACACCTTTGCAATTAAAGCTGGAGTGTTCGACGGTAGTAAATGTATTAGGTTTATCACTTAATATATTGTATACATCTAACCAACAGAGTGTAATTAATATTCTAATTGGGACCAATGACATAGTCCTTTATGCAAATCCAACAAGTGGATAACTTTTTCACTAAGCGATTTTGTCCTCCAGTTTCGATTAACAACGCAATCATTTCTACAGCATCAGTAGTGTGTCAATTACAATTACATATAGATAAAAAGAAAACTTATTTTCAGGGACACAAATATATTTTAGATTCAACAAATTATGCTAGTTACTTAGAAGAGGTTTCCATATGTCTCTCGAAGATAAAATCCTGATCTACAAGGCTGTTATCAAACCTATATCAACGTATGGAATTGTATATGCAAGTCCAATATAGCAATTCTCCGAAGATGCCAGTCCAAGATTCTTTCTGCAATGATCAACGCAGCTTGGTATACTTGGTATATCTAATCAAACATTTCACCTTGACCTTGGCATCCCATTTGTGAAAGATATAATTCAAGAATTCAATACTGAAATTTCACAATAATCCCCTAGTAGCACCACTAATACAACAACAAGAAGACAGAAGATTAAAAAGATTTTAATTAAATAAATATTGTTATTTAGTGGTTAAGATATGAATTTATTTTTGTTCAAATGAACCGAAATGAGGATGTTTTTAATAAAAAGAGACAATCAATTGGTATGTTAATATTAATATTACATGGGGAATATTCTCTCAGACTTACTGGTAACGTTATAAAAATATTTCATTAAACTGTTGCAAGATTTGCTAATTTTATAAATTTAAATATACAGGTGAGCACGAGCAAAAGAAGAAAAAACTGTTAAACATGTTAGAGAACCTTTTTTGACCTTTATCTGGATCTAGACACAAACACTTTGTCAAGAAAATATCCAAACACCAGGACGAATGCTTCGTAAACTCTTATGCGAGTCAGATCACCGAAAAATCCAAATTTATAAAAAATGTGAGAACAGCTAAGCTTGAATGTCCAAAAACATATAAACACGTTTATTAGAAAAAGGTAATTATTTACCGTATAAACAGAAGTTAGATCGTTTTGACAATTCAGAAATTTTCATATTCAGTGACACGTATTGCTTAGAAGCAGTAAGAGAGTTTAATTTTTAAGAAAAAGGTTTTCTAAAAAGTGTAATGAGGAAAACATTCTTAGAAGCATCAAACGCTTTTCTAGTGTAATGAATTGGTTTTGTATTCTTAAAGTAAAAAATGTTACTAACCATTTGAGTATCTTTGTCATATTCTTTCTAAAGCAGGAAGTTCATCTTTTTAAACGGCAGTGAAAATGTTTAAAATAGCAACAAAAGTACAGATTTGTTAATTGATAATTTCAGAGACATACAGAACAATAGAGAAAGAACTAAAAAATTAATAAATTGTTGTATCTGTAATATGACCATTACAGTTAAGGGGATCGCCTGGTCCAGCGCACGATAAAAAAATATACTTTTTTGTAAATTATTTATTAAAAATCTACAAATAGAATCGTTCTAAAACTACTCAGGTTGCATAATACAACATTTAAACTAAAAGAAATTCTTAAAATATCAGTCTTGGACTGCCACCGTAGTTTTGTAGTCAAGATCATTATTCCTCAGTCCGCGAGCGAGCGTAAGCGAGTTCGAGCCTCGCTCAATCCATGGGTGTATATGACGTCATAGGATTTTAAGTTAAAATTACAAGCATGACGGAAGGCACAGTAAGCCACAGAGCTGGAGTGCTGATAAGTGCCTCAGTAATAAACAATAAATGTATGTGTCTTTCTTGGGTGAATTAAAAAAATGGAGAAATATTTAAAATTTGCAAAATAATAAAAAATTGGTTCGTATTTCTAACAAAGAAAACGTAAAAACAAAAATTTTTCAAACAATTTTCTAGTTCTAGGAAAACCCGTTTCAAGTTTTCGGTGACTACAAAGCGACGAGAAAATTGGAATTCTGACATTTTCAATAAAACTATTGTTCAGTCGACTGTCCTAGGACCACATAAGATGCTTTTCGCTTTTTCAAAAAAAATATTCTCCCTTAATCGTCTTTGTTTTCAAACAGTCCGAGACTCTTTGGCACTGTCCAAGCTTCGACTCTCCTGATTTTTTGTGCGATCCTCGTCTATTTGTACGACATAAGATCGACATTGAGTCTTAACAGTGATGCCCATTGTTTGCATGATGCGTAATATTCTGATGAAGCATTGAAGACACTGATAATTTTTTTGCAGTTGCTCTTTATCCTTATCTGTAAATTGGTTTCCATAAATTTACGTTTTAGTGGCCTTAAAGTACGTTCACTACTTCAGTGTGAATTTTCTGGGTATGTCCACATTCTTAAATCTGCTCACAACTATACGAAACAAGATAATAAATCCGACAGAGTTATAGAGCCAAGTTACTTGGAATCTGACTGACCCTCTGTATACAAAAAGGCAGGTATAAAATGACACACAAGTGCCCTAAACAGTATTTGTGAAGTAGCTGCTCAATAAATTGTTGCTTACCTGAGTGCGCTCAAAGATCAC
This sequence comes from Sinelater perroti, assembly GCA_036346155.1. Lineage (NCBI taxonomy): Eukaryota > Metazoa > Arthropoda > Insecta > Coleoptera > Elateridae > Sinelater > Sinelater perroti. Next base: position 409,910 of record JARFIY010000374.1, read on the forward strand.
TTTAGTACTCTTGGCATCTGCTGACAAAATGGTCGGTATACTAATTTGAAATTCGTTTTCGGAAAAAACAACTCGGGGCTGTATTTTACACATATTAGAGGGTGTTTTAAGTAAAAATAAATTTTTGAGTTTTTTAAACGTTCTGATCCAGGATACCCTTTTAAGGCTTTAATAAAAGCAAAAGGCGGTTCTATAAAATAATAACAAAAGCTGAATTATGAATTTCTGTAACAAATAAAATGAAAGTTGTGTATTTTTTTAATTTTTTACGTATGGTGTTAAAAATAGGTAGCCATAATGTGGTCCTATAATAATATTTCACTCAGGTGCTGTGTGCACGCATGCTTGTAATATGCTGTAATAAGTAGTATTTCAAAGAAATAAAAATTGTTTATGCCACAATAATTTATCATACATATAAATACATTTGACGTATTTGTAAATTCATGTTGCCAACTATTCCATTGTTCGCTCTTAAATAAATATTTACCATTTTCAAATCTTTGCTTTTGTTATATAAGTCAGAAATAAATTAAATGATTGGCTCACGTCATGACTCAGCATTTATAAATAGGTGACTATTCTCTTTATTTCATGGGCTATCGAGCTATTACTAATCAAAATATTACTCCCTGGGTCTATAATAAATGAATAAGGCTCTATATCTCGTGAGAAAGTAAAAATTGTGCACATGAACAAAAAATACATACATGCAATGACAAATGATTAAAAAGTTAAATATAAAATCAAAAAGAAATAATATTTTACGCACTGTCCAAAAATTTTGTCCCCAACTTAATATTTTGTATCTCCAGCTGTAGTAACCTATAAAATATATTAAAATTTTATACAAATATTTCTTCTGTTTTTAGTCTAGACTTTTTAATATTCCTCCCCCTACTTTCTAAGCCTCTCTTCCCTTCATAGCAAACTTGTCACTGTATCTACTTCGTGATCTGCTTGCAACTTCCTCTTTAACGTCGGTTTACCTCTTTAAGTATTTTTAAGTATTCTGTCTTCCACCGATTAATATGCTTATTCCATTGCTGTTTCCTACTTAACACCTATTATTAATACTTTTTATTTTGCATGATTTTTTATCTTTGTTCCTTTTCCCGTTCACTATCTTTATGCGTCAATTGTATTGAAAATAAATAAATAATACATTATTACACTTTTAGTTCGATTTTACAGAAGTAATTTATCGAGGGCACGACAGCCGCGAGGTAAAGGCCTCGACCTGCCAAACTGGCGCGCGGCTGACCCGGGTTCGAACCCCGGCAATGACAAATATCGAATGCACTCCGGCCGGCAAGTGTGGCGTTTAATCGCCCAAATCCCCCAAAAAGGGAAGCCTATGCTCAATAGTGATTGCCACAAAAAGCCGAAAAAAAATTTTTCGAAAAAGAAAAAGCTATTTTTCTATCTTCTTTTTGAAATCATTCTTAGAGTGCTCCAAGGTATAATATATTTCAATCATACATAATACAGAGGAAACATTGTCAAAAATCTGTACGTATACAACTTAATGTAAAATTACAATAATTTTCGAGAAGTTTTCCTTCATGCCTAGTAAATATGTATTTTTCAAAGCCACAGTATAACATTTTAGAAATCAAATAACAGCTTTCGTTATTGAAGTTTACTTTAGTCTTTATACAATATCGTAAATAGCGAAAAACTATTACATTTAGAAAATATAGATACTTAGATCTACTGGCGGAAACAATCGCGTTTATTTGAGATTTAAGCGAAATTTGCACATTTCAAACTAGTAAAGATTTAGATGTACGCTCCAACAAGTTATTCCGATTTAGCGTTTATTCCTTTAAGTCACTTAACCATATTCAATTCAGTCGCTTGGGGTTCTGGACGTTGTGTAGGGTGGAAGCTAGTTCATTAGAATGGGCTCGAAAGCGTTTGAAGTGCTCTCTTTTGACGTTCTTCTATTGTTGGTATGTTGAGGTCTGTATATAGGGTATAATTTAAAACATATCATGGAGCGTTTGTGAGCATTTTAAGTGTTTTGGATTGATAACATCTTATAATATAAGCACTTGATACTAGTGCATCCCCGAAATCCAATGCCATATGTCCATGTTAACTTTATGATTGCTTTATAAAGCAGTAGCTTGTTTTCAAGCGAGAGGCATGAGCGTTTACCTAGGAATCCATTTTTTTCCTCTTTTTGATGATGTATACTTTCCATGTCAGTCTACTTTCCATATGTAGTCCAAGGTATTTTGCTGTCTGAGTTCTGAGAATTTGTATGTCATTTAAGGTAACCGGGGGACATTTAGTATTTGTAAATTCATGTTGCCAACTATTCGATTGTTCGTTCTTAAATAAATATTACCATTTTCAAATCTTTTCTTTTGTTTTATAAGTCAGAAATAAATTAAATTATTGGCTCATGTCATGACTCAGCATTTATAAATAGATGACTATTCTCTTTATTTCATGGGATATCGAGAGAATAAGTGCATATTAGTGGCCACAATAATCCCTTGAAGCTGCAGTGCCTGTAAGTGCCCCAAAAATGTAAAAACGTTTTTTTTCTTCAGTAGAGAGGGTCTTGGAATTGATAATTAGTGTTGTTATTAATATTTCTAATTATATAGGATAAAGATTTATTGGAATACCAGCTATGAAATTGGTGATAAAGGGGGTTTGGCATATAGGTAGCGGTTATTACAAGTAACTTTTTATGGATAGTGTAATGAAAGCTATCATTTAAGGAGTTTTTATTTGTAAGAGTGTCTAGGAAGGAGAGGAAATTGTTTTGTTCGTTCAAAAATTAATATTTCTGAAAGATATTTTTATTTATCTATAAATTTCAGTTTTTAGGTCTATTAGTTAAAGGGAGTGTAAGATACCTAATGTACATTTTTCTTAAAACTTTAGAAATTTAATTTAAAATTAATTTTAATACTTTTGGATGTATTGAATATATAATAAATAACCTATACGATTTATACAGTTAATAAATAATCTAGTCTACATATTGATAAAAAGTAAAAAGACAATAATAAACCAACTTCAATGTTCTATTTAATTAAAAAGAAAAAAAATAGTTGATTTGCAGGGCATATAATGTTCTAGAAACGTTTTACAGCAATAAAAACTCTCTTTATAATACAGATCATATCTATTGTAATAGAATTTTTGGTGTTTGCCAATTTTAGCTGCAATTTAGGTATTATAAAAATTACAATTTGTATTACAAAAATTATTTTAAAAGAATTAATGGAAGTTTTAAATAAAATAATATTTATTTACCGCTTGCTTAATATCTTCTTAAAAGATATGCTAAATAATATGTTATAGGAAAATGTACTGGGCATCTTTAAAAATTCTTTTTAATTTTTAGATTACATTTACAACAATTTTAAGAATCATGCATATGACTACTGTGTTCAAATTTTTGGTTTTCTCTTGGTTCTTTGCAATTATTTCTTGGTACATTCAGACTAATGAAACAAAAGTGAAAAATGCAACTAATCATAATTAAAGTAAGATATATTTAAAATATATGTAAAAATATAAATATAATATATTTCTAGATTTATTTTATTAGTTTGAATGTTGAAAACGTCATACAGTAAATATTTGTTGGCATTGTAGGATTTTTTGGAGTTTTAAAAATCTGGATATTTTATTTACATCTAAATCTAAAATCAAGCTTCCACCTCGCGTGTGTTAATCTTCTTATTAGTACATATGCGGCAGAGATGCAGATGAGAGTTTGCTGCTGATGTCATACGAGGTATTGTGGCTTCTCAACGCTATGACCACTATGGCCGATTTTAATTGAGCTTGTCTTATTCATTGTGTTCGGTTTACTAAAGTTTTCACAACCATTTTTTTTTTGACTTAAGTGGTAATTTTTTAGAAATGTTTATCTGTGCACAGTGGATTATAGATGTATATTTTCTGATTACAATGTCTAGTTATCTAAAAAAAGCATTCCTGTTCGATCCTAGTTCCATGATAAAATGAATAATTTATTTTAATATATTTATTTTTGCATTAAAAAGAAAGAATCCTGGTATGTAATAAATATATTGTGCAGTTTTATTTTTTAAATATCATGTCTGAAGCAGAGCTCCATTATTTTATTCATCTAGATCTAATAGTTAAACTAATTATCATGTTTCTTTAGCAATTAATACAATAGTATGCAATTTAACTTTATTATATGCCAATGAATGTAGAACGTACCGTAACTATAAAATTTTATTACGAAACTAATTCAACTATTTAGAGGAAACAACGTTCTCCGAAATATTTAAATATTCTAAGACCGGAAGCAATCCTACCCACAAGGTTATTTTAAGTTGGATTAACAAATTTGCTACAATGATGGTGTTTTGGATAACAAATGTGATTGGCCAAAGATTATACGACCACTAAAAAATATGGAAAGACTACGGGTAGTAATATTCCATGAAGTAAATCGTTATCCTTACAAAATCCAAGTTGTTCAAAGATAATTTCACCATAACCCATAAAGTGAGTTATATTTGTATAATTGTATGTGAGAAATTTTAAATATAAAGTAAACAATAAGTATAAATGGTATTAATAGTTTCTGCAGATTTATCTGCTAATGTGAATCTTTATCATTTGCATGTTCCTTTTGTTTAAAATATGCCGTAAAATGTCGTTTTAATAGACCTACCTCAAGACAATAACGGTTTTCAGCCTGTCAACTCCAAACTTATTTATATTCATAAAATGTTGAAAGAGTTTTATTGGAAGAACGTCAAGTTCTATTATTGTAGGCCACGATTTGAACGTCCATATTGATTTGCAAATAATGGTTTTATAGGACACTCTTCTATTTTATAGGTTGGCATTAAAATCTATTTTTGGTTCTTGATGTATGACATTTTAATTAGAAATATTTAGTTCATTACTCTGAGTTACGTATTGTTTTTATTTGAATTATTTTTAAATACATTTTGGAAAACAAATGAAATATTTATTTAATAAACACGTTCGAAGATTTTGCGCATTGCATTGACATGAAAACTAATGTTATGTTCCACATAAGATTCAATGTGTTTTTTAATAGTTTTTATATGTATTTAATATAAACTATAAAATAGAATATCCATTTATGTGCGAAGTGATATTTGGAATTTGATATTCTATTTTAAAATACACGCAGTTTTAAGATATTTTTTATCAAATTACCAGTGTATATGGCGATGCGGTTATCAATTATAAATGGATTTATTATAGTGTAGCTATTGTGTTGATAATTTATAAAGGAAAAATATGTATGACAAAATCTAAACTAAGCCCTCATCTGCTATTATAGATTATCTAATAAATCAGCCATTCATATTTTACAAACTATACGTTGAATTTATACAAATTTCGTACACCACAACTCTTTAAACTGTTATTAATAGTTTTGGATCCAATTTTTTTTAGTCTGTTCTACATATGTTTAGTGTTAAATATAAAAGAAATCATTGGACATTGCGTTATATTTTTCAATGGATATTAAAAAAACAAACAAAAGTAAAGTTTTTAATGCTACCCCTAAGTGACACCATTACTATTTATAAACCTTCTGTAACCTATCTGTAACTAAAGTATTTTACTTATTGTTAAGTTTATGCCCCAATAAGTGAAAATAATTGCTGATAGATTCTGTTTGACAATAAAAAAATTACTCATTTGTTGAGTCATTCAAGAATGTAAAGCAGACTTATTTAGCGGTGTAATAATAGACCAAGATAACGTCTCATTTTATTCCGCGGAGAAAAAAAAACAATTGTTTTAATGTTACAATTTGAGTGTCACGAATGATCACATTTACACCGCAAATCTAATTGTAATTACTTAACAATAATCTAATAGTAATTTGAAAATAAATAAGAGTTAAAGATCACTACATATCTGCACAGATTATCAAAATCTCATTAGATAGTACGATAGGTACTTAAATTATGAGGGAAAATAGTTTAAAATATGTAAAAATTAAATTTAAAAGCTCAAATATGTATATTTGTTGTTTATTTTGTAACTGTAAAATTGGTAGTGTTATCCTTGTAGCAATTATCAAGACAATTTAAAAAGACATAAACTGTATAACAAAAATTTAACATAGATTTTTTTGAAGAAAAATGACGAAAGATTTTTTTAAAATAACAAAATGTTAGCTTGAAAGCTTAGCAAAAAATATAACAGATGTAAGTCCGAGGATTTGAAGTACGCGGACCACATTTGTCTATTAACAATATGCAGAAAAAAATGATAACACTAATGAGCACTGTTAACACTATAAATAAATGCAAACATTTTTGAAAAACAGTTTAGACAGCACAATAAAGATCCGTATGGATGAGACAAGCAGGAGTGGAAGGGATCTGATAGGTAGGTAGCATAACAAAGTTAGAAAGTGGAACGGAACGGGATATAGAAAGAAAAATATGGCCAGTACCAAATTCTTTTGGTATGCTCAACAGGGTATCAGAATCATATCTCAAAAAGACAAAAATAATAATTTGCATAAATATAAAGAGTGTATTATTATATGGGGCCGAAATCTGAAAATAAACTAAAGCGCTCTTAAATAAAATATAGATATTTATTAATAAATGTTCGAGACAAATATCCAAGATATTCTGACCGAATACAAAGAGGAAAAACGATCAAAAATATTAAATGGGAATGGATTGGTTATACACTTAGAAATCTGATAACATAACAAAACAAGTTGTAAGTTATACAACACCAGAAAAAAGGAAACTTATTGAGAAGGACATTGTAGAGAGAAGTGGGGCAGTATGGTATAACATTGACCTTAGCGAAGAGGCTACCAAGAGATAGAAAGGAGTAGAAGAAACTAGAGCAATGTACAGGATTAGCTATCTTATAACCAAGACCATAGCACCTACGAGCGCTCTTTGTTCCTATGGATACATACGAACATGTTCTTATAAATTTAAAATTAAATAAAAAATTTCTAAAAAAAATAAAAAACCACTGTTCTGTTATAATACTTTATTTTCTGTTATAAACCAACTAGAACAGTTAATATTAACACATATAATATACATATACGTACTGAGATATGTCTTAAAAAAATTATTAACAAAGAAAATGTTTAATAAAATTATGACATGACGAATAAGTGCAATTGGTCAGATACAGACCAAACCGTTTTTTAAAAAAACGTTGGTTGGAACTAACAGCGGATTGTTTATAACATAACCGTAATAGGTTAAGCGCAGTTTTCGAATCTTTAAAAGAATACTAGAGGAACTGTAGACTGCAAACATTAACTTTCTTGGCATACTATAAATAACAGCCATGTTTTACTTTTTCCAATTAATTCATATTTAATGGCAATACTTATTAATTTTTTAGGAATTATAGGCAACTTATATATTATATTTTACAGCAGTAAAAATTATAAAGTGAAAAATATTTTAAGTAACTGTAAGACGTTGTTTTCAATTATTTTTTTAATTGCAAATTGAGAACTCTAAAAGTGGTTTGATAAGTATTGGAATAGTGCATCGCGTAGTTGGTTCTCGGGTTATAAGGCCGTGGTCGGAGTTCAGAAACTCTTGGCGTTTCGTCCACAACTGCGGCGGACATCTTCAGAAGAAAATCTTCTAAAAATTAAGTGACTGTCCCGTGTGTTTTCGCTTTTATACTCGAGCGAGTATGGCAGGGATGGTGTTGGGGGGGGGGGTTGTGGTTGACGTCACCGGGATTGTAATTAACGTAATCAGGCTAGCTGCTGACGTCAATCGGGACGTTTCAGGTAATATTTTAGCATTTTCTGACGTCACTCGCTCTTTTGCTGTATTGCGGTCTGTCTTTGCCTCTTGAGGCCGATAAACTAAGACCTAGGTAAATTTAATCCGTCGTTCCTGTTAAAATTATTGTTATATTTATAAATCTCCACCTCCTCGCTGTAAAAACTCAGATAGTAATTCCTACAGTTGAATAAAACTTGTGTTTGCCAGAATTCTAACTCGTGGTTAGGATTTTACAAAGCATGTTCAGCAACTGCTGATTTATCGGGTTGATTAAGGCGTAGATGACGTTTATGTTCGTTCCTGAATACAAATACGAACACCTTTAAGCAACCATAATTATAATCGAAGACTGGACAAGACTACTAACAATATCAGCAGTATATTGTCCTCAGAAGCACAACAACAAACAGGATCAATACGAGTACCACTTTCACACTCTAGGAACCAGATTTATATCAAAGGGTGATTTTAATGCGAAAAAAGTACAATGGAGATCCCGTTTAATAACGACAAAAGGTAGACAACTAATGAAAACAACAAACAATCTTGGTTTACAACATCTATCGACAGGCGAGCCAACATACTGGCCAACAGACTTTCTTAATTTTTGTGTATTGAAGGAGTTCAACTTTAATTATCTGAACTTTCAGGCCCGTCTAGACTTGTCAGCAGATCATTCATTATAGTAACAGTGGGAACACACGTATTAGTTACTGGAAAAACAATGACCCTGTGTAATAAGCACAATAACTGGGATTTTTATAGGGAATTAATAGACGAATCTCTGCCACTGAATATTTTCTTAAAAACTGAAGATGACTTAACTTAAGCAACAGAACTTTTCAATCAACTGGTACAACAAGCCCCTTGGCAAACAACTCTGCAAAACCAGCAGCATATCAGAAGCTCAGAGTATCCTATAATAATGAAACAAAAAATTGCCGAAAACGAACATAGCAAACAATACGACACCCGGTAGATAAGTGCAGTGTAAATCAAGCAACTGCTGAACTTAAAAGACTCCTGTCTAGTATTAAAAATCAGTCCATACAAAACTATTTGAAATCCCTATCTTCAACGGATGCTACTGACTACTCGCTCTGGAAAGCGACTAAGGAGCTAAAAGGGCTACAGAAACATAAAACGCCACTTCGTACTAACAATGGACACTGGGCACTAACTGGCCAAGGGAAAGTACAGACCTTTGCAAACCACCTAACTCAGGTATTCCAGTCACTCCCATCGGAAATCTCAAATCACGAAGAAAAAGAAATACAGCTGCTACTCGACGGCCCTTTTCAAACGTGCATACCTTTTAAAAATATTACTATAAGTGAAACAAGTGCAATTCACCCACGGAAAGTACCCGGATACGATCTGGTCACGGAAAAGATTCTGAAAGAACTTCTGGATAAAAGAATTAGATTTATTACATACCTATTTAATGCAGTGTTCCGATTACGTTTTATCATCCCACAGTAGAAAGATGCCACGATTATTTTAATCGTCAAACCGGGCAAACCTAAACAAAATGTGTCATCGTACAGACAAATTGGCATGCTTCCGATATTATTTAAGGCCTTTGAAATATTGGTATTAAATGGAATTACACTTATACTAATAAACAACCACTTAATATGCTACCAATCGAACAAATACACAAAATCGATACAAAAAGGTACTGTGCAGCTGTCTTTATAGACGTGTCACAAGCATTCGACAAAGTTTGACGTAATGGCCTACTTTCCAAAATCAAGAACAAACCATCTACAGACAGTTATCAGCTCATCAAATCATATCTAGCTGACAGACACTTTCTAATCAAATTTGGAGGCTGCAAAGTAACATTATTCTCCATAAATTCTGGCGTTCTTCAAGGCAAATCTCCTGTTTACAGCAGATCTACCCACCTCACCAACAATAGTTACTGCAACATTTGCCGATGATACGGCAGCACTAGCATCGCGTTCAAACATAAATATGACATCTCACAACCTTCAAGCTCACCTGACTTTTCTACAACTACGGTTCAGAAAGTGACGCTTCAAAATGAATGAAACAAAATCACTACAAGTGACATTTGCAACACGAAGAGGCTTCACCGGTTATGCTGATTAAACATTAAGTCCCACAAGCTGAAAACGCCAAATACTTAGAAATCCACCTAGACAGAAGACTGACATGCAGGAAACACATTTGGATGAAACACGAACATCTGGGACAAATATATCGAAATATGTATTAGCTCTTAGGACGAACATTTCAACTATCACTGGAGAGCAAAATACTATTACACAAAGTCATACTCAAACCAATCTAGTTCTATGACATTCAGCTGTGGGGAACAGCAAGCAACTCTAATATAGACATTTTGAGACGCTTTCAAGCTAAGACGCTAAGACCCATAGTTGATGCCCCATAGTATGTACCAAACGAAATCATAGGTCGACATCTTGGTATCCCCATAATCAACGAAGAAATAAGAAAATACAGCATCGGCTTAGTTCCCATCAAAACTCTCTGGTCGAGCATCTACTAGTGACCTTGCGAGTGTTGCTATATTAGCACTAAGCCAAACTAGTTTTTTTATTTATTTAGAAGAACCTTTTTTGTGATTCGATTCTTGAGTTTATTGATGGACTGGGGTTTGTTCCGATAAACCCTACCCTTAAGATAACCCCATAAAAATATGGGTTTAAATAGGAAAAATTTAGGGGCTACTCGATGCCACTTTCTATCTTGGGGGGGGGGGGGCGTCCAAACTTATGATCTCCTTTTCAAAGACTTCTGTGAGGATGTCAAAGATGCCCTGAGTTCGATGGGCGGTGGCTTCATCTGCTGAAACCAGTATTGGTTGACTTGTCTTTCACAAATGGAATGAATTTCTTAAGTACTTTTGTGCCATAAACTTCTTCATTCACATATTTTATGAGAAACAATGGGCCGACAATTCCATAGTAGAAAATTGCACATCATACGCTACCGTTTTCTTAGGTCAATGTGCGTTTTAGGTACTCCAATGTCGCTAATTTTGTTTGTTACCATAGCCATCTAGTTGAAAATAGGCCTTATCCGTGAAATGGACGTGCTTTATGTCCAACTCTCCATGATCACTTTTGTAAAAGTAAATCTTTCTGCAAATATTGACGCCAAAGGCGTTTGCAATTTAAAATTACACAGAAATAGATTCAATTTCTTGGTGAGGATGGTGTGCTCGGAGCCCGCACTCACACCGAGTTGAGCACGCCTTTAGAGACCGAAGTTGTAGGCTATTGTTCACAAAGCTTCCGAGCTTGTTCTACGGTCTCGGGAGTGGTCACAGTGGCTGGTCTGCCCGTCCTTGACAAATTGTCATCTAGTTCACTTTCTGTCTTCTCAAACTTTCCAATCAGCCTATTATAACATGGTAAAATAGCCAACTCGTTTATGGAGCATATTTTATCATGGTACTTTTTACCTTGCTATTGTAGAGAACGACAAGGTAGTGTGCTTGGCCTTGAAAGCAGTTAGCGCCTCACTAGTACTTCAGCCCCTCTTGTAGAAGGCGATCACAATGCAAACCCATACTTCGGTTGAATAGTTGGTGTAAACAAGACTCCAAATATTGACCTAGCTATAACTAATGTCGAACATAAAATTGGCTGAAAAGTTTGACTATGGTAATAAAAACTTTTTTGCGGAACATAATAAAGGCCCTGTATAAGTATTAATGCATTCTATACAAATTGGATGAAAGCTGAAAAAAAATCTTTGCCAAACAATTTCCAAAATTGTAAAGCGGTTTCAGAATCTTCAATATAATGAAAAATCACCCAGGTTGAGGAAGGAAAAAACGTTAAAACCCGTAGATTCTCCAACAATATGCAAAAAGGAATTTAGTAGAATCTAAGAATTTAAATAAGAAAATAGAGAAACTGCCTATTGGACATCAACTAACCCCATACAAGTAGAAAAAACAATAGTCTTACAGATAGGAACAAGCGCGTATGGCTGGAAATATCCCGATAACTGAAATTATTTATCACTTGGCAAATTGAATAAGCTTGTCAACATCCGAAATCATTTGATGTATTATTTGTCATAGAAGAAGAGGGAATCTGTGGTACAGGTAAAATTCCTCTTATTTGTGCACCCAAAGGGTTTAAAGTATATCAAGATGTATATCATGATAATATTTTGATATCTGTTGCATTCCCTTATAATCGCAAACATTTATCCGGCGAGATTTGGGCATTTTGATAGAATTCTGCCGTTGCTCACAAAACTTTCCTGATTACATTAGAGCTGAACAATGACCACTTAATTTGTCTGATCTGAAACCTATCATCACTTTTGGAAATCTGAGCCTGTGTGGAACCTCGAAACCTCCCGCCGAGCGGCTCTTTTATTAGAGTAGGACAATATGGCAGTGGATGAAGTCTGAGGTACAATCAGTTGTTTAACACATCATTATTTAAAATTCGGTGGTGTACTTACATCTATTGGTGATAATCCAGGAGATCACTTAGTTTTTTTTTGTTTGGTGCTGTTTAATAACTATGTTACAATTAAAATTCTTTATTTCCGTAACTTATAGTCATTCTGTACATTAATTGATATTAAAAATAATGTTATCTAAATATAAAAAAACCCGCAACAGATAATAATGGGATAGGTATGGTGGTATGGTAGTTAGGTTAATATTATAGATGTGATCCAGACAAGCTACACCAATTTTACCCGGTATCTACCGGGTTGTTCATCTGAACAACCCTGCTGTTTTGATTATGTTGATTGTAAATAATAATAAAGCTATCTTTCTTAGAAAATAATTTTTCGTTCTTTAGGTCGTTTTGTTTTTTGTCTACTATATTATTAAATATCTAAATTTTAAATCAATGTATACGTATTGGAAAATAGCCCACAATAGTCGTTTGAAATACCTAAATAATTTTTGTACTCATCTACATCCATCCTTAACTAAATTATAAATATAAAATAAGTATAATAGAAATAAATTAGTAACTATAGATAATAAATTAAAATAAATATTAGGAACCAAAGGGGGGAGATGCGGGAAAGATAAATTTACGTTCTTAATTGCTTCATTACTGTAACCTTAATTATACAGCTACGAACTATTGATTAAAGCATTAAACATTATATAACCTTAAAATAGTAACGGTAGCTTATTCACAAAACATTTGTATTGGCTATGAATAAATTGAGTCTTAGGTAGAAGACTGCTGCGTGAGTTGATAAACCTACACTATATACTTTATGAACCCTCTTAGTTATTCTCTGTTACATTTGGAGTAGCTAATAGAAGCTCTGTGCTCTTTTCTGGATTCAGGTGACCTTTGCTGTTTTATTGGGTGAAGAACATCTCTTAAAACTGTATGAGTTTTTCCTAAAATAGATTTCTATCGATGGTTTATAAATTTTTCTATTAATATTATAGGGAATGGAAGTTAGTAATAAATATAAAATATCATCAATCACATAATGGTTTTTATTGTACAGTTAAATTGACAGGATTTATAAAATCAACTAATTTAATAAAATTTTATTTTTTGCTATTATTATCTTGTCCCTAATACGTAATTAAGACACTATATATACGGAGTTACTACAAAAGGATCATCAGTATTACAGTTATAATATTAAATAATACATGAAAAGAAAGGGAAAACGCCCAAGTTTTTATTCATACTATCACAAATATTTGATGTGACCTCTTTACATTTAACTGTTGATTTGGTCCATACACACTGTAATATGTCTGCATTGATGCTCCTTACAGCAGCAGTAATGCAATCTCAAAGTGCATCCAATGTTATTGGCATTGGTGGTACGTATACCAAATTTGTAATGTACCCCCCAAAAAAGATGGGCGATCTGGGGAGCTAGCTGAACAATATCAAATCCTCTAATCACATCGCCCAATCTAGAGGCAAAATAGTTCCTCTTTTATATAGTTACGCACTTTACCATACCATTGATGTGGGAGCTCCATCTCGTTATAATATAAAGTTGTTGGAAGAAAAAGCGGTCGTACACTTTTATTTTAAAAACTGCACAAAAGACTAGTTTTGGTAAATCTGCTGCATCGTCGCCATTTTGAAAACTAGATTTATGCTGACACCTGGACGTTTTTAAGACCAATTTTTAAACGTGAGCGTTTTTCTGTCCTTTTCATGTATCATTTAATATTATATCTACTAATGTCTTTTTAAATCCAGATGAAATAGATAAGTGTTTATTTAAGTATTTTCTTTATGAACTTTACATGTCAAAAAAATTTAAAATTGTATAAATGAATTACTTAATAAAGAGTAGCGTAAAATATATATGCTTGCGTGATAGCTCGGATTACAGTTTCTGGTAGCTCTTGGAACATCATTTCGGCGTTAAGGTCAAAGCCTAGGGCCTTTTTAAGATTGGTTTCTTTACTGATTACTTCATGGATTATTAAGAGCTTAAAAGAGTTGATCGGTAGGGGAATTCTAAAAGTCTGTAATTTAGCATTGTTCTCAAGACACTGGTTAGAGAAGGGTACTAATATATTCGTTAGGGAATTGCATGTCTGGTTTGGTAATAATAATAATATAAATATTTTATTATAACTGCTATTTCATCATAAATAGTTCTATGATTCGTGTTATAGATATAGTAGTTTGAAACTATTAATGGTGAAGTAGGTTTCAGATATGAGGAGTACATCGATTTGATTGTTTTCAAAGATGTCTTGTGCATGCCTCCAAATCCCATTGTTTTACTGTTTCAGGCAGCTATTTTTAATGCACATTTTGCTAATTAGCGTGGTTAGAAGGTTAATAATGGTTACCATTTGCCTAATTAATTCTTTTACTATGGCTTTTAGTTCCTCCATGTCGTTTAACATGTTGATTTTGAAACGTGGCATGTGTTGGGAGTCGAGTTTATCGTGATTGCATGTTTGCATTGTTTGCTCTACATATGTAATCCAAGGGATTCGATGTGCGGTAGGCGATCCTTTAACCCTTACTGGTTACACTGGGTAAATTCGACCCCAGGCATTTTTCAACTCGCACTACGACCCATTAATATCACGAAAATAAAACTACTAGCGCCATCTATAGGTAGTTTGTGGACCAAACATTAAGCTGAGGTAGGTGCAATGGGAATTAGTCAGTTAGTCTTTGTCTGGTAGTTGAACGAAGCAGAGCATCGAAAATTCTGGGGTGGATAATACCCCGTGTGACCAGAGCGTATATTTTTCGGCATATTGCACCAGGCAGCAGTCAAGGCACGAATTCTTCTTAAGTGTCGCTATAGCATGAATGACAACAATAAAAAAAAAACTAGCAGATCAATGCCTTGAAGAAATTTTTTTGGAACTTATTAAGCCTCACTTACAATAACGCTTCACTATATCTACTTTGCGAAAAGATATAAAAGTCGGCATCGCAAATATTTTGGGTGTACAGAATAAACCTTGCAATGACAATGAACGCCCAAAACTTGAGAAGCTACACAGATGTTTAGTCTGTCCCAGAAAAACTGACAAAAAACTTCTCTTTTGTGCCCAAGCTGCCACCGACCTATGTGTGACAAACATCCGACTTATTTATGTGTAGACGGCACTTTGGGCATTGCGTAATAATCAGTTACAATGTAACTACTCATTTTTTACCTTTTAATATTTTTTTCAGATTTTCTACACACATTTTTTGATAAATAAACAAGGATATTTGATAATTTGTTTTATTTGTAGTCGAAAATTTGCATAATAATTTTTTGTAATTTATTCGAAGTTCAAATTATTTCTAAAAAAGCCATTTTAAAATTTTTTTGCAATGATTTTTCCATATATTTAAAATAAAATTTTTTATGTGCAATCAATAGGATCTTCTTAAATAATCTTTAAACTATATCGCAGAATTTTTTCAATTTTTTTTATTGCATTTTGTTATCACTTATTACAGTGCAAAAGCACTGGGGTGGATTCTACCCCAAATAGTCACAACGTGAGGTTAAGAGGTGTGACTTTATAACTTAGTCGTAGAAAGAATTTTACTTGTAGTAGCCTTTAATGTACATCCTCTATAATCAGTGGTTCCCGTCACAATTTACACATTTAACCCGATTTTCTCTAGTTTTCTTTGGGTATTGTTTGGTGGAGTAAGATTTTGTACATTTAATACATCTGACAGTTTTCTAACAAAATTTTTTGGTTTGCCTATAGCTTCGACGTTTGGCATATTGCAAAATTGTTTTTCTACATGGGAGGGAGGGAGACAAAAATTATGCTGTGTTCATAAGTAAGTTTTATTATCTATTGCTTTACGTTCCATATGTTAATTACTTACTTCACTCACCCAGTACCTTTCTATTTTTTTTTGTATTTGTTAAATAGCGAATGTTTTTAATTTCTATCCTGAATGTTCTCTCTTGCTTTGGTTTGTACGTCTAAAATTTTGTGTTCTTACATATGATACTTTTAACAATATTTTAACTCATTTCACTGTGGATTTTAATTTTATCGTTGCAGATTTATCGGGTGCATGTTTGTCCTCTGTACCTGGTAAGGGTTTAGTTAATACTGAGTACGTCAAGACTGTTGTTGGTATGCATTATAAATCTGATGATGTATTTCAATTTAACTTAGATTACTTTATTATTTGATATTTAATGTTCTTATTGATTTATATTTTAATTTTAATTTATATACGAAGTAATAAAAATAATAAATAAGTAATAACTTCTTTGCAGTACCAAAAACCTTGCGGTCAATGATAATGATTAGCACTATTATCACTGTCGGTACGTTAGCGTTGTCGTTCAAATGCGAACTAGAAAAATATTTGCCGAACATGCACTTCTTTCTTTAGAACAAATTTGGTTTTTTATTATATTGCCCCGATCTTTAGAAAAGCATCTGTGAGTTTGTTTTTAAAATTCTGTTTTCTTTTATACACAGTGTGCCCACAATTCGACGTTCACCAATGGAATCTTGGAAAAGGTGAGAGATAATTTTTCTGTAATCAGTTTTCAATTTTAATGTATTTTGAATAGATGAAAATTTACAAATGTTTAGAAATAATTTATCAATTTGTTATTTAATTGATTTTAAATTTGCACACTATTAAGTCGTGTTTGAAGAGATCCGGTTTCTATTTTGGGATCGTATTCTGTTTTTAAGTTAAGTGTAACAATTTTTGTGCTAGTCATAGAAGCCACGTTGAAATTTTCGCTCATTGCGTAGAGCGTAAAAATATTTTTAACAATATCTAAAGTTTCTTTCAATTTTCACTTTCCGATATGCAAGTTCTGCTTCATATATTTCCAATTTTTAAGTTCTATCTATAATTTTTAAAGGAAAGGTTGCCACAAAAAATATAAAAGTTATTATGCTTAACTTAACGACTATTACAAATAAAGCTGAATTAGAATTCTCTTTAAAAAGTTTATTTAACTTATAGAATTAAAATGTATCAAATTATTAAAAAATATTACAAACAATATGTACTGAAATTTTTCCAGTTACTTGTAGTGTAAAATGTTTTTATTCTTTCATAAAACTTATTTTAATCACATTACAGCAGTAAAAATTCAACATGGAATAATAAAGGAATTTGAAGCGGATGCATTAAAAGGGTCCAAATACGGAAGTTTTACCTAGAATTAGAGTTAGTTAGAGATGATTTTGCAATTCCAGAGCTGAGTGTGGCAGTTAGACACATTTATGAATTATAACTCATGCAGTCAGGTGCTGCTTGTTGAATATTTTAAACGGCCAGTCAGTGTCGGCCGGAATTTGTCATGTGGCGTGCAAGGGGAGCAGCGACGCTTTCCTAAACTCAAACAAAATTAAAAGGGTTTTACCGTGCTTTATACTGCAAAATAAACATTTGGGGAAATATGCAGATAGCCTGAATGCTGGATGAAAGTCAATAATCCTTGCCACTGGCTGGCATTTGCATAACCTAATTATTGCCCGTTTTCCCTGTCTTACACGTTAAGAGTTAAGAGTTAAAAAATGGAAATCGATCTATTGTGAAACTGTTATGGAATAGCAATAAAAATTTTAAAATTTTTTATTTGATCACATTTAAATACTAGTGGAAACTAAAACAACACTAAATATTAAACCATACCCTTAGTCGACGATTTTGCTTTGATTTGAAATTTAGAATTAAAATCAGAGAACCGTCATTTAAAAGTAAAGACATGAATTTTAACCATTGATATTTTATGAGTTTTTAGATGGCTGCACAAGAACATTGAAAGAGAACCCGATGGAGGATTCAAAAGAAGGCACTTTATTGTATTTCTATTACTTAAGAGCTTCGCAGTCAAATATAATGCGTGAGGTTATTTTATCTTCTTCATTATAAAGTGTATAAAGGGGTTCCTCCTTGTAAGCACCCGTTGCACGTTTATCCTTATATGTGTTACAGTGAGCGGGTATAAACCTAATCATCAGTATAACTTTCTGTTTGTTTGATTGCAGTATGTTTATTTTGTTAGATATAACTTCTTGGTGTGCTTTAATCCTTTTACTTAATTCCAATCCTTTTGGAGAGATCTACATATTCATTATACTTACCAATTGAAAAGTGCTGTTTTGATTGCGTCAAATACTGACTCACATTCAATATAAAGTAATATTTGATACCTTTTTGACTAGTATGTAAGTTTTTTTTATTTCCAGGTATACTTATGTGCTTTAGTACCCCATAAGAGTATATCTATTGTAGTTTGTAAGGGTCATAAGTTGCTGCGAGTATTCTAGACTAATCTATCTATCTATACATTTGAACAGAAAGTAAACAAAGAAATGTGGCGTGGTTCTAGGCCCTTGACCTGAGGAGGTCAACAAAGACAGCTTATACATTTGAACGGAAAGTAAACAAACACGGCTGACATGAAATTTGGCGTGGAGGTGCCCTGAGCTTTTGATTTACACAAGGAGGTTCGTGCGCTCTTTGCTTTGATTCGACTTTAAGTATTACATATTTCTCTTGGGCGTCTTATGCTTACGTTCATTGTGAATGGGCAGTTAAATTGTTCCATGTTCCCTATTCAGGGAAAAAGCCGATCCAGTTAAAAATTTATGTTCCCACCTTGCAAAAATTTGAAAGAAAGCGGGTGAGGACGCCAAAAATACCTTTTAGAGGGCAACGCCTAGTATAATATGTTTGGAATATTGTAACATTTTCTCGGAGATGCATTTAAGTAAGGAGCCTTCCTATATATACCAGCCCCAATAACACTTTTGGCTTTGGATCCATCTGCACGACAGCGTTTAAAAACAAGCCTTTCAATTCATTTAAACTCGATTTTAAAAGGTTTATTATAATTTTGTCTAGTTAAAATAATGTCAGTTTTCTGTTGTTTATATGACAACGAGATGAATTGGCTTACTAGTTTTTATCACATTTCACTTTATAAGGAGACAAATGTAGCAGAGCGTCCCCGGAACGAGTATAGACAGATTATCGAAATATTTCAAGTGACTTTCCCATTTTCTGTAGCAATAAGTGCATCTATTATCGCATTCTACGGCGAGAGCAATAAAACTCTCCTTATGAGCATCCTTTGGCAGCAATTATTTCTATTGTTTTACAAGGTAAAGTTAATTTTATCTTTCTCTAGTACTATTTCCTAACAAAGGGAGGTAACTAGTGGAGGACAGTTTCATAAGAATTCCCTAATTGATAGGCATGTTGATGTAGGTGTGTCTCCTAACAGTAAAATTTTCTTAATATGTACATCAATCATTTTTCCCATTGCATCATAAAAGATGATTAACTTATACGTCCATATGTCTTTACTTGGAAGATATCTTTACCAGGTTTAGAAATGAAGATTATGTTTGACCTCCTCTAAGCAGAGGGATTATACTCTGTTGCTGTAATATTTGGAATAATAATGATTTTCCCTATCTGTAATAGACCATAAGTTTGTATGGTTTTTTAATCGCAATTTACCAATCTCTTTCGGATATCTTTATAATTAACGTTCTTATTGAAGGTATTATTCATGACTTAACAATATATATTATATAGCTTTGATATGTGGTTTGACCTACGTCTTGTAGTCTTAATGGGTTTTATTTTGGTCTTCGCTGTCTATCTACTAATTTTTTTTATTCACACGCTTCCCTGAAGTTGATTTGGTTTAGGGTGAGATTTGGAGTGTGGATTTATGTACAGGTTGATTATTGCCTAAAAAATTATCCTTTGCAGCTTCCACTGTTGAGCAACATAAATTTTGTTGTAGGCCTGAATAGGAGTGGGTTTTGTTTTAAAAATATTCTCATCCATGCTTGTTTCTACAAGTACCACGGTATAAATAAATGAGTGCATGAAATGGGATGCGCTTAGTACTTCAAAGAAGTAACTAATAGAAACTAATCTGGCCACGCATCCTTTGGCTCGCTCGGTTCCCTAGCCTAGGGCCTGTTTTTTTATTGATTATTAATATTATCAATGTCTCCTCAGTATTCAAACAATTAATTATGTCATGCTTAAAATCAACATCATTTTCGGCTCGGTTTTTTCTTTGGTTCAGATCCTTAGCCATATCATGCTAGCTGAGCCGGAAATGTTTTCGTCTTGGTTTTATGATCTACTTGCTCATTCCTAGCTCTCCGCTATAAAATTTTAAATTAAACCAGCCTCTGATCGTATCTGTAAGAGGCTTACCTTCGCCATGTTTATAACAGTAAACCAGGTGTTGGTACTTATTGCGTTCAAACATGCAACTTGGCAGAGATTTTTAAACCTGTAATAAATTACATTAAGTTAGTTGGAAGATTATTCTAAAAAGTTTTTGTACAATTCAGACATTTTTAATTACTACCTTTTTTGGATGCTTGAGTCTTTTTTAAGAAACAAATTATTTTATGATCAAACATTGTCAAAAAACTTTTTGCTATTAAAAACAGTTCCCTTGTTTTGAAACACTACAACAAATATTTAATTGACTTTATTTGAAGACCATTTTTACCAGTAGCATTGTCTTATAGACTATCAGTTATACAAATTTTTTGTGACATGGAGATATATTTATGTTCTCTGTGTATGTTATGTTCTAATTTTAAAATTCCTCTTAAATTTTTTTTATTTATAGTTATCCATTTAGTGTATGATATGGAACTTGCAGAAAATAGCACAACATATATAAGAGTACCATATGAGGATATACAAAAATGTAAGCATCTTATAGTATCTAAAAAATAATAAAAAAAATTATATGGTTCAAATATAGGATAAAGTATAAAAATGTCAATATAAGTGGCAAAAATCTCGATGTTCTATTACCAGAAATGTATTTCCTAACAGCATGGATAAGCTTTTCAAGCACCTTTAGTGGCCTGTATTTTCTGAATAACCCAGTCCATTCTTACCCCCTTTATTGCAACCCTGTGATCTTGTCCGATATTTGTCAGGACGCTCTCAAACTCTTCCATGCTTAAAATGTGACGAAATTGATGGTTATGCGTAGCACGGCGTATTCGACGAAGGAAAAGTGGCTTCCGTTATGATAAGCTGTCAGCCTGCTTGAATGATAATCCCTAGCTTAAGCTTTCGGCGGCGTGCATTACAACACCTGCGGAAGCGATTGTGCATTTTTCATATAATCGTACCAGCTACCGTCCTTTGCAGCACTAAAATGAATAAATAAAACAAGGAAGCGATTTTTCGCATTTCGCATAAAACTAAAATGAAAATTCTAAATAGCCGTCCTTTAAGTCGTAACTATAAAACCTGAACACGTTTTAAAGGATAATGTATATGTATAAAGAGCGTAAGAAATTCAGCGCCATTTTTGACATTTTCCATCTACCACGTTAATACGAGCAATCAAATGAATTTTATATACTACTGTTTCGTTTTTTATATTGATACAATGGTATATATAATTACGTAATAAATATAGAAAAGCTTATAAATATACTACTTGAGGGCCTATTGTATTTTTAGTATTATTTTATTTAAATAGAAACAACTCAATTTACACTAATACATTCTGTTAAAAAAGCTTAATGCACTTCCACTCATTAAAGCCTTTTTTTCCAAATCACATACTATAGCGACTTGCTAAATTATACATGAAAATATGACCATCGTCGCTGCTTTCTCTAGTAGTTTGTCGCATTTCTTTCTACCTCACTGTTATCTATTTCTTTTATGAAAAATAAATGCCAATTGTCGGCTGGCATGTTATTGAGTTTATGACGTTTTCTCTAATTTTAAATAAACATGCTTAATCTATTATTCTAACGTCCGGTAAGACATCCTCCACTCAGTACAAACTAAGGTAGGGTATAACATTTCACTTTATAAAGTATGTTCTTAAAATGATTAACATAACTCAAAATAACATCTTTGATCATAAATACACCGTTGTGTGTCGTGTGTTCTAACTCACCTGAAAATCTTAAAATGGAATCTCTTTCAGAGCGCTCGTCACATCAGCCTAACAACAAAAAGAAGTTGATCGGAGCAAAATACGAGCTGCAGAAAAATTATTTTGAAACTAATTTAGCATAGATTTTCTATATCTGCAATTTTGTCTTCACTATTTTATGCATCATAGATTTTGGAAGATCCACTTCATCTGCTACCAATCTAACACTTAGCTGTTGATCAGAGTTTGAAACCACTTTCATTCAGTTACATTGTTCGAAGTGTGAGACGATGATGTGCGTCTTAAACATTCCTTATGTATTTTGTGCCACTTAAACATATGTACTGTCGATAAAGCATCCTTCCGCTAAACTTCCGCAACATACTAACTTTTTCGATTTAAAGCAAAATTTAATCGACATTGGGTTGCAGTGTGACCTCTCTTTTACACTTCGCAAGTAATCCTCACTCTGTAAAGGCAGATGAGCTAGGTCAGATCGTTTACCGGACATTCCCCACCAATCGATAGGCTCAAAGACCCTCCTTCCCAGCGAACCTTGCATTTGTATGTAGAAAATAAATTTTATCCTCAAGTAGGTTATAATGTCTGTTTAATTTATAAAAAATATATGATATATTGTCGGATAAACTTCCACGGTTAATTATAATTGAACAAATTATATCAAAGGAGTTCAGCTCTTCGCTTGGGGTCTCAATCTGTCTACTTCCTAAGGAGAGCTAGTCTTTGAGTTAAAGTGACCTTTTATGTGTCCTGATTTATTATTTCTAGGACTAGAAGTAAAAGTTTGGAGGAAGATAAACTGCGTTGGAAAAAGTTTGGTGGTAGTGAATAACCAATGGGTATGACAGGTAAAAGGTATCGTCTTTTATATTTAGGCATTGAGTTTTTTTTTATTTCAATTGCCCTAACAATGATCCTGTTTCTGGGGTAGGAAATAGGAGCAATGGATTTTTTATGGGACAAATTACTATATTTCGTGGTCTATTTTTTTATTATGTTTGGTAAATGCCGAATAGTTACTGCCTTTCCGTGCAGCCAAGAAGTGCTCGTATATCCGGCTGGATGTTTACAGGTTTGTTCATATATGTTCTTTGGAAGTCTCCACAAGGTATTTCATAAACTCATTGAAATTTATTGGGATAGTGATTTTGGCTGTACGACTAATATCAGGTATTTGGTTATTAGTCGTAAAGACCACATATTTATTTTTACCTTATTATGTGTGTCGTGGGATTGAGTTTGCTAATAGTTCTAGTTACATAGAATGCGGATGTATTAGAATACCCGTTTTATAGTAGATTAAATTTAATTTTTTGAATTTGATTTAGGTGAGAAAGGAATCTGAGAAGCACATTTTGTTCATAAGGCCAGATAACAAAAATATAATTGATATATCGTATCCAGCAGATAGGGTTCAAGGTAAAAGAATTTAAAAATCGGCCAAGAAAAGATTTGCTATAAGCGGGAAATCCATAAGAGCACCGTTAGATTGGTGATAATTTTTTTTACAGACAAATTAGGAATTGGATAGGCAATGGCTAATTAAGAAGAGGATATCGTTTTTTATATTAAGTTGTTTTAAATAACTAATGTATCAAGAATTGAGATATTGGTAAATAAAGAGATATCAAAGCCAACCATGATATCATCTTAAGGGAAGGTTTTTGACTAGCAAATTTTCTATCTTAACGATGTAATTATTTTGTTTTAGAGCTTTTAATGTTTGTAATTTGGAAGCTTTAATATTCGATTTTGGTAATGCGACTGTACGTAGCACTATAGACATTCTCTTTGGGATACGATAGGTTTAGTGAATACACGATTTGAAGTAACAACAAAAAAACCTCTTGCAAGAACCTGAATAAGATAGGATAGTTGGAAAGGTTATTGTGGTTAGTGATGATTGGGTATTAGATAGTTGATTTTGGTACAATTTGGAAAACTTTTTGATTTTCTTTTCGAATACACATTACGTTTTGTAATGTATTATTATTTATGGGAAATACCATAATTTTCCAAAATAGTTTTTGGGGTTTCTTCAGGTGGCGTTCAGACACGGGAGATTTTTAGTGGTATTTTAATTGTAATCCAACAAGATTCACATAATGGTCTCTACAGGATTTTAAGAAAGTAAGGCTACGCAAAAGTTTTGCCTTTCGTAAAGTAAGATTTGAATATAGTGTAGTTAAATTTGAAGTTTTGTTTCCGTAGAGGCGTATAAAATATTCGGATAGGTTTTCGCAGTTAATTATGTTTGTTGTCTTATAGCATATGACTGACGAATAAATATAATAAAATATATTTATCTGTTGCTGTAAATTCTGTGAAAAGGTTGCAAAAATAAAATTTTGAAAACAGCCAGAGTCGCTTGATTAGACACTACGAAGAAAGATAATCGAAATCCTTAATCACCTATCACTATTTAAGTAACCACTTTTTATTATTGTTGTTATACAGATGTACAGACCGCTTCTGGGAATTCTTTTAAAGAAATTATGATTATTTTGATAACACTGGTCAACACTAATTTTATTACCAACAATATTTGAGCGATTTATGATTACAAATATGAAGTCCATTTTGCTAGATTGGCTCTACTTTAAATATAATTAGCTAACTATAAAAAATTCAAAATTAATAGAGCAGTGGTGCCCATAAGCAAGTTTCACTAACAATGACAATGTTTTCGAAAGATTGTCGGGAAATTTAAACAATTGGCTATGAAAAATGTGTACCTTAATGCTCACATTAGAACGCAAGTTTTTAAAGTTCATTAACATCTGTTCCACCAGTTCCTCATAATTGTTCGCTTTGTGGTTACACAAGAAGTTCTTAACCACCGAGACAAAGCTACACCAAACAGCAGCTTCAAGAGCCGTCATGTGATTTGTAAAATTAGAGGCCTTAGTAAGTTTGCGAATTTGAGGACCCTCAAGAATATCCGCTTTTAGCTTTTCCATACTTAGCCTAGCAAACGATCTACAAATGTATTTGAAGCAATCGCTATCTTTGTTCAAAGACTTAACAAATTTCTTCATTAGTTGTAACTTGATGTGGAGCGGTGGGAGAATGATTTTTTCCCGGTCCACTAATGGTTCGTTTATAACATTCGCTGTTCCTACAGTCATGTTTTGTCTTACTGGCTAATTAATCTTAATCCAATGATCTTGCTTCGCCCTACTATCCCACAAGCAGATAAGACAAGGGTGTTTGATATACCCACTTTGCTGCCCAAGCAAGAAGTTCACCATTTTCAGATCCACACAAAAAGAAAACTGATGCTCATCATAGCAGCGTTTTTGCAATACTAACTTAATGTTTTCATATTCTTCTTTGAGTTTTGTTGAGTTGCCATTGTGCAGCAAAACATACTTTAAACTTCTATGCACACTATATGGAAAGCCCAGGGCTTGTCTTGATCTCCAAGCACTATTCCAAAATAAACTTGCCTTACAAAATTTGTGATATTTTTTCTGTTTCTGTACAGTATATTCACCACAAATGTAGCAGAAGACATTGGGATTGTTCGAACAGCTTTTTCGTGAAGAACTCATTTCTATGAATAACGTAGTTAATAAAAGTAGAGTTTTCGCATATATTATCTTATAAAAAGCACCCGTTATGGCTAAATTTCTTAAAAATAGATCTACTATCTCAAAAACTAGAGCCAGTTTGGAAAAACTACTTTTATTTTTTAATTCAGCAGACCTGAAATACCTTAAATTCGTTTAAAAATACTTATAAATATTTGTTTTTCAGTTAGATTTTTAATTAGTGCTTACTTATATATAATCACTAGTATACAAGGTGTTTCAACAAAATCATCCGACATAAAATTTGTATATTATAAAAAATAATGAACATAGACACTTAAGATTAATTTCATATTACGGAGCTAATCTTGAGGATTTTTTTACATAGCAAATCGTAGATGCTTAATATGCCTCCCCTTGGATACACGGCATATGTCTACAGGGTAGCCAAATTTGTCCTAAACTCTTGCGGGCATATCTGGATCTACTGTTGCCACGGCTGCTGTTAGGCGGTTCTACAGTTCGTCCACTGTAGTTGGAAGAGAGGGCATATAAACGCAGTCTTTTATACACCCCCACAAGACAAATCGCACACAGTGAAATTCGGCGACCTCGGAGGCCAGTGACGTAAAACCAAATCGTTAGGTCCCGTACGGCCCATAGATAGTTGTAGAATCTGATTATTCTTGAACTTCCAAGCTCCAACGTAGTAGTGTTACATCCTGCTGAAAATGTAGTCATCCGAATCGGTCTATAACTGTGGGGTTTTTAAACATATCTAGGTATGCGATGCCCGTATCAGTGTTCTCTAAGAATAAAAAGGGACCATACACTTTTTATCCTAGAAATTGCACAGAAACATTAAGTTTAGGAGAGTCTCTCTCATGCTGTACAATTTGATGTGGCTGCTTTGTACTCCATATTCTAACATTGTGGAGGATTATCTTACCATTTAAATAAAAAGCAGCCTCGCCAAAGAACCCTAAGCGTCTTACAAAATTGTCATTTTCTGCCACGTTATTGACGATAAATTCACACAACTCCATACGTCGTTGTTTATCATTTGTATAATCAAACGTCGCTGCAAAACTCACCAGACAGACGTTAAGAAAATGTTTAGTTCTCTACCGGCACGACGAGTGAATTTTTGGGGGCTACATGTGAAACTCAGCCGGATACGCCTCCCATTTTCATCTGACACACAGGGACGATCACTAGATTTCGCTTTACACAGACAAGCCGTGTCTTGGAATTGTCTATACCATCGCTTAACGCTCTGAGCGGTAAGAGGTTCAACACTATATTATCGCCGAAAATCACGCTGAACAGTCATTACGGGCTCATGCTTCGCGAAGCGAACAACACAAAATTATTTCTGTTGTCCAGTCACCATCTTGACCAGCACTGAAGTGGCAGTTGAACGAAACGCGCTGGTGCTACCTATCGACAATCGCGTGAAACTCAAGAATTCTCTCTTTCTAACTACATTATTCGATCAAAACGGATTAAAAACTGGAATAGATTTTTTAACTCAGACGATTCTTTTGAAACACCCTGTATAATTACTTTTCCTAATGGCAGTTGACATTTTCTCACGGCATACATTTATTAGTTACAGTACTTGAAGTAAACAGTACTAATACTGCACCAGATAATTAATTTTGTTATGAAGTTTCAGCACACACAAGCACAGATGCTTCATTATAATTGTCACAGCGTACATCTGGGTTATTTTAGCAGCTAATTTATAGAGCACTACACAACATGTTAAAGTTTCTGTATTTTTTGCAAACCTCATTAATTTTACTGCTCAGGAGGATCATATCCTTTGTCACGCATGGTAACGAAATATAAGAAAGATCGTAAAGAGTAGTTGGCTTTTTATTTGTGTGATGTGAATAGAACAGGACAGCAAGACTAACGATGTGGGTAACGAATAACATCGTTTTCTGTACACACTGCTTTTATTGGCGCAGTCTGTGTCAGCAAATTTATTGTAGATCATGTGTTGCACTCCATGCATAAAGAACATTTGTGGTCTATAAATTAGAAAATGTGTTGTTTTTATTACGCTAATTAAAAGCGTCTGGATACGAATTGCTATGCAAATGCGCATCCATAGTGTGGTTGATAAGTGTTGTATTTTTTTATGAAGCCATTGTTAAGGTTGCCTTCAATAATTTCAACATTTGCGCTCGGGGCAGCCAATAGAGGGACCGATATTTTCCATTTTGCTATTTTAATTATAAATGTAATACTTGTCAATTATATATTGTTAGTTTTTAATATCTTGAAAAAATAAAAAAGCTAAATGTGCGTTTTGAAATTTTTTAAAATGATAAGTTTAAAAATTCCGCTAATTCAATTCAAATGAAAACACACTCTATGCTGCATAAATCCCAAGTAAATAAACAAAACTAAAAGGTTTAGCGGTTTGTTTGGTTAATTTTGATTGTATATTGTGCACAGTGAAAGTGTATTTTGAAATCAAGTCAAAACGTACACCAAGGTTTAATACACGCAAGACAATGTTGCAAATTATTGAGGACTAGTTTGATACGTAGCGCTACTAAAATTTTTGCTAATTTAATAAAGTACTGAGTAAATTTGTCTTTCCTTTCGCTAAATTAAGTTGTCAATAACAAAAAGATAAACTTTTTAACTTAAATGCATTCTTTTCTCTCTTATACTTTACGGTGAAGGGGTTTCGAGCCAACTTTTATAGATTGTTCTGTCTCTTATAATTAGCTTGGTTTTTCTAAAATTTTACTTCTTTTCATGTCTGCATCTCTAATACTGTCTTCCTAGGTGTTTCTGGGTCCTCATGGAGGTCTCTTTTCTTTACATCTCATACCATATGTTTGTTTAGGATATCTGGTTAGGTCATTCTTTTTAGGTGCTTATATCATTGGAGCTGTTTTATTTCAACTGTTTCTACAAGCAGTTTTAAATCTTGCTATTCTATTTCAGATGCTCTTATTTTTGTTGTGACTATCAAGTATTATTCAATAATCTGCCGCATATAATATCGTTGGTTTGTATATAGTTTTAAACAAATATATTTTTACTTTCGAGTTTAGGTCTTTTTTCCTATCAATGTGTTGTTTAATTGGTAACGATTTTATTTGCTTTATTTATTGTATTTCTTGTTTTTTTATCGTATTTATTACAACTCCTAGATATTTTAGTAGTTGGACGTTTACTAGCTGCTTTCCATCTATTTGTATTCATATTTGTTCGTCCCTTTGCTCGTTTCCTGTTACTTTCATTACTTTACTTTTTTCTACAATTATCTACATAAATTTTTCTTTTAATTTATTTTTCCATATTACTAACTTTTTATGCATTTGTCTTTCACTTGTTATTAGTAAAATGTCATCCACGTAGATTAGATTTTTTTAATATGTTTATTTGCCAGTTCAACAATAAATTACAATGTTATTCATGGCATTTTTATTAATAGTAATGTAAATAATAACAGTAACATAATTTATACTTTATGGGAGTAGGTAATTCCCTTACAAATTAGTTTGACAATTAAACTTGGTTAATCACTGTCAGGTTCAGATAGGTATAAATCTTGTGGTAGCTTACATTTTAGTCTGTGATGGATATTTTATCTGCCTATATTGTAATGAACAGCGCCATCGCATTCATGTATGGTTTTGAAGAATTTTTTGGCACTCGCACTGATGTAACTTTGCACTGTAGGTGTGTCTACTTCATAGTGTAGCTGCTCATTCCGGATGTACCACAGTGCGTTCACTGCGATGCGAAGAATTTTATTTTGGAGTCTTTGCACTTTTTCTTTGTTGAATTTCGCGGTGTTACTCCAAAGTGGTGATGCATAAAGCACTAATGGCCTTATTAATGGTTTGTACATCATGATGGTACATTTAGGCTTAAGCGACGATTTCCTTTTAATGGGGATACAGTTGCGCCAGTCTCGCATAACCTTGGTTTATTTTGAGATTTACATGAAGTTTCCAAGTAAGTCGTGTACCTAGTAGCACTCCTAGATACTTAACGGCAGCATCAGCTAGATACCAAGAAAAGATGTTATTGATTGCTACGTTGGGAGGGTTTCTGATTCTTCTTAGGGAGAATCTTTTTGCTTCGCATTTGGTGGGATTCATTTGGATGTTTCATTTGTCATACCATGAACATACTTGATGTATTGCAGTTTGCAGTTTCTCTATGGCTTGGGTGAGGTCGGTGCGTTGTGTATCATCCGCGAAGGTCGCTAAGGTTGCCTCTGTGGTAGGGATATCTGATGTGAAAATATTGAATAATAGCGGCCCCAACACACTCCCTGAGGTACGCCTGCTTGAATGGACTTTGTTTCTGAAATTATGGAGTTTATGTGTACAGCAAAAGTTCGGTTTTCGAGGAAAGAGAAGACTATTGCTTTTAGGTAGTTGGCTATTCCGATCTTGAGTATTTTGCTTTTTAAGCCTTCTAGCCAGACTTTATCGAAGGCCTGGGCTACGTCGAGAAATATCGCTACAGTGTAGCTTTGATTTTCGAATCCTTCTTCTATTCTTTCGGAAATGCGTTGTAGTTGATGTTGCGTTGAATATGTTTTCCTGAAGCCAAACGGGAATGGTGGTAGTATGTTAAGTGGCGTTATTTCGTTCATTAAGTGGGAGTGGGTGATCTTCTCTAGAATCATTGAGAAGGAAGTCAACAAGCTTATTGGCCTATAACTGTTAATCATCTTTTTGTCTTTACCCGGTTTGGTAAATGCCAGTATATGGATATGCTTCCATGCTTTTGGGAAATATCCCTGTCGGAGACATGCGTTGTAAATTGTTGCAAGATAAGCTAAGAATTTATTGGTGAGCTGAGTTAGAACTAAGTTAGTTATCAGATCATGTCCAGGGTTTTTTCTCTTTGGGAGATTATTAATTATAGTTTTAATTTCTTGAGGGGTAGTGGGAATTGTCGGTTCAGTTATCACCGCCACATTAGTTTCAATATGGTTAATTATGTATGCTGTGTGATTTGGAGCACAAGTAGTTATTAGAGTGAATATTTTTTCATAATGAGCTGCAAAGGCTGCTGATTTTTCTTCGTCAGTAACTAGTGTTGTATTTTTTACACTTAAAGTTGAAATTTCCTCGCGTTGTTTTAGTATGCGCTTGGTAGCTCTCCACATTCCAGTGTCGCCTTCAATATATTTTGGTATGTGTTAATTCTCAGCTTCTTGTTTGGTTGTCTATAGGTGCTCATTACTGTGAGGTTTATATCGTTTAGTTTTAGTTTGATTCCAATCGTTTCTAGGATTAGGTTATCAATGTCTGCGATAGGACTGTGAATGATTTTCTTTTTAATGAGTATAGCTACTCCTCCTGTTGCTGTTCGGGCGTTTCTGTTTTTCCTATGCACTTGGTATCCAGAAATTTTGAACGTGTCTGCTACAGATAGGTGGGTTTTAGTGATATATATATATATATATATATATATATATATATATATATATATATATATATATATATATATACATACATATATACATACAATATCTATGTTGTCTTGCAAGAAATGCTATAAGGATTGATCTTTGGATTAGTATACCATTAGCATTACAATTAAGGATTGTTAGCTTTTCTATAACTTTCTGGGTTTAGAATCCATTAAGGAGTAACGGACAGATAGAATTAGTGATGAAATTTTTAATTAGAGGAAGGTAAGGGGTTAACAGATCGATAAGGATTTTGGCTAGATTATTTCTGTCAGGTGAGACTGTCGGATTGGCAGATTGATTTGCATTGTTAAAGTTGGGATTAGTTGCTGTAAGATTTCGTACTTGGTCAGCATATGATCGGCTAGGGTTGACAAAACAATTTCTATTGTGTCCTATACCAGATTGGTTGTTAGTGCTATTGTTTTTCATTCGTTTTTGCACTATCTCGACGTGGTGGCTACAACCGCGATAACTTGCAGGGTGTGGGCATCCGCAGTTGACACACTTAGGTGCTTCTTCTGGTTTTTTTTTGCATTGATGATGTTGATGGTCTCCTCCACATTTCACGCATCGTGGGTCATTTTTGGTGTGGCCATAATTTTGGCAGCGGTAACATTGAGGGGTGGTAGATGGCTTTTACACAAAAATGCAGATATTTTGTGTATTGGGACTATAATATTGTTATTCCACCTTCAGGTGTTCCCTTACTGCTCTAAGCTGGTCTGAAGATTCTTTTCAGTCTCTCACTATAGATTATTATTTCCATTTATTTCCTTCTTCATGAAATCCACTATTTATTTTTCTATTGTCTTTATAATTTTCTTTTTGTTCTTGTTGGTTTTCGCGAAAGTATGTTATTACTTTTATTAGTTTTTGTTCTTCTCTTAATTTTGCCGTATAGTTTTGATTCCATGTTTTGAGTATCTTTTTATGTTTGCAGTTTTCCGTTTTTGTTTCTGATACTCCTGACCATTATTGTTTTGTTTTCATTTAGTTTTTTGACAACACCTTAAAACTGTTTTTAGTTTTATATATAGCTTTCCTAGATTTTTCTTCTAAAATCTTCCCAGATTATTCTTGTATATAGTTGTGTTTGTCTTCTGTTTTTGTTTACATGTATTTTTTCAGGCCTCGGTTTACCTTTTTATTTTACTCCTTACGTTGTCTTTTCACTATTTTGTCCTTGTCTGCTCTGGTTGTGTCTAACTACTTTTAATCCACAAATGAGTTTTGCTGTTTATAGTACTGTATTCTTAAATTTATTCCATCTCCCATTAATTGTGAGTTCTTCCCCACGACGTCTTTCTTCTACATCTATTTTCTTTTCGACTCTCAGTTGTACTCTCCAGGTATTCTTGCCTTTGTCGTATAAATCAAGAACCTTCAGATTTATTTTATTATATACTACACTGAGTAAAAAGTAAAGCGACTTTATTTTTAAAACTTGCGCGAAAGTCGTAATTAAAAAAACTTTTTTTGTATATTGACACAACCTTCAGAAATATTTGCTCCTAATTTCAGTTGGATATTTATAAATTACAGCAGTTTATTTACATCAACTTTTTGCCTTTTTTTAGATTTTGATATGTTTAATATTGTTGAACAAAGAAGTTGAATTAATTTTTTTGTTCAAAATAAAATGAATATTGAAACATGGAAAATAGTGCAGAAAGCATTTGGTGATAAATCTTTATCAAGAAAAATTGTAATCTAGTGGCATAAGCTGTTCAGAGAAGTTGGTAATTCCATAGAAGAAGAATCTCGTTTTGGTCGTCAACATTAACAACAGTAGGAAATATGAAAAAAATTAGAAACAAAGTAATGGGAAACCATCATTTGAGTGTAAGAGAACTTACTGAAGATGTTAACATAAGAATAGGTTCAGTAGACACAATTTTTATTGATGTTATGCGCTTAAAAAGTTTCTTAGAAAAATTTCATATTGAAATCATACCTGTTTTTTGCCAAAAATTCAACAGTATTGCTTCACAAGCACCGTAATCTCCAGATGTCACCATACGACTTTTTTCTGTTGAATTGATTAAAAAAAATCACTTCGAGGGACCCGATTTGACAATCGATAAGACAAAAATTGAAGGAGGTGCTGATGGAAATTCCAAAAAGAGAATATGAAAAGTGCTTCCAAGATTAGATTAAACGTTGGTGTATGATATCGCGACGACAGAGGATTACTTTAAAAAAGTCAATATTAATTTGTGTATATATATATATATATATATATATATATATATATATATATATATATAATAATTTTATTCAGTCATAGTATATTTGATCTGCTTTTAGCCTGTTTTCTGATATCTGTATCTGCTACTACTAGTCTATGTTTTCTTTTATGTTATGTAATCATAATTCTATGACCTAGTTCTTCTGCAACATACGTGAACTTATGAATAATTTTATGGTTAAATCAGGCATTCTCTAGTAGTATCTGATTATTTATACACCAATAAGTCATCCTACTTCCATTATTATTAGTTTCACTTTCTAGTTCTATTCCCGTGTGCCAATGTAAGCATTCTAATCTCCCATTATTAGTATTGGTTGTTGATTTTTATTTTGCATTTTCTCTACTACTTTCTGTAAGTCTTCATAAAACGGTACTTTATTATCTACTGTTGCATTCTCCATTGGTACGTATATATGCATTATGTTTATTTGTTCTTGAAGATTTATAGCTTCCCATTTTACTACCTTCTCTTCCTGCTTACTTACTGTCATAATTCCTACACCTTCCACAACACATTTACCTTTTGGAGATCCCGAGTATTTGCGTCTATGCCCTTCATCTAGATCCATTATTTCACTTCCTAACTTTTTTGACTCCGACCTCCCCAAGATTTGGCTTTTGTTTTTCTCCATTTTGTCTATTATTTCACTTTTTTCCTACCATTCATTTTATATTTCATATTTCAATTATTATTCTGTTTTTCTTCGGTTAGACTGAGGCTTCTTTTGCTGATCTGAATCTATTTACCTCGTATAGGTAATTAGTACAATTATCAGGATTCCGTTATTTTGAAACAACTGGCATTTAGTCCGCGACTGCTTATTATAAATACTCGTTGCGAGGGGATAAGCTCTTTAGAAGTGGGTCTCTCAAGAGATACATATTAGCATTTTTTTTATAATTTTGTTAGTATTGGTTTTATAGCCAAAAATAAAATATTTTGAAAGAGTTGCGTTCAGGGGATTACAAAAAGTTATACAATCTAGAAAGCAGAAGTGTTTAGTCATTGAATTCAACTTTTCACGTTTAAAACGACAAA
Organism: Sinelater perroti; assembly: GCA_036346155.1. NCBI lineage: Eukaryota > Metazoa > Arthropoda > Insecta > Coleoptera > Elateridae > Sinelater > Sinelater perroti. Next base: position 444,387 of record JARFIY010000374.1, read on the forward strand.
AAATATAAGATATTGTATTTTATGGGAAAATAGCTTTGTTGTCAAAAAATTAAATATTCCAAATGGAAATGCTTGTTTGTGACGAAAGAAAATAAAAATTTTTAATTGTGTAACTGATGATGAGTCATTTTCATAAGATAAGTAAGCGTTGAATTTTTTTGTATTCACAGAATGAGGGCGGTTTTCTATTTCACAAGTTTTATAAATAATTCTGCTGATTATATGAGTAATAAAAATAGTAGTTTCTATGAGTGAAGTTAATTTTGTGGCCTTTGTTTATTGTATTTAAAAAGAAAGAAACAGTTATCGCTTTTCTGTGCGGCGAAATAGTGCTCATATATTCGGCTAGATATTTGCATGTTTGCTTGATGTAAATACAAAGTGGTTCATATATGACTGGGATTGATTTGTGTGTAAACAAGCCGCACTGCGCAGCATCTGTGCGACCTTGAAAGAGTGGAGCCACAACCTTCATCCTTCCTCCCGCTCGAATTAGAACCTGTTCAGTTCTCTTTGGGAGTTGCTAGAATGATGAGCGAACAGACGGGACCGCGGAGCGTGGAACAAGGCATTGTGATCAAATTTCTCAGAAAAAACTTCCCGTCCGCAGAAATTCACCACAGACTCCAACATGGTAAAGAGTGTCTCTCACGTACCCGTATGTTTGAGTGGTGTAAGTGCTTCAGAGAAGGCAGAGAGCGCGTGGAAAATGCATGATCGTCGACGCGAAGATCCGTCACCGAGCCAAACATTGATCGTGAAGTCGCGCTTATTTGTAAGAATAGACGCAGTACTATAAAGAAACTTGGAATAATGCTGTCCATCAGTATTGGTAGTATAGAAGGCATCGTGAAAAACCATCTGTCGCAAGATGAATGCACGGTTGGTACTACGCACTTTGACGGACGTAAATAAAATCGTGCGCATGCAAGCTGCCAATCGTCTCCTACAGCAATGTGAAGACAAAGGTGATGCATTTTTGAAGTATATAGTGACCACCGATGGAACGTGGGTGCACTACTTTATTCCCAAGTCCCAGCAGTCATCCAATAGAACGCGAAGAGCCGTTCGGCAGGAAAAGTGATGGGAACGTGCTTCTAGGACTGACAGGGGTTATCCTTGTAGACTTTCTAAAGGATACCAGAACAATCAATGCAGCGTATTACTCAGACCTCCTGGCAACAGACGTTAAAGGGAAGATCTAATCCAAGCGGAAGACAAGTGAAAAACGGGTAGCTTTCTTTCAAGGCAATGCACTTTCCCATACGGCCAAAGTAACAGTAGAAATCCCCTGTAAATTGAAATGGAACTTTCACCCGATTTGGCCCCAAGTAGTTTCTACCTGTTCGGAAGGCACAAATCAGCATCTGTCATAGTGACTAGAAACCGGCCGATACTAATCGTTACTTAAATACCAAATCTTGTTATCATCCTATGTAAATCCATTTGGCTGCAAAATCCCTCATCGCAAGATCCATCAGATTTCCGAGATGAAAAACCTTATTGTGAACCAGGCATTCCAACAAATTCTTATCCCATATAATTAAAAATATAAAACAAAAACTGAAAACTTTTCCGACCAACGAAAAGCATACGATTGACGGCCAATAATAAATAGCTGGTTTTATTCGAATCACTACCTTAATGAATCCCAAAGAGTTTATGAAATACCTCATGGAAATTGTGAAAGAATGTGTAGATCAAATATGGTAAACCAGTAAATATCTACCTGAATATATGATTATTCTCTGGTCGTAGGGAAGGGTGATAAGTGTTCGGCAAGTAATAAAGGTAGTAAGGAAATTTAGTTAAATTTAATAATTGGAATAAAAAAATACAAGATATGACAGCCATCACCATCGGTTACGCAACACCTCCGAACTGTAGTGCATTTGCTATCAAACAACACTCTCGCTAAACTTTCTAATTCACATCGAAATTTTGTTTAAATATACAAGGTAAAAAACCTGCCTTGGTTCATTTTTAAAATAGACTAAGTATGCAATTTGTTACAAAAGTATCAACCATATAATACAATAAATTATAATTTAATAATAAAAAATTTATATATTTAGTAATAGTTGTAAAATATAAAAAAAAACCTACATAGTTTTAATCCTATCAAAGTAAACCACTTTCTTATTGGGTGGAAATATTATTGTTATTTATGTACATCTCTAATTTACAAAAACGTTATTATTTCATAATAAAGGTGTTTTAACACAATGCTGTTTAACACTTGCTGTTATCTTCTATTAAGGATAACGATAAAATTTAAAACAGTTCATTTTTATTTGTCTACTTGTTTCCTAAACGGATTGGTTGCTATTTTTTGTAATTTACAAAATGTAGATCTGAGATAGGAAACTCAGTTGCTCCTATGAATGTTTGCTGTATACGTAGCTGATAATCAGCAAAATGTCGTTTTTATATAAATAAAGTAATTATATCCTAATAACACTTGAGGTACATCGCGATTTGAGCGTTTAAAGTACATTAAAATCGACAGCATGATTGCTTCTCAACGAAGCACGGCCGTTATTTATGCAGAACATGGTATTCTGCCATTACCGAGAAACTGCCAGACGCCAAAGAGTTCATCACTTCATAATTACAAATTCACCCCTAAGTTTTGAAACTTCCAACCCAATTAGATTATCAGAAATAAAATGAGTTGATGGTATATCAAGATACGAGCGGGCAGGCATTGCTTTATTTTCGAAACGAGATAATAGAGCATTTACCCTAAAATAGAGATAAGAATTCAATTACACACTACAGAAAACATTAGTACCCATAATTTTAAAAACTTATTTATAGGATTAAATCATAAATAGTAGTGTTCCATGTTTCTATATTTATTTCTATGTTTTGAAACATGAAGGTTATATACAATTGATAGTCGTTATCTTATTTTTCATAGTTGTAGAATTTTTTTTAAATTAATTTAATATGTGCATTATATAGTGGTGTGTACATAGCAACATTAATAAGTAAAATATTCCAAATACTTCTTTGGCTTGTTAGGATTTTATTTTTTATTTCACAAATGTTATGTATTTTTTTGCAATAAATACGTTATACACTCTTATAGTTGCTCTTTAAAATTCTTGTTGAAGACCTACTAGGGTATTATTGGTATTTCCACAAAAATGGCATGGCAAGAATAAAATAAAGTTTTCCAAACTACAGTAAGCCGACAAAATTAGAAAATCTGCTCTTTAATCCCATTGCACTTTATTAAAAGTTGACACCATGTTAAATCTGTCTGCACTGAGCTAGCTAGGGAAATCCTTTATGTAAGAACTTCATTAAAAAGAGATTCCGAGTTAGTTCGGGATTTGACGGGGGAATTTTTAAATGTATCCTCGTCGAAATCGATTGAAGCACTCTTGCAACCGCTCCTGAGATTCGCCTGATTTATGGTGACAGTGACAAGCAGGTTTATTGGGTTAAGAAAATCTATATGAGCGTGTACTATATTTTGCTGCTGTTTGGCGGCAGTTTGATCGTAATAAGAAAATAGAGTTGATGAATGGTAAGCAAAATACAACGAAAACAAAAAACGGTATAAGATATTTGCACTCTATCAGCATTGATTTATACAACTCTGATTTCAGGACGCCGCAAGTGGCTGAGTTTGAGGAAAACTCAAACCCACCTATTTAAGTGTCCAGCAGACGATCGATCATTTGATAACGGTCAGCTCTAAGGTATAACTATAGTTTAGGTGTGTTTCATATTTTTGAATAAATATGACACGATTAAGTTAGCCCTGAATTAAGCAAAGATTAAAATAATTATTCATAGTTAGACTGTCCCATTTGAAAAATAACAAAGTATGCACAATACATTACTAATTAAATTACAAAAAATCGAAGGTGAATGGTGGCAATTGATTGTACGTTCATTAATTCGATCATCGTTGTATACATTACTTTTGTAAAATTTTAAAATATATTTGTAGGACTTTAATAATTCTAATCTACCTCCCTTGCCCTAAAGGTCGCCTAAAAATGCATCGGATAAGTTGTCTGCGTAGTAGCCACATTTAACGAGAAGGATAAAATCAAGATCAATCAAAGATTCGCGGAAATTGGCTCATCGATTGAACGGAAATTACGAGGACACCCCGTATCCTACGAGGTTACGTAATGTCGCCGAGCTCGCTTTTTGGGGACTGCTCGAAAAATCTCCGGAAATGAAAAACTTTGGCGGTTTCATTTATAGCAAGGAACTAAATGGTGTGACCTAGACACCCAAAACTAATTTAAACCCTAAAACTTAGTCCACTAAACTGTGATATCAAGCTTTGTTTAAAAATAATTTTATTATACAGAGACAATTATTAATATATATGCTAATTACAATGTTTATAACATTTACTTAATATTGATTTTTAAATAAATTTTAGAAATTGCCTTAAATAAAAAAACATAGTTATACAGTGACAAAGGAAAAATAAAAATATAAATTGTATTTGTCTCACGTGTATTGCACAAATATTTAAAACAAATAGTTCTACATTTATTCTACACCAGAGCCAAACTGCTATTCCGCAAGTGATGGCTCTACAATATCTAAAATATAAAAATAATTGTATATGACTAAAATAATATTTTTATATTAGATACTAGACTTTCAACTGATTTTAAAGCAAATGGACGGGAATCTCCTCGATCTGGCGCCATCAATAAAAAATAAGAAATAAAAATAACTCAAACAGATCACAAAGACCTCTTACTGAAGTACGAAGTGCCAAACCCCTAATCCAAAATTATCTTACTTATATCCAAATAACCAAAACAAATAATAAAACAAACAGAACAAACCCATTAAAATCAAGAGAGAGAAAACATAACTAACCTTTTCGGTAAATTTAAAAACTTGTTTGAGCAATTTTTCAATCAAAACAGGATTATGTTAACTTGCTCAATAATGAATTCAACAATAAGAATTGCTGTTTGACATGCGAACAAGCTAACACACCATGTACAAGTTATTACCCCATTCCTGAATTACAATATAGATATTATGCTAATCTTAGAAACCCATTCAACAGAAAAATTTATCAAAATTTCGTGATACTCCGTACACTATGCGCACCATCCTGACAGAACAGAATTATTAAATCAATCATAACTAATTATACACTACAATGTTGTCGCACAAATAAAATCTAACGTACATTATTAAAATTATAAACACCAGACGTATCTTTAACTAAATCAGAGCACTCTATTCTTCCCCATGCCACAATATCCCATTAAAGGTACCTTCATTGCTCGTTTGAGTTTTGAAGTGTGAAGACTGATCGAAAATCAGCTCTGCAAGTGTGAGATCAAGCGCGTACGAGTTCATAAATAAACATATAAATACCAAAACCTTAAACTAACAATAGTTAATTAAATAGTAATAAAAATTAGTTTATGTTATACAAGGACAGGTATGAAGCATTAATTTTTAACAATGTTTCCATTTGGTAATTGGCCCGGACCAAGAAACAGTATGAATGGGCACAAATAAAATCTATGGTACAGTATTAAAATAATAAACACCAGACGTATCTTTAACTAAATCAGAGCACTCTATTCTTCCCCACGCCACAATATCCCATTAAAGGTACCTTCATTGCTCGTTTGAGTTTTGAAGTGTGAAGACTGATCGAAAATCAGCTCTGCAAGTGTGAGATCAAGCGTGTACGAGTTCATAAATGAACATATAAATACCAAAACCTTAAACTAACAATAGTTAATTAAATAGTAATAAAAATTAGTTTATGTTATACAAGGACAGGTATGAAGCATTAATTTTTAACAATGTTTCCATTTGGTAATTGGCCCGGACCAAGTAACAGTATGAATGGGCACAAATAAAATCTATGGTACAGTATTAAAATAATAAACACCAGACGTATCTTTAACTAAATCAGAGCACTCTATTCTTCCCCATGCCACAATATCCCATTAAAGGTACCTTCATTGCTCGTTTGAGTTTTGAAGTGTGAAGACTGATCGAAAATCAGCTCTGCAAGTGTGAGATCAAGCGCGTACGAGTTCATAAATAAACATATAAATACCAAAACCTTAAACTAACAATAGTTAATTAAATAGTAATAAAAATTAGTTTATATTATACAAGGACAGGTATGAAGCGTTAATTTTTAACAATGTTTCCATTTGGTAATTGGCCCGGACCAAGTAACAGTATGAATGGGCATCAAATTTATCAGTAAGCAAATATATAATGGCAACTGATTCCGAATAATCACGGTATCTCAAATCCATTAGTGCACCCAAACAAATATTTGCACTACAACTTATTCCAGTCCCCGCTTTCTAGAGTGAATTTTCATGTGGCTCACAAGCTGACCTTTTATTTTAGCCTTATAATCACAAAGAACGCACTCAAAGGGCTTTTCGTCTCTGTGTCTTATCAAATGAACATTGAGGCTAGACTTTGCTGACGTGCTATAGTCACAAATGGAACATTTGAAGGGCTTCTCTTTGGTATGAACTATCATATGCAGCTTCAAGCGGCTCAGCTGAAAATCCTTATAGTCGCATAGAGAACACCGCAGCTGTTGTCGACTCGTACTCGGCTTGATGTGGTCTTTATAATCGCATTCAGAAGGGCGCTCTTCACTGTGGGTCTTCAAATGCCTTTTAAAAGAGCCATTTGTTACAGAGGTATAATCACACAGTTCGCATTTAAAAAGATTTTCGTTGTGGTGAACGACCTGCATGTGTTTCAAGAAATAAGCCTTAAATGTAGTTTTATAGTTGCAATAAATACAATCAAACAGCCCGTCGTTTTTATGCTTCTCCATATGCTGATCTAATTTACTTTTAAATTGGGTGCTGTAGTTACAAAGCGGGCATTTCACAGCTGCCTTTCCCATATGATACTCCATGTGTGTCGTAAATGATTTCTTGTCAGTAGTTTGGAAATCACAGATTAAACAGTTAAAAAACTCCGGATGATTTTTGCAATGCCTTCTTAAGTTCCTCTTGGCTGAAGTCCTATAACCACACAATTGGCACTGGTGAAGCTTCTCAACTTCACCGACAGACTCCTCTTCGCAATCATCCTTAATTTCGATCTCGGCAGCAGCTACTGGCATTTCCAGTGTGATGTCACTTTCACTAAACTTCATGTCCAACAGACTTTCAAATTCATCTAAAAAATGTGTGATAGTGGAATGAAAGGCAAGATAAAGTTTGGTAAAAATTTCTCTACTGGAAGTTGTCCAAAATTGAAACCGATAACATATTTGGACACTACTCGACGAGGTGAGTCCATCGACACCACTCTCAGCGTCCGAAAACGTACAGGGAAAAAGTTACCTTTATTTCATTTTTTTATGTTAAACCTATCTAGTTGTCCTAAGCAAAAATTTTAGTCGCCATGAGTCTGTGGGACGTCATGCAGGGAATTTTTTTTTCGTTGGAATGCATTTAACCCAACCTAACCCAGCCCAACCCAACCCAACCTAATCTAACATGACTGTTAACCGTGTAGCCGCTTACAGCGTTTCCAAGGAGCACCACGTGGAGGCAGTCAGCTTACACTTCCCTGTCTTTTCAGTAAATCTTCGTTTGGGACAAGCCCTGAAAAGGGCCCTTGTTGCTTGCAACATTGTATTCAAACAGCCCTTTTCAGGGCTTGTCCCAAACGAAGATTTACTGAAGGGACAGGGAAGTGCAAGGTATCAAATTTTTGCTTTGGACGGCTAGATAGGCTTAACATAAAAAAAAAATGAAGCACGGGTAACTCTTTCCTGGTACGTTTCTGGATGCAGAAACCAGTGTCAATCGATTCAGCTCGACGAGATGCGTCGAATGACACTAGCCTCGCCCCCCTGGGACAACTCCAAAGAGGGAATAGGTGCCTAAAGTTTTACCTTTGACTGCTAAGGGATCGAATTCGGTGATTCCATCCTCATCCAATTTGCAGATTGCTAAAGGCTTCTCATCTACAAGAGCATGGTAGTTGAATCTAACTTGAACCAACTACTTACCTTTACCTGTATCACTGTGTAAAATTTTCGAGGTGTTCAACATTTTCTCTTCAATTTCTTCCATTTTAGCAACAGGCGTATTCATAATAAATGTTAAGGGTACATATTAGTGCTACATATTTATAACGGTTATAGACATTACAGTACACCTTGAAGTAGTTCAAACGAGCGACACTGTAGTTCATATCTAAATTAAATTTTATTCCGTATATACAGATTGCTTCATTAGTAATATAATAATTTATTATCTCATTTTTCTTTTATTTTGTATTTCTAGTCATTCTAACTAGCAATTATATCAGTCTTGTGCAAGTTATAATGCATAGGGAAGCCCACTCAACGCACCTAGTGAGCCAAGCGAAACCCTCGCAATGTAATGCTACAATGTAGTTGCCTCTCTATATCATTTGTACATTTTATGTTTCTACACGTTGTGTGAAGGTAGTAGTACGTGTATTGTAGAAGATGGATAAAAAAAGTAATAAAAATGTAAGGACACAAGTCTCTGTCTGTGTCTCTGTCTACGTGTCTCTGTTTCTGTCTGTCTCTGTCTCTGTCCGCGCAGAGGTCAGTAGACACAAACAATAAATGTTTCTTTGAAAGCACTGTTAAAAATGTAGATAATAAAGCAAATAGAAATTTGATACCACTAGGGATGGTTAGTCAGTAACAGAATGTCAAAGGAAACATAATAAAAGAGTTTCTAACTCTGCGCAGGACAATAAAATAAGTATTTAATTGAAGCGGCTGTCATTTACTTATTATCAACACGATTTGGTAATTTTTTTTTATATATGTGAAAAGTACTTAATAAGCTGGATACAATGATACATTATTATTTTGGGCAAACGATAAATAAAAAAGTTATAAATAATTTTTTTTTTTGAATTTCGCGCCATTATTTCACATCGTCACCAAGGCAACCGTTTAAAATTTAAATGTAGCGCAACTATTTCGCATCGTCACCTAAGCGACAGTTAAAATTTGAATTTATTCGCATGTAGCACCATTGTTTCATATGGGTCCTATGGCGAGTGCCCTTTTTTCTCGTCGACTGTGAACATTTGCTTTGGTTTTTTCTACATCTATTAATTTTTAATTGCCGAATTAATAATTTGCCACAGGTTATCAGTATCTGGTATTTGTTCACAAAGTTTCGTTGTTTATCTATTCGCTTGTTGCTGTAAAAGTATGTTATTTTATGACAATAACTTGAGATTGCTGTGATAGCATTTATAAATGGTAGAGAATGAAAAAAATTTACATTAAATGCATGATTTTTTATTTCAAAAATTTCCTAAAAAATTACATTTTCAAACAAAAAAAAAAATTAGAATTTCAGACAAAAAATTACATTTTCAGACAAAACATTACTGTGCTTAACCTAAATTGCTGATCGTTCTCCGAAAAGCCATACATAATAAATGCGATTTGATCGGGGGGCAGCTTAACGACCTAGAACCACGTGCCGGCTGTAGCAGCCCACTGGTGAGTGCGACCCTTCTCTTTCCGGCATCGCAAGCACCGTAAACGACCAAACGTGTCTTGCTCGTAGAAGACACACGGGTCTGTGGTTTTTTCTTTTCCAAATCCTCTGCATCGGCACGAGCCTCTCGTCGTAGGCCCATTGACGCCCTTCAGCAGAGTTTCTCGGCAGCCGCCTGACGTTCCAGACCGGCCTTGCAGTCATTATCTGCTTAAACAATATCAATAAATACAATGAACATAATTAAATAAATTAATACTTACCAAAAAAACCCAAAGAATATACGTAAAACAAGATTGACGCTCTTCAAAGTAATGTTCACTGCGTGGGTGATGTGAATGAATGGCACTACATGCGAATAAATTCAAATTTTAACGGTCTCTTAGCCTAAGAGTCTTAGGTGACGACGCGAAATAGTTGCGCAATATTCAAATTTTAAACGGTTGCCTTGGCGACGATGTGAAATAATGGCGCGAAATTCAAAAAAATAAATATTTATAACTTTTTTATTTATCGTCTGCCCAACATAATAATGGTATCATTGTATCCAGCTTATCAAGTACTTTTCATATATATAAAAAAAAATTACCAAATCCTCAGCCTGAAAAGGTGCCTTTAACCATTGAAGCTGTGTCCATAGTTGAAACCAAGGTCACAATCGTTTCGAGAGCTGCTTACTGAAGTGTATCTTTTCGTATCACTCTGAACTGGCACAGCCTGAGCACAAAATTCTTTTGAGAGCCTTAATTGGTCTATGATCCATCACAAGCAGTTATTATTACTGTGACATGAATGTTAGAAACAAATTACACACCTGCTATCAACCAAGAAGGATCCAATCAGCTTGGTCTTAACAAAAGGGCAAATTTTATGTCGTTTGAAGTTTTAGACTTGCGGTGTTGACATCCTTCTTGTCCAGCATTAAGCTAACAAAAAAAAAAAAAAATAATGAGGCACAACCTACACCAGTTCTTCAACATGACTGAAGATTTTTGGCTGTAGAGCTGTACTCAAACTTTACATAGTAATAAGAACACTAGGCTTTATGCAACAATGAGGGTAGTATTAACTTCTTTGAATGCAAATTCCAAGCTTACTGTTTATGGTTGCAGATAACAAAATTAAATTTCTTACTGTTTATTTTTTTATAATCTTTTTACTAATTTACAATGAAATGAACTGAATTAGTTCATTTATGCAGACCAATAGTCCATATGCCGGTTGGTAGTTCCATAAAACCTTAAAGGAAAATACATAAAAAAAATATTCAATTAAGTTATTCGCCAAAGTGGTTTTTGGCCAATTTCACTGGAGTTAGGAAACCTTAAAATTATTTAAACCTTCATTGCTGTAATATGAACGCTTCTATAATAATCAAAGAGAAACCGGTCAAGGAGAAGGACGCAACTAATATTTAATTTGTAAGGATTTTTATGCGCTGAGTAATTCCAAATGTATACATATTAATTGCAAGCGGATTAAAAATAAATGACGTTGTAATATGCAAGTTGAAAGTACAAAAGTTTGACGACATTGATGTAAAAGATGATATAGAGGATGGACAAGTTAGGAAATTGGATTCGACTCAGCCTCGGCCGAAAGGTTGCAAGAAGGCTGCCAAAAAATATTTCAATGCACAGTTCGTCAAACAAGATCAACTTCGGTAAGGGCAGGTAGTTCCACGACCAGATCTTCCGGTATTTCATGTGCGATTTTGAGACAGAGCGATGTTATACTACACCAAGCATACAAGAATTCATGCTGATAAGTTTTTTGGTGCTCATTCTGTGACTACAGCACATCTATAAAGTTCTGTTACAGGTGCACATGGACAAGTACGAAAACAAGGAGCAGCCTCAATGTTCTTTCTGCAGTTACACTACTATGGTGGAGAGCCATTTTGTGAAGCACACTTGAATTCATGGTAACAAAAAGGCGTTCGCTGCACGCTTTGCGAGTACAGCGCCGTGAAAAGGAACTATTTAACAGTTCACATGGCGATTCAGAGTGATGAACGCCTGTATGAATGTTTTAGGTGCGGTTTTAAAATGAAATGAAAAGCCCACCTTGTAGACTACATAAAAATTCACACTAGTGAGAAGTCTTTCAAGTACACCCATTGTAATTACAAAGCTACAAGTAAAAGTACTATAATCATTCATATGATGACCCACATGAGCAAGTTGCGCTTTGAATGTTTTAATTGCAAATATAAAACTTTTAACAAAAGCAACTTTATAAGTTATATGAAGTTGCATGGTAACGAGAGACCTTTTAGCTGTTCGATTTGTGATTACAGTGCATCAAGAAACTGAACCTTGAGGCAGCATATGAAACATCACGTGGGTAAACAGTTATTTGAGTGCAAGTTTAACAAATGTTTGGTTTGTGATTATAGCAGACCAATAAAGAGCAAGTTGATTGATCATATGAAGACCCATGGAGACTAAACAAGTAAAAACTCTTGTTAGAAAATAACTTGTACACTTTAGAGGCTGTGCTGAAATTGTTAATAAAAACATTTGAAAATGTACTCGTTGACTTACAGCAACTCAAAGAAGCTATATTTTGTTCCGTAAAAATTTGCATATTTGTTCATAAAATGGTAAGGTCAAGGAAGTTTTTCAGATAAGTAATGAAACTACAGATTTTGGTGTATTAAAAATCTCGTCTTTTCTAGTGAGGCTGTATATTAGTAAAAGTAATGTTGCACTGCATATCTGAGTTTTAGGATTTTAATGGATAGAAACAAATGTTAAAATGATTTTACATGTAGCATCTACATCATTGGGAACAACGAATACAGGTGTGGTACATATTGGATAAATAGGTCATTTAAAAACGATTATATTCTATGAAGTGTGCAAAGCTGCCGGTCACTGTTATTCTATTATGTTTACTGTTGCAACTATAAATGCTTACGGGAATACTTCAAAATGACATCCATTATGTTGTAATTAGTTGTCAGGTGTGTATAGAAGGTTATTTCATTTTTGAAAGAATCAAAACGTTTGAGTGCTTATGGTGAACATCTCTACTTAACTCATAAATATAAAGACCTTGATTGAATGGATTGTTGTAAGAGGTCACAGTGCATTGAGAGATATTAGTAGTCAGTATTTTTAATTTTGGATACTACAGTCTTAGTGTCCATGTAGAGAGTTCGTATTTGGTACTTCTGTGTTCACAAGTCTGAAAATCGGTATTTGGTATTAGAATTCTCATAAACACTACCCAAACAATTAAAGTTAACCGTTAACTGCCACACTTTTTTGCTGTGAAATAGCTGCCAGACTGGGGTGTATCGGACTCCAGCCACAAAAATCAATATTACAAAGTATGTATTTAATATTTTGACTTGAAAATTTTTTTGGTATTTTTTTTGAGGTTGTTTAATAATGCAATAAACGAATATTAGATAAATTAATAAATTAAATATACGAAAAAATTATAAATATTGCAAAAAATGTGAAAAATAGGTTGTTTTACCAAAAAAATTCTAGGCATCTCAATTTTTCATTAAAAAACCTCAATATTTAACTGAGTACTCCAAAGATATACTAGTTTAAGAAAAAAAAATTTCCCATACAGAATTTTTCCAAAAAAGGTATTTATTTCGACAAATCAAAGGTGAAATTTTGGAAAAAATACAGTCTCTTATTTCTGCAGAAATGATCAATTATTTATTATAAAAAAATGAACATTTACAATATTTTATTACATAAATCCATACAAAAGTGCTTAAAATAAGTATTAATAATTAAAATGAGTACTATATAATTATTATTCACCAAGGCAATCATTACAAAGAAAAAGACCACATGACTTTTCGCATACAGCGCGTTTACAGCTCGCACAACCTTTTCAGGTTTTTCCGAATAGATTTGGACCGTGAATTGTACATCTTACCCACAGTGTATCACAAAAAAAGAAAACCACTTATACTTCACTAAACAAGCTTATAATTGTACGCCAAAAGCAAATTAAAAAAAAGTATGATGTACTCGCAAATATTAAGTAACTGCCACTCTGGGGTGTCACCACTTCAAATATGTTCAGTACCTTCAGGACTGTTGGCGAAAAGTGATAAAACGAAGGCCAACCTATTTGCAGAGCATCTCTCAGAAGTCTTTTCCCCACAAAACAATGACCTGATTGAAGAAGTAGAACGCAAACCAGCTACTCCCTTCCTAGCACAAGAAAACCTGAAATTAATGACTCTAAAAGAAATTTATGAATAAATTAAGATTTTAAACTCAAAAAAGGCGTCGGGTATCGACTTAATAACGACGAGAATGCTAGAAGAACTGTCATAAAAGGACTTGTCAAACTAATGTATATTTACAATGTTATTCTAAGACTCAATCATTGGCCCCAATCATTAAAAATAGCTCAAATAATAATGACGCCTAAGCCAAGAAAAAATCTCATAGATGTGGTATGTTACTGACTAATAAATCTATTACCAACAATCCCAAAACTTTTAAAAAACACTTCTACTCAAAAGAATTAACAAGGACAAGTCAACACGACTGACTATCAGACTATCCAGACTATCAATTTGGATTCCGCCAATCTCAATCTACTGTGCAGCATTGTCATCGCATTGGAAATATTATGGAACTTCAAATCGTTACAAAATTCACTCATAAGGAAGCATTCTTGGTCTGCTTCTATATGTACTGTACACATCAGATATTCCATTAACTGAAAAAACGTCAATAAGTATATTCGCAGACGGCAGAGCCATATTCGTAACTCACAAAGATTCTACGATAGCTGCAATGTATCTATAAAATCATTTGAACCTGGTGGAAGTATGGATTAAAAAATGGAAAATTAATGTCGATGAATCTAAGTCGACCTATTTAACGTTCTAAATCAAACAGACATACAACAGAATGAAACAACTAAATATGTAGGATTAAATCTAGATTCAAAACTAAATTGAAAACATCATATACTAAGCAAAAAAAAACAAAACAAATTGATCTACAATTAAAGAAAATTAATTGGCTAATTGGCAAAAAAAGTAAATTAATTATTGAAAATAAATTGCTTACGTGTTATTGTATGAGTTGTTCAAGCAAGTCTAACATAGTTATTATGCAGCGATCTCAATCCAAAATACTTTAGAACATCGCAAATGTTCCTTGATATGTATCAAATGATACCCTACATATCAACCTTACAATCCAATATAACAGTGAAGTCATGAAACAAAGAAGTAACAAACACCACAACTTGGAACCCCATCTTAATCCACTGCTAAAGCCTTTAGTATATCCCACACCTTCTAGAAGACTGAACCTGTCTTCGATAAAGCTGAGACTACATCGTTGGATGGATTTCTTTCCATACCATGTGCAAGAAGCTAGGCTTATCTTGTACATTCCAATATAACAGTGAAGTCATAAAACAAAGAAGTAACAAACACCACAACTTGGAAGCCCATCCTAATCCACTGTTAGAGCCTTTAGTATATCCCACACCCTCTAGAAGACTGAACCTATATTCGATAAAGCTGAGAGTACATCGTTGGATGGATTTCTTTCCATACCATGTGCAAGAAGCTAGGCTAATCGCATTAGCTTATAGAGTGTGTTTCATTCTGAATGCTAACAAAGTTTAGAAAAAAAGGTATGTTAACTTTTTTCATCTTCTTGGATTTAGTTTTTTATGACCGGCGATTGAAATACTATGCTTACTACGTGGCGACCTAAACACACCACGCCAAAAGAACGTGAACTACTTCAATTAATACAACGCAATAATTTAAATGCCTTATTCAAGGATGAATCTACTTATTGGTCTAGAGATCGAAATAAGGCTCCGGATATGCTATATTTCGTCATAACCAAAGGTATAGTTAATATCTATTGTAAAATTATCAAATCTGGCGTGCTTTAAGGCAATGTCTTCAGACAGGCCTACCACAGAAGATATCACAATAGTTACATTTGCGGACGACACAGCAATTCTGTTGTCGGATACCAACCCTGCAAAGTATCAGAAAAGCAGCAAAATCATCTAGATGTGTTACAGAACTGGTAGTTGTCCCAGTATTAACTGAAACAATAAACTGATCCCAAAAATAGCAGGAGTACAATATCTTAGGCTTCATCTGGAGCTTACTAGGAAAGATTATATTACAGCCAACAAAAAAAAACATTTAAACTTAAAAATGATACAATTCACCTGGTTACTTGGTAAAAAGTCAAAATTATCTTTAGAAAATAACTTAATTCTATGCAAAGTACTCCTCAAACCAACTTGGACTGACGGAATAGAGCTTTAGGGCTGAAGCAAGTCGACCAATATTAAAATATACCAAACTCTTTAATCCAAAACGCTCTGAATTATAGTAGATGCATTCTAGTATGTGTCTAACTAAGCTCTTTAAACGGATCTCCGATTCTTTTTATAAGCGATGTAATCATTCTGTTTTCCAATAAATCAAAAGTACTGATTCTAACAAATAAACTAGTATGTGGAGTTTATAATCTAGCTCTAGCAAGAAAACGACTCAAAAGGATGTGGCCAGAAGACCTAGTGAATTAGGTACCTAACTTATATCAATTATCCCATCCCTCCTCATAATATTTACTTAATTCTTTGTACAATATAACTTTAGGGTAATTATAAATTTTCAGTAACAATAAAGGATTCTTTAGAATACACGTATGGTGTTAGGATTTTGGTCAAGGTAGTAATTCCAACTTGTCGATTCTTGGTATTGGAAAATTTGAGGATTCGAAAAGGGCGATGATAGAATTTACCATTTAGATAAGAATTAGTATGGGTAGGTATAATGGAAACCGTGGTTAGAAGAATTTTTTGTTATTAGGGTGTCTAGGAAAGGAAGCAGGTGGTTATTGGTGTGAAGTTTATTTAGGTAGGAGAGAAATTGGGAAAAGTTTATCTTGTCCATGAGTCCGTACGTTATCCAATAGGTAGGTTTTAAGGGAAAACAAGCGAAGGCTTTTGTTTTAAAATCAATCATAAAAAGGGTTTTTGGAATCCATAGGAGCGGTTAAATTTGTTTTAAAAGGTAAAATAGTTATTGGTTAATTAATTCGGGGACAGCGTCTTCTAGATTAGTTTCTAGGAGTTTTAGAGGTTTCAGAAATAGAAATATTAATAAATAGAGAGACATCACTAAAATTGACTATCTTTACGTATGGGGAAGGATTTAAGAATTTCCAAGCATCAAAGATTTCGAACGTACAACGACGTTTGTTGTGTAAAAGGCTAAATTATTTTGGTCAAGTATTTGGCTAATTTGTAAGATGGGAAAACCATAAAAACTGACTATTATTAATTTTTAAAAAACCTTACAATTTTAAACTTTTTCTAAGGGTATAAGAAGTTTTTTGGGTATTAGAAAATAGGTGTGAGTAGATAATAAGAGACTTAGTTTTCTTGTGAGGGTAGGTTGTTCGGTACTTGCCAATAATTCGATGATTTTAGTAAATCGTTTATCTTGTCAATGTTATCTGAGTTGTTACGAATAACTGTAGCGTTACCATGGTCTTCTAGTTTGATATTGGGTTTGAATAATACGACTATGTGTAGCATGTTGACTTTTTGGAGAACTTGATATTAGAAAATGTTATCTGTTATGTGGTGAATATGTCACTTTTTAAATAAATACTAAATAAAATTTTAATGAGCTATTGCTAATCCAGGCTTGTGGTATTATTCTTCCCTCGGCAACAACTTTTTTTTCTAGTATTTGTAACAACATAAATGTTTCTTAGCTTCTGACTAAGAATATTACATAGAAACTTGTCAGGCAGAAATTTAGTATAAACAAATTAATTTTTTGGAATTTTATCCTACCTCAACCTTTGTAGAATTTCTCGAGTAGGACATTCTAATGAAAATTATGTTCTATACTATCTTTTGTTGTCGTCTTAAAGAAGAAATTGCAAGGTGGCGCAAAAATCATCACTCGATTTCTTAAGGCAGTAACTTTGTAAAGGAATTGGTTATGTTTGTTGATTGTTTATTTAAACATTTAATTTTTTTCTCTTAAGTCGCGAAGATAATATCGGTCAAGGGGCCGCCGCCAGAGTTGATGCACATTCGGACTCGTTTCACAGCAGTTTCCATGACTTCTCAAAACTTTTCCATTTCTTGTTGGATGCTCTTCTTTAAGACCGTCAAGGTCTATGGCTTGTTCATAAGGACCGTGACTTCAAAAAACCCAAAGAAAGTTTGGAATGGTCAAATCGGGCGATCTTGCGGGCCAGTGCAAATCATCCAAAAAGAGAGATCTAGCGGACGGGAAACACTTACTTTAAAATATTCGCTGTGGCTCGAGCAGTGTGTGCGGTTGCACCGTCCTGCTGGAACATGTCTTTCAAACTCAATTCACCAATTTGCGGCAGCAAAAAGTCGATCATGGTTCTGTAGTATTTACCAGTCATAATAACAGTGTTTTCGATGCTGTTACCTTTTCTCCGCAAACGCTATACCAAACAGTGACAATAAGAGGATGTAATGGATATTCGTGTATTGCACGCGGATTTTCTGTGCTCCAGACGCGATAATTTTGCTTATTCACATTTACACGCAATTGCGGTCCACAGGCAATAACTGATGCATTTTGTACAAGAACATCTTCAAGTCATTTATCGAAATTTGCTGTAAAGACCGTCTATTAATGCCCAATTGTGTGGCCCGTCGTCTAGTTGGTGTTTAAGGGTCTTCTTGGACATCTGCAACTACAGCAGTGATATTCTTGACCGAACGGCTGCTCCCGTATTGAAACAGTCTCTTCGAGGCGAGCGATCAAAGGCCGCAGAGTTTGTCCGATTGGTGCACACGACCAGGGAATCGATGACGAAATTTACGTTGAGCCAAAGCCACCGACCGATTATTTGTCAAATATATTGACACAACTATTCTGCGTTCTTGAGGAGTATAGTGTTCATGGTACGTCTATGTATATCCTGCTTCTATTTACATAACAAACGTCAAATTAGCGTAAATATGAGACGCCATTTACAAAAATGAGAGCACCTTCCGAAAAGTGGACTGTATCGTAATTTTAAATTCAAATAAAGGAACTTCAAACAAAAGCCGAAGCTAAAAACACTGTGGAAACGGCGCTTTCCTGTAGAAATCGGTTCCATGTGCTGTTGGTCCTTGGGGATCCAGGAAGAGGAAATAAAGGTGTGGATAGGACAAGTTACCCCAATCTTTACAACAGAGAAGAACGGCAGCGACCTTTCTGGTACACAAGGTTCCTTCGTCGAGCCAGATCAAAGAAAATGGACCGAGTTTTTTACCGGCAAAATTTAAACTCCGAAATGCAATCGGGAAACAAAACGACCTACGGGAAGAGGTTAATCTGGTCTGTAAAATATTAAATTCCGCCACAAAATTAACTTTTAACAAAAGCCTCGCAGAAAAGAGAACTTTTGCCGCCAATCAAACACGCCGGCGAACTGTTGGTCAAAACGCTCTCGGCTTACGGAAAATTTAAGGCCGGTCGCCCGCTTTCTAAACTATCACAAACTAAATTCAAGACGAAGCAAGCGAAAAGAGCCAGGCAAGAGTTTGGCGAGGCCGAGAGCAGAGAAAAGCTAGATCAAAATCAGCAGGTTGGCAAAATTAGGATACCCCGTCGTTTCCGCATAACAAAAACACATTTTCTGAGGCCACATCGGACAAATCGATAGTCTATCATATGCCATTGACAGAAATTACAATTAAGGAATGTAAAACTGTCAAGTCAGTAGTTCCGATCTCGACCAACCGACACAGTACTATTTTCCTATAAAGATTGATTACAAGTCAATGCGAAATGCAATAGTTTATTAAGCTGAGAAAGAGTTTTTTTTACATATCTTATTAGTCAATTCAATAATTTAAAAAGTTATATTTTATTTTGCTCGATTATTAAATCACTAACTTCTATCTAACGATAAACGATAAAAATAGATAAATACCGGGGGATTTATTTAAAATTATTTTAACGGAGTCTTCAAAATCATAATTTTAAGCTTTCGAAAAACGAGTTTTTTTAAGTCTGGTAATATTAATGATTAAAATGTTGTTACTTTATGTTTTTAAATAAACAAACGTAATACTTGTCCTTAGGGACTCTTGATGACTCTTGTGGGATGGCTGGACTTGCACCAATAATTTCGAGAATGCTAATGCGGCAATGCATTATTCAAATAGTCGTTTGGAAAAACGGCGCATGCTTAGCTCTAATTTGATGAAAATAGCAGTCTCTTCGGAAAAACGTATCAATTAGCTAATTAATTAAACAAGCCTACTTCTAAAGACCTCTAGTTTCAAGTTACTAATGTCCGTCTATATTCGATCGATAGCAGCTGTTAACATCATTATTGAACTAAAACGTTGCGTGGTACGTCATTAAACGTACCAAGAAGCACACGCGATGGTTTGTATACCGCCAGGAAAATTTTCCCATATTTCAAATACAACTCGCAATGAATTTTTAGTATTAAGCTCGTAAACTTGTTAAAGCATCTTTTTCACGATTTGTTAGCAATTATAATGTTTTACCAAACTTTATTTTTCCTATTCTATTCAGCTGACATACACCAACGGTGGCCTACATATCTACTTATTAAATTATAGACCCGCTAGCCTAAGCACTGACAGGCACTTCTCATTATCTTTTTTATATTACATTAAAAGTTACTGTAAATATTTATTAATTTTTGCTTTTTAGGGTTTTATACATATAAAAAAAATGCTATTGTGTACGGTCTCTACGCCCGCCCGTTTGTCCGTCGCTTTTTTCAGCTTTTTAATAACACTATATAGCAATTATTCGTCTATTTTCGCGCCGGGCGATAGCCGCTACACAGCCGCCGGCTGGCGAGGTACGCCGCAAAAACACTAACGCTTTGTAATTACACCTCGATATTGCCAATAATAAGAGTGTAACTTGGTAAATGTTAAGGCAACGTTTGGAGGTATACTATTTCAACACTAATGGCTATGTGGTCGGTAACTAAATTTAAAATGACGTACGTGCTGTCAAGCTAACTTTTAAGACGTCATTATATGTGTAATCTCCCGAAATATTTGTGAAACATTATTCCGCGTTCCTACCTTGTTTAATATTTAAAATTGTTTAAGCTGTCCTTTTGCTTCCACGCATTTCTCTACCATAAGCTAAATGACTGACATTCGCTAGGTGCACTAACGAGTATACGGGTTCTATTGACATAACTTCAGTCTATGTCTTCTAGATTGTCGTTGTCAAAAAACTTGATAAGTCACGTACACTCACAGTAGGTTTATTGGCCACAATTTTAAACCCTTTTATTGATTGTTCGTTAGAGTAACTGTTCCAATGACAGATTTGTGCGAATTTCTAAAGATATGAAGTTTGGTAGCTTTCTCCTAGATTACTTCCTGGGCCATTGGAACATGTATATCTATACGGAGCGTATGATTCGATATGTACCACAGAATATCTATAATTTGATACTTTTGATTGTTGCTATATTAGTTTTAGAAGTACAACTCCATAGCTCTATCTTCTATGTTTAAATAAGTCTGACAACTGTAAATTACAATTTTATTTTCTATTTACAGTCTAGATTGTCTTGCTATTAGACAATTTACTTTACCTTTATGTCTGTTTCTTTCTTTTTTGTGTAATATGTACTTTTCAGAATATTTAAGTACTAAACAGAGCCACGCATAAATTTTTCAAGATAGACAACCCATTCTACGTAAAAGAGTGCATAGTGGCATACATTCACTTAATCAAGTGTAATGGAGAAACTTGAAGATTTATGTAACCAAATTATGAACAGGCTAGATGGAATTAATACGAAGCTGAAGCAAATAGCTACTGATATAACTGAAATGAAATGGGAAAATGTTCAGTTGAAAGAAAAAGTCGAAAATCAAGGCAAGAGGGTTGAATTTCTTGAAAGAGAGATAAGAAAGAAAACTGTAGTGGTAACGAGGATGATAAATGAAAAAGAGGAAAAAGAAAATGCAATAATAAAAAAAATAACAACGGTTTTGAATACTATAGGAGTTGAGCTCGATAAAGAAAAGGATCTAGAAGACTACCAAGAATAGGAATATTCAAAGAAACGGCAAAAAGGCCAATTTTAATTAAACTCAAGAAATTCAGTAAAACAATGGAAATAATTAAGAAGGCCAAGAATTTAAAGGATACAAATATATGGATAAACAAAGAAGACCAGAAACAATTCATTTCATTGATAAAAGAAGCAAAACGAAAAGGACACAAAGCTCAGATAAAGTACAATAAACTAATAATAAACAGCAAAATATATGGGAGGGATGATGAAGAACGTGTAAAACAACTTCTGACAGAAATGGGGAAAGCAAAGGTACAACACACACATTTTACAAGATCAGTCAGTGAAAGATCACCAAGCGAAGACCCCTAGTAGCTCAGTTACGTAAAATAACAAAAACTAATAGGCAAAAAAACTAACTATGAAGGATAAGGACGGAAATAAAGGCAACAACAGAGACAATGGACAAGGATATGGAAAATTATAAAGAAGAAAAATAGGAATATGGAATATTAGGGGCATGAGAGGAAAAGAAATGGAACTAACTGATGAATTTGAAAGAGCCGGGATTGGAATGCTAATAGTATCAGAGACTAAAAAGAAAGGTAGCGGAATAGAAGAGCTAGATAAGGGACATCTGATAGTATAGAGTGGAGTAGATATGAAGGAAAGAGCGCAATCAGGGGTTGGCTGGATCCTCTACAAAGATATTACAAATAAGTTAAATAAATGGGAAGCAGTATCTGACAGAATACTAACAATTGAATTTAAAAACGCAACACAAGAAGAAACTATAATATCAGTATACGGACCGAATGAAGATGAGAGAGTACAAGATAAAGATAAATTCTGGGAACAACTAAATCTAACAGTAGAAGCAGTCAAGGGGAACATTGTGATTGACGGAGATCTAAATGCGAGAGTAGAAAAAAGCAATGGCACACACAAAGTGATTGGAAAATTCGAAGAAGAATCACGAAATAACAACGGTCGAAGACTGCTATACTTCTGCGTAGTATACGACTTAATAATTGCAAACACTTTATTCGAACACAGGAACATCCACAAGTACACGAGAGCGGTACCAAGCAGGGGAGAATATTCTATTATTGACTACATAATTGTAGAAAGGAAAAACCGAGCAGTAATAAAGGACGTAGTAGTCAAAAAAGGATTTGAAATAGGCAGTGCCCACTACCTTCTAATAGCAAACATAAAACAAGAATAGAAAAAAGAGGACCCAAGAGATGCCAAGAAAGAAACAAAAGAAAGCAGAGAAACAATTAGAACCTATAAGCTGGAGAATGAAGAAATAGCAAAAGAATTTAAATAATACACTGAAAGAGAAATAAAGAAGATTCAATATGAAATAGATAACAAAGACGTGGAGGAATTATGGGAAATATTTAAAAATATAATAGTGGAAACCGCTAAAAAGGTATGTGGAACATATAAAGAAAGCAAGGATAAAAAACAAACAACGTGGTGGTCAGAAGAAATAAAAGAACAAGTTAGAATTAAGAAAGTAAAGTAGAGAATCTACATAAATAACAGAACAGAAAAAAATATGAAGAATACAAAGAACAAAGAACTAAAGTCAAAAAATTAGTTAGAGAAGCAAAACAGCAGACATGGAAAGCGTTCGGAAAAAAACTAGAAAAAGATAGTAAAAGCAATCAGAAACTATTCTTCAAAGTTCTAAAAAACCTAAGAAAAAGCAAAAATACAGATGTAATCACAATAAAAAATGAAAAAGGTGAAATATTAAGAAGTGAGACCGTAGTTATGCAACGATGGAAAGAATACTTTCAAGAATTGCTTGAAATAGAAACAGAGCCTGTAAGAGAAAAATTTGAAGAAACCGTAAATGAAAAAATAAATAAAACAGAGCAAAGAGAAGACGAGAATGGAATTATTAAGGAAGAACTAGTGACAGCGATAAAAGAAATGAAAAATGAGAAGGCACCTGACAATGTCAGAATCACAACAGAAATGATCAAGAACATAGGAGAAAATGGACTACAAATACTACTCAAAATAATTAATGAAGTCTGACAAGAAGAGAAAATACCTAAAAAATGGGAAATCAGATTAATTTTGCCAATATACAAAAAGGGAGATCCAATGGAAGCCAAAATTACAGAGGTATAACTTTACTGAAAAAAGTGAGAGTAAGGAAAGAAGTAGAATCCAAGTTATTACAAGTACAAAGTGGGTTTAGGAAGGGAAAAAGTATACAGGACCATGTATTTACAATTAAAAAGATCATAAACAGGACTTTGGCAAGATCAAAAACAATTTATCTAGCATTTATGGATATGGAGAAGGAATTTGACCAAGTGCCGAGAGCTAAAATATGGGAGTGCTTAAGAGAGAAAAACATAAATGAGAAATTAATAAGGATCACGAAATGCATGTACAAAGAGACAAGAAATAAGATAATAAGCAAGAATGCAGAGTCGGAAATTTTTCACACAAATGAAGGAATTAGAGAAGGTGGATGTCTCAGCGCACTACTTTTCATTATCTTCGTGGGCCATTTAATACGAATTGCTAAGACAAGAACAAAACCCTTGGCTGTGGGATATAGAAGGATGAAGAAGGTTGTTATATCCGAATGTGCATTTGCAGACGATGTAGCGTTAATAGCGGGAAATGAGAAGGACCTTAAGAAAAATTTGCGGCTGTGGAACGAAGTATTAAGCCGAAACGGAATAAAGATGATTAAGTCAAAAACTAAAATAATGGTAGTAACAAATGAAAAGAAAAAAGCAAAGATCCAAATAGATGAAGAAAAGATAGAACAAGCGAACAACTTCCAATACCTGGGTGTAACTATAAAAGAAACAGGAGAACAAAGTATAGAGGTGAATAGAAGAATAGAGTCGGCCAGCAAAGTGTATCATGCACTGAGTAAAGGCCTTATCAATAAAAAAGGAATATTAAGGGAAACTAAGATAAAGGTGTACAAGGCAGTATTCAGAC
Source organism: Sinelater perroti (assembly GCA_036346155.1). Classification (NCBI taxonomy): domain Eukaryota; kingdom Metazoa; phylum Arthropoda; class Insecta; order Coleoptera; family Elateridae; genus Sinelater; species Sinelater perroti. Next base: position 468,931 of record JARFIY010000374.1, read on the forward strand.
CAATTCTTACCTTCGGATGCGAGTCATGGGTGCTAGCTAACCAAGATAGAAGTAAGATAAGGGCAGTTCAGATGAAATATCTGAGAAGAGTAAAAGGTATAACCAAGCTTGATAGAATTAGAAATGAAGCAATTAGAGAAGAACTAAAGATTGAACCTGTAGAAGACTTTATTGAAAAAAGACAACTGGGATGGCAGGGACACCTACAAAGGATGGAGGAAAAAGCGCAGACACGGATCATCTGGGAATCCAAAGCAATAGGTACAAGAAAGAGAGGAAGACCAAAACAAACTTGGAATGATGCAATTGAAAAAATACTGAAGAAGAAGGGAAAATTGTGGACAGACGCCAAAAGGTTAGCAGCAGAGAGGAACAAGTGGAAAAAATTTATATCGAACTGAAGGAGTTATTGTGTTTATGTGACAGCAATGTTTAGTGAAATATAAGACTGTGAAATGCTATTGTGAAAAATTTAAGTGTAACCTTATACCCTTGTGGGTAGATAGGTTTTTTGATACATACATATACATATATATATATATATATATATATATATATATATATATATATATATATATATATATATAAATCTGTACTTTCCAGGTCAGTTTATGAACTAGATATAATCTTAAGTATTTGACCGTTGCCATTTGCAGTATCTGCATATTATTTATTACAACTGGTTTGTTCTTACTTTAACTTTCCATTTATTTAACCACCGTTGGAGGTTTAACAAGTGCTCTAATTTTTTTTTATAACTATCGCTTAACAAGAAACGCATGTGCAGTACCATCAGAATGATTGCCATAAGGTATTTTTCGTGAAGTGTGTTTTATTTATTAGAAGCACATCTGTTTGATTATGTGCTAAGAATGGTTATATTTCTTCTTTATGTCGTACGTGGCCAGTCTGAAAAGTTTTGAGCCTAACGTAGAAGCAAACATTTTTTCTGCCAAATTTAATTTTATTTTTTAACTGGGTCTTCTTTTAAGCTGATAGACTTTTTCCAACGTCTTTAATCCGTCAAAATTGTAGATGGTGCCTTGCTCTGCAAAATAGGCGTCTACGGTTGTGATGACTTCCTCGTTTCATAAAAATCTCTGTCCTCCGAACCAAACTTCGAGCTCAGGAAACAAGAAATAGTCGCTGGGGGCTCAATCTCAGCTGCCTGGACCAATAACGATGCGTAGTACGTTCCCGTTATTGCTTTCCCTTTTTTTAAGTAGTCAATGAACAAAATTCTCTGACTATCCCCAAAAAACAGTCACCATCACCCTTTCGGTCGATGAAACCGTCTTCGCCTTTTTTAGAGTTGGTTTACCTTTCGCAGTCCACTGTTTCGACTGTTTCATCGATAGTGATGAATCGACGCAAAAAGTTCGACTTGTTTCGCTGAAACCGCTTGAGCAGGGCCTTGGAAATGTTCATTCGAATGAATTTTTGGTTCAAAGTGAGCAAGCGAAGGACCCAACGCGCGGACAGCTTTCTCATGCCCAATTCTTCAGTCAATATATGACAAACGCGTTATTTCGATATGCCCATATCCTTTGCTATTTCTCCAACCTTGATTCAACGGTCGACCAGTACCATTTTATGAACTTTTTTGGTGTTATCGAACGCTCACATCAGCCAAGCTAGTACGACCACGTATGAATTCAGCTGCCCTTACTTTCATGGTGGCAAATGATGGAACAGAGTCCCCGTAAACGACGTCTAACTCGGCTTTAATTTGCGTAGGCGTATTGCCTTTTAAATGCAACTGACATAAACAAACGACAGTCAAACAACAATTAAGCCTCCAAAATGGTTGGAATTTTTAAAGGTATCTTTCAAAGTATGTACAATTACAGTAGCTGAATGACTTCGACCATGTCGAGGCTCAAAACTTTTCGGACTATTTAGTCCCACAAAACGTCTCTTAGGGATTTAGGAATTAATGAACCAGTTTGCTTAATAATGTTGTAAACATCTATAGTACCATGCTATTTTGTTGTACGAATTGATTGAGTATAGCCTTTAATTCACGTGGAAACGGCGATGGTATATTGCTTATATCGTGTGATATTTCACTGCTATTGTATAGGTGTTGCAACTGTTGGCTGCAGTATTAGCATAACTCCTAAATTATTGACGACCCTTGAATGGCTGCGGCTCCATTGTAGTGTTTACGTCATTGATTTATTGTAGGTGGGAAATACTGTTTACGTCAAGAGCTGGTGTTTTTATAACTCTAGTCTTATTTACAGGGTTATTTCTGTAAATTAGCTATACTCTTTATAGTTAACTGGGTGGTCTCGTCCCCATAATGTGTATATACAGGGTTTGTTCAGAAAGTTTCGGAAATAATTCAATAAAAAAGAATATTGTAGTTGATTCTTTATTTCCCTAAAATCCTTCAAAATAGTTTTCTCCTGCCCGCCATGCTTTGAAGACTTACTGGGATGCGAAAAGTAAAATACTGTTTATGGCCTTGGTCACGGCGGTTTGGACCCTCTCCACCAACCCAAAACGGCTTTCTTTAAGACTAGATTTGAATTCTAACAGGTCTCGACAGATCAACACATCCAAATTCTTTTGATCTTGAAACAAAATCTTCGGCACCAACTTTGCACAAATTGTTCTTCATTTGCAAATCTTCAAACACCATTTCATGCACAACGGTTTTCGATAAATTCAACTCTGTGCTAGCAACTTAAACGCTGATCAGTCTAAAAATTGTTTTACTTTCACCAAACTTGACGGACGTCCTTTGGGTTTTTTGCTTCCACGGGATCTTTTCCCTCGCAAAACATCTTGTGTCATTTAAAAATCCTTGTTTTTGACAAGGCTTTCTCCTCGTAGGCTTCCCTTGTCAAAGTCTAGATGCCGGATTTTTTGAGTCTGACAAAAAAACTTCCCCGCATAGGGTGCTTTATCATACTCGAGTCCGTGACGCGTCACCAAAACACGGTTTGCGAGGAGCGCGATCCTCACTCTCTCTAGGCTCGGAGGCACCTGAGCTGGGTCACATTCTTTACCTAATACCTCCCCACCATCCTTTCCGTCGAAAACCATGTCCCTCAAGCCCTTTGGGTCGGTTATAAAAATTATTCCCGCTACTGTTCGGGCAAACCGTGTAGCTTGGGTGTCCATATTGTCACTGACAGTGCTATGCGCTCCGCCGTATTTAACAAATCTAAATGAGTTTTTAAGTGACCATACAGCTGCCATCTCATGCACTGAACAATATTATTTTTATTTGAATATTCAATTATTTTCACATTATTTTGAAGCCTTTCGATTTTATATGCGTCTTTATTATTATTTTATGGTCCACAAATAACATATTTAAAGGCTTTTTAGTTGTACTATGGGTCTTCTTTTAATTAGTATGCATGATATACTGTGTTACTTTTTAAGTATGTTATTCTTTTTCTGTATTTCTTGTGCTATATTGTCCGCCTTCTAGATAGTATCTTATTTTTATTATCATGTTATTTATTTTGTTATGTGTTTATCTAGTAATAAAACTAAAAATAAAATTTGGTTTTTAGTTATCGATGAACTTGACCCACAAGTCGATAATGCATATCTCGTTCATTCACATAGCGCGGAAGAGCAGCCTCACTTCCTTACTCTTCAAATTTCAAATGCGTACTATTCAGTGAATTGAGAACGTAACGTGAATTTTATTTTGCTCTTAGCAACAAACTTAATGTAATAAAAATTTTATGTGAAAATTTATATATATAATTTTAGACTAGACTGCTACACAAAAGTTAAACCAATTGCAATCCACACACGATTGAAATGGAGTCCAATCGGGAGACTTTATTTCAATGCCTAATAAATTACGGTTTAAGTAGACTATGAAACATAATATTATATGAACTCGCGCTAAAATTTACCGGAACTTAGAAATTTGGAAGCAGAAGAAAATATATCAACTAAATGGGGCGTTAAATCTGTGCCGATGACAAGTGCTGCACAATAATTTTAGCATGTTACTGGAAAATTGTCATGTTTTGGTTAAAAAGTTTCCTTTAAATTTGTACACGTAGAAATAAAGTCGAGTTATGGTGACAAATAAAGTCAAAATACGTACCAAATAAAAGTTTATGCGTGGGGTATTCTTAGTGATGTTGCCGACTGAAAATTCTAATTTCCTTTCTTTACTCAAACAATAGTTACACTTTCTAGTAAGGTAATGTTAAAATCACTTGAAAAGTAAAAAAAATTGGCTTACCTATATCCATTGACCGTAGTATCATCGATTTTTTATAGGTTTGATGAACAAATTGGAAAAGAAAAGCCTACATGTTCGAAACGACCGCATGGTTCACTTAGTTATTTGAAGTCTCGTGGTAAAACGCATTATGGTCACAAGTAAAAAAATTCTATATTTCATTGCAGTGTAAAATTTAAATGTTTTTATGTTTACTTTAGACTAGCAATTTATTAGTTTTCTATTTGTTGCTTTTGATGCAGATAATTACAGTTTCAATATATTGTACAATTTTCTGCATTAAAGCTTTAGAATTTTTATTGTAGTTGCCAGGATAATAGAAATATTGTATCTCTTTTTGTCATTTAGAATGTCATATATACACTTAAGAGCAAAATAATCGATTCACTAGCTGCACTCGCATGTTTGTCTCCTGTTTCAGTTTAAGTAAAATGAAAATGAAAACATTAACATGCAAGGAGTATCTTTATTATTCAGCTTAAAAAAACTGTTGCATTAAACGGATGACGCATTCAAATAAATATGCGTCACGAACGGGGTTTTACGAATCTTGCTAATTGGAACGCACGTGTGCGATGACCGTGATTGGCCTACAGTAAGCTTGCAATCCGGTAATTCATTTGTCACTTATTAGAAGTGACGTAAGTGCTCGAGTGATTCGCAAGGAAATGGATACCACAGACGCCGAAGTAGCCCAGGCAGTTGCATTGTTGAGAAAGAGGCTCAATCAGAATGCCGTGGCAAATCGCCTAAATCTGAGTCAATCAGCTGTGTCGAAAGCGTGGCCTCGGTACCGGGAAACCAGTAGCTACGTCCGCCGGCAAAGAGGCGGCCATATGCGCGTGACAACGTAGAGATGCCATCGATTCCTTGTTAAAATATCCCTCAAAAATATCGCTGACATATGACTAGCGTTGACCTCAAGCAAGAGATGAGTGCTGTCAGAGGTATGGTCGTCAGCGTTTCGAAAGCGAGAAGACTGAAAGCAGTTAACCTGACCCTAAAAAAGGCAGCTAGAAGTCCCAAGTTAACTGCAGTTTAAAAGCAAAGATGACTGGAATTTACTCGCGAACGTCTCGATTGGAGTAAAATGTTATTCACCGACGAGTCTAGGATGCGCCTACATGGCAACGACAGGGTCTATAGAAGGCCAGGGGAGCGATTTGCTCATTGCTGTATTCAAGAAATTGTTGCATATAGAAATGGCTTTTACATGTTCTTGGCGGGAATTTCCATACGCGAAAAAACTGAGTTGGTGCCTAGTGGAGGACGCGAAGGAGGACTTCATGCTAATGCATGAGCCAGAAATCTTGCACCAGGGGGCGCGATGGAAATGAGAACAGCATTGGTTGAAGAGTGGAAGGCAATCCCTCAATAAAGCATAGGAAAAATCATCCGATCCATGCGTAATCGCTTGAAAAGTGCAGTTAGGAGTAGAGGTGGCAGTACCATGTATTGAAAAAAAATTATTAAAATAATTTCAACTGAGGATTTCATTTTTTCCCTTTCGTAATCACCTTTTCTCTTTCAACTATTTCGTGTTACACATATTCATAGGCCCGTAACTTGTCAAAATAGGTCTGATTCCAATGAAGGTGGTATAATTTAAAACCAAAGTTTTTAAGCTTTCAAACTGTACACTGAACTTTACTTGGAATGCTGTTGTAGTGGATGCACATTCTTTCAAAACTCGCCCATATTGCTGAGTCGATTGTTCTGCTTTCAAGTGTAGATGTTCCGAAACTACTATTACTTATGTTGCATTTTAAATTGATTTTGAACATTTTAAGTCATCTAAATGTGGGTTTATACACCAGTGTGTAACCCAATATACCGCCAATTTTATCTGCTTGTCTATTTAATTTATTTACAGACATATATTAGGGACACATTTTTATTTTTTAATGTATATTAATATTTGAAAGTTGAATATTAAAATAGGCTTCTCCTTCTTCTTTTTCTTCTTCTTTACGATAATCCGTATCCCATTTCGGTGTCAGATTTGTTAAGTGATTTTATATTCTTTCATCCATTTCTTCCATTTGCTCCGGTCCTGTGCCATTCTTTTCATCTTAAATATATATTTGTTTTTCTCACTTCTTTCCTATCTCTTGCATTACCCCTAGGCCTTTCTCTTCTATTCCTTTTTTTGCCTAATTTTGTTTGTTTCTTAACATAATTTTCTGATTTCATTTGGGTGATGTGACCGTACCAGATCTATTGTCATTTTCTATTTTTGTTAAAATTAATTCTTGTTTTGCTTCTAATTTGTTTATTTCTTATTCTAACATATTTTGTTTTTCCCGTCATTTTTCTTAGATACTTCATTTCCATTGTATTTATTTTAATCTCATGCTTCTTTAACAACGCCCAGGTTTCACTTGTGTATAGTATAGATGGCATTGCTACTGCATTATGAACATGTGATTTAGTCTGCATGTCTATCTCTTTTTTTCCTAGTACCGTTTTGTTTATGGCATAGAATATGTTTGAGACCTTTTGCTTTGTTTTTGAAATTTCTAACCCAAGCTTCCAGCATTAGTTTGCATACTTCCTAGATATATATATATATATATATATGCTGACTAGATCTAGGTTTTGATGTTTATATGATATTCTTTTATCCTCTTCTGTTCTTGTTCCATTTATTATAATAAATTTACTTTTATTTATGTTTATTTCTATTTTGAGGGTTTCAGTCCCTTGGGTCCAAATGTTTAGTAAATTTTGCATATATGTTTGGCTCTTTGCAATCAGGACTGTGACGCCTGCATGAAGCAGACTCTGTATTTTTGTTGGTGTAAGATTTTGATATCCAATGGTTGTTAATTTGATTTTCCTTTTGTGGCTTTTATTGGCTTATCTATTGCAATTATAAATAATAGTGGGCTCAGGCTGTCTCTTTGTTTTACTCCCATTTTCAGTTCGAATTCTTATGATTTTTCTGCCACATTTAAGATATGTGCTCTCAACTTTTGATATACACTTTGTATTATCTTAATTGGTTTTTTACTTATTTTCAGATCTTTTAGGCATTTCCACTTAACAGATCTTTTTAATGTTATCAAATGCGGCTCGTAGGTCTATGAATGTTAGAAAACCAGCTCATTGGTTTCTGTAGCTCTTTCTATCTAATTCCCAATTATAACTATATAACTTATTGTTTGATTGTTTATTCTATATGCAGCTTATTTGTCCCCTAATTTTTCTTCTATTTGTTTATAAAGTGTTTTTTCGATTATCCTCGTATACTCTTTATATTCTACAGTAAATAGACATAATGATTTATAATTATCGCATTTCGTGTTCGTGTTTTCCTTTTTTGTGTATTGGCAAGATAAGATTTGTTCCCATCCTTTTAGTATTCTTTCCTCTAGCCAGGCTATTTTTTCAAATTTCGCATAACCATCTTTTTCCTTTCTCTTTTAGCTATTTGATTATATTTCGAATTAATTTTATGTATAATAATTATATATATAATATATCATTTTCTTATACTTGTTATTTTTATCCATATCATTTTCAGTTCCTGTATCATTAAATTTTTCTGTATAATAATCTCTTGATGTATGGAGCATTTTCTTTCTATTAGTTATTAACTTAGTTTTGTTTTTGATCATTCTTTTTCTTTCTTTCTTCTTCCCTTCATATATCTGATTCTGCTTCAAAATTTCCTATTGCTACTTTTATAGTATTCCTGTAGCTGTGTTCCAAAGTTTTGCCACCTCATTCGTTTTCCTTCTTTTACTGCCTGTTTGCTTCGTTTCTTATAATGTGGTATTTATTTTTCTCTAGGAGGTCTTTAGTTGTTATGTATTCCTTCAAAGCTTCTTTTTTATTTTTAATTTTTTCTTTAATTTCTACCCATCGCTGTTATGTAATTTTTTCTGACATTGCACATTAATTTTTTGTTTTCTTTGGCTTTAAAATTTTCCGGTCAAATAGTTTATTGTTTTCCCTTCTTTTGAAAATGGTTAATTTTGCAACTTAATTTTAAAGAAATACCACTTTGTTGTAATCAACATAAATGTTGACCTAATATAGTAACACTTAAAAGTTTTAATAATAAGGAAGGTGATAATAAATTTAAAAAACCTTTAAAAGACAATAGTGAGTAAAAAACAAGTGAAAATAGAGTATATATAAAGCAGAGGACAGCAAGTAATAATTTTTTATTATATACAAAGGAATGACTCAGGCATACCCCTTGTAGAAGAGGTAATTCGCAACCTAACCAGCACCTACTTAAACAACCTACCTGGACATCCAAACGAAGAAGCCAGTACTTTAAACGTTCCCACCAGTACGAAGACGACTAAACAGAAGGTGGACTACAGATGTGGACCCATACCATCATTATTATATTATTAATTATTATATGTAAAACAAATTACATAAGTAGTAATTAATTCGGATTACTTCTCTCTTCATTGTAACTTGCTAAGCTAATTTACTTATTGCTATGTAAAGCAGATTGTATATCTTCATTAAAAATTATATATATATATATATATATATATATATATATATATATATATATATACATATACACACACGAAGGAACCAAACTAAAGTAAATACATAATTAAATGTTATAATTTTTGATTTTTTAATTATAAATGTTACGTAATTACAATACTAATTTATTTATGTTGCTTCAAAAATTGATAATTTTATAACGTTACTAAACGTTATTAACAAACAGTAACACACAAATTTCCACTTGAGATTATTTAAAAAGAATTACAAATATTCATTACGCCAGCAATTTTCTTGTCTAATTAAGAGGTAATTAAAAATACTTTTACACTCTCCAGTGAGCATTTCTTTATCACGCTTTTTGAAGATCAATTAGAGCGCAAACAATTTTCTGCATGTTTAACGTCTACTAAAAGCTTTGAAGCATCGATTGCCCGTATATTTAAAGTAGAATTACTCGCGAAAACGAAAAATATTTAAACTCCTGAAAACGTTTTCAGAACTTGTATTTCAATAAACTGCCATAGGCTATTTAAATATCGTCCCAGTTGCGGGTTCATCCTTTTGATACATGGCTGGCAATGTACGACCGTCCGTCATAATACATTAACATCGCACTGCAGCTGCATTAGAATGTTTATTGATGTTTGTTTATGTATTTCAATTAAGACTGATTTACATTGGTCAATACGTTGTTAGCTCTGCACAGTGGACATAATTTAAATGGCATAATTCAGACAAGCGAATGGCAAATTCAAATAGAATACTAAATGTCTATATACAATTGCTTATCATGCAATGGAAATGCAGCGATGTATTTTAATGTCGAAACAAAAATTGAAAATAGTACCTTTGTAAAGAAAATGTTATTTTTATTATAGGAGGGTAGTTCAAAAATTAAAAAGATTAAAAACTAAGTTTTTTCGAATTATAAAAGTCCATTTCCATAATTTTATTAAGATATATTGTAGCATTTTTTGTACCTGAATATCAGTATGACTAATTTATATTATTTATTACGATTAAGTAAGAGAACATTTAAAAAATACGTTGCGTAAAAAGTAAAGGGAGCAAACGTTATCCATAATAAAAGAACTTTTTATGGCCTTAGAAAAAGCCTGTGATAACATACCTATATCAATGTTTGTAAGAATCAGTGGAACACATAAATCTAATAACCCAGCCATCATAACTATAAAAGAATCACATAAAGATACGACAGTGAAGATTAACAAAGGGCAAAATTTAACAAAAGGGTTTAAAGTAACAAAAAACCTTAGACAAGGTTGTTGTCTTTTACTCACGCCTCTTAAAGCGCACGTTAAATATGCGCTTCCAGTTGGAAAAAGAAATACAAAGGCATGAGTATAGCCATAAATAAAACTAGGCTCAAGACATGCATGCTTGAGCCGCAAAATCAAAGAGAATACAAAAAAGCGGGACTGTCAACTAATTTGGACAAACCCAGGTATTTATGTGCAAGAGTTGAAAAAGATTATACTTAGAAAACTTACAGAAAATGTCAATATGTGATAATTACAAATAGCTAGGAGACGAAACAAACAAGAGATCAAAGAACAATTTTGAAAGACATTAAAAGACAATGAAATTTTGTAGAATAAGGAAATAACTAAAAAAAGAAAATCATCTACAGCAGTTATTAAAAACATGACTACATATGAAGCGAAAATATGGCACATTAACAAAGCTAATAAAAGATTCATTAAGTAGATATTGTAGGGCATCTAGTATTAGATAGTACACAAGAACAAAATAAAACGACTAATAAATCTTACAGAAAATATCAATCAAAATCTAAGAAAAAGCAATATATAAAAATATACACAAAAATAAATTTTCAAGGAGAATTTTCGCATGGGTCTCTTTCGAAAGAAGGAAAAGAGAAAGGCCCAAAATAACATAGAAAAGTTATTTATTTATCTAGTTTTAAGCGTATTCTATAACGGTATCTTGACAGTTTTATAATGAAAAATAATTCAAAAGAAATATTTTTTTGTTTTTTTCATTTAATTTTTGTTATTTATTATTTTTCTTTTTTCTCTCTTTGCTAAGGTTTTGCTACTAAAATGCCATTTCACATCGTTAGTTAACTATTCGTCTAAAAATTTTTGGATCTTTGCATATAGTTTAGGGTCAAGTACTATACTTGCGAGCTGTTTAATTGATTTAGGAACTACTTCTATGTTAGATATAATTATCAATACGACTTTGACGTTTTTCATTCTATTGCGGTTGTTGATTTTTAAAGTTAAGCGGCGTGTATTTAGAATTGACGTTACAGACAACATCAAGTAGATGGGAGTCTTTTTTACATTGATGGAAAAAATTCCTTAGCGTTTTGACCTGCCCATTGTATAAATTATAGAGGACTATTATGCCAAGTCCAAATTTGCAATTTGGTATAGTCCCTTCAAAGTTGGAGTTTTTGTGATGCTTGTGAAACTTGATCGTTTCAATTCTTATTAATAGTTGCATCTGTTCAAGTTCTGTGTTGGTCCATTTTGTTATGCCAAAAAATATGTTAGCGAGGTAATGGCGTAGATGTTTCCACATTTAATTAAGTTTTTAGTGACCACCATTGTTTGTAATTCCGGTCTTAGTCGTTTGGTGAATTCATCTTTAATTTAATCTTAATAATTGTGGTGTGTTCTATTTGACGAGCTTGCAGTATACCGAGATATTTGTAATTTTCGTTATCTTCCATCGGCTCTATATTGCCCTCGTGTGTTTTAAAGAGGATTCGTTCCATATTTCATTTTTGATGTTTAGTGTTTTGCACTTTTCTAGACCGAACTCCATTTTTATGTCAGTCGTAAATAGTTTTACAAACAGTTGTAATTGTCTAGATGTGGCGGCGTATATTTTGATATCAGCCATTTAGAGTAGATGTGAGGTCGTATCGGCCTTTTGCTTTTCTGTTTTTAATTGGAATCCGTGTCCTGGTTTATTTAACGCTCTTGAAAATGGGTTTAATGATAGGCAGAACCAGTGTACGCTCAACGAATTTTCTAGAAACATTTTTTGTTGTATTTTTATTGGTTTTATATAAATGTAAACGATAAACAACGGCCAATATTAGTACAACTAAAAAGTTGGTGATTGAAGAACCATATAATAAAAGAAGCTAAAAAATTAAAGAGTACCAGAATCTTTGTAAGTGACGACTACACTAAGAAAGTCCAAATGCATAAGAAGATACTAGAAGAGTACATGAAAAAAGAAAAAAAACGAAGCATACATGTACTATAATAAACTATTCGTCAATGGAAATATATATACAGTGGAGAGTCTAGGATGGAAGAAAAACTGCAGAGAAAACACAAATAAAATAATATTGAAGAAACACCAACAACAAAGACAGCCGAAAGAAAGATAAGCGAGGAAACACCAGATGAAAAGAGCATAAAAGAAAAAAACCGAAAAATAACTAGAACTAATAGAAATACGAGAGCAATCCCAAAAAACTGGATGGATTAAACAAAAGTCAAAAGAATATAAAGACCAGCGCAATGGACACGGAAAACGAGCAAAGAAAAAGTAACACAGAACATAAAAACCTGAAATATATTTTCAATAACCAACAAAGAACAAGAAATTATAGAAGAAATGGAGATATACGACATAGATATACTAGGTTTCAGCGAAATAAGAAAAATAGGAAAAGGAGATAAAATAATAAATAATAAATATAGCTTATAGCACTCATGAATAGAACCGGGAACAACACCAGAAAAACGAATAGGTCTAATAGTAAAAGAAAAGATAATAAAAAAAATTATTAGCTATCACCAAGAATTATAACTATAACAATAGATATGGGAGAAAAAATAACTATAGTACAAGTATACAGCCCAGTAGAAGGAACAGATAAAAGCAAAATGACAATTCTATTCAAAAATATAAAATACTATAGATAAGTTGCGAGAGAAGCTAAACAAAATTATTATAATGGAAGACGGGAATGACAGAATAGGTAAACGTAATACGTAAAAGGACTAGGATGCAGAAGACCAAACGCGGAAAATGAAATAAATAGAAATGATAATAAGATGATACAATTCTGTATAGCAATAAACTAAAAATCGGAATTTCCTTCTGAAAACATAAAAAAGAATAGAGATATACTTTCGCAGCACAAGAAAGGCAAGCAAACAGCATCATAGACTACATAGTATACATAGCAGAAATGGAGGAAGACCTAGAAGAAATAAAAGTGGAACCATATGGGTACACAACACAGTGTAGTAATAGGGAAATTAAAAACCTCAAACCAAACGTACAGAGGACAAAATATTATACTAGATAAATATAAATAAATTAACAAAATATGAAAACAAGAACAAGTATATAAAGATAATAGAAACAAAAATAAACAAGTTGAAAAAACAAATAGAAGATGGACAACAGATGATAGATGGCTACCACTGAAAGAAATACTAATTAGTACGGCAAAAGAAGTGTGTAGATACAGGACAATAAATAATGGAAGGAAAAGTACTAGACGGTATACAAAAAAGGTCAAAGACGCAGTATATGACAAAAAAAAAACAAAAATGTAAAAAATTTAAACACACTATGAAGCGAAAAGACAAGGAAACCTATGATAAAAAACGAAAAGAAGTAAAAAAAATGAGTAAAGAAAGCCAAACAAAAAACATGGAAAGATTTCAGAAATGAATTAAAAGAAATATACCAAGACAACAACTGAAAATTTTGGAACACAATCAAAGGGCTTAAAAGGAAAAAGAAACAAAACAAACTAGTGAAAAAATAAAGCTGAAAATATACAATACAATAGTAAACTCAACGATCCTGTCTCACAATACACCAACAACAGAAGCCAAAACTGATTTCAGCAGAAATGAAATAATTTCGGAAGATAGGATGGGAAGACCAAGTTAGACCAAATCAGTAATGAAGAAACTAGATGAAAACTATAACAAGAAATTAGAAAAAACAAATAGAATGGTACGGACATATACAAAGATTGGACGGCAACAAACTACCAAAAAGAATTCTAAAAATAAAATAACGAATAAACAAAAAACGGGAAAATCAAGACTAACATAGACGAAGGGAATTTTAGAAAACGATAAAAGTTATGAACAAAATGGCGTTAGACAGGAAAAATAGAAGAAATGTGTAAAGAAGGTGGAACCTACACCCGTGAGGGTAAAAGGATGATAGAAAAAAGAAAGTATGAATGCCACGGAGGTGAATAACAGTTTGCCATGTATGCCATGTATGTGTTCTAAAAATTTTCTTACGATTTTTTTACCTTGTAAAAAAAAAGAGTTAGATGATTTTCAGTAGTCAATATAGCAAGATTTTGATCCTTTTTCTGTACTTGGCTCAATATGACTTCATCTATGATAACCTGTTCCTTGCATCTCCTTGCACTTTTTCAGCATCCTTTTTGTTCTTCTGTGAGTATATGATTGCCTTTTGCATGTTTGCTTGTAATGTTTGTGATACATCCTGTCATGATTTTATATATGGTCTAGAGACAAGCAATAGATCTGTGTTTAGATAAGTCCATATATTGTCCATATATTTAATTATTAACTCTCGAAATTTTAATAGATTTGCTTTTAGCTTTTTCAATTATTTATAATCTTAATATATGTTTAGAGTATCATGCAAATTGAAAATTATTGAGAGATCGTTTTTCAACATGGTTGATATTTCGGAACATTCACATTTCTTTCATTAAATAAATTTATGAAAAAAGTCGAAAAGTTTTACAAAGATCGATTGGAAATTTTTCTCTAGCTATTTGACTGAATATTCATCTAATTCATAGAATGAACAAAACAAAAATTTTTAAGTTTTGACAAGTCACGTCTTAAGTAACAATATACAATATAACATAATTAACAGTCTTAATATACGATTAGGTGTTAAAGTAGATTACAATATTACATATACCATAGAGCTATTACAATATACCTATATTATCTTACTAAATTAGGTTAAACATATATCATACACTTCACTATAAAATTTCTTGGTCCATTCTTTTTGTTCTTTGTCGACTTTTTCTCTTCACTCCAGGTTAATCCTTTCTGTCTTAAGTTGTCCACTACTTCCTTGTTCGATATTTTCCTTGCTCTGCCTCTTCCTTTTTCTTTGCTGTGATCATGCCTTCATATTCTTTTTGTTGTCCTTTCCTCCGCACCATATGTCCAAACCATCTTAGCTGTTGACGTTTGATGCTCTTCGAGATCGATTCTACTTCCAATTTCTTTCCCATCTTGTCATTTCTAATTTTGTCTCTTCTCCTTTTATATCCTGTAGGGATCTCATTTCCATGGCTTGAATTTTACTTTCTATCTGCTTGGTTAGAACCCTACTTTGACTTCCGTACATCAATATTAGTTTCAATATGATTTTAAACACAGTAATTTTCATTTTTTGAGATCTCCTTTTTTCTAATAAATGTATTTTTTAATGCATGGTAGACTTTGGTTGAGCTTTCTAGTCTACTGTTTATTTCCGCATGTATTTTTCTGTTCCTCTGTACCTTTACTCTTAAATATTTAAATGTTTGGACTTGTCCCAAGCCTAACATACGGTAGTGAATGCTGGACTATTACAAAAAAAAAAAAAAAATGCAGAATAACTACATCAGAAACGCGATTCCTACGACCAACCTCCGAATGCAATATCAAAGATAGAAAAAGAAACGAAGAAATTAGAGAAGAACTAAAAATATTCAACATTATGGACAAGATAAAAGACTACACACAGCAATGGAAAGAACATTTAGAACGAATGGCAAACGACATACTACAGGTATATAGCAAAAGGAAGACGAAGCTTGGGAAGACCGAAAAAGAGATGGAAGGAGCAAGTATAAAAATACAGAATTGTAGTGTCGCAATGGATTTATATCCAAAGCATGACGGAGAAGAAGAAGAAGAACTTTTTCAATTTCGATATCGTTTATTTTTATTGCCGACCTTGAGTTTTTTAACTTTTCCCTTTATTTTTTAGAACGTCGTACATTACTAAGTTGGATAATGCGAGGCTAAAAACTCCTTCTTGTCTTAGTCCCTCTACTGTTGTGAGTTCTTTAAACTCCAATTCTTCAGGGTGTAAGTTTGCGGGCTTAACCGTAAGTTCTTATAGACTCTATGCATTAGACTAGTTTGTCATTTATCTTTCTTCATTTTATGCTGTTCCACACTAGATTCCTTTGAGGGCTATCAACTGCCTTTTCAAGGTCAATAAATGATATAAATATGTTATCTAAAGTAAATTTTTCTATTAGTTGCTTAACTATAAACTTACACTCCATCTTTTCTACATACATTGTGCGTCCTCTAGTTGATGTTCCATTGCCTGCATTAATCTCTGTTCTAAAATACTTTTATGTATCTTGGCTACTATCGATAGCAAGGTCATTTCTCTGCAGTTAGTTCATTCCCGTCTGTCTTCTTTTTTGTAAATTGGTAACAGTATTCATGTCTCTTACTCTTTAGTACCCTTCTTTTTTTGCCATGCTTTATTAAATAATTTGGTTACCATTACTAGTTCCTTGTTACCTAGTTTCTTGGCCATTTCTAATATTATCCTATTCTGGCCAGGTGTTTTACCTTTTTTTTTAACTTTTTTGTAGCCTCTAGTACTTCCTTTATTTGTGTTTCTTCCTGTACTTTACTTTTTTCATGAGTTCTGTGCTACTTGGTATTTCCTTTTTTTGTTTTTATTTCTTGCATTTATTTTGTCGTTAACATTTCCTCAAAATACCCCTTTCATATCCTTATGATATTTTTTACCAATAACCTTCCGTATTTGTCTTTATATATTTAGCTTTGTCTATTTTTCTTTTTATAAGCGGACTAAGCATTTTGCAAAATAGTTTTTTATTCCCAAAGCAGACCAGTTCCATCTTCTTGGCAAACTTTTCCCATGATTTTAATTTCGCTTGTTTCATCCTGAGTTTGACTTTGCACCTTTAATTCTTGTATCTGTCGTATTTATCTACTGATACTTTCCATAGTTGCTTCTTGGTTTTTATTTCCTCCCTTAGCTCGTTATTCCATCACCTCGCTTATTTATTTCTCTTGTTACTTTTTATAGTTTCACATACTTCTCTTGCTATCGTTATTAGTGTTTCTTTAATATGCTTTCACAATACTTCAAGTGGTAGGTTATTAATATTTTCATTACTTCCATGAACTCATCTTCCACTCTTTATTTATATTTTATTGCTGTCTGCTCTTGTCTCAACATCTATGTTTTAATTTTTTCTTTGGTTTTATTATTACTTATCCCCCTAATATTTTTTTTTCAAATTTTATGTTTATTTTAGAGATTACTAAGTTATGATTGAAGTATAAATCTGATTCTCTTTTTACCCTTGTATCTTTTATTTCACTTCTGTATTTTTTGTTTGTTATTATGTAATCCGCTATCGATTTTTCTCCTCTGCTGACTACTTTTCTAGCATATTTATGTATATTTTTATGCGCAAAATAGGAATTTGATATTATCAGATGTTAATATATACTTTGTCTTCTCTTATATTTTTTAATTTTGTTTTGTTTTTTACTACCTCTACTGTATTCTCAAAGTTCTCTAATTTAATTAAGTGTATTTTTAGCTCCATTTTATAAGCTGTTTTAATTCGTGAGTTACATTCTAATTTTGCATTGATGAAGTTATTCATTTTCGTCTTTATTTTCGCTAGATTATCTGAACGTATCGTTAACTCTTGTAACACTATATTATTCCTATTTATTATCTCCTATTTGTATATTTTAATTCTTTCTTTAGTTTGGAAAAGTCATTTTTATACTAGTCTGTTCCTTTTTAGACTCCGATTTTTTTTCTTTAATTCAACTAAAACCTTATTACGCTTAGCCTGGTCTATTTTTAGTTCACATTTAGCATTAGTTGCTGTAGCATTTCTAAAACTATGTATGTAATTTGTCCTCATTCTTTTGTTTCGGTTTTACGGGCGATGTAGTTGTCTTCTTGGTCCTAGTAAAGGCCCGTATTTCTTCGCCATTGTTCCTTATTTCTATATATCCCTTCCTTTTCAACATATGTAGATTAGCTTTGTATTTATTGCTTGTTTATTTAATGACCTAAATAACCCTATGCTTTTAATTATAGTTTTAAGTACTTAATATCCAAATTGCATACGCAAATAATAATTTCTTGAACGGTCCCTGGCCGTACTATTTGCCGAGTAGTACCACTGTGATTACCCGTTCCTATCAGCTCGGGTCGACCCCTCGGAGGCCGATAGGCGTTTCGAATAACTTCTACTTTCTAACCTGTCTTCATTATGTTCATATTTGTATGTAAAAATTAGCACAAATCTAGTTACCTGATTCGCTTCTCCTCTATTGACCTGGTCGCTTAATGTTGTTGCCTCTCTACACTTCTGGTAAATTTTCTTGCAATATTTTCTGGTGAATTTTTTTAAAACTTTACAGTGCGACAAAGCCGTAGCGATCGGTTCCGCCGTCGACACTAGAACGTCTTAAGTACTAATTTTAATTAGATTATAAATAAAAATATCTTTATGTTCATATCTTATTAAAATGCTGACTCTAACGTAACATATTATGTCTCTACAGTAAGTCAGAAGGTTCTTGGGTGTCTGTATGTGTGTACAAATAACGGCAGCCCTTCTTTTATACAAACCTCTAACTAGCTTTCAATACTTTTCAAGAGTAATAGCATTTTATTTTTTTTGCAGAATTTTCTCAACACATTTTTTATGTCATGTTCAGATTACTTATCATTCGCTTTAATGTGTTCCAAAGATACTCAGATCTGGCGATTGGGCTGGCCAGTTTACAGCTGCACTTAACTGCTTTGAAACCACTGCGTGCTATTTGCAGATTTATGACAAGGCGTATTATCTTGCTTTTTTCTGAAATTGAATCCCTAAAGAAATAAAAATAATTGTTAAACTTCTTTTATAAACACATATTTTACAACTAAGTAAATTAAATCGTGTTTCGGCATTTCTCCAAGTTCTACCCTCAGAGATGAAAATAGAGGTGTTAGTTATATTTATTAATTGACACCCAAATTTTAAAAATCCCTAATGTTAAGGTGATCAACATTATATTTGTTATAAATAAATAAATAGCTTTTTTGACATTCTTTTATATTCTATCCACGAAGAAATATAAATGAGGGGATTAAATTTTCCATGGTGTCCATATTACAAGAATTATTAAAGATGAAGGTTTTTTTTATATATAGACATTCTATTGTAAATAAGTAAACCGTAGTGGTTAAAACTGGAGACGTCACGTTTTCTACGTGACATCCGCTTAACGAGGATGCATAAAAATTAGTTCTCGTAGATTTTTCGTTAAAGGTAAACATACACGTGTTCCAGGTCATAATTATTTTAAAAAACAATTTTATCAAGTCACGAAATCTACGTAAACAAAGTAACTGCTAGTTTTATATACAGATAGATTGTCAATTTGGTAGAATGCTTATATTTGAATTTTTAATTGCAGCAGTAATAGTAGTTGACCTATATACCATGTTTATTGTACTGATCTGTGCTGTGCTTTATTCTTCATTTTTATGTATTTTATTGCTATATAAGTGGACTTATATGTCACTTCTAATTTTTTTTCTCCCGCTTGTTACAGTTCACTTCTCTAATGTTTTTTTTTATTTACATATTTGTTTTAAAGTTTCAGTGTATGGTGCTCCACATATTTTGTAATCTTCCTGCTTTTCCTCTAGTTTTTGAGAAATGTCGTTGTTCCATATCTTTAATCTTTCACATTTTTTTTATTCCTTTGACCTAGTGATTTTGATACAGTTTTTGTAGAGCTTCTTTTATGTATTGCTATTCTTCTATATCCATCTTTTGTAGATACTTCTTAATCTTGTGTGATAAGATATTTTATTGTTTTCTATCTGGAAGGTCTGAACCAATGTCGTTTCCTCAGTATACATACACGTCTTGTACTATAGATTGCGAAAGAAGGTGTTTGTTATTTTTAGCTTATTACCAGTGGAAAATTGTTCCAGTCTTACTCCTTTTGTATTAATGATTCATACTCCGAATGCGGCACATATTTTTGGTATAGAGATATTCTTCATTCTTACGTTCTACTCTTCAATTACAACGATACAATTATATTTATTTATTTTATTGTACTGCCTTTATAGTGTTTCATAAAACTCTATTTTCTTCCTTTTTTTATCTTCAGGAGTATAGAGATCTTTATAGCTGGAAAGCAGAACAACAAAAAATAAAAGCAATAAAATTTAAAGGTGGAATACATGGAGCTAAATTAGCTTTCTCAAAAAAATATTTCTATATCACGTAATATCGCAATTAAAATCAGAAAAAACTTCTGAGAATGTGAGTCGTGGACAATAGTAACCAATAAAAGGAAGAGTCTAAAAGTTTTTAAGATATGATGCTACAAGTAGATGCTGAAAATAACTTGGATCAATAGAACAGCAAATACGGAAGTATTAGAAAGAGTAAGTAAAAAACGTACTCTAATGAAAAAGACCTACTTAGACAGATTTCTTAAAATAATTATAGGAGAAAGAGCGTAGAAAGAGAAGGAAAATCGAGCGAATGTAGTATTTGATGCAAAGCATAAAAGACTAACAATGTAGCAGCTGTAATGAGTAAAAAAGGTAGACCATAAATAGAAGATGATAGAGAACCACTCTATTGATTCAAAACAATCAGTAGACTGACAGCTACAGAGAAAGATCGTATAAAGTTATTCATTACTTGACGATTCCGTCTGAAGCTTTATTTATTGAATTAATAATTTTAACTGAATGCTGGAATTATGAAAGAATCAAACTGTCTGAATGCTTGTATGTGCGCCAGATAATATTGTTTATTCTTTTTACTGAATGTATAATATTGATTAAATATGAAATTACTAATTGCATTATTTAGGTTAAGTGGTAGTTAGGCCAAATACCAAATTGCTGGAATAACTTTAATCAAATTCAGATTTATGAACTGTACTTATATTCTTAATTTATTAGATTAATAATTTTAGCAAAATTAGTGAATAAATATTTTTGATATAACTGCAATTATATAAATGGATAATTTTTACTTGTATGTAGTACATAAATCTTCCACAGAACATTTCTTTATTAGACACGTTGTTCTAATTAAGTCTTAGTTTGTTGAATTGGAAGTATTGTTTGTCCAAATATTGGCCATTGATTTAAAAAAATGTCACGTTCGTAAAATGACAATTATAACCGAATTTTTATTTATTAAATGAGAAATCATAGTTAAATCCCAATTTCCTGAACTGTAATTTTTCTTGTAATAATGGATAAATTGTAATAACCTAATGCTTATTTGTCAAATAAATTTTAATTATTTTGATATGTAAATGATTATGAAAGTTACGATCGCCTTGGCTAACTGTTAATTTAATAAATAACTTTGACCAAGAGTAAGGTGTCAACGCGCAAATAGTCACGCTGTTCAAAAATAAAGAAATTTTAGTGAAAACGTGAGACATAAATTATTTAGGAAAAGTTTAAATAGAAGCAAAATATCAAATGAAGTGGTAATAAGCGGGCGGTCACGATATCATACGGTTGGGGGTTAACCATATAAATAGCACTGAAATAGTAGAAATCAGTACACAAATTTTAATATCTAAAACGTTTAAAAGTTATATACAAGATGATTAATTATTACAGGAAAATTAAAACTCAAATTCAATAATAATAATAGTAAACAAATAAATACAATATAATTAAATAAACACAAAATGGATAATGAAAATACGACATGTAAAATCGCAGAAGCTATCGTAAATCCAAAAAGACAAGATTACAACTCGAAAATCAGAAAAAAGATGAAAAACTGGATGAACTGCTAAATGGAATGAGAAGAAGAATTGAAGAAAGTAATTTAGTTCATAAAAACAAGAAAGAAGAGAAAACCAAAAAGAAAAAACCAATAACACATTGAAAAAATTGTAAAAATTATCTGTTATTATGCATTTTACAAGTTTTTATTTATAATAGCGATGGATAAATGAAAAAAATAATCAAAATCTCAAATAAGATGTGACCAAGTAATATCTCCATACGTAGCACTGCCCCTATTGCACTCGACCACCGGGTCTCCTTACTAAATGTCTTACGACGTGTATCATTTTAATTCGCAATTTTTCGACAATGCTTTAAGCTGCCTTGTCTCGAATAGCCTTTAGTACTTCTATACCAATACAATACAAATTTCAGAAAAATTGATGACCCGAAATTTCCTGACCATAACAGAAACAAAAAAGAAAACCAATGGAGAAACGACGTTAAAAGGTGAACATGTTATTATGCAGCAAATTAGTTAAAACGAAAGGGCAAAATGTATGACAGACTAATCGAAAATAATATTACTAAAAAAAGACTTTTGGGGCGAAATGACAGAAAATATAAAGAGACATCTAATAATGTTAGGTCATTTAAATTAAAGTGTGAGGATAAAGGATGATAAACAAGAGCAGTAATAGGAAAACATAAAAAAGATACCAAAGGTAATAATGGAATAAAATTATTTGATTTCTGTATAATTAACAAAAATATAAATACATCAGAGAAGTTACAAGCACAGACAGAAAATGAATAATTCACTATATAATAATTAACAACTACTGTAAAAGAAGTGAAGAGATTTACGCAGATCACATTTTGGTAATGTCAAAAATAAATAAAAAACATATAGAGAATAAAACCAAAAAAGAATGATAGATTATAGGACAAAGAAGAAATATACATGTGTATCAAATATATAATAAAATATTATTCATTAATTATTATACTAACACATTGTTGCAGGCTTATAATTGTATTGCAAAAGTAATTTTCCTAATACCTCATTCTGATAAGCATGCATAAGCAATGTTGATGTCGTACAGAGTTCACTACCGTACTAGTCTGGAAGATCGATGAGCTGTCGTGCTGTCATATATGCTTTTGATAAATTATATTGGGGCTTGGAATTCATTTTAAAGGATTCACAATAGATGGCGTTATTAGTATTTTTTTGCCATCAGTAGTTACTGCAATTAACTTCATGTTAAAGCACCGTTATTAGGCTTGAATTTTGGGTGCGTGTAATATTATCAGGTATAAACCATGTAATTTTTTTGAATAAAAACAATTTGCGGAAAGCGTTATTATTTTGTTTCCATTTGAAGAAATGGGCAACTGATAGTCTTCGTTTGCTGCCCGAAGCTTATGGTGGATATGGTCCATTGATTTCAACTTATGAGTATTGGTTTAGACGATTCATAGGTGGTGATTTTGACACAGAAAACAAAGGGCTCACGGAACAGCCGAAAAAGATTAAAGATATAGAATTGGGGAGCATTACTCGATGTCAAACGCTTGAAGAATTAGCATATTTCTTAAATGTGTAATCAGAGACGTGAAAAGACGTTTTTCCACCTGCAAACAGCTGCTTCAAAGACACAAAATGAATGGGGTTTTACATCGTATTGTAACTGGCCATAAAAAATAGATTCATTACGAGATCCATAAGCGTACAAAAGTCAGATGTATGCCCGGGGAACCATCGACTTCAACATTGACCCCAAAACGAAACATCTATGGTTTGAAGGTATTGCTCTGTATTTGGTGGGATCAGAAGGTCGTAGTGTATTATGATCTGCTAAAACAAGGAGAAACTAGCACGATCGATGACGTATGGCCTGTCTGAACAGCGCCTCAACTCTTTTGAAGATATTAAAAAATGGATCGATTTATGGATTGCATTAAAGGACGAACAGTTCTTTCACTGGTGAATCCCCTTGTTGCTAGAAAGATGGGAAGAAGTTGTAGCTAACGATGGACAGTACTTTGAATAACCTGTGTTTTATGTTGTTTTTTGAAATAAACTTATAATTTAAAAAAATCCTTAAAAATTAAATCCAAGTCCGAATACAATTTTCAAGGCTGCTGCTTTTTGCAACAAATGAGCAATGCTTTTCAATTTATAACATTTGCAAAATAGGAAGATGCCTAAAATTGTTAGTTTTTCTCATTTAGGTATATATTTAATAAATTTACTATATACATTGAAATAAAATTTAAAAATATAGATAAATGTCACAAAATTAAAAAACTTGATATCTTCCATATTAAAAAAGTTTATCCAATGGTGTTTTTATTAAAATAGTTAATCGGCCCAATGCGTTTACTAACGTTTGTTCATAATTTTATTGGCTATAAACTTGGTTGTAAGAAAATTCATGGTAGTTTTAGTACCAATTTTCTAAACGTTATGCATTAATTTGTGTTACACAGGTTACAATTTACGGCCCGTAAAAATGCCTTCAAAGTCAAACGTTAATATTTCGTTACTTCTTTTATTTCATAATTCGAAATACATCTTGTACTTACTGTGACGGTGTAGATATTGTACCTTAACATCGCTTAATAGGTATGAGCCAATGAAAAAGAAATTATTACAAAAATGCATGCAGATACAACTAAATGTAAAAGATAACAAAAATAAATATATTTAATCGTATAAATTTTTAGAAGAACCTTATTAATATTACCAGTTATAGTTCTCACCAGAAGAAAATAGAATATAAAACATATGAAATCCTTAAAAAAAGATAATATTGGTAGCTACGGTATACTTTCGTAATAAGTAAATAAAAGTACAATTTTCAGCTGTTTTTAAATTTTAAAATTTTTGGATTCCATATTAGCTTTTATTATTATTAATATGTTGCAATATATTTTCTGTGGCAGTTTTTGCAATGGCTAGGTTGCACTAACAGTTGAAAATCGTCCAGATTTTAATTTTACATCTGCAGAAAATGAAGAAATAAGAACAGGACTTTGATAACATGTAAAACTGTAAATATAAACATTAAAGACTCTTATCGTCAAAACTGTTACCTCAAAACGAAGAGACAAAATAAGGGAGGTTAGATCGGTTTCTCTGTGAGAGGAATGGTGTTGTGTGGCAGAAGTACCACTGATCATGTTCTAGTTATATCCGTGCGAGTCATGATTGTAATACGTTTTGCCAAAAGCACAGAAATAGTAGCCATTTGTTGTAGCGATTGATATGTACAATTTTATATACAATTTTCTTGATTTCTTTAAGCAAGAAATTTTTATTTAAAAACAATTCAAGAAGCAATCAGAATAGTAATACATTCTATGAGTTTATGGTATGACACATCAAGGCATGAGTGAAGTCACTTTGCTATTGGTCTACAAGTTCTTTCGGTTACTTCTTCTTAAAGCGCCTGAGAAAAGGATCTTCTGTGAGAGGTGCGGTGCTTTATAACATACTGATTGATTAGTTCTCTTACAGAGGAAATATTAAGATCCACATGAAGGGTTTGGTTAATCGCATACCAAAAAACGGCCATCATACTACGAAGAGTTTTTGTCTGGAATCGTTGAATGATTTTAAAGTTTGATCGGCTTGCACAGCCTCACATCTGATAACCATATACTCAGATGGGTCGTACTATGCACTTGTATAACCGTCTTTTGTTGGCTAATGATAATGAGTTTCTTCCGATGAGCCAATACAGTTTCTTCAATTTTAAGTCAATTTTTTTGCATTTCTTGACAATATGAGTTTTCCACGTCAATCTACTGTCTAGGTATCGAACCAAGTACTTGACGTTATTGGACTGGGAAATGGGAGTATTATGTAGAGTGATAGGTAAGCAAACTTGGTGTTTGGTCGTAAAGGTAACGTGTGTTGATTTACTTTCATTCACTTTGACATTTAAATGAGTTTGTAAAGAAGCCGATGTTGCTGTTGGATCTTCATTACAGATGAGTATCGCCGTGTCGTTTGTGCTGCTGTAAGTAGATTAGAGGTATATATAAGGTATATCAAAGGCTCTAGCACACTCCCCTGGAGTACATAAACATGGATATATTTAATTTGGGATACTTCCTTACCAATTTTAACTTGGAAGGTTCTATGAGTAAGATACGAGCGTAGGAGAATATAATATTCATAAAGGAATGTTTTTTTAATTTTGAAAAGTAGTCTAATGAAAAAGACCTACTATTTGGACAGATTTCTTAAAATAATTATAGGAGAAAGAGCGCAGAAAGAGAAGGAAAATCGTAGTTATGCCACAGTTTGTGTTAGATTCAGGAAGATAGCGGTACAGATTTTTTTAGTTTGAAATGCAGTTTGAATTATGTTCGTTAAACGATTACATTTCTGATGGCTAAAGCCAATTTTATGGTTAGCCATGTTTGTAGCAGCAAATTTCCGGTAATACATCAGAAGACTAATTTCTCAAACAATTTTAACAAAAAATCTATTGTTTGACACTTTTTGTATAGAAACTTATATGATTTATAATTTATATGTATTATTACTTTTTACATTTTCACAAACACGTGCTTTAGATATAGTTATAAAGTTTTTTTTCAAGATATAAATCTTGCCACATTTGAATATAGTAAGTTGTATCACATGATTAACAATTACAAACTTTTTTTATCATAAAAAAAACAAGCAAAGTGCATATCTACTATATATTTTAAAGTAAACAAAGACAGCTGATATGAAATGTGATCTGGCTGAGCTCTGAGCGTAGGTTTGGTTGCCTATCTTCAGAATTGTTTTGCATATCTTTATTGCACCGACTTATCCCACTGTTACCATTTGTAAATAGTGTTCCACGTTCCCACTTTGGAAAAATTTGAGGAAAGGCGGCTAACAATTGTCAGCCTAGGGCCCCAAAAATACCTTTTTGCGGGAAATCCCTTGTATAATAAGCAGTGGAAATTTTATATGCATTTATTTTAAATAAAACTGTTTCCCATTAAACTTTCTGTGAATATGCAAACATGCACCTTTAGAGAATTTGGCATTTCTATGTAATTCATTAGTTGCAGCTTTGTGAAACTAATTTTTATTTTTATTCGTTTAAAATTAATTAAAAGTGAACATTTCTTTGGCACAATAAGTACAAAAGAATTATACAGAGAGGGTAAAAAGTAGCTAAGCATTAAAAATTGGTAATAAAGTCTATATTTCTAATAGAAATTTATTTAAACAAATTGTACATGTATTTTATTACAAAGGAAAATGAAAGCAATCTTTAAATTTCAACGTAGGCACCGGTAGTGGCTAGGGATGCAAGGCATAGTTTTTTGAAGAAAATCGTTTGGTTGTTGCTGAGAACCTCCTGAATCCGTACCTCCAAGTTCTCCAAAGTACCAGATTTTGGCCTGCACATCTCCTACTTTGTATACCCCCACGGGGAGCGAGATCTAGACTTCTTTGATGTATGAGGTAATTTATATATAAAGTGTAACGATGTATGTCTGCACATCACGCCAAAACAGCCAAACCGAATCAAATGATTTTTGGTATGATTACTCGCCTTGATCATTTTAAAGTTATTTTATTTCACTTTGATGGTCGAATATCTGTGGGCTGAGATAATTGACCATCAAAGTATCTATTGAACTGCAATGGGAGCGGCCGGCCATCCACATTATTGCGAGCTCGCGCCAGCCAAGCTAAGTATTGTTAAGCATCCAGATATGGAGTAACAACTACCAGGCAACCAGGTGAAATTATTTTTTTAAAGAAATTTTTTTTGCAATAATATAACCCCTGCGAAACAGGGTAAACACGGCTAGTACCTAAATATATCTATAGAAGTCATCTAAGCTTATATATTACATCATTAATTTTTTCCTATGCTCTGATACATATACATATTATATAATAAACTAGAAAATATTTTAAAAAATGACCACATACCTCCATTATAATTTTATAAAATATAAATCTTTGTTTCCATGGTGCCCTAAAAAATGTACTCTCTTTCAATGACAATAAATTATCTAAATGATGTCTGATTAAGTACATCGAAATTCAGCATTTTATTCAAAATTGTTCGGAATTATGTTTAAGTTAATCCATACAATTTCACATACGGCATGGTAATATAAAATATAATTTGAACTTAACAGAGGTTGCAGTTTGGTGTGGGAAATTAGAATTGGGTATCTTAGGGCCCTTCCTTATTGACCAAATGGTCACTAGTAATGTCACCTGAACATGCTCTAGGAATCCATCGAAAAGTTGTCTGGTGGTGAAAAAATTTGTACTTCTCATTACCATTGTGATGTAAGGACCTATTTTGATGCAAGCTCCTTGATCAAATGAATTAAGTGAACGGGTAGTGTTGGATTCGTAGCGCGTTCACCATACCTTATTCAATTGAATTTTCTTTTATGGGGATATTTCAAAAATAAGGTTCTGTACAAAACCATCAAAAACCAAAGATTTAAAGGAAAAAATTAAAAGACAATATCTTTAATTTCCAAATAAAATACTTCATAACAATGACGAATCAATTAGTCTACGTTATAACTATGTTTGAAAACAAATTATTATGAATATTTGTAAGTTACATTTAATTTCATTTAAAGTGAGTGTACTTTTGAAACCATTGGTTTTGCGGTTTTTAAAAATAAAACAGTTATAGTTAATTAATTTGAGAATGTCATCTTCTAGACTGTGAATAGCTTTTATGAGTTGTAAAGTCTCAGGGAGACAAAAAAAAAATGACCATTGTGTCATCTTTATGTAAGGAAAAGGACTTGAGAATTTTTAATTTTACCGCAAAACTAATGGTGCTTTTTATGATCCATTTTAAAATGAAAATCCTAGCTTCCATTTCCTTAAAACCTACCGTTTAATAAGTTCACGATACTTTTGTCATTTGGCCATGAACAAGATACGCTTCCCGAATTTCTTTCCCACCTAAATAAACTTAAGCCAATATAAAGTTTACAACGGCAGTGGAACGAAACAATTCTCTCTCTTACCGGAACACCCTCATATCAAAAAATGCTTTCAACCATAGTTTATATCAGACTGTCTATAGGAAATCTACCTATACCAATTCTTATATAAATGGTAGATCGCATTATCACTATTGAAATCTACTCAGTTGCAAAATAGCTAAATTAGTCAAACTTTCCGACACTAAGAAACGATAAACTTAATATAAAACCATTACGAAAACCCTAACGCAAAACGGATAATTCAAATTAACAAAAACAGAAATTCCAAAACTCACGGCTTTCTTGACCGCATACACAAACATTTTTTTGCGACATGAAAGAGCGCCAACGCTTCTGCAATTATCAAAACCGACTATAAAATTAATTGTTTCAAATCAAAGAGACTCGCTTCCATGTCCAATCCCATAATTTCCGAAAAGCATTTAAAACGTAAAAACACCCTCAATACCTTGATACTCAAGATGATGCTCAAAGTTTACCTTTTATTTGAAAACCCTTAATTATACCATGACATCATTTACTGTCGAGCTTTCATTTCGAATTTAACAAACGCCTATAACTTATAAATCTCATTAGAGAGTGTATAGTTTGAGATCTCTCTTTATAATGGATGCCAAAACACCGAGAATTTTCCAAAAATCTGCACGGTTCAACTCGTCACCAGGCATCTACTTTGATGCCATTTTCAAGAGAGTTTACCTCTTCACTCAGGGTTTCAATCTGTTTACTCCCCAAGGAGAGCTATGAGTCCTTGAAGAATATTTACTTTTATATATCCCACTTTACTATTTCGAAGACTAGAAATGAAAAAAAAAATATTGGTTTGGGAGTTTTCATATGGTAGGTAAGCGTCTCTTATATTAAGATATTGAGGGCATTTTTCTATTTCAAATACTTAACAAATAATTTTGCTGGTAAAATGGGAAATGGGAGCAATTGTTCTTGCTCGGAGGAAGTTAATTTTCTAGTCTATTTCTTTATTATGTTTGGTAAGCGCAGAACAATTATCGCCCTTCCGCACAGCAAGAAGTTGTTCATATATTGGGCTAGATATTTTCTGAATTGTTTGACCTATATAGATCCCTTAGTAGTCTCCACAAAGTATTTCATAAACTCTTTATTAACTACATTTTGTTAGTAATAGTGAAGATCGTTCATATGTTTGGCCTCATTATTATGAGGCTTATTTTAATGGCGATGCCTCTGAAGTAAGGTAAGAACGCTTTTTGTTGGCCACGAAGGTCTTGGGATTGAAAGTTGATATTTCTATTAATATTTATAATTATATAGCACCATTGTAGCCGCGTGGTTGAAGCATGTGGCTGCGATGTGGACGGATCAGAGTTCATTCCCCGGTGCTCTCTGATGTCTGGCGGGTGGCCTACTCAGTCACTAAAAACAATTGAGTACCTGCGTTCAGTTCGAACAAGAGGTGACAATGGTGGTCATCTAAGACGTGGTGCACGCCACATCGCCCCGTATCACAGATGATACACGACTATCGAGTAGAGAAGCGAACATATGGGAGCGCTAACCTCTCTGTTTGCTAGCCGTGCTCCCAGCCATGTCGTTATTATAATTCTATAAAATAATCATTTATTTAAATACTCGTTTTGTAGTAGGATAATAGTTTTGAAGTCTATCTGCTGTTTTTTTATATCGGATATTCTAATGTATCTAGTGATGAAGAATTTTGTAAACGAATAAATGTGGACAGGATTAGAATGGGATTTGGCATTTAGATGGCGGTTAGTATGAGTAGGTTGTATGTAGGTAGTGCAAGAAAAGCTGCCTCTTAAAGATTTTTTTTTTAATGTTTATGAAGGAAAGTTTTGTTCGGTTTTTATGCTAAATTTGATGTTGGTGTGAAATTGGTTTATATGGGAAGGAAATTCAACGAACGTATCACATCTATGAGCCCAGATAACAAAAGTATCATTGAAATATCCAAAAGGCGAGTTTAAGGTAAAAAGAGGTGGGGGCCTTGTTTCGAAATCGGTTATGATTTGCTATGACAGATGGAAGTCGGAAACCCATAGAAGCACCATTATTTCGGAGGAAAATGGTTAATTAAAGAGAGAATATCGTTTTTTATATAGTAAATTGTCTTCAATATTTGCAGAGTTTTGAGAATTAGGGTATTTGTAAACAAGGAGACGACATAATAGTCTTTGTTAGATACATGACATACGTAGCCGGATTATTCTAGTAACTTTTGTATCTTGCTTATGTAGTTTGAAGTGTTTAGGATCACTATAGCGTTTCCCATAAAATTGTATTATTTTGTTTCAAGGCTTTTAAGGAATGTAATATATATGTATCTCAAACCACTATCATATCATGTTAAAACATTTGAATACGAAGAAGAGTATTACTAACATCTACGACTGTTATATCTATGATTTTTATTGTTTTTATCCCTATTTTATACAATGTAATAGAGTTACTGTTATAATTTTAACTTTATTACAACATGATTAAGACAAAATTATGTATTTTTTTATTTTCTAAAACCCCCTACTACGTATTCTTCTGTATTAGCTTAGAAACAGAAACTTTGCTTTTATTCTTATCTACTACTTTAAGCCCACGCGTACGGTATCTATGTTAACTGAGACTACAGTTGATTTTGGACGGCCTTCTCTAATTTTATCCGCCAGTGAACTACGACCACGATTAAATTGATTGAACCAAGAATATAGTGCGGCTCTGTATGGAGCGTTATCACCAAAAGTTGAAGCGAGTTGATCGACGCACTATTGTGAGATAATCCACGTCAAAAATCGTAAAAAACATCGCACGAAAATGTTAACGAGTTATTAATTTTTATTTAATGGCATTAAAACAAATAACGTCTGTAGGACAAAACG
Source organism: Sinelater perroti (assembly GCA_036346155.1). Classification (NCBI taxonomy): domain Eukaryota; kingdom Metazoa; phylum Arthropoda; class Insecta; order Coleoptera; family Elateridae; genus Sinelater; species Sinelater perroti. The sequence continues at coordinate 500,344 of JARFIY010000374.1, forward strand.
TTTTGAATACGTATGCCGCCAAAAATGTCCAACAGTATGATGCAGACGAAGATCGCACCTAGTACATGCAGGGTTGCCAGTTTGCGATCGATATCGAGCAGCCCACGTACATCCGACTAAAAACTTATGACACATTATCTAACAAAACGTGGTGAACAGATCACGAAAGCTTAGAAATAAAGCCTAGATAATGATAACAGTGCCACAAGAATTTCAGAAAAGATTAAAGGATTGCCTAACAAGATCTTCTGTGCCGTTGCTATCCGCTAGAACTCAACAGAGGTATCCCATTTATAACAGCATAATTATAGTAATTCTGGCAACTCTATAGGAGCTTATTCGACAGATAACACCACACCACCTCTGCACTTTCTAACACCCTACATTAGAATTCCCACAGCTGATGCTCCTGCTCCTCTATTTTCACCGACTTTGTGTGATCAGCAACGGTTTAACATGCATCGCAACGAATCAATGGTGAATACTCCAGCCCATCTCAGTCGGCTGATTCAAACTACAAAGCTCTGGCTAGAAGCTATATCCAACTCAACGCTTTCAGGATAGACCAGGAACCCAACGTCACCCCCCACTCCCATCTCTCTAATACCTATTGAGCAAAAGCCAAATTAAGACTTTCGCTCGTCTCCCTCTGGAAACGTCCAAATGCAGACGGCAACCTAAGCAGCCTAAGCTTCCCAAAATTGGAAAATTGTCGACAACAGTAATTCTGACAGAAGAAAGGCTAGCGGTTCGCTCGATCCTCACCTTAAAAGTTACCCTTGCAGCACTCCCACCACAACAAATCAATCAACACTGTATCTTATGTGACATAGGCTTCTCTGACCATATATACTTTTTACCCAAGGACAATCCATAAAAATGCAACATTTACAGTGGGCAGTGCTGCAACGTCTACGAATTCAAAATTATATGCTTAGCAAGAGTAATCAGGAAAGGCAGCGCGAGTTGATTGGATTGGTTCAGTGCAAAGCAGGTAAACTATAAGCGACATTTTTATGCTATCAACTTGATTGCAAGTTGAAATTCCTTTTGAGCACCATCTGATCTCTTGCACGTTGTTATAAAGAAGTTTTTAATTTCTGAACTTATTATCATTAACAGTTTAATTCTGGCAATTGTTGGCTATTTTGGTATGTGTAGTTTGTGCTTCACGCATCTGCCTCTTTTGTTAGATGTTTTTTAAAATATAATATTTGATACAAATAACTGGATGATTGAGTGCCTGATGATATTTACTGATGTATTGGGATCAACGAGCAGCAGATTTAATTTGTATATGTTGTACCATTCCTCTAAAATGTGTTACTCACAATTCGTTTGTGTTCATCTTCCTCGGTGTCCGCTTTTTAGTTTCAGTCGTCAGGAGCCTTATCATCACACTTTGAGGTGCGTAATATTAAAAAAAATATTTTAGAAATTTTAAACTTTTGGAGAACGTTGTACATTTAGCTTTATACTTTTTTTCTTTTAGTAAACACGAGTGCAATAAGAAAGGAAGCCTTTGTTTGGTTATAAATGACAGAAATGCGTAGATAGAGAACCTTCATTATACACATTAGAAAGCTACAAATGTACATTATTTAAACTTGCGACACCACTGACATACGATACCTTCACTCATCACGTTTAGTCCGCAAACATTACACAGTTTACGATGAATCGAAAGTTCTTTCGCACACAGAAATCGTACTATTGCATGCACATTTGACAGGATGTTCTATGTCAGCGTTCGTTTTTAATTGATCTAAGGGACAAGTAAACTATAACACAAACTTTTTCTTTCACTTTGGAGTGCCTACTGAACTACTGCGTACAGCGCCACAGAACGGGCGTCGATATCATCCTCTATTTCGTGCGCATGCGCAAGCGGAGGTTTCTCTCAGAATTATTCTCGTGCTATAACAGACATTTAGTTTTTGTTATTAGCTACACGAAAACAATCTTATACTTTTATAGCAAAACTAATTGTAACTTAATTGTTATTTTTTACAAAAATGTTAAATATTACTACCAATTTTTTCAATTTATTTTGGATTTTTTGATTTATGTATTATTTTATTGTAAACTGTCACATTTTAAAGTATTGAATTTTTTACTTTGACAATAGTTCTTATGTTTTTGTATCTTTTTATATATTATTATTTTTAATAATAATATTACATCTTATAGTTTTTTAATTTGCTTTTTAAAATTTTGTCACATTTATTATATTACTCTTTTAGTATTCACTGATTTTTATTTTTATATATTTATATAGTGTTGTAAATTTTTATATCTTTGTTCTTAATTGCTTATTAATATTTTTTATAATTTCCCCCCACATTCATAACCTAGAAACAACTTTCCATAGTTACTATTACAATTAGTTAAGTAAAAGCGTGAGAGGATTAACATAGAGAAAAATTATTTAAAAACATTAATGTGTCCAGTCACCACCGACGTCAATAATTGTCTGGCATCTTCGAAGCTTGCTTTCGACAAAATTGATGGCGTATTCATCCGGTAAGGACCTCCAATTGCTACAAATTTCTCTTATTAATTGCTTCAAAGTGAACACCTTCTTCCACGAGGCTTGTGCTTGATGTATGCCCACATATTCTCAATCGGATTTGCATCGGGCGACTGCGACGCCCAAAAAAGTATAACGATGCCAGACTGCTCTTTTCACTTGACGCGGTGTTTGGGATCGTTGTTCTCCTGCAAAATACAATCTTCGTTTTTCTTGATGAACCAACGTTCGGCGGTAGGCAACAAATATTTCTTATACATCTCGAGCATTTTCAGAGCATTTAGGTTGTACGTAAACGTCTGGAAGCTTAGTTTTGAGAAGCAGTCCCAAAGATGCGGATTTACTGGGTGTTTAACAATCCGCTGTACAAACCTGTTAGTTGAGGTTATTCAGGCCCGTGGGGCGATAACATGTCCCCTACGAGAAGCTTCGTCCGTAAAAATTGCATTGCTCCAATCTCGGTCGATATTGTCTTTTGCCCAAGCGAGTCGCTTCGTCACGTGATTTTTACCTTAAAAGATTTCTTTGCTGAACTACGGTACTTGATATCATGCGCACGGAAACGGGTTCGGATAGCTACGTAGGATATTTCTACACCTTTCTGTTTCAATTTTGCTGCTCCTCGACGTAATGTTATACCCGATTTTCGCGAAAAGAAGTTTACGAACTGCTTCTTTACTTTAGAGGACACTTTGCCTATCGAGCCGCGTTCCTACAAGTCGTCAGCCGTTCTTGTCTCCATATATCACTACAGCTACTTGCTGACGAATGGTTCCGACTTATTTATGTACTTAGCAGCCGTTGCATGAAACATTTTCAGACGTTTCGGTTACGTACAGAGGAATATAATCTTGCAGCACAACTCATGGGGTTTTACGCGTTTCTCTGGCAATAATTTAATGCCAACTGAATCTTTTGTAACAAAGCATCGAGGATAAAGTTCGCTCTATCTACTCATAGAAGAGCTAAGGCGTACCTTTTACCAACTGCTAATTATCTCGAACACGCTTTTAGTTAACTGACTGAAGTTTTCAATTAATCATTCAGGTATTACTTTTGTGTAACAGTTTAATTGTTATGTGTTATTTGTATTATCATAATTGTTTTAGTAAATATCTCGTTGTTCAGATGTAATATAATAGAATACAAAATTCAAATTCCTCTTCACTTTAGTGAAATTCAATAGCTTCGAATGCCGTGTAAAGGGTAGCTATGTATGTTTCAGAAGCCGCACCTCAATTAAAACCAGCTTTGGACGCCACTCGTTAAATTTTCACACAACAGCAAACAGCATTAATTGGCTGATCAATGTGACAAAAACCATAATTAAATTAATTATAGAACAAAGTCTGTAAAAGCCCGCTGCAAAAGAGAACAAAACTGACGGCAGTTTAATTACAGCCTGAAACTATTTCGCCGCACTTCATATAATTGAATTCGCTTTATCGGATAACGCTCTGGTGAAACTTGTAAAACACTTGCGGCGAGTTTCATCTTCTAGAGAAATGATGTACTAATCCAAAGTCCTTGAGAGTAGAAATAAAAATACCGAGGTCTGCTCTGAAATGATTTCAAAAAAAAAATTAAAAACTAACAAATAAATATGTGTAAAACAAACTTTTGTGTTTTGCAGAGTTTGTCAAACAATAGGAACTGAATTTAACTAAGCATGGTACGTAGTAAATTTACATTTCTTGATAATGAACTAAAATTTAAAAATATAAGGATTATAAATTCATATAGAAGGTATAAACCATTTTAAAAATTCATTTTCATAAATTTATCCTTATAAAAAATAATGGACGAATTATTTGTAGATCAAACTACCACGGTTCTGTTTTTTTTTTAATAAAAATAATTTTTATTTTATTTTATGATGATATCTCAAATAAAACTTAAAATATTCTAAAGAGAAAATTTAGAAGTGGTTTTTACCCCTATAACGTGTTTATGGTAGCTAAAAAAATTCATGACTCTTATTTTTTCCTTCTACAACATATCTAAGTTTCATTGAAAGTGGTGGTGAACAAATAGATGCGAAGGCTTTCACGGCCGGTGTTATGGTGCATCGTGTGGTTGGTTCTCGGATTATAAGGCCGTGGTCGGGTTCAGAAACTCAAAGTTAAGAGTTTCTGAACTCCGACCACGGCTTTATAACCGAGAACCAACCACACCATGGTGGTGGATACTTCGGTAGTGTTTCCAGTGTCCCAGCAATCTTACTCCTTGGACTTTTATATAAGTGGTGATCGGTGTTTCCCCGTATACGTCTAACTTCTATGTTTCCTTTATGATGTCAACATTCTTCTTCTGACTTCCTTACACCAAAAATTTTCTTCAAAACTTTTCGTTCCTACACTTTGAGTCTGTAATAGTTTACATGTTTCACACTCGTAAGCCACTACAGGCCTTATTATTGTCTTGTACACTTGCACTGTTGCTCACCACGATTCTTGATTTGTCTTTAAGAAAACGATGAGTTCAGTTTCCTTCTACCAACATAGCTGTTATTTTCTTAATTTTATTACCTTTTGTTCTTATTAAAATCCTCAAATACACGAACCTTTGGATTTATTCCATTTCCAACTCCTTTTAACTGGATATTCTGAAAAACTGTTTTTAGGGGGGAACTTTAAAGGTGATTTTTACCCCTTTAAAGTGCTTATGACTTCCACAACATATTTAAGTTTTATTGAAATCGGAGACGGGGACTTCGACAGTGTTAGTATGGTGTATTTCAAAATCATCAACCCGACTATAGCTACTCATAAGTTATCGAGTTGTTGTAGCTTGAAGAACATCGTTAATTTGTTGGACTTTGCAAGATGAAAAGCTCTGTGGTTTAATATATATATATATATATATATATATATATATATATATATATATATATATATATATATATATATATATATATATATATATATATATATATATATCGGATAGGTTTCCGTGGTTAATTATGCTTAAACAACTTAGTCTTTACGAGAAGTAACCAAATATCTGTGCTTATTCGCTCAGCAAAGGATCACTGCCCCAATGAATCCCAAGGAGTGTATGAAATACTTTGTGGAGACTGCCAAAGGACCTACATAGGTCAAACAAATCGGCAAATATCTAGCCGAATATACGAGCATTCTCTGGCCGTACGGAAAAGCGATAATGGTTCGGCACTTGCCAAACACAGCAAAGAAACAGGCCACAAAATTAATTCCTCTGGGGCTAAAACCATTGCCCCCATTTTCCATTTCACCAGCAGAATAGTACGTGAGGCAACTGAAATAGAAAAACGCCCACAGTGCCTCAACACAAGAGATGACAGCCAACGTTTACCCGTCTTATGGAAATCCCTTATTACCCCATACCACCAATTACGCAATAATCCTACAAACTTTCCCCAACCCAACGCATCTCCCGCTAAACAAACTTTCACTGCCAGCCCTATAAAAGACCAAGCAGGCCACACGAAAGGTCAGTCTTATTTAAAGACTCGTAGCTATCCTTGGGGAGTAGACAGATTGAGACCCCGAGTGAAGAGCTAAACTCTTGAAAATGGCATGAAAGCCGATGCCGAAACGTCGAGAATTTTCCCAAAATAGACGCTGTTTGTCCCGTGAACTAAGTTGTTTTACTTAACCCTGATTTTTTACTATTAGGCTACTCATTTATAATAAACAGGTTAAAAAATATTTGAAGAGAGTCTGGAATACTTTAATATTCGAACTAAGAGTGGATCATGTTCTAAATAACGCTGCTTTGATATATTGGGACGCCATTAAAACTATTTTCAAGCCTAAAAGTTTCGTCACCTATTTGTCGTCAAAACCAAAGGCCCAGGTCATGACTCCGTCCGGCCGCCGGAGCACTTGGACCATCAAGATAATTTCTTTTTCTAAACAACCACATTGAAGAGTTCTAACATCTAGACGACAGGTCACTCACCTTTAGCCAACTACTAACGGAACCGAAGAACTTCATGGTTCCGCCCGACTTCGGATTTCCTGGACTACCTGGACCATTTTTATTGCTTCTATGAAGAGCTTACAGCTGCAACCAACAAAAGTTTTAAAACAAGTGATTACAAAGAATTTCTTGATACTAAAGACAACGGATGGTACTAGACATATTATGGGACACCCTCTGTATATCTACTAGAACACTAAAAATATAAAACAGAAAACATTTTTTATTGCTAACGTTTTATGTTTAATGTATTTGTATCGGACAATTCAGTTTCTATTTTTATACGTTGAATACTTAAAGCTACTGTTACATATGTGACATGCCTTATTAAATTGAGTTTTAAAACATATTTACTTTTTAGGTATAATAGATTGGAGCGATTACAAAAATTATATGATTGTTATAATGATTTATTAACAATAAAAATAGATGACCACACACTAAAAAAGGTGTGCCGCCAATGTTAAGTTTGAAAATAATTATTAGTAGTGTGTATGTTGAAAAAAAAATTAAATAACAATGTGTACATAATATGAAAAAATTTAAGAGAGTTAAAAATTCAGTGATATAATAGATACAGCTTACTTAAAAATTAAACAAAATAAATCTAAAAATATTTATAGTTGGGGAGGTTTTTAAGTTTAAAAATAAAAGAGTGAATAATAAAATTAATCTAAATTTGCTAAAGAGATCATTAAAGATTCTCAATGAGTTGATGTTGTAATTGTATCTTTTAATATCTTTATCATTTTCTGCTATATGGTTCTCTTTTGTACAACTATTTAATTTTTGTGTGTTTTATTCTTTCATTTTTGGTATTAATAGCTTTACTTCTCACTAACCTGTGGTCACTTCCTGTATTTGATTTTGATTACTGACACATATTTGACTTTATGTTCGGAACTTATTCACGTCCACTTTTCTTTACATTTCTTTTTAAATAAAGTATTCATAACATATGTTTATGTTGTCCTAAAAAATTATCAACATCCCCTTTTTTATGTCTTTTTCCTGTCCTATATTCACCAATACCTTTGTCTTCTTCTTTTTGTTTTTGCGTTAGCCTTGCACTAAAATTCCCTAAGAGTAGTAAGTATTTTGTGCAATTTTCCGTAATTCACTTATTGATTTTTTTATACATTTACCTGTTCATCGCTGTTATCTGTAGCAGGTAGATAAACCTATATTTTAAACGTACATTTTGTCGATACTTATGTTATTATATATATTATAGAATACGTGGTAGTCCTAAAATGCGATATATTTTTACTTATTCTCTTATTTATTGGAAAACCTACCCCTCTCTTCTATTATAAAGCAGTATATGTCTTGAATTAAGATTTAAAAATTGTTCGCCTTTGCGTCTTACTTCATTTGTTTCAATAATATCCCATTTAATATCGTTCAGCTCTTCTTCTAATTTTGTTAACCTATTGTATTTCATTAATGTTTATACAAGGTAGTTCAAATACGAGCGGAGCTAATTTAAAAGAAACAAACACTTACTTTTACATGTTAGTCTTTAACGTATTATTCCCCGAAGTCAACACAATTTTTCCAAGGTTCTGGAAGCATCCTGATGCTCTTTTCAAAAAGGCTTTTGGTTAGCGGTGTATCTACTCCCGAACAGTCTGTATGACGGAGTCGTACGCAAACTACATGTCTTGTAAGTCTAATTTGAGCCTTTCGTTGTTGTTTTGGCCTTATGGGGCGCGCATTGTCTTGAAGCAAGGCTACCCGTTTCGTGGATTTTTCTTCACGTCTATTGCCAGAAAGTCTATATGGATAACCCCTGCCAGTTCCAGAAGAACGTTGCCATCACTTTTCCTGCCGAACGGCTCCTCTGCGCTCTCTTGAGTTTGGGAGAACTGGTATGCCGCCACTCGCGTGATGACTAGTGGCACTAGGGAATAAAGTAGTACACCCACGTTTCATCGGTGGTCAATAGAGACTTCAAAAATGCATTACCTTCTTTTTCAGACTGTCGTATGAGACGACTGACAGCTTGCATGCGCATTATTTTGTTCACGTCCCTCAAATTGCGTGGTACCCATCGTGCATTCACACTGATAGAAAACATTTCTCCAAGTTTCTTGATAGTGCTTTACCTATTCTCACGAATAAGCGCGCCTGCACGATCAGTGTTCGGCTCTCTGCTCTGTTTGTGAGAAACATTCTTCTACATACTGTTGTTGGAGTTTGTGGTGCGTTTCAGTGGGACGAAACGTATTCTCCAACGAGGAATTTGATCACAATGCGTTGTTCCACGATCCACGATCCACGATACCAAACGGGACTTGACAGGTTCTAATCCGAGCAGGATTGAGGGTGGAGGTTGTGGCTTCACTCTCTCAAGGCCACACAGCTGCTGTCAGACCTGGTCATATTTGAACCGCCTTATATATTGTATGTGCCTGTAAATAACTGTTTTTTTCTTACTTCGGTGGACTGATCAAATTCAAAAATTCTAAGCATTCTCTGTCGTTTTACTATTCCTCCCACCCAAGTGGGAGGTTAAATATTTCAGAAGAATCTGGACCTTTTCCTTCCATATCATCATGTTAATTTTGGACGTATTTAGTTGAATATACCACGTTGGCCAGATGTCCTGCCGCTTTACTGGAGTACCACCACTGTTGTCTACGTGGTCACTCTGAGTTATTTTCCTGCCCCTCCCCCTTCCCTTCCGTTCCATATCTGGTGAGATTTTCCCTATTCGCCACACGGAAAAATAAATATATAAAGAATTATTATCGCGTTATATGTATAATCGTTATTTCTTTATTTTACACGTAGCCAACATACCTGATTTTTCATTATAAAAAATTGCTTTCGAAATAACCTAGACATACATAGTAAACCAATGCACGTAAAGTGCATTAGTGCAGCCGCTTTCGATGGTGGGATCATGATTAAGTTCTGCATCCTCTTGACGTTAAAACCCGATGGAAGTTATAAAATTTTATGGGCTCGGTAGCATTAGATTCTATTTTTATGTACTCGTAGAAGAGTTTAATTTGGTTCCGTTTTACGACATCGAAAGGAAACCGATAAGAGTTTGAGTGGTTAAATATTTTACAAACAACTTGCGTGCTTGGTTTACTCGCAGCTGGCCTTCCCTTTGTTGTCTTACAAAGGCTGGGGCAAATTGAAGTCTGTTTTATAATTCCACGAAAATGGAGAAATTTTACACTAATCCTTTCAGTTTTCTTTATTGACTATTGTATTGCTCAAAACAACAACTTTTTGCTGTAATCTCAATTTAATAAACATGGAGGCAAGCCATAAGTTTTATAGTTTGCTTTTTTTATTTTAAGTGCAGTGTTATACCGTAATAAATAAATAATTAATTAAAATAATAAACGGACATTACAAAGGATTTTTTAAATTTCCTTTCAAATATATATATTTCTTCCTACCCTACAACAATAGTTGAAATAATTTTTTAACTCGAAATAGAACTATTGTAGAAGGTATGAAAATAATTTTGTAGTTAACAAGGATTAATAAAATAATTTTTATTACTACTGATGACCTTCTAATGTCTACCGAAAATGTTACAGATTTTTTGTTTTCATGCAATGATGGAGATTACAGTTTTTCAAAAATAAATCTTTGGATGCATATAATGTATAAACGGTCGACCATATGTCATTTTGAAAAGCCAAATATTAATACTTTCAAACCATTAATTGTTAGGAAATCATTTTTCTAAATGTACCTCAGGAACGGTTAATTTTTCAAACACAAAATTAATTTTCATGCCATATACATTTAATATTTGGGCCATCCTAATATAATATTCAAGTTGCTTGTGAGAATTGTTTGTTCAAATTTTTTAAATCAAGTATTTTTGGAAATTGTCAATATATTTGGTACTACTATAAGTTACAATTAAAATACAATGTGGTTATTAGATACCTTTAAAAACACTCTAACATAAAAACTTTGACGGTCCGCTGCACGAACCTGTTGGTTGAGGTAGACCAGGCTCATGTGGCGATAACATATCCCCAAACAGAAACTTCGTCCGTTAAAATTACATCGCTCCAATCTCGGTAGATATTGTCCTTTGCCCAAGCGAGTCGCTTCGTCACATGATTTTCACCTAACAAACGTTTCTTCACTGAACTACAGGATTTGATATCACGCGCACGTAAATGAGTTCGGATAGCTACATACTATATATCTACACCTTCCTATTTCAATTTTCTTGCTTCTCGGCGCAATGTTAAGTTCGAGTTCCACAAAAACAAGTTCACGATCTGTTTTTCGACTTTGGGGGATACTTTGCCACGTTCCGTCAAATCATAGACCGTTTTTGCAGCCTTTGCATCATGCATTTTCGGACCTTTCGGGTACAGAGGAACACAGTCTCGTAACGAGACGCGTACGTGGCACTCATAGTGCTTTACGCGTTTCTCTAGCAAGAATTCAATGTCAACGAAACCTTTTGTGACAAAGGTTCCTTTATGGACTCACGAACACACTCTTACTTAACTGATTATAAATTTCAATAACCGAGTTGCTATGAAATGTAGATTGTGGATCTTGTAGCCTCACTAAACTTCGTTGCGATAATATTGTTTTTCTTACGCACAAAAATAGATTTGAAATCCTGTGTGACTTTGAATATTAAGAATCATATTGTGCGTTTAAAATCACTTAACTTGCATTGAAAATTCTACCGAAATATTTGTTAACTTTCGAAAGAAAGCTTATAAAGTATAGAGAAAAGTTAATGCGATCCTGTTTGTTTGTCTGTGTGTGTGTCTGTCAACTCGATATCTACGCAACTACTTGACCGATTTACTTTATGTTTAGACAGTGGATACCTTAGGTCAGAATATTCCTCGGTTTAGAGCTATAACTTTAATTTTCCCGAGATATGGAGGTCACAAGGTCACATGCATGATTTGCTTCGCTTTCGAAAGTTGCCTTTCTGGATTTTACATTCGTCTCGTTTAAATTGTTCTCAAGAGGATATCAACTTTAATAAAGCTGCCACTATTTAATGCTCTTGTACTGTAAAGTAAAAGCATGCGTGACAACGTTTGTTAAATAATGCAGCAACAGATACCTAACATTAATCTTTGTTAGTGGTAGCCACTTAAAATATGTTAAACATTTTAGTAAAAAACTCAGTCAATAGTTCTTTTTTAAATTTCTAAATTTTAATATTATTTAATTATCTTTTATTTTATTTCATTTTGGTTAATAGTTTAATTGATAAAATCAAAAAAATATTTTAAGTATCTGTCAGAAATTTACCACTGGATCAGTTATTTTCGGACACTTTATAATCTAGTGTGGCTCGAAGGACCACATACTAAAAATATACATAAAATACAATAACGATTTTTTACAATAAAAACAATTTTCTTATTTAATTTTTTCTATTAAAAGAAAGTTTCTAAGAGCTATTTTATATTCCCTTATTCTTATTGCTACATTTTAATTATCTTTTATGTAATTAATATAATAATACATCTCTAGATAAACCACTAATTTAAGAAACTTGTCCAAGAAAACATTTGTGGAATAGTAAAATAGGCAATTTCTAAATTAACGAATGTGCTGTTCTAAAGCTATTCCTTGTTACCACTTGCAGAAAACTGCAGTCAAATATCCCAAGTTAAACGTCCAATTTAATCATAAGGATTACGAACGTTGTAAGATTTATTGGGAAAATTCTGCCTTCATCTTATGCAATACCGTCTATCATTTTAATAATAGCTTTCATAAGTTTGAACAAACTTTTCGTTTTGGTATTCTAAGCTTCGTGTCTAAGCATTAAAATAAATTGTTTTGCAGTGGTCGTAATTTTTAAAATTATAAAGCACGCGAAAACTGCGTGCCCAACAAATTCGGTTCACCAAAGAGGCGTAATGCGGAACAAACCATTAAAGCGGAACACTTTTTTCAGAAAGTGTTAAATCGACCTGATCTAATATTAAAAAAAAGGTGTGCGTGGCGCTTGAAAAAGCTCGGACTAATTTTCTGGGCATTGCACCTCTTTTCATTAATTTAAAATAATAAAACCCAAATCCAAAAATTGGCGGATGAAAGGATTCGCTTCGACACCGAATTGCCCTATAAAATAAAGTTCTTCCGAGCCTCAAGATACTGCAAGGAAGCTTTTAGTTTCCACTGAATTGGCGGAATTTAACTGGATACTACTCCTTCCTCTGGGACCGCTGTCCTCTGAAGTAAAAGCCATTAGAGCATGTCATAAAAGTTAGGGAGTTGTAAAATTTTCTGAATTTTCGATGGCATCTTGCGTTATAAATCTTTTGTAGGCCGCCACACTGCCATCTTGCAATTATAACGCTGAAACTAAAGAAAACATATTTATTTTCAACAAAAAAATTTAATTTAAAAATCTGTCATTTAGGCCAGAAGATTGTGGACTGAAATTATTGATTTTGTTAAATAAGATAGTAATTTATATTATTATATACAACATCTGAGAATTAACCCAAAATTAAAGCACATTATTTATTTAATTGTTGTTCTATATCCTTACTAATTAATTAAATCTATTTTCACACGTACGTAGTTGTATAACAGCTTCAAGGTGAAGAAATGCATTATTATTAAATTTTTGTTTAGTGGAAAGTAGACAATGGAAAACGTACAGACATGTATAAATGAGGCTGTTGTTAAAGTTCGTTAAATACATTGACAATTTGATAAAAATGTACCTAAAATATTTAGGACTTGCCGTGCAGTTATACAAAAGTTGATATTTTTTAATCGTAAAAAAGTTCAACTACATTTATCATTTTTGAACACTTCAGCAGATGTAGATATTGTGCTCTTAAGTAACAAGGTTAGTCTCTGTAACAAACAATAAAACTAAAGAGATAAAAAAAACAACTGAGAAAACAAAATTATCGCTATCAGTTGATAACTCTGACGTAACACCAACAGATGCCATTTCTTTGATAAACGCTGAACTCTTTTTATGAAGTGAAATTTAAAAATTGTTATGATGAGTCGTGTGGCTGGTTCTCAGGTTATTAGGCCGTGGTCGAAGTTCAGAAACTTTCGATGCTTCCTCTACAACTGCGACGGACATCTTCAGAAGAAAATCTTCTAAAAATTGAAATGTCGGAATATTACCTGCAACGACGCGATAGACGTCAACAGCTAGCCCGATTGCGTTAGCAACCAACCCGGTCACATCGACAACGGACGAGTATAAAAGCCAAAACGCACCGAACAGTCACTTAAATTTTAGAAGATTTTCTTCTAAAGATGTCCGCCGTAGTTGTGGACCAAACATTAGGAGTATATGAACTTCAACTACGGTCTAACCCGAGAACCAGCCACACGATGCACCGGCAGTGAAAGTCAGCGCATTTACCTCGTGATGATTGTTATATGATGTCTCAAGAGAGCCATCTCCAATTTTACAGGCAAACTTAGAGAATCTATGTAGAAGTATTAACATACTGCAACAATTAAAAAGATACAGAAAAAGTATAAAATTAAAAATTGTTGTGTAGTGTTTTCATTACTCAAGGTCTGGGTTTTATGAGCAACTAACGTTCCTTATGAGCAACGTAAAATGATATATCTGATGTTTTATAGACTCTTTAAGGCCGTTACTTTTTGCATTCTTTTTTATATTTATTCCCATCTCTTAAAAACGTCTAAGCCACTAAATTTATAATATTTTTATTCGTGCTCTATAACATGTAAGGGTACATGTTATAATACTTTAAAGTAAACTTTTCTGATTAGAAATTAAAAAAAATCAGTATTTACAAAATGCTCAACCTGCTCAAAGTTGCTTTGCTAGTAAATAACTATTGCAGTTTCTTCTTGTTGAAATATTAGTACTTTTATATTTGATAACTTATTTTTTTTGCCTATTGGTATTTATGTTTTCTTAATTCTATTTATCTTTCAAATAAAAGAATATGACAATAAAAAAAATACAGTTACAGAAATATGGAATATGTAACTTATACGCACCTAACAGGAACATTGTCATGTTTGGAGTAGAATACTTAAGTACCAATATGCCAAAAGTGAAGTATCCATATGAAATAAGAAAAATATGGAAAAAGTATATTACCACATTCGAACACTATAAGGAACAAATTATTAGAGTTGACATGGAGGTTTATGGACAACCAACAACTATTATAGAAATATGTGTTATAAATAAAGCTGGAAACGAGTAGAAGAATACCTTCTTTGAGAAACTGATATATATTGTAGAAGGTATATCAAACAGCAAAGAAACTTAAACATTAAAATAGAGAGAAAAGACACTGACGTGGTGAGAGAAGAGACAACCAACGATAATGACAATCGCCTTACTTATTTTTGCAAAAAACACAAATATATAGTTACGAACACATTGTTGTAACATAAAAACAAGCATAAAAATGCATGGATAGACCCATTAAGAAATCTAAAATCTAGCATAGGCCTTAAAAATTACAAATACAGAACACAAGGGTCCACTGACAACCAAAATGTGCAAGCAGTCATCATATGGTGGTAGAACATCTTACATACACGAAGATGAATATTAAAAGAACAGAAAATTTAAAACCATAAAAGAAAATAACTCTAAAATATAACTGAAATAATAAGGTTTAACAATGTACCAAGATAGGTTACAAAACAAATTAGATACAGATAAAAAAGGCCAACAGAAGAAATATATGAAAATTTGAAGAAAACATTGACGCAGCGAGTTACACTCCTAGTATAGAAACTAAGAAAATTAAATATATAGAAAAGTTCTTGGAAGTTCTAGAGAATATAAAAAAGAAAAAAAAAGAAGACGCATATAAAAAGTACATCAAAAGGCATACCAAAACTTAAACAACAGTACGTACAGTTACAGAACTTAGTAAAAGTGATAGTAAGAGAATAAAAAAATCATTAGAACAAATTATGCATAGATAATGACAATACTGTTGTTTAAAATAGATCAAAACAAGATTGATAATAATAAAAAAATTAGGAAAAACTATATAATTAGATGTGAAACTGTACAAGTCAAACCGCCAAATTATATATATATACAACGGGATGAACCGCGTTTATTTTGGGAAAATTCTCGACGTTTCGGTATCGGCTTTGATGCCATTTTCAAGAGGTTAGCTCTGCACTCGTCTCTGCACAGTCTCAATCTGCCTACTCCCCAAGGAGAGCTATGAGTCTTTGAATAAGACTGACCTTTCGTGTGACCTGCTTAATCTTGAAATTAATTATCAATTACACAAGATATCAAAATATAAGATAAAGAAATCAAAATCTGCACAACATTCAAATATTTGTGCTCATTTCCAAGTTCAGCAAGTACATAAGAGAGCGACAACAACGAAAGAATTATCATAAGAAAAACAACAGGATAGTACGAAATTAGAATATCGTTCAAGACACTAAAAAGAGAATGTTCTGTAGTGTGGTAGAAAACAATTCTTACAAAAACATAAGAAATAAGTTAGATCATTAGAATTGGATTTTATTAGAAGATGTCTACAAGTTAAAAAACGGGACAGACTCAAAACCCAGAAAGCTTGAAAAACAATGAATATTACCTGCTCAATTATGAAAACGTTAGAAAAAGCTCTCCAATGATATAAACACGTAAAATGGATACTAGATGACAGATGGTCTTCAAAGCAAAAGATAAAAGAAACAGGCGGACTCATTCTCGGGAAATGTATATAAATACGGGTATGGAAGAAATAAGTTTGCAAGAAGTAGACTGGAAGGACAGATAGTCATTGAAACAAAAAACGAAAAACAGAAAAAGAAAAAGGAGAAATATTAATAAACTCTTCTTAATTAACATGTATGTATCGTTTTCTGAATCTAAATTGTTAATACATTATATCGTAGTAAAAGTAAAAAAATTAAATTCCTTTTTATATTTAGTATATAAACAAAATTATCTTAAAAGGAAAAATATAAGCTTATAATCGGAAGATTATAAGAACTATTGTTTTGATTTTAGTGTTTCCAAACCAGGAAATCTTCAAATACCTATATGTAAGCTCCAATGTAATTTTTGAAAACAAATAATAAAACATGAAGTATATAGGCTAATGTGCAAAAACAAGAAGAGTGAATAATCACATACATGTTTGAAGAGTATTTGTTAAAAATTCACCCGCAAGTCTCGTATAACTAATCCAAAATTGTACAAATATTTTTAATAGGGTGTGTTAACGATCTATGTGAATTTTCTTCATTAATTTTAATGTTTGTGTTATTTTCAACATAATTTTTTATGTCTCTTAACCATGAATATTGCTTTCTTCCTGGTCCTCTTCTTCCTTCTATTTTTTCCATTAGAATAAGTCTTAGTGCTTCGTACCTTTTGCCTCATAGTATATGTCACAAGAATTAAAATTTTTGTTGTTTTATTATTTGTAATAGTTCGCGTTCAGTATTGGCTCTGTGTAATATTTCCTAATTTGTGATCCGTTCCACCCAAGAGATTCGTAGTAGTTTTTGTATGGTTCACATTCCTCAACTCGGTTCATTGACCTTATCTTTAGTGGCCACTTTTCGGCTCCATAT
The DNA here is from genome assembly GCA_036346155.1 of Sinelater perroti. Taxonomy (NCBI): domain Eukaryota; kingdom Metazoa; phylum Arthropoda; class Insecta; order Coleoptera; family Elateridae; genus Sinelater; species Sinelater perroti. Next base: position 517,394 of record JARFIY010000374.1, read on the forward strand.
GTTGCTATGGGCCATATATAACATTTGGTCATGCATGTTTTTAAGTTTAACGGTGTGTCCTATCGGTACAGGTATTTATTAAAACTACAAAAACTATTCCTATGCGTATTTCCATGTTACTGTCAACTTTATTATTTATTGTGCATCCCAGATATTTTTTCTTTCTTAGAGTTTGTTATTAACTGTATTTGGGCCTGGTTATGTTGTTGTCTGCTAATGACCATAAATTTCGTCTTGCTGATATTTATTGTAAGTCCAAATTATTTTCCTATTCTGTTTATGCTATTTAGTAGTTCCTGTAGATCCTCTAGATTGTCTGCTAAGATGGCTGTATCGTCTGCGTATCGTATTTTCTTTATTGGCGTTCCATTAACCTTGATTCCTTTTGTTTGATTATGCAGTGCTATTTGAAAGGTTTTTTCTACATATACATTAAACAATAATGCGGAAAATATATAACTCAGACGTACGCCTTTTGTGATTTATAACTCTTGAGTTGATAATAAATTATTTATTCGTAGTTTTTCTGACTTGTTCCAATACAGGTTCCGTATGATTTTAAGATCATTTGTATCCAGTCTATTTTTTGTAGTATACGGTAGCGAGCATAATTCTATTATATTCTACATTTTTTCTCTTTCCTCCTGAAGCCTCTACAGATCTATATGAAACATATGTTGTGTTATTCAGAATGTAGTTCCCCCGAGAAAGCCAGAACTTTATCGATCCCCGTTTCTGGAAAATTCTGGAAAACGACAATTTGCTATAAAAGCGGGTTTCCGCAATACAGCTTCCAACGTTTTTATTTTATTTTTTCGTGTTGCTAGGTGCTGTTTTCTGTGCTGATATTTGTTGGTCGTGATCGTGGATGGAAGGAAATCCCACGCCAGACCCGCCAGGCCATAATGAGAGGCTACCGTAATGGACTCACCCAGACCAAACTGGCCGCTCACCCAGTCGGCGATATCGAGCATCCTCAAACTCGCCCGCACCACCAGACTCTCCCCGAAGATCAAGAAGAGTGGACGTCCCCGCTGCACCTCCCCACTCACCGACAGACGGATCTGTCGTGAGGCGAAGGCCGACCCTCGCCTCACCACCGTCGACATCCACGTCAACATCTTTCCTCCCAACGTCCCCAGCCCCAGTACCTGGACTGTCAGACGTTGTCTGAGGACTCCAAGAAACCCCTCGTCGGCCAGAGGAACAGGGCGGCCAGGATCAAGTTCGCGCGGGAGCATCTCCATTGGACGCGGTAGCAGTGGAATGAGGTCATTTTCAGCGACGAGAGCAAGTTCGAATTATTCAGAAGTGACGACATACGTTACGTTCGTCGCCCTGTGGGCACCCGGTACCACCCCCGCTGCCAGATTCCGACGATGAAGCACGGTGGAGGAAGCGTCATCGTGTGGGGCTCGTTGCTGGCCAAGGGAGTCGGTCGGCCCCCTTCACCGTATCAAGGGGACCATAAACAGACACGTGTACATAGATATTCTGGAGAACACAATGCTTCCATACGCACGCGCCTTCCAGCAGGACAACGATTCGAATCACAGAGTGCGCGACACCATGGACTGGTTCCGGAGGAAGCGGGTTCCTCTGCTCGACTGGCCAGGCTATTCTGCCGACCTCAACCCCATCGAGCATTTGTGGGAGGAACTGGCAAGGCATCTCGTCAAGAAAAAGGCAAAGAATGCGGACGAGAAGTTCAAGAGGCTGCAGGAAGAGTGGAACAAGATCCCCAGTCCACCCTCGACGATCTCCTCGACTCGATGCCTCACCGGTGCCAGGCAGTCATTGCAAACAAGGGATATGCGACCAATTATTGATGTTCGATGTTTACTATTACGTTTTGAATATAAATTGTTTTGATTAAATAGCATTCTAAATAAAGAAAATTATTTGAATTATGAGGTCGAAAAATCTGCCTTATGGCGTTTTTCTTATAATAATTTTTTGGTCGTCTTCTTGGATAGAATCATCTTGCGATTTCGGTGTTTTGCTTCTCGAATCTGCTGGAAAACATTCGCAGGAGGGTGTTTCTCTACGCGAATTCTCAAAAATATTTAAACCAAAAAATATTGAATATAATAGAATTTTGTTGGCTACTGTATCAAGCATCGGTTGATGTCTTATGCTGTCAAAAGCTTTTTGATAGTCTATAAAAGCTATGAAGACATTCTTTCATTGGTTCTAGCATTTTTGCGTTAGCATTTGTATTCAGTGTAATGTTTTTCTTGTGCCCATTACGTTTTTAAATCCAAATTGGGTATTGCCACTATATTCTTCGCATTTCGTATACATTCTTGCATGTAAAATTTTTATGGAGGTTTTTAAAGCTCATTAGGTTTATTAGTCTATGGTTGTCGTAGTTATAGGCATTAATGCTATAAATGTGAATCTTAGCCATTCATCTAGTATGTGTCCACATTTCAGTGTTTCTGTATGTATGTTGTCATCTTCTCGTTCTTTCCTTGGTTTAAATTTTTTATCGCATATCTCACTCCTGATATGAGTATTGGTGGGCCTGTGGGTTTGAGCTTTAGTTTGATTCGGTATTATTGGACGATCTTTTTAGTATAAGTTTTTGTGTATTTTTCCTAAGACTGTCGTAGTCCTACATTGTCTATTATATTTTATTATTTTGACTTATAGTATATATTATATTTTCTTTTTTTATAACTTTCTGTAATTTGTTTAAACTTTTTGTGAAAGTTGAAAGTGTCGTATATTTCGTGTAGTCTTTCTGCTTCTTGACATTGTTCTGATAGCCATTCCTCCTTCGTTTCTTTTATTTGTGTAATTTGTTGTATTGATCACTGCCTTTTTTATCTTTGTTACTCGCCTTTTTTTCATTCTTCCAAGAATTTCTCTTATCATCAATGATTTCTTCGCTTCCTATTTTTTGTACCCAACCACTTTCTTGGTTGCTTCTGAAGGTTTATTTCGATTGTTTTCCAGTATGCCTCTACATTTTGGTTTTTATTTGGTTCGTTTCTTCTGAACTGTGCTTCAATTTGAATCAATTTATTTTAATTCAATTGTTTTTGTTGCCTGTTTTAATAACATATCATCAGTAACGACGAAAAAATATTTCCACATTTCAAATGTTTCGTAGTTATAAATACAAATTAGAAACACTGATGGAATTGTGCTTTCCATTATTTTTGTAACAATCGCCGTTATTGAATTTCCTCGCTTAACATTTGCGTGCTGGTTTTAACATGCATTATCGGCAAGTAGAATTAATTTCACTAAATTAGCATGCCTGACGTTATCAAAAAAGGAAGTGCCTAGGCCGTTATTTATTTTCACTACGTTCTTCTAACTGATGAACACAGTCATTTAGTTATCTCTTTTCTGCTAAATTTATACGTTACGTGTTGTTAAGGTGGGCTCTTTATCGTTTTAAGGTATTACGGCTATTTTGTTTGAGAGAAAAAAGACTATCAATAAAGATTTTTTCTAATAGATATATGAAGGGTGTTTCGAATAAGTGAAACAAAAATTTGACAAAGTTTTTTGCATTATCAAGGCAGGGAAAGAAATTTAGAGCGGTTAATGAAGCAACGACACCTATTAACGATTTGACAAAACCTACTTTAAAGGAAGCATTGCGAAGCTTCAATGAATTTATGAAAAAAACAAAGATTGAACTTTTTTAACTTTTATTTCCAGTGGCAAAATTTATAATCCCTGTTGAAATCTCTTATCATTCTATTTTTTACCAATTTGTTATTTTAATATGATGTACACAAGTTTCATTAAAAATTGTAATCAGCCTGAAAAAAAATATATTTGCAATAACCTCCTTATAGGTCCTAATTTTTTTTGTTTCATAAATTTGTAAAGTAAAATTACAAAGGAAACTATTGAAATAATTCTGCAGAGAATAGGTTAAGAACCTTTGCTTCAAAGCGTCATATTTGTTTATGTGTTATTTTTAGCAAAGTTTGCTAAATAGAACATATTTTTACATAAGTGATTTATTAAGATTCCAAACAGGATTGTTGCTATGTGATGTAATATTCTAACGAAAATAGCTCAGCTTAATTTTATTTTTCTCAATAATTGATAAACTAATATACATTTTTTACTTTACGTTTATTATAGTAAGTATTAAACCAGTCATCATATGCGTAAAATCTTGTTGAATTTCTAATTCTGCTTTTTTAATATTCTTTCTGCGCAATTACCACATGCTCGTCAGTAAAATTCAATGTTTAAGGTATTTATCTCTGGTTGGAACTTCTACGCCTTCACATTTATTTTTTCAGTTCTTTAGTGCACATTTAAAAAATATTTTAATTGGTGTAAGAAGCCTTTCCGAAGCTGTCCCTGATTTTTTGTCTAATCTTTAATCTAAAGGTATTTAACGGCATTTATCAATTTATGGGGTACTTCTACTTCTCTCGTGGCCTTCCATAGCTCCTTCGTAGTTATTGTATAATTTTTTTTTTAATTTACAAACGCTAGATGTATTGCCCCGTTTTTCACTCTTTCTTATTAACTGTTAAAATATAAAGACAACATAAGAGAAAAATAGAAGAACAGGTTGGATTTAGAGCAGGATGTATATATGTATATATATATATATATATATATATATATATCTTCTTTATCAGCCTGTATCTATCCAATGTTGGACATAGGCCTCCCCTTTAAATCTCCATTTGTCTCTGTCTTGAGCTGTCCTTATCCATGTTAATCCTGCTATTAATTTTATGTCATCTTTCCATCTGGTTTGTGGGCGGCCCACACTCCTTCTGCCCGTCCATGGTCTCCATTCCTGTATTACCTTGTTCCATCGTTCATCTTTTTGCCTCATGGTGTGGCCTGCCCATCTCCATTTCAATGATGCTATGTCGCTTGACGTCTATTACTTTTGTTTTTCCTTATACTCTCATTTCTATTCTATCTTTCAACTTTATATTTAGCATTTGCCTTTCCATTGCTCGCTGGGCTTTGGCAAGTTTTCCCATTAATGTTTTGTTTAATGTCCATGTTTGTGCCGCGTAAGTAAGTACTGGGAGTACGCATTGGTCATCACAGCTTTTCTCAGTTTTAAGGGGATTGTTTGGTTTTAGTATTTTATTTTGTTTCCCAAAGGCCGACCATGCTTGGCGTATGCGTCTATCAATTTCCAGATTTTGGTTAAATTTTTGCATGTTATCAATTGACCTAAATAAACATATTCTTGTACTGTCTCTACAGTTTGGTTGTCAATTTTTATGTTTATGTTGTCTTGTTGGTTAGTCATTATTTTTGTTTTTTGTTTATTTATTTTTAGCCCAATTTTTGCTGATTTGTTCTTGAGTTCTTCGAGCATGTTTTGTAAGTCCACTGCTGAGTTTGATATGATGATTAGGTCATCTGGATAGGCCAGGTGATTGAGCATTTTGCCATTTATATTCACTCCTTTGTTTTCCCAGTTAAGTGACTTTATCACATCTTCTAGTGCTGTTATAAACAACTTAGGACTCATCGAGTCTCCTTGCCTTACTTCTCTACCGACCGGGATTTTATTAGTGTTTTCGTGTAACCTCACTGTCATTGTTGATTTTTCATAGATGGAGTGGATCATTTTAGTGTATCTATAGTCTATTCTACTGTTTTGCAGGGCTTTTTCTATCGCCCACAATTCAATCGAGTCGAAAGCTTTTTCAAAATCGACCAGCGCCATATATAAAGGTAAATTGTATTCGATGGCTTTTTCTATTAATGTTCTTATTGTGAGGATGTGGTCGTTTGTGCTGAAATTTTTCCTAAATCCAGCCTGTTCGATCGTCTGGTAGAATTCTAGTTTTGGATCTAATCTGTTTACTATGATTTTTGTGAAGAGTTTGTATATTTGGGGCAATAGAGATATTGGCCTATAGTTATCAAGTATTGTTTTGTCTCCCTTTTTGTATATGAGGATAATTAGTGCGTTGCTCCAATCATCAGGAATCCTTCCTTCCTCCAGACATTTATTAAAAAAATATTTGTAATGCTTGAATTATCGTATCTCCTCCTTCTTTTATTAACTCGCCTATTACGCCATCTTGTCCAGGGCACTTGTGATTTTTGATGGACTTTATGTTGAGTTTAATCTCCTCATTAGTAATTTCTGGGATATCTTCTGAATTTACATTTATTATTTTCTTTTTTAATTCCTGTTCCACATCTTTCGGCGGTTCGTTTTTTTGTTTGTATAGCTTTTCATAGTATAGTTCTATGGTCCTTAAATATATATATATATATATATATATATATATATATATATATATATCCTAATTTTTCTTTATGCTATCTTCCAATCCATTTCTTATTATTTTACAATAGATTTGTACCATTGTTTATAATACACTTATTCCCCTATAATCATCACACCCATTCCAATCTTCTGTTTTATAAATTGATTTAGACAGTCCACTTCCACTCTTAAAGTAATTTATGGTTCTCTGAAACATTATGTTTATCATACAAGTTTTTTAGATCTGTACGTAATTAATTCAGAAGGTCATCCAGGTCCCGCTGATTTGTTGTGTTCAAAAGATTTTATTGCTCTAGTTATCTCTGCCTAAGCGATAAATGTCTCATCTTCCTCTTTATTTTGAGTATCTTCTTCGTTTTCATTTAAGAACTGATGTTTTGTTTCCGTTAAGAGTTCGTCGTAGTCTCTTCCATTAGCCTTCCCTTATATAAAATATATAGGTATAAATTTTTTTTTCTATTTGTCTTTAACTCTTTAACTTCCTTTGTGCTACACTTTGTATATGAGTATGTTTTTTCAACGCTGTCGTATCTAAATTCATATAAGTTTTTGTCTAATCCGTTTTGACATAAATGCCTTACTGTCTCATCCTGAGGAAGATACGACTTAGATCGTTTTATTTTCTTTTTGCGTTGTTTTCACTTCTTCTATTTCTTCTATTAAAGTACCTATAAAGTTTTTTTTATAAGTAAACCGTTATCTGTGGGCCCATAGACTTCTAATATACCTATTTTCGGTAAATTTTTAATCAATTTTTAAATTTTTTTATTTATAGGTACTCAGATTTGAATCTTCTGATCTGATATGACTCTTTGATCCTTGGGAACACCACTCCAACAATGAATGCCTCCATCTAGTTTTTGTTTTATTTTCTTTCTTCGTGATTCAGTTATTCTTTTGAATATATGTTACATGTTGCTATAATGAGGTGTCTATCTTTCTTCTGTACAGAGATCCTTCCTGTCAATTAAAACTAGAATTTCTTTTTTACACGCTTTTAGGTGAGGGTCGGTAAGTGCATGGCTGAAGAGGATTCCACCCCTTGATGTCAGAGCAAGACGTAATCTCGTCCATTACACAATGAATTGTTATCAAGTTTCTCAGAATGTTGAACATAAAACTATTCGGAATTTTAAGCAGACTTAAAGCACAGTTCAGTGACAACACTCTTAACAAAACTGAAGTGAATGCGTAACATAAACAATTTTTGAGAGAATGAGAAATATGTTAGGTGAAAACAAAAGTTACCAACGTCACCAACCACTTCAACAATTGAGAGAAATATTTGAATTATTCGTTGGTTCCCAAAGACGGCCGCCGATTGATGTTATTGAAGTTACTTCTATCAATTTTGAAACAAAACAAAACTCGGAAAAGACGTTAATTTTTAATGTAAAAAGTTATTCTGCTTTACGACAACGCCCAGCCCTAAATAGCTACTTAAACTAAACAAAAAATAAGGGCTTTTAGTCTACACTAGAAAATGCCCTTTTTTCGTTAAAACGCACTTGTCGGCACTGCAGCTTCAAGGTCTTATTGTGCCTACTAACATGCAACTTAATTAACTTAATGCTAGGACATTGCATACACACATGGGTTGAGCGAGATTGAAAATCGTCCGCGATTATTGTTTGTTTACAACAGATAGAAACTTGACCACTATATTACTGTCGAAACCAACTATTGGCTGGTGTCATGATCACCTTCATTTTACAATAGAGGGGTTAAGAAACTGCCTATTTGTTGTGAAAAATATGTTTCAGAGTCAAGAGATCATGTAGAAAAATAATTTCATATGCTAGTAGTTTTATGGTGCACTGATAAATTTAAAAAAATAATTTTGGTTTATATTAAATTCACTCACATAAATACGTGGGTTGGGACATAAGTCATAACAACTCTTTTTTTAAGGTAAGGAATGGTATCACAAAATGTTGCTTCTCAAGGAAGCCGTACATTCATAGTTTGTGTTCACAACACAAGATGACTTTGCAATTTTCTATAATTACACAGAAAGTAATGTTAAATCAGTGATCAGTCAACCGCCGCACAGTGGGCCAGATCGTATAAGTAGGAGGAAAAAAGTCCGAAATTGAAGGTAAAAAATCTAAGTATTGGTGAATATTTTATGTATTATACATCCTACTAAGACATAAAATGACCTCTAGTATTAGTTTATTCAACAATGAAACAAATAACGGAGGCAAATGTCGCGTCGCCATCGCATGATTATTTCACAATAGTCAATCGCATGTTGCGAAATAACGCGCATCAATACGTGTATTGTGATTATCTGGCTGTTATAAAAGGCTTTTATATTCATAATATTATGAATTCAGCAGTTGATGGTATGTATAAAACTACGAATTTATTTCAATTTCGTTGTTCAAATTATTGTTTGTATTTAAGGACATCTTAATATTCATATTATCAGTTTTTTGTAGAGTGGAGAGTCCAAGTTACTAATTGTTACTAATTGCAATTATTTTTAAGCAAGAGAACACTCTTGTACTTGATAAAAGTTGAATAGTGTTTTGCCTTTAGTTGCCAGTTCATAAGAAATAATTTTTTTTCTGTAGGTCGCGAGCGTGCCATAAGTCGGCGAGATATGGTTCTTCACCTAAAAGAATTAGGACTTATGCAGTCGACTGTAACTAAAAATCGCCACATTTTTACAAAGTATTTAGAGAACAAATTAAAAAGTACAGGAAGTCAAAATTTTCCAAATGTTGCTATCAAAAAGTATGTATACAATTTTACAATAGTTTTAAAGCGTTATTGGAATCAGTGTCACAGAACCTTCAAATTATTAAAAAGCAAATATGCCCCATGGCTAGATGAACAAATTATTTTGGCACCAAACTTGCCTTGCTACTCAATCACCTTTGCATCGCCATGGGCAAACAGCAGCAGCTACAATTGTTGGTCAGATAGTACAATCTCCAACGAAAGCAGTTATAAAGAAGAAAAGGTTGCAATATTTTGAAAATCAGACAAATGGACTTTCACCAGTTGAAGCTCTGGCACTACTTCTGGATTTAAAATTATCGAAACATTCATATACAACTCTTTGATTAGCGTGCTTAAAAAAAGGTTTGAATATATTTCCTTCGTACAATTTGATATTAAAAGCTAAGGCGGAATGCTACCCAAAGAAGGAGTCATACACAATAACAGACACCTCAGCTTGTGTTGACTTACAAGCAATTGCTGATAAAACAATTGAAAGATTAGTTCGAAACAACGAACAAATTTTTCGATCGCACGCTATAGATGCTGCTTCTTTAGAAATGACATACAAATGAGGTTTCGATGGCAGTTCCGGGCAAAGCCAATATAAACAGACACTTTTAAACTTTGAAGATAGTGTATGTGAATCATATCTTTTTATGTCTTCATTTGTACCTAACGAAACTAGAAGCTTTTCAACAAATTCAAATAAAGAATCTTTAATTTTGTGGAAAAATCCTTAATCAGGCTCAACTAGGTATTGTCGACCTCTTCGTTTTCTGTTTCAAAAAGAAACCCCAGCTTTAATTAAATGTGAAAAAGAAATAATTCAGCATCAAATTGATAACCTTCAGCCTACTACTATTAAAATTCAAGAAATCAGTGTCAAGATTCATCACAATCATTTATTTGGGATGATCGATAGTAAAATATGCAATTCATTAACAAATACGTCGTCACAGAATTGTTATCTGTGTATTGCAAAACCATCAGAGATGAACAAACTCAAAAATTAAACCAATAAAAACTGAAACAATTGCATTTGGTTTATCAACCCTTCACGCATGGATAAGGTTTTTCGAATGCCTTATTTACGTGTCATATCGATTGGATATAAAGCAATGGCAAATCAGGGGTAAAGAGAGCAAAAAATTATTATAGAGAAAAAAAGATGAAATTATTAGAAAATTTAGAGATGAAACTGGCCTGTTGGTAGGCAAAACAAAGCAAGGTTTCGAATCTGCTAACGATAGAAATACCGCTCGCAGGCTTTTTAGAAACCCGGAAGTGTCTGCGTCAATTACTGGACTTGATGTAACCATAATTAATAAATTTTCAACAATTTTGCAAGTGTTGTCAAGTGGTCCTAACATAAATATCAAAAAATTCAGAAGATATACTTATAAAACAGTTGAATTTTTGTTAAGTTGTACCCATGGTATAATCTGCCTGCATTTGTTTATAAAGTTTTGTTGCATGGGCATGAAATAATCAAAAATTTTCTTTTGCCCATTGGAAATTTATCTGAGGAAGCACAGGAAGCTCGTAATAAAGATGTGCGATACTTCCGTGAACACAATACCAGTAAAACGTGTTGATTGGCAACAAATGAAGACTTATATATTACTTACATCAGACCCTTTTCTAGCTGATTTACGGCGAACTCCTAATTATAAAGAAAATGAATCCTTGTCACAGGAAGTTACAGAACTCATACTTCTCCCGGATGTGGCACAACACGAAGAGGAACGAGATCAAGAAAACCGTATTTCAAATCTAAATGACAAGGAGAATATTTAATTATAATCAGAAAAATATTGTATGAGACAACGATAATTACACAAAGTAAGCTATGAATTTTCTGAACCTGAAATCTATCGTCATATCTTTAAAACTATTAATCGTATCGAATTCATTTTGGTCTCATTCGATTCAGAATAAAAAAATGATATCGTACTCGATAGCAAAATAATTTTATAATTTTTTCCTCCTAAACAGATAATCTGGACCACTGTGCGCCGTGCAGGATGGATGTGACCTTAGTAGAATAACGTTCGTATATCACAATATCTGTTCTCCGTGGCAGAAATGGCAGAGGCTGCCACAGAGAGTTGGTAAAAGCTGTCGGGAATAATTTTCTTCCATACTGACCTTTTTCTTTCAAGAATCATCGCTATCGATGAATTTAGGGTCAAAGCATATGAACCATACCTTTCATTCAAATGACACCTTGTTTATATTAATTTATTAAAACACACGGGATAATGAAGGGTTTCCATATATATTATCTCTTCTGTTCAGGCATTGTGGGCGTTTTTCTATTTCAGTTGCCTCACCTACAATCCTGCTGGTAAAATGGGAAATAGAGGCAATGGTTTTAGCCCCAGAGAAACTAATTTTGTGGCCTGTTTCATTGCTGTGTTTGGCAAGTGCCGAATCATTATCGCCTTTCCGTACGGCCAGGGTGTGCTCTTATATTAGGCTGGATATTTGTCAGTTTTTTGACCTATATAGATCTTTTGGCAGTCTGCACAGGGTTTTTAACACACTCCTTGGGTTTCATTGCGGCAGTAATTTTTTGCTGAACGAATAAACCCAACTATTTTGTTATTGGTCGTAAAGACATATATTTTGTCTCATTAGTAAGCGACTTATTTTATGCCTTTGATGTCAAGTCAGAATACTTTTTGTTGGCCAGGAGGGTTTTGGAATTGGGAATTAATGTTTTTATTTATATTTTTGATTATATAGCATAATATTTTATTGGAAACCCCATTCATTTTGTAGTAGGGTGGTGGTAATGGTTTTGATTTTTTTAGCTGTTTTTTATATTGAAAAGTTTGGTGAATCTGAAAATGAAGGATTTTGCAACCGAATGAATTTGAGCAGGGTAGTAATGAGATCTGGCATTGGGTAGCGGTTAGTATAAGTGGGTTTTCTATAAACAGTGTAATGAAAGCTGTCATTTGAGGATTTAGGTAGGAAAGGAATTCGGAAAGTGTTTTTTGTCCTTGAAACCAGATAACAAAAGTATCATCGACATCTATTATCCAGTAGGTAAAAACGATATCCTCTGTTCCATTAACCACTGTCTATCCAATATCTACTTTACCTTTCAAAATAAATTTTATCATTAAACTAACGGTGCTTCTAGGGGTTCTGCACTTCTATTTGCCATAGCAAATCGTTTTAAGACCCTCACGCCCTTTCACCTTAAACCTACCTGTTGGATACGATATGTCGATGATACTTTTGTTATCTGGCCTCAAGTGCAAGAAACGCTTTCCGAATTCCTTCCCCACCTAAACCAAATTTACACTAATATCAAATTCACCATGGAAACATAATAATTCCCTTTCCTTCCTAGATACTCTCATAACAAGAAATCCTTCTAGTTACTCATACTAATCGATATCTAAATGCCAAATTCCAACATCAAGCTTTCCGACGTGAAAAATGGAGAAATAGAACTCAAAACATTAAAAAACTTTTCCCAACCCAATGCATTTTCTGCCAAACTTTCTCTTATAGCTCTATAACTAGTAAACAGAACACAAAAAACAGCCTTCATCAGAGACACATTAGTCATGAAATTTAAACTATTTATTTTATTAACATACGGCACCAAAGACTAAAGAATAATTTTATAAATTATCAAGCATATGAGCTAGTTCATGCCTAAATTTTTTACTCTATAAAGTGGTTAAGTTGTTATTTTTTTATTTTGATTTCTGATGTCATATAGTTTTTTATATTATTTTTTATATTTACAAGTGAATAGATTATGAACATTAATAATTTTGCTAAAATAAGATAAAGAAAAAATTTTACAATTTATTGAGATTCGAATATAATTTTAAAGGACTTCTTTGTAAAATTAAATGTTTATTACGAGAAAAATTATAAAACACAAGTTATTCAAACTACTGTCCATCGTTAGCTACCACTTTTATCCATCTTTCTGTCAAGAGGCAGATTCTCCGGCGATACAATTTCTCGTTATTTGATGCAATCCATGAATCGATCCATTTTTTTGTTGCCTTCAAAAAATTGAAACGTTCCTCAGGCAGGCCATGCGTCATCGATCTAAACAAATGGTAATCAGAAGGAGTAATGTTTGGTAAATATGGGGAGTGAGCTAGGACATCCCATCGGAGTGTTTCCAAATAATTTTTGACTTGTTTTGCAATATGTGACTGAGCTCTGTTATGCTGGAAAATTACGTTATCGTATCTTTCGGCGTATTTCGGTCGTTTTTCTTTCAACGCTCGGTTCAATTTGATCAGTTGTTGTCAGTAGCGACCCTTAATGAAAGTTTTGCCTGGTTTCAGCAGATCATAAATACTACGCTCTTCTGATTTCTCCAAATACCATGGATGTTTTGCCTTGTCGTCGATGGTAATGCTTGGCTGAGCATACATCTGACTTTTCTGCGCTTACAGTTCTCGTAATGAATCTATTTTCTATTACCAGTCACGATACGATGCAGAAACCCATTTCTTTTATATCCTTCGGCTTCAATTCGTGTGACACCCAATTTTCTTGCTTTGTATAATTACAATTGCCTTCAAACGTTTACTGACGGTCGATAGGTCAACATTCAAGAAATCTGTCAATTCTTTAAGCGTTTGTTATGAATCATCATCGAGTAATGCCTCCAGTTCTGCAACTTTAAACTTTTTCGGCTAGCTCGTTTGTTCCTTGTCTTCCGTGTCGAAATCACCACTCTTAAAATTGATGGAGCACGTTTACCACAAGCTTCGGACAGCAAACGAAGACTTTCAGCTGCCGATTTCTGCAAATGGAAACAAAAAAGTAACGCTTTCCGCAAATTGCGTTTTGTTGGCACGAAACGCGACATATTCAAAGTTTAAAACAATTATATGGTTTACACTTGACAATATTACACACTAAAAATTCGGGCCTAATGATGGTGCTTTGCGACGAAGTTGATTGCAGTATGTACTGATGGCAAAACATAATAATAACCCCATCTGTTGTAATTCCTTTAAAATTAATTCCAAGTCCCAATATAAAAATGAATAAGAAATTATTGATTAACGTTCATGTGCCACGAGAAAAATATAAGTATAGTTTAATATCAAGTGAAGTTTGTTGTAGCTAACAATTAAACACGTCGTTCTGAGTTGTCTTTTTATTAATCGGTTATCCATTAAATAAAAAAAAATCTCACCCATTTTTTGAGACATATATTGAATGAATTACAATTAGTTCAGTCCATAATAATGTTTAGATCGTTATACATGTGAACAGGGTTAATAGAGCTTTTTAAAAAACATGAATATAAGAACGGGTTTAGACTCTTGTCACTACTAGCCCCTTTTCTCATTTCATTTCCTGCTTGCACTCACTGAATTACGTTTGATATTGCCACCGCGTAGGATTTCAAATCTCCGGTATGCCTTACAATCGCTTGTAGATAACTACCTGCCTGTCTATGAACACACACAATTCGCTAAGCACACCCCTCAGGTCTATGTGGAAATTGGAGAGCCGGCGAGAAAGGGCTAGGTCGTGGCCGTGCGTTGATGCCTTCATTCGAGTGTCATGTTGAAGAGGTTCTTATGAAACTTTGAGGTCACTTTCAATAGAATAACGGCGCTAAAAAAGGTATAGTTAGCAGTTGTTTCGCTCATGTAATGATTGATGTGCATAAAAATGCAGCAAACTGATTATCAAATCCGTCAATATATTTGGCATGAGGATTTCCAGTTTCTAATATTTATTAAAATGTGCTTTAAATTTTTAGCGATGGTTGGTACTAGAATGTTCTACGCTTTAAAGCACAAAGTTACTTGTTACAAAGTACGTCTATATTACGTAATACTAAATTCAAAAATTATATCGGCTACTGTTAAGAACTGCAAAAAATATATATTCTTCAACTGGCTAAACTAAGTAATTACCAAGTTATATATGAAATCATTCAAAATACTCGAAATACGTTAATATTTTATGTAGATGTCTCAGAAAAAACAAAAACAGGAATTGTTTATCATAATACTTTTTATTTTTATTATCATTTACAAGTTATTTACAATAAAAGCAATAAATAAATTCTTTGACAAAATTATAATATGAAGAGAAACGTAGTCCAGTGTCTATATTTCATCTAAATTGCAGTTAACACCATCGGTCTACATCTGTAGGCCATCTTTTCTGCAACCCTCTGTGCATCACTGAAGAAATATGTAGTGTCCTGGTGTTTTGATTTTGATGCCCAAGGAGACTGTTTAAGTAATTGTTGATTATTGTGCAAATTTCTTGTAAAATATATTCCTGACGTACCAAGAGATATTGAATATTGTTCTTAATATTTTTGATTGTAAAATTTGAATTATCTGAGTATTAGGTTTTGTGTATATCCACAACTTAATAGGCTTTATGATACATTTCTAGAGAAATACACCATTAATATTCAGCCAAATTGGAGAAGAGCGAAATAGACTTGCAGGTCATTGGAGGCTGAATGTGGATTCCTGTTCAAGAAAATTATTGCAATATCATCTACTTTTGTATCAGTTGTGGTTAGTATATTAGTAACAAAAGTCAGTTAAAGGAAGGTCCCAGTACACTACCTTGATTGTATGACATAATATATCTCTCCAGGTTGGATTTGAGTAGAAAGTAGCGTAAAGCTTTGAATATTTTATTTTATTGTATTAAACATTCTATTTACTGTTCAATTATTTGCAGAATTGTCGAATGATGTCCTCGGAAGCTAAACCAATGGTATTACTTCATTTAAATTAACTGCCTCTTTGTAAGACTTTTTTATATACTTCAGATATAGAAAGTAAACTACTCTGCCAATATAATGTTGTTGATGGGATGGTTTACCTAAGCATACTATTAAATATTTTCTTGGTAGTTATTTTAGTATTACTGATAACGGTAAGTCAAACTCGTAAGCTTCATGCTTTCTGCACTTAAATATTTCTTGCTTCACTTCTCCCAGAGAGAAAGGGTTTGTCGGCAATTCCACTGAGTAAAAACTAATCAAAAAGCTGTGGGTCGTTTGATAATTATTATTGTTATTTTAACGACTGACCAATATGGTTACATTTTCCGATTCCGTTCATCTTGCTTTCTTAATGGGGGAATGTAAACCTTTTAAAAACTTTTTATAGCCTTCCAGATGGGATTGTTATGTTAAATTCAAATTCAGGGGTTCTTGTACCACCAACTTTAATTGCCTTGCATGTCTGCTATATACATTTTTATATAGAAGATTCGACTTGTTTTTGCTGACACTCCTTTTTGCAACTAATTTACTAATGTGTAATAATAAGTTTCGGTTTGTCATTGCTGTTGTTATCCAAAAAGCTTCTTTTCTTAGTTTAAGATTGACATTTAAATGTTTGTCGATACGCTGCCAAAGAACATTTCATTCTGTAAAATGAGCTTAGGTTGATAAGATGACATAAGTACTAAGTGTGGCAATTATAGAAGTGAGATCGCTGATAGGTGTAATATTGAAATATTGAAAAAATAACTTTTTAGTAAAATCAATAAAACATCTATTTTATTTTATTGTAAGGAACTAATTAATTCAGCTTTACGGTTAATTAAACCACTTGCATTCTACGGGGGCTGCACGATATCTATTGCGAATTGTCAACCCCGCGTATGCTAGGTGCGACCCGACGTTTGCATAATACAGTTTGATATTTGTTTTGTTTTCATCAAGTTGAAAATTTACCCTCGGCCAAAGAATGGAATTAACTTGTAAACATTTTCGTACAATTATTTTATTAGGATGTGGATTATCTCAACAACAATGGGTCGATTAACTCACTTCGACTTTTGGTGATGAAGCTCCATACAGAGCCACCGTATATCATTGGTTCAATGAATTTTATGGCGGTAGTAGTTCGCCGACGGATGAATTTAAAGAAGGCTGTCTTAAATCGGCTGTGGTGCCAAGAAACATCGATGTCGTGCGCAAACTGGTAAAGCAAGATTGTCATGTGACTTATCATGAAATTCAGGCACCCTTATGCAACATAAATTCGATATTGAATGAACATTTAACAGTAAAGCTGTGTGTGCTTTGGATCACGTATAAGTTAACGATCGCTCAAAAAACGGCTGGTGTCGATTGGTCGAAAGAAATGTTCAATACATACGATCGCAGTGCTTCAAAAACCGTTTGCAACATCGTCATTTATGCGTATGAGCCCGAAAATAAATAACAGTTGACTGTATGGTTCTTCCAAGATGAGCCAAACTCAATAAAAGGCGTTTCCGCTCGAAGCACTTCAAAGCAAATAGTCGCCTGTTTATTTGAAAAAACTGAATATGTTGCAACCGTGTTTTTAGAGAATTGTAAAAGACGATCAATTCAGAATGGTACACAGCTATTTGTTTGCCAGAGTTCTTCGGAGAAATAAGAAAGACCAACACACAACGCCAGGTCTAGCTCCACCATGACACGACAAGCTCACGCACATCGACGCAAACAACTGGCTTCTTGAGCACTCAAAACGTCTATTTTATGGGTCATCCATTGTACGGTCCTGAGTTTTCTCCTAATGATTTATTTTTGTTTCCACACGTAAAGAATAAACCGCGCTTGCAATGATTTTCGACGCCGGAACAAGCGGCTGATGCGTTCAAAACCCATGTTTTGGAGATACCTGATTCGCCATGGAAAAAATGCTATGAAAATTGGTTCTAGTGTATGGAACAATGTATTGAAAAACAATAAAAAAATTTCCAACATTAAACATTTGTTTTTGTTAGTTTTCACAATAGATATTGTGCTTCCCATGTATTAAGCAAGAAGAGTTAAAGATTAGTCCATTATTCAGTTATTTTGCTGATGACTTAGAACAGTATGTTTAATGTCATGCTCTTCTGATTGATGAATTAAGAGAACATCAGACTTGAATTAATTAAGAAAAGTGGTTGGTTGTATTTTTAATCTTGATTATTGCTATAGTATAGTAGTTTCTTGTGTTACACTATAATATGTCAGATTGTTATTTGAACTCTTTCCGATATTTCACATTATTGTGAGTTAAGCAATTTACAATTCCAGATTAACCTTTTGTAAATCTTTGTAGACAGACTCTTTGTAAAGATTAGTACGATTGCCTTTATAGTACGTCCATTTAGCATAGTATCTTTAGTTTTTTGACATTGTGGTTGTTTTACACGTTTCAAGGCCTTGCGCAGTATAATTTATATTATTCGTGCTGCTATTTCGTACATTGTATAATGATTTTCTTTTTATTGCGCAATTCTACTGAAGTTGTATATTTTCTTGTTATTTGGTTGTGGTTCAAGATCAACATAGAATAACAGTGAGGGTGGTTTGTTTAATCTATACCTCATATTAATGATATTGTGAACTTCGTATCTTTTCGTTCCTATTTTTGTGATTTCTGAGATTGAAATCTCGGAATGGAAATTACGACTAATTACTTTAGAAGCCTTGGTTCATTTAATAGATGTGATAGACACAGGTATCTTATAAAATTTTTGTATCATTCTGAATATTGATTATTTAATTTGACCATAACGTTCTATAATGATTTTTCATTTTTTGCGACTTTTGATAAATTATAAATTATTTTTTGGTAATAAATTATTTCATAAATAAAAATGGGGAATATTCCCGCACTTTTAGAGATTATCGATTTTCATTTTTTAAATTAGGGATCCCAAATCTGTTTACTATCATTACATGAGGAGACGAGTAATATATTTACGCATTGCTTCTCTTTTTTAATAAATTATACTGTCAGTATCCTACTTGATTTTGTCGTGGAATGTGTATTTAAAGTATTTTGTTAGAATTTTGAAGACAAAACACATTTGTTGTGTGTTGTTAGTTAGTTGAGAAATAAAAGTGAATTGACTATTGGTTTTTAATAAATCATTGATTTTTCTGGTAGTGCTGGCTACGAACGAATTTATTGTTAATAATATGGAAGTTGGGCAAATACAGACTGCCACGTTGGACCGTACTGATTATTAAAAGAGGCAAAGGAACGTTAAAGCCGTAAGAAACGTTCATTTTGTTTGTTAAGGCCACGTATCTTAGGATTAGTTTGTTAAAGATACTACAGCTTTTAATTACTTGTTTTGGCCACATTCATAAAAACTTACAACTCGGTACAAAAATTCTAGGTACACTTCTTCTCATATCTCGCTACATTAGTGATTTCTAATTAAACTTCTGCTTTCAATCATAGCAACTTTCTATAGTTATTTAATAAAATATGAACTTCCTATTTTAATTTTACACAAAGTTAAATAATAGTTAATGTAAAACATGTCTAATAGATATTCGGTTTCATAGAAATAATGTGAATCAGAAAGTTTAAAAAAGTTGATTATAATTTTACTATAAAAAGTTAAAAAAAATAATGAAAAAATAGAAATACAATTTTTTGCTAATATTTTTGCGTCTCGCAAAAGTTCCAATAATATTCATATCGTCATAAAGATATTAAAACATCTATTTTAACCGATGTACATTATAAAATTATAATAATTAAATAATGCATCCATAAAAAATATCAAATTCACATTTCCAATGAATAATATGAAAACGTGCTGCAAGATTTCCAATTGAAAACATTACTAACGATAAAATTAATAAAATAAAATTTTGAATAATATTAACTAAAATAAACTAATATGTTCTATAATAACGTAGTTTTAATTATTATTTTACTATACTATTAATTAATATTCGGGCTGATCCCCCGCAAAGGATCTCGAAAGCTTCCTTAGAAGCGGCGAAACCCCTCCAAGGGGTGTTAAGCCATTCATTCATTCATTAATTAATATTATATTCCCAACTCTTTACAGCATTAAAGAAAATTTAACATGTATGTATTTTAAATTATATTTATATTATATATTTTAGAATATAAAACATATAACAAACTTTCAATCTATGGAAAAAGTGTGCCAGAACCTAAAATTCTTATGTACTTTTTCAAACTCTTTCCAAATAACCAGTATGTTTTGATTTTTCCTTATTTTCAAAATCATATTTCTTTACTTTTTTAAATGCTTGTTTATTTTAAACAATTTGCTAATAAACAGGGTTATTTGTCCTAGACATTTTCTGATACATTTATAATTTTGTAATGGTTAATACAAGCCTAATAAATAATAAACAGTAAGTTTTTAAATTATTATTTTACCTTAACAATTTGGGCTAAAAATCTAAAATTTGTTTAAAAAACATCTTAAGCAATTTGTAAAGAATGGTCCAAATTTAGCCTATTGAATGCCATTGACTAGACACATAAAATAAGCATAAAAATATAAATAAACAAACCGGAATTTTAAAATAGCCATGTATCCATTTTGTACGCTGATGAACTTATAAGAAAAATTAATTAGTTTTTTTATAAATGTAATTGTTACTACTCTGCTAATGGAAGACTTCTTGATTTGGTTGAAACACAACAAAACAGATTATTATAACTTATTACTGGTAATGAAATATGAATTTCAGAGGTTTAGTTTAAAAAACACCGATGTAGCTGATTACCACTTCAAAAAAAATGAGATCTATTAGATATATTCAAAAAGTCATGATAATAGTATTTTGGTGTTATCCTTATTTCTTCCTTTTCTTAACCATACTTTGGATTTTATCCGCTGCTTTACTACAATATTTTTCTTTGCAGTTATTCTTCCATATTTTCTTCGGTTTGTCTATGCATCTTCTTCCTCTTACTCTATATCTATAATATATTTTCGGTAGTCTGTCGTTCTCCATTATTTGTACATGATCTGCCTGTATTTGTTAATTTTTTTATTTATGTCAAATATATTTAATTCATTTCTTGTGCAGGTATTACGTTGCCTGCTACATCTCATATTTTGACAGTAGTTATTCGACATTTATTTTTCTTAGAGAATGTCCAGCATTCGCTACCATATATGAAACTTGAGACAGAAACTGTTTTGTAATATTTCATTAGTGTCTGTGAACAGACTTTGTTTTTAAGTATCCTATATATTGTTGTTATAACAAATGGATTGTTTATCTCATTATTATATCTTTCAAAGAGTATTTTATTACTTTGCTGTTAATATTGTCTATTCCAGCTCTTTTACGATTTTCAGTATGTTTCAGAGCAGAAGTTGATTCTTTTATTTCGTCTTTTTTTTTGGTTATGATCTTCTTTTATCATTTGTTTTATGTGTTAAATTTTTTTTTAATATTCTAACCATGTTTCAGATGACATTACATCACGTGGGCTGTATCTTTGTAGTCTTTATTGAAATATTTTTTGTAATCTTATATGACATTTATGTTCCATATATATATATATATATATATATATATATATATATATATATATATATATATATCGTTTTCTATTCTAGAGATGGAAGTGTCTCGTCCATTCTACTGTGTCTGTTTATTTCAATTTTTCACTATTTTTGCTAGTCTATTGCATTTCTTTTATTATCTCTAGTTCTATTATGTAGCTGCATTTTTCTTTCGCTGCCTGCGTTTGTCCTTTCGACCGAGGAATAATTTTTCATATATTTTTTTCGTTGTTTTTTGGTAGTTTCTGTTGTTGCTTTATCTATTTTTTATGTTTCTATTTATTACTAAATTATTTACTATCTGAACTTGTTTGTTACACTGTGTTAATCGGTTTTGACATTTTTCCAATTTCCTAATGAGATCTTATAATAGATCCATTTTCCATTTATACTCGATATTTTCTGATTTTTGTTTTTTTATCTATTTTGAAAGTACTTTTATATCTGCTCCTAATAGGGAATAGTAAAAGTTTACATCTTCTCTTATGTATATTCTAATAACGATAAAAGATTTTGCTGTTTTTACTTAATTACTTACTTCTGCTTCTCCCGCCGTACCTAGCGGTGTTGGGGATTTGAACTATTGTTTCAAAGATTGTCTATCCCTTGCAAGTCCTCTAATTGGTTCATAGAAGATGTCTTTCCACTTTCACCTGGGTCTTCCTCTATCCCTTCTTCCATCACAGTTCATTTCAAAAATCTTTTTCGAATAGCGTTACTCATTCGGACCAGGTCTTCCACTAGCGGTGTAAGTTCTAGTTTATCTCGTATGCTTCTATTGCGTACTCTGTCTCTTCTTATTTTGCCCACTACTTGCCTTAAGTATCTCATCTTTGCATTTGTTATTTTGGATTTTTTCTTTATCTGTTATCGCCCATGTCCGGAATGCGTATAGAAGTGTAGGGGTGTATATATTGTCTTATATAGATGCATTTACGCTTTTATACTAATTTCTTTTTTTCCTGTCAATGTGCTATTTACTTGATAGTATATTCTGTTTCCTTTGCTTATTCTATATTTTATTTCATGGTCTATTCTTCCGTCCTTATTGATTAACACTCCAATATATTTGTATATTTGTACTGTTTGAATTTGTTTCCCGTCTATTTATATATCTACTTTTTCATTGTCCTGTTTTGTGACATGCATTACTTTTTTTTTTCACTTTCTTCTAGGTGTTTTTTCCATATGTTTATGTTTCTCTGTAGTTAATTTTTATTTGTTGCCATAAGTAATATTTACTAGTATTACTGTATTTAAGTTATGGTATCCTATGTGGTTTTTTCTTATTTCTGTTTTGCTTTTTTATTTATGTAGTCCATGTATATAAAAAACAGGAGCGGGTTTAGTCTGTCTCCTCGCTTGATACCCCTTGCTATTTGAAATTCTTCCGATATTTGGTTATTTAATCTTGTTTTTCCAATTAACAACATAATTCATGTTCTTAATGATCCCCCGTAGTTTTGGGCTTACTTCTAAACCTTCTAACGCTTTCCAGATGTATTTGTGAGTTACCTGGTCAAAGGCTCTTTTTAGGTCCAGGAAAAGTAAGTAAATATATTTTTTTTGCTAGCAGCTTTTCTATTATGGCCCTTACTGTATATATATATATATATATATATAGTCTTGCGTTTGTCTTCCTGGTTTAAACGTCGTTTTGTTCTTCTAATTTGTTTTCTGTTTCATTTCTTAATCTTTTTTTAACTATTCTTGTATATTTTTTTAGCGTCATTGATGATAGTCATATAGCCCTATAGTTGTTTCTGTTTGTGGTATCTCCCTTTTTATGTATAGATATTATAATGTTCTTTTCCCAGTCTTTCGGTATCTGTTCTGTATTTCATGCTTGTACTATCTTTTTCATCCATCTAGTTATGATCGGACTACCTTTTTTCAACATTTCTGAAGATATACTATCTTCTCCCGCTCCCTTACCATTGTTTGTTTCCCTTAGGGCTTTTTTTATATCTTTTTCTTATTTCTTCCTTATTGTTTTAATTATCATTTTCTTCCTGAGGATGTTGTTCTTCTCCTCTCCGTATTTGTTTCTTTATCTTTAGATTTGGTTGTGTTGTAATCTTTCTATGTTTTCAATATTTCTTCTGTTCTTGTTTGTAATATTCCTGCCTCATCCCTAATATTTCGCACTTTTGGTGCTCTTTTTCCTTTAGAAGCTTAACTATATTCCAGAACAGTTTTTAAATTTGCTAAAAAATAATCAATTTCTGATCTTTGGCCTCTTGCTTACCAAATAAAAGTTTTATGTTTATGAAAGCTATTCATGATGTTCATGTTATTGTAGCCTGCAAAATTTCGAAGTAATATTCCACTTTGATTTAGGATACCTTCTCCGTTTGGACCTATTGTTTTTAAATTTTTCTCCACCTCTCCTGGAATTTAAATCTTTATCAATTATCTAATGATGAAGTTTATTAACTTTGTGTGATTCGTTTAGGGTAAAAGTCTTTATTTTCTTGTCCCTTGTACTCTTCTGGTGCATATATAGGTATTATTGTTATGTATTCGATATCTTATACTTATTATCCCTTTGTCGATCCATCCGTTATTTCTATTTTTTATTATATTTTCTTATTTACACCCACGGCAGCTCTAGTGTGATCCTATACCAGCATAAACTAAAGTGATCTAGATCTTGGATTCCTCGTTTTTTTTTTGTTTCAATCATGCAATCTCTGTCTACTTTTCGTACCTTAATTTATTTTTGAAAATGTAGTAATGGAATGGCTATAGTTTTATTTAAAAAAAAAGTTGTTAGAAAAAATATTCTTGAACTTTCTTCAACGCAACTTCAGCACTATATGATTTTTCACTTAGTTGTTTGTAACAATTTAGGTCTCAAAAATAGGCTGATTAGTTATAATTACATGGTTTGACAAAGAATAACTCACATAGAAAAAGAGTTAATATATAAATAATATAAAAAAAAGTAGGCTTTAAAGTTGAAAATTCGATGTCAAGATTTTTTAAATCACTATTATGATATAAATTCATTGTGATGTGATTTTTACAATTAGTTAGATGTGTATATATTTTAACTTTATTTAAAAATTAATTAAACGTGAACAGGCATTACGTGATATATTTTGGAATACTAGTTTTAGTTATTAATTTTAAGCATTTATTGGACATATTTTTATTTTTTGCTTAATATGCGCCTCAACAAAGAATTGAGTTATGTACCTTCAAAAGATCCCATTTCAGAGGTGCATATTTATGTTAAGGCCTTATTCTGAGCA
Organism: Sinelater perroti; assembly: GCA_036346155.1. Taxonomy (NCBI): domain Eukaryota; kingdom Metazoa; phylum Arthropoda; class Insecta; order Coleoptera; family Elateridae; genus Sinelater; species Sinelater perroti. Next base: position 541,967 of record JARFIY010000374.1, read on the forward strand.
CTTCAAACGCGGTTTTAAAAAAGTGTGCCGATTTATGTTCACCAAAGGTTCGCCAATTTTATGACCCTCGAATATGTGTTCCAGTCCACAGCTGCTGCTTTCCTGCAGAGGGTTAAAATGAGCGGTTTATTAGAAATTGTCGCACAAAACGTATAAAAACCATATGTAATGCACTGTTACTTCTTTCTATTAGTGTTTCTTATTTGAAATATGTGGCTGATACGACAAAACATTTCATTATACAATTAATGAGAGTTACGCTTTCATATTTATTGTCGGTGCTAAAAGAATAATATGTGATAATGGCAAACAATTATTAACTTTTAATATTTAGTATAATCATACAGCATTTATATATTTAAAGAGCAATCACTATTATTATGAGTAATTGATTTCTCTATATGAAATTCGCGATCAATATTCCATGTTAAGATTAAGTTTCTGTTTAACCAGAATGTTCTCAAAATAAAAATTATTATTTTGTTGATTTATCTTGTAAATTAATAGAATATGCAATCATATGATCCTTTCATCAACAATGCAATACTTAGCCCTATTAAAAAACTATGTTTACAATTATAAACAAAAGGAATTCAACTTAGTTACAAAAGAAATTCCACAAAAATAGATTTTGCAGCAGAAGAACCTTAAAGGACTGCTTTTAGTTGATTGCTGCCATGATGAATTCGTTAAGTTCTTTCGCCATTCAAATTTGTAACGCAAAGAGAAAGGCGGCGTATAGATCGGTAACATGCGATAACTTGATAGCTTTACGAGAGCGTGCACTGCAGCAAAGTTGTTTTAGTGGATGATTGATGCCCACAAAAAGTGAGCTTTTGTCGGCGCCCCAACACCTCGGCAATCTCACAGTTAACGTTAACTAAAATTGATAATACAATTTTATTTTTGTGTTACCGTTGTTATCTTTAAGATTAACACTTTTTCAAGTAATCATTCTTTATACCAGATAGGAGAACTGTGAACGGTAAATCACCTCTTAAAAGGTTTGATAAGACAGACATTAATTGATATTTTCCCCTAACAATATTACAATGAACAAATATTTTTTATACTTAACTGTTATTGTAACACAAAGATCATTAAAAAACTGATATGTGACAATATATTTTATCTGATCTTTATAATTTCTAAATTGTTAATTCATAATACATGGTTTTCTTCCCTTTTTTAATTACGCTGTACGAAAGTAACGCCATCATAATTCTAGAAACATAAACCTTCTCACACTTCGTATTAAATGTACTAAATCTGTCGATTTCTTTGTGTCTGTTAGTTTATTTAGAATCCACTATATCATTCAGTCGAAATTATGTTAATATTTTAGATATACATATTTATGTTTTAATACTCAGTTTGAGCGATAGTTGTTGGGAAATGTTATTTACGTGTTCCAGATAACTTCTAGATAAAGGTTACGGATTTATTACCTATCTATTCAAAGTTGTAGTAAGACTATGTTTCACTCCTCCGTAATGGAAATTTGCTACAAATACAGTAATCCTGAACAGTCTAAACAGAATTTATTATAATACAAACTTATTGTTTCCAGTACTATTAAAAGTATTTGAGAAACTGCTGCTAAATAGATGTATGCCTATATTACTGATCTGCCAACCACCAGACAAACAATAACTGTCCCGGTTATAACATCTAACTCCAGTCCCATCTGGTTATATTGCAACTATAATTTTAAAAATAGCGCATTAGGATGGACAAAACGAAAACGATAAAAATCACCTTCACAATAAGAAGAGATATTTGCTCGCCTATCTTACTAAACACCAACAGGTCCCACAAGTAAATAGCGCCAAACATTTAGGCATTCATCTGAATAGGCGACTAACTTCAAAAAACATATATGGGCCAAACGCAAACCACTGTACTAACTTTTAGGTCACAATTCTGAAGAATAAACTACTGCTTTATAATACCATCCCCAAACCAATTTAATCCTCCTGTACAAGGCTATCGCGTACAGCAAGTAAGCCTAACATCGAAATTGTAAGGCGTTTAGATCTATAATAAATGCACAACTGTATATACCCAGTGAGGTTATGCATTGTGATTTTGGTATACCTTCATTAATGAAAAAATACAGCTATATAGTGCTCACCTTAATTTTCTAGTCGAATGTTTATTGGAAAACGAAGAAGAGCAACCCCGGTTCAAGAGATTGGAGTCATCGAATCTTCTCAACAGATGTAAGTGATTGGAAGTGTGTTGTGTTAACTACTTACCTCTGCACAAATCTAACTAAATTAAAATAAGGTATATGTTAAGAAACTTTTTCATCATAGGCATGTATACTATTTTATAATGTACTAAATGTCATTACATGACATGGTCTAAAGACATTAACAAAATGAGAAATAAACTTTTTATTTCTTGTGGAATATAATTATTATACACATACCAAAAATGATCTAAGACTCAAAAAGTAAATTAGAAATAAGCATTAATTAATAACTATAATTTTATTAACAAAGCGACATTCTACGTTAACATTTGTCTTTTATAATTTACGTTTTAAGCAAAAAGTGTTTCATATTAATATTATAAATATAATAATTACCGAAATAAAATAATATATTAGCATTTTCTTAAGCCTAATTAAGTTTTGATGTTGAATCTATTAAGACAATTCATTCACTTTTTATATAGTATGTTGTACCTTTATTATTATTTTTTGTGTTCTTCCCTTTTTTACATATTAATTAACGCTGGTGACGGTAGTGATGTTATTTATCTTCAAATTTAGTTAAAATACAATTGAAAGTAGATTATCTTGCTATACAATATATATATATATATATATATATATATATATATATATATATATCTGTTGTTTTTTAATCAATAGAAAGTTTGTTGTTTATAACTGAGACACCAACAGAAAAATTTTTTAGTTTTTAAAATAAATATAAAGTGAAATTTTAATAAATTTAATTGTCAGTAAACGTCTTGTACATATCTACTTTTAAGTTGCTAAGAAATCTGAATATCACAAAAAGATTTGCCCACTGCCCCATTAATAGATTAAGTAAAGTCTCTATAGATAATAAGACGCACTAAGAATTGACCTTGCATAATCTATCATTCCTAATGCAAAACCAAAAACTTTTAAAATGAAAATGAGAGAAAACCCTTTAAAAGGAGTAATCAATCAAAACCTTAACGTATGCTTTTAAATAAAGAAAATTCCATTTTCTTATTTCTCGCCTGAAAGCTTTGCCTTTCAAACTCGCCCATACGTTTTCCGCATGATCTACATTATAGAAAATAAAAATATTGGCCAAACTTCTGGCTACTTTGCTTTCCAGTGTTTATGAGATGAAGTTGAAAGTCTAATCTAAAAACACTTGCTCTGAAAAGAAGGCGCTACGTTTTAAATAAAACAGGGATCATAATATAAACCATTTAACATTGATTCTCAAAATATTGTTTATTATGATTTATTGCGTGTATCTAGTTATTGATAAATTCTTGTATTTTACATTTGTGCCACATTTTTTCAGTAGAAGAAAAAATGCTCTTATCTTATTCTCGAATGATTGGAATAAGTAGTAATTTGGTAATGAAAAATTTGAGCTATAGGCAAGAGTTCAAAATTAATTCTGTTCTCAGGTTTTGACTTCCGTTTTGTGGACTATATGGGTAGCAACCTTATTACAGCAATACCCGCTTTTTTACAAGAGTAAAATGTGAGTGGCCCAAAGTTATTTCAATATATTTCATATGAACAAAATAAAGTTTTGTAGTTACGCTCATGACTAGCCAAAAAGAGATCCACATGTAACAGTTCTGTGCTTGAATCAAAATATCTAATATAACTATACAATTATTTTCTATCTTTCAAAGTGTAATAAGATGTATGTGCACAGATAATTTTGAAGTTACAACTTCATCTGATAATTTACATGTAGCTGTGGTGAGGTTGACTTAAATAGTTTTCGAATACGTTATACTAAATCTTCCCAAACAAATCTAATCTTAGGAACCGTAGTCACCACGTATATACATGTTTTAAACTGTATTTCTACCATATCGTCTGCTTTAGCAATGCAAATGTGTCTTTATGCTTCTGTAGCTTTGTAACCTAACTGGAATTTATGTAGTGGAAATTTTTAATTTGTGTTTTCATATTTAAGACTTTAACTTACTATTGTTATTAGATCCCTTTAAAAATCGTAGGCAACTTAATCAATTATTGTTTGCTTTATTAAAAATATTAATTGACAAAACTGAAAATGAAGAGAGTGGTTTATAGAATACCCTCTCTGTGTTTTCCATTACATAATATTTTCAAAAGCATGAACAAAAATTAAACTTTAGAATTGAGTGTCTTTACCTAAAATCTTCTGGGTAGATTTAAAATAAGATATTTTTCTTGGCAGTCTTATTATTTTTTAAGCGGCGTTAAGTTATTTATAGATAGTCACATTTAAATCACGTAAAAAATCTATTTTTTGCAATTTTACGCGACAAACGGAAAAATAAAATAGACGAACAATGAGAATAATTTTACATGCAATTGGAAAAGATCTACAAAATCGTTAAACAAAAAGACATTATGATTTTGATGAGAGATTTTAATGCGAAAATTGGAAATTCCACTGTTGAAAGATGTGCTGGAGGATTGGATTTAGGAAATTGCAAAGATAGTAGAGATCGTTTGATACAGTTTTGCCAAGACAAAGACCTTGTGGATGCAAATACGCTCTTTAAACTGCCGGTTTATAGCTTATGCACATGGAAGTCCCTAGCTGATAAACCAGTTCAACAAACAATAACAAAAGAAATAAAAAACATTTCGTTACAAACAGACGAAGTCAATATTGACGGAAAATAAAATAAGACACTGTAATTAAAGAACAACTAATAAGTAAGAGTATGAAGAAAAAGCCTTGGATGATATAAGACATTTTAAATTTCACGGATCTGAGATGAAAGAATAAAAATAATGCAGAATAATACTAGAATATACATAAACTAATAAGAAGTGAAATTAAAGTAGCAAAAGAAACACATCTTTCTGAACAATATGAAGAAATGGAGTCATTAGAAAGTAAATATGACAAAAATGTTAAAAAATGGTACAAGAATAAAAGAAACGACAACAACAGTGTCACCAAAGATACTGATTAACATGTATTAACTAAGATAAAAGACCAATTAGAAAGATGGAAGACTTGCATCCAAAAAATGTTATGCTCTTGAAAACAAAAACTGATAAAGTTGTAGGCCCTGACGGGATACCTATAGAACTTATCAAACTATTTAACGATGAAATATTAGATGTTCTTTTAGATTTCTTGAACACTATTTGTGTCACCGGTTCAACTGCTAAACAGTGGTTGTCTGCCTTTGTTTTGATCTCCAAGAGAGTTAACGCGAAAGAATGCTTAGCTTACCAAATCATTGCACTCATGAGCCATACTTTAAAATTGTTCTTAATTATTCATAAGAGAATGTATATAGAAGAAAATATAAGTAATACTCAGTTTAGCTTCCGAGCAGACCTTAGAACACGGAAAGCTCCCTTTCTGGTTAATATTCTTTCACAACGTTATTTGGATGTGAACCAAGATATACATACCTGTTTCGTCGATTTTGAAAGGTGCTCGACAAGGTGAAACATAATAAACTACAACAACTTCTTCTTATAAAAGATATAGATTAGAGAGATCTGAGAATAATTAGTTAGGTATATTGGGGACAGAGTACCAGTGTAAAAGTAAGCAGCGAAGAAACAGTTAAATTAAAATATGTTATGGGGTAAGGCAGGATTGTATCCTATCTCCGCTACTGTTTAACATCTACAGAAAAGCCATCTTCAAAAAATCCTTGGATAAAAAAACTGCAAGACTTATTATAAATGACAGTTAATAATATAAGATATGCAGATGACACAATCTTGTTAGCAAGCAACCTTAATAATTTACAATTGCTTAAAAAAAGTAAATGATCGTTGTAACGATTATGGATTGAAAATAAACTTCAAGAAGACCAAATATATGACAATTACAAGTCTCTACATAAAACTGGAATAAACATTTGATCAAACAATGGAGATAAAAAAATGAATAGAAATAGCGAGATCTTGTTTTGCAAAATTTAAAAAGTTGCTCTGTGAATGGAATATAAGTATTAGGCTACAAATGCAAATGCTTCACTTTTATCTGTTTATCTGTTTACCATTAAAGAAGAAATAACCATACATCCACTGTGTGATTAACGATTTATTGAAGTTATAATATCTACGGATGAGCCTAACAGAGTCAACGGCATGAAGTTGCAGAAGGCAACGGAAAACCACTGCACTAAAGATCCCAAGTGGATATTCCTAGTAAATAATCATCATGGCTAGTTTCAAAATTAAATATTCCAGAGTTAATAGTCCCCTAATCGGATCTTCGGAGGGGACAGTTTTGAAGAACGCTATAAGAATTGGTACATGCCTGGATACAGAGATAAGGGAAGCAAAAAAATGGTATAAAAGTAAAAGCGAGGAAATAGAACAATTACAATTAAAATACGATAACTTGAATATAACAAGAAAATAAAAGAGCTCGCAGGAATACAGAAACATAAGAAACGAAGTGTGTTAATGAACAAACATAGAAGAATAATTACAAATACCGAAGAAAAATTAGACGAGTGGAAAGATTATATAGAAGAATTATTTGCAGACGACAGGCATAGAAATAAAGTAGTAAATCAACAATACCACAACGGGCTAGAAATAACCAAAGAAGAAATAAAGTACGCCATTAAAGAAATAAAATCTGGAAAAGCACCAGGCCCAGACGAATTGACATCAGAAATAATTAAATTGGTCGAGGAAACAAACCTCAACATCATACAAGAATTATTCAACACCATATATTCAACAGGTGTAATACCGAATGACTGGCTAGTATCGACCTTCGTAACCCTCCCCAAAAAACCGAATGCAAAATTGTGTACAGACCATCGTACAATCAGTCTTATGAGCCTTACTCTGAAAATCTTTTTGACAATTATACATCGCAGAATATACAAAAAGTTGGAACAAGATATCAGTGAAACACATTTCGGTTTCTGAGACGGACTTGGAACGAGAGAAGCCTTGTTTGCACTAAACATTTTAATACAACGTTGTCTGGATATGAATCAAGACCTACATATTTGTTTTATTGATTTCAACAAAGCCTTCGACAAAGTACGCCACGAACAACTAATTAAATTACTGCAAGAAAAGAATATAGACATGCAAGACATCAGAATCATTAGTAACTTATACTACGATCAAAAAGCAGTTATAAAAATAGACGGAAGTAGCACTGAACACAGAAATAAAAAGAGGCGTTAGGCAGGGTTACGTGTTGTCACCAACACTTTTTAATATGTACGCAGAAGAGATAATGAAGAAAGCGTTATTATACGAAATAATAGGCGTAAAAATGAACGGAATACCAATTAACAATCTAAGATATGCTGACGACACAATCCTGATAGCAACTAGCCCCCGAAGACCTACAAATAATACTGGATAAAGTAGTAGTAACAAGTGAAGAATACGGACTTTCGCTAAATGCAAAAAAGACTAAGTGTCTGGCAGTAAGTAAAACACCGAGAATTTTATATGGAAATTTTTACATAAGCAACGAGCCCATAGAGAAAGTGGAAAAATACGTATATCTGGGTACTATAATCAATAAAGACAACAATTGCTCAGAAGAATAAAACTTTTATTAAAATTAAAAGGATACTCTGTGCAAGAGACCTTAGTCTAGAGACAAAAACAAGACTACTAAAGTGCTACGTCCTATCTGTACTATTTTACGGGATGGAAATATGGACACTGAAGAAAGCAGATGTGAAAAAATTAGAGGCGTTTGAGTTATGGCTATATAGAAGAACATTACAAATATCGTGGACCGAACATGTAACTAACGTAGAGGTGATGAGAAGAATGGGAAAAGAAACCGAAGTTGTCTTCACCATTAAAAAACGAAAACTGCAATATCTTGGACATGTTATGAGAGGCGATAGATGCCATCTGCTCCACATAATAATACAGGGGAAAATTCAAGGGAGGAGAAGCGTGAGAAGAAGAAGACATTCGTGGATGAAGAACTTGAGAGAATGGTTTAACTGTACTACCAGCCAGTTATTTAGATCAGCAGTGTCAAAAAATCGCATAGCGATGATGATTGTCAACCTTCCCAACGGAGACGGCACCTAAAGAAGAAGAAATAATATCTACCTGTAAGATATTTGTTTCATGATTGCTTTCCATACTGTCGACTTTTAAACAATAAAAGGAAGGTTGGGAGAATTGATAGATTATTTTACTAAAAGTAAAAGTGTTTACAAAGGTCGATTTTGTTGTTACCTAGACCACAAAGTGTACAAGTACGCCTTTAATGTTCGGAAATGTTTCCGCAGTGAATGATAAATGAATAATTAGGTTCACGGGTCGAACCGCGTCGATTATTGGGAAATTCCCGACGTTTCGGCATCCACTTTAATGCCATTTTCAAGGAGTTTAGTTCTTTACTGGGGATTTCAATCTGCTTACTGTCCAAGAAAAGCTATGAGTCGAGAAGACTTGCCTTTCGTGTGCTCTACTTTACTATTTACAGAAACAGAAGTGATTGTTTGACTGAGACATGTTTGTGCCAGAAATGTACTGGGTTGGAGAAAGTTTGTTGTAACGGGTTACGTAAGTGATAACGCGCGGTAATTAATAGTTTTCAAATGGCGGGTGAGCATTGACTGTTGACTCAAGTATTAAGTATGTTTTTCTATTTCAATATTCCTGCGAATAATTCTACTGGTAGGATGGGAGATGAAAGGAAGTGGTTAGAAATTGGAAAAATTAATTGAATTTCCAGCTTCCTTGTTAAGTTTGGCCAAAGCAAAAGAAATATCACCCCTTTGTACAGATAAAGAATGTTCATATACACAAGTAAACATTTGTTTGTTCGTTTGGCCTATGGAGGCTCTGTCACATTCACCACAAGGTATTTCGTAGACACCTTAGGATTCGTGGGAGTAATGGTATTTTTAAAAAATTTTAATTAACTGAGCAGATGAAGTCAGCTATAGTTTAGTAGGGAAGGTTATAGGTTTTGAACGGGATATTTTTGCTAATATTGTTAATGATGTGGCTTAGAGGTTTTTGAGAATATCCGTTTTGTATTAAAGTTTTGGTAATGATATTGACTTCAGTTTGTTGATTTTCATTGCCGAAAAGTCTAAGAGATATGGTAATTAGGCGTTTTGCGACTGAATGGATTTGAGCAGGGTGATGGTTAGATTTTGCGTTTAGGTAACGATTAATATGGGTGGGTAGGTTTTTCTGTAGACAGTATGATGTGTCCAAAAAAGGAAAGGAATTGTTGTGTTCGACTTTTATTGTAACCTTGATATTGGTATAAAGTTTATTAAGATGGAAAAGGAAAGCGTATCATGTCCATGAGGCCAGATGACAAACGTATCGTCAACGTATCTTATCCAATAGATAGATTTTAAGGAGAAAGAAGCAAGGGCTTTTATTTCGAAATCGGTTATGAATAAGTTAGCTACGACAGGTAAATGTAAAGAACCCATAGGACCACCAATGGTTTGGCGGTAGAATTTGTTTTGGAAAGTAAAATAGGCATTAGATAGGCGCTAATTAATTAATTTGATAGTGTCGTCTTCCAAATTGTAATTAGCTTTTAGAATCTGCAAAATCTTCAGTAAAGAGGGAAACAACATCAAAACTGACTATTATGTTATCTTCACGAATGGGAAAGGATTTGAGAATTTCTAAGAAATGGTAGGAGTTTAGAACGTTTGATAAGGTTTATTCTGTAAAGGGATGGAGAATTTTGGCCAGGTATTTGGCTAAGTTGTGGGTGGGTGAACCAAAGGCATTGACAATAATTCGTAAAGGCGTATTTTTCTTATGATTTTTGGAAGGCCGTACAATTTGGGTAGTCTCGAGGATTTCTCTAGAAATACAAAGAGTTTTTTAGTATCAGGGAATAGATTGGAGTTGTTAATAAGAGTCTTGGTTTTCTTTTCGAGGTAAGACGTTGGAGTGTTGGGTACTTTGCAATATTTTGCATCATTTTAAAAAATAATTATAAAAACTATTAATGTATAATATAACTTTTAAAAAATTAAATTTTACCCAGCATTATTCAATTTTAAGTTATTTATCTAAAATATTTGCCAGTAGAAAAATCAAACGTCTTTAAGACAGCTACCTTGTCCTAGTTGTCCCTATATCTGTGATACAATTTTATTTTTATGTTATGAAGTTCTATAATTAAAACTAATTTCTGAAAATAATTACATGCATACGGCTTTATAAGCTCACCCTATATAATATTACATTACAAATCTTGTACGAAACCTACACAGAAATAGAATTTAAATAACAAAAAATGTGCTTTATTCAGCTGCCAACATAAATTTTATTAATATACTACAAAATTTACTTTTTATTATCATATCGCTTAGCCAGGATCTTTAAAACAACAAAATGGTTGTTGGGTAATACAAAACTTTGTTTTGTTGGGAAGTTAATTGACGTGGAATGAAGCGCGCAAAGATTCACGATAAATTCAAGCAGGCTGATGATTACTTGATAAATGTGTTCATTTCACAGTATAGCTACTACATTTTTTGTTAAATTATTTTATCTTTCTTCTAATATAAATAATTTTTAGAAAAAATCAATCTACCACTTAAAAATACCAATGTGCTCCTGTTTATTAAATGAATCTATTCAGACTAATATTGTTAAAACCGCTAGCTCTGCATCTGTATGCCTGTGACAAAGCATCTGATGCAATATGCATGCAGCTAAATAAAACAAAATGAAACTGCCGGAAGGATATACTCGCCTCAAATAATTCCGCTGTAAAGCTTGCTCCAATATTTATTGTTCCAGGCTCCAGTTGCAATGGAAATCGATGACAGTATTTTCTTATACTGCAACGCCACACAAGGAGCATCGAACTTTATTGCAACTCCTTCGGGAAAGTTCTCGGTGCACAACGCTGCAAATTGCTTTAGTTCTCTGGGTTTTGTCTAACGTTTTGCAGTTGATTGGTTTGATGCTCCGATTTCCGAGCTAATCGCAGCTGCAATTGGATTCTAAAAAAGGGCGAGAATTAAAACAAATAAAATCTAACTTTGGGCTGTAAAATAGTAGGAGTAATTTGTCAGAGTTTTAAAGGATTTCCTTAAGTAACAATAAAATCCCTTCTTCTTAATGAGAAAGCTTATAGGAACTATAAGGTTTTGTAATTGTTTGATAAGATGAAGGTAATTGAATTCTGATAGGTGACGCAAAATTCATCACCTTATCATGGCGTCAAATATCATCACAAAATTGAAATTTGTAAAGTAAATAGAAGCAGAATACACGTATACAAACCATAAATTACTATACTCCTCAAGAATGCGGAATAATTGTGTTTTTGACAAATATTCGGTCGGTGGTTTTGGCCCAATGTGAATTTTGTCTTTGATTTCTTGATCGTATCACACAAATTGGACAAAGACTGCGCTATTTAGCACTTGCCTCGAGAAGATTGACTCAACACGGGACAGTAGCAGAAGTGGTCGGCCATTTAAAATCATCATAAGCGACGAAGCGCATTTCCGCCCATGCGGATACGTGAATAAGCAAAGTTATTGTTTCTGGGACACTAAACATTTAGGTGTAACGCACTAAGAGCCATTACATCGTCTCAAAGTAACTGTTTGGTGGGGCGTTTGCACAGGAGAGGTAATTGGCCCGCATTTTTTCGAGGACGGTCTCGTCGACACTGTTATTGTGACTGGTAAGCGCTACAGAACTATGATTAACGACTTCTTGCTGCCGCAAATTAACAAAGTGGGTTGGAAAAACATGTAGTTCTAACAGGACGGTGCAACCGCACACCCTGCACGAGCGATAGTGGCCACTTAATCACTCGTTTTGGCGATTTGCACTGACCCGCAAGATAGCTAAATATGACCGTTCTAGACTTCTTTCTTGGTTTTTTTTTTTAAAGTGACGAGTCTATACAAACAAGTTACAGACCTTGGTGACCCTAAAGGAGAACATCCGACAAGAAGTAGTGAATTTATCGGCAGGAGTTTTGAGAAGTCATTGAAACTGCTGTGAAACGAGCCCGAATGTGCATCAACTCTGGCGGCCACTTGACCGATATAATCTTTCCGACTTAATGAAAAAAAATTAAATGTTTAAATAAACATAATCAACAAACCGAGCCATTTTTTTAATTTACAAAGTTACTGTCTTAGAAAACTGAGTGATGACTTTTGCGCCACCTTGTAGAAGTTATTGGGTATTTAAAAACACCTGGCGTGCTTCTTAACATGACACCTATAATAGCGGTTTGTACTTCTTTATAATTGTAGTTTTGTGAAGTATAGAAGTCTAGAATTCGGTTGTGATCTTAATTACATTGTCGTACAAGTTCGTATTGAGTAATTAATACATGGCATGCTAAACGTTCATTAATCCAACTGAAAAATGGATAGCAATTATGAACTGTTATAAATAGTCGTAAACCATTTGTCATTTCCATTTATTTTATTTTGTCTGCACCTTACTTAACGGATAATATTTGTTACCCTTATTGTCAGTATAATTCATTTATTTAAAAATAAATAATTTACTATTTTGTCCGTTAATATTAATTAAAAATTATTATAAAATATAGGTTACATAGCAATATTTGAGTTCAAATATCTGTTGAAAAACTTAACTAAATACCTACCTTACCTACTTATACTGTTGCATTTATTTTTATAGCAACATATTTACAACAGACCTGATCTGAATATTAACATTCTGGCCGTTCTTTATTATTATTGGAAGATAAGACAAAGCACTTCTAATGCGACTCAAATAATTCACAAAGTTGAAGGTCAAAATGCGATATCGGATGGTACAATCCAATATTAATCCAAAATATTCATTAGACCATTTTCAAATGCAGCCCCGTGCCGGACAACTTTCTGCAGTACTTTAAGCTATCGTAACATGTGCAACTATAAGACTTCAATCATTAGATCAATAAGATAATCAAAGTCATCAGACGATGCGGAAAAGTCTTCAAAATCTTCGATTTTTTCACCAACTCATTACCGGTATCGAAAAATGAACCTGTCTTTATAATCCAAATGAATTATACTAATAGTTAAGAAAAAGTCAAGCTGCAGAAATTTTATAAGGCGTAAGCCTTTCGAGGCCAAACCTGTGCTTTGTATTTGGTGATTTATTTTGAGCTGACTTTTAAAAACTTTATTATCAACAGCTTGGCAGAGTGTATACTATCTTGAAACAACGGTATTTTGGTATGACCAATCAAAGTTGAATAGTGTTGCTGATGAGGAATGTCAGACCATATGCGGCTCAAAGAACCCCATAGGAATTTAGGTATCTATATGTAATCGAACTGTTGCCCTACCCCCGGTATAGCCCTCATTTGGCACCATCGGATTACCATATACTCCGACCACTTTTTGGGCCATCGTTACTTTAACGAATTTAGAAAGTATAAGAAGAGTTATCAGTTCTTTGATTCCAAACCACAAGAGGCATAGAGCCTTGACTTACATAATGCATAATATTGTGCAACACAATAACGTAAATTTTGATTTTTACATAGCTCCACCGCCCAGTTTCCAAAATTAAACCTAGGCATCTGACACTGTCGAAGGTCGCGATTTTCCAGAGTTAGCTGCTATAATATGTTTTTGAACCCTGTCTTAGTTTTTGTTATACGTATATGATATTATTAATTACTAATATTTAATTTCTTTAATTAAGTTACAGCCTAAAAAGAAATATAGATAATATTTTAAAAACATTTAAATTTGGTAAACAGTAGTAAGACATACTCAGATGAAAATAGTGAACAACTAAATGGCAAAAAATAAATATTTCCCTATGCCTAAAATCAATATGAGTAACACAGGGATCAATCTCATGGAGTGCAATTTCGACATATTACTATAGAAAGCAAAGAACATACTATGTTTATTATCAGCAGACTACTTTTCAAATAAACTGAACATTTGCAGTTGTACATTAATTTTTATTAAGTGTTATGATTGTAAAATACATTGTTACAAATAATTTATATTAAGCGTTAATTTCTAAATACAATCTACTCTATAAAACTGCAAAAATGTGCAAACATTGCAACTTCTCCTACGTTATTAACCGGTTTCAAAGGTCAACACCTCATTTGAACCGGTTTGTTGCTAAACCTCGCATAAAAGTTCTAAATTTAGGTCACAGGTGACATGTTACAGGTCAAAACATAAATTAACATGAAATAATCAATTTACACCAACTGTCAATTCTTGTCGTTAGTAGGCGCATGCGGCATAACTTTAATTGGTGTGTCCCACCCCTCAGGCGGGCCTTTTTACTAGAGTATAATCATTTCTTTACTGTACAAATATTGAATGAACAATGCTTCATAAATAATACCACATAAATTCCCAAAACATTTGTTAAGGTTCCAATACAACAATTTTCATATTTTCTAAATAAATTAAGTTTAGTATAGGCAACAATTTAATTTCTTAAAATTATTTATCTATTTCTATTTAACGAAAAGGAAAAGAAATACTACTTCAAACGTGTATTTTTTCAACCGAAAGAACAAAAAGAATCCAAACAATAAAGTAATAATAGGTTTTCTTTGTAGTTGCTGGAGACATTTGAACTTGAAAATAACAGTTATTGTTTTTTTGTAATATTAGTTAGTCATGTTTCGTTTTGAAACCTTTACGATTTCTTTCATTTATTGCATCTTTGGATTTAATAGAATAAAGTAAGGTATTTACCTCAATTTTGTCATATTTAACTAGCCCATTAAAAGATACTTTTAAGAACAGTACTCGTCAATAGGTATTCAACAATCGACTATCCTTTTCTAAAAAATTTCCTTATAGTATCCACCACATATGGTACTGGTACAGAATTATAATATATTATTGCTCGGTCCTTTTGTATTCCTATCATTGTAATTTCAGTTGATGTGTTTCATAATGTGGGTAATAATTATCGTAGTCAAAATCAGACACTTTCATTTTTTTTTCTTTTTTTGATATCTGCGGATACAACTTTATATGGCATTTATATCTTTTATTTCTTTTTTCAATCACGCACGATACCCCACTGATAAAGATTTGCATAAACTAATAAAACTAATGCTTGATCTATTAATAATCTTACTGAAATTTTCAGCAAAAATCTTCAGACTTTCTTGACATTGGCATCTCTTGTAGGAGAAGCAAAACAAAGCTTCTTGGCGATTACCTCCGTGTCGCGTTTTCCCGCCTTCAGTGCGTTTCAACAATTTCTCATGACTAATTGACTTATTATGGCTTTAAAACTGTTTCAGAGGTCATGGAGCAATTCTACCACACCAAAGTTTTTAATTGCGTGCGGCATTATTGCGTAGGATCGTTCTCTTGATGAATGTTGAACCTATATATCAAACATAGTAAGACGTGAAATTCAAGAAACCATTCTGTAAAAACAACGTTATGATCTTAACGTGCAAATATGCACTATTCTATTCATAACTTTAAAAAGTAAAACGTTGAATAATTTGTAAAAGAAATTACTTTTAGTTTTAAAACATTTGTTCATCAAAACTTTCTTTGTACAAAGATAAAACGAACTATTCCTAGAGTATAATATCTTACCTTAAAGCACTGGAGAAGATATATCGTGTTATCTTTTGCGGTGTTTTACAGCAAGTACCTTTCTGTTATCGTCTCTGCCTTACTAGGCCATTATTTTCTTAAGTTTCAGTGCCTCTATCGGAATTCGATCAGATCCAGGTGCTTTTTTGTTATGCTAGTGTAATCGGTCTTTCTACTTCTTCCATTGTTATAAATGGCCCCGTTGTAGGGGCACCTAATTCAACGTCAGGTTATATCCTCATTTTGTTGAATTTTCGCCTAAGATTGTTAATATCGTTACAGGTCTTTTTCTGAACTCTTAGTAGTTAATGCGTAGACTTGAATTATTTTTATGTTAAATGACTTGGAATTCATTTTTTTCAATTTGTTTCAACGATAGTTGTTATCTTCATCTGTGTAATACATGATATAATCATAAATGCCGCATTTTCCGGAGTTGAACCATCTCATTTCATTTATTCCTAGGGTACCTATAGTTAGGCGTTTCATCATTTGCTATTATATGAGTCTTTTCAGATTCATAAAGACTATTAATATTTTGTATGCCTAGTCACAACCTTGGTTTAGATTGGATATTGGTTTTTGCGGGAGAATCTTAGCACCTCTGCTCGATTCAGTAAGTCCCCGCTACTCGAAGCCGTTTGTTGAGTTTGAAGCCATTATTGTCATATCCTAGTAATTTTTTAACCGAAGTGATTTTTTGTTACCTCCGAGAGACTGAAGAAATAGGAGAGATGAATTTAGTTAGGTTGAAACATGAGAAAATTTAAAAAACTCAATAACCCAGATAGAGAAAACAGATGAAACAGAAGATGGATTGAACAAAGCGACAAAACAAATAAGTAATGTCATAAAAGAAGCAGCTCTGAAAGTAGCAAAGAAAACACCGAAACAAAAAAGCAAAATAACAGCAGAAACAAAAATAATGATTGAAAAACGGAGATCGCTATATAGAGAAGGAAAATATGCTACAAATGAATACAGAGAAATAAGAAAACAAACGAGGAAGATGATACGGAAAGATCTAGATAAACACTTTCAAGATATGACACAAACCATCATCGAACAAAATAAAAACCTGAAATATTTAAAAAGAAACCTAGGCAGGCATGAAATAACAACATTGAAAAACAAAACTGGAAGAGAGGAAAGAGACAAAGACAGAACATTGAACATTGCAGAAGAATACTATAAGACCTTGTATGCATCACAAATTAAAAAACCCGAAGAACAGGTGGAGAGCAAAGTAATGAATATTGGCTCGGAAGACATCCCTGAAATCGCGGAAGAGGAGATAAGCTATGCCTTGAAGTCAATGAAGAACAACAAAGCGCCGGGAGAAGATGAAATACTGGTAGAAATGCTAAAAGAAGGGCAAGAAATACTAATACCTAAATTAAAACAGCTCTTTAACATCTGGCTTAAAGAAAGAACAATACCAAAGGACTGGACTAATGCAGTAGTGATAATTCTATTCAAAAAAGGAGATAGATCACTAATCCAGAACTACAGACCGTTAAGTCTCCTGTCTCAAATGTACAAGCTACTAATCAAAATAATAACAAACAGAATTACGAACAAGCTAGATGACTATCAACTTGTGGAGCAAGCTGCATTTAGAAAAGGCTTTGGTACTTGTGATCACCTCCTGACAATGAAGATACTAATAGAAAAGAGCATCGAATATAACCTCCCTTTGTATTTGGCGTCCATTGACTAGGAAAAGGCATTCGACTCTATCGAGCATTGGGCAATTATGAAAAAGCTAGACTGCGCCCGCATTGATCATAGATACAAAGAGTTACTCAACAACATCTACAACCAAGCCAAATCAAAAATTAAATTACATGAGTATACAAATGCAATACCTATCAATAGAGGCATCCGACAGGGGGATACCATATCACCCAAACTTTTTACAATGGCACTGGAGGGAGTGTTCAAGAAAATGAAATGGTCCAACAAGGGAGTTAATATCAATGGAGAGAAGCTCAACCACCTCAGATTTGCGGACGACATAGTCTTAATCGCAGACAGTACAGAAAACCTACAAGAAATGATAACACAACTGGAACAAGCATCGAGAAACATAGGACTTAAAATAAATTTGGACAAAATAATGTGTGTAAGAAACACATATAACAGTAAATAACACGGTTATAGACAATGTACAGCAATATATATATACCTTGGTCAAATCATACAAATGAGCAAAGAAAATAAGGATGTAGAGGTGCAAAGAAGAAGGCGTTTAGGTTGGGCAGCAATTAGTAAGCTATCGAAGATCTTGAAGAACAAAAAAATTCCCCAATATATAAAATCACGAATGCATACTGACTATATTAACGTATGGTGCACAAACACGGACGCTTACTAAACATATAGTCACCAAGCTGGGAGTTACACAGAGAGCCATGGAGAGGTCGATGATTGGTATCACCCTTAGAGATAGGAAAAGGAATAGCTGGATACGTCAAAGAACCAAAATTACAGACATAATAAACAGAATTACACAATTGAAATGGAGCTTTGCAGGTCATGTAGCACGATTAACGGATAATAGGTGCAACGCTGTAATTATACGCTGGAGACCATGGACAGGAGTAAGAAATAGAGAAAGACCAAGTGCACGCTGGTACGACGACATCAAGAAGGTTGCAGGATTGAAATGGACGGACACAGCATAGAATACAGAGAGTTGGAGAATCAAAGGGGAGGCCTATGCTCAATACTGGGCGCCACAAGGCTGAAGGAAAGAAATAAAAGAAGAAAAGACACATGATTTTCCCCTATAATTGAAGATGGAAAGGAATCATGGCTCACGTGGGCAGGGTCGCAGTGATGCAAACCCCTTATAGCACAAGTTGGCACAAGAAATATGAAAGCTCAAGTTTATTATAATTCTTGACTTTTTCCAACCACCGCTGGATGCGATCAAAGTGGGAAATCACTTTCATACTGTGCATATATTATCAATATATGCTGCTACTTTGTTATGTGTTTGTACAAAAAATTTCTTAATTAGCTTCTTAAATTAAAATTGTCCTTGACTCTGAATGAGACTTTGCTTATTTACAAAATATTTGTTTGCGACACGGATCTCAGTAAAATATTCTACTTATAATTTGTGTGAATTAGTATTTAAAATGGTGATAACTAATTGTCTAATTAAATTTAAGAAACAAAGTTAGATGCTTACAATGCTTGAGGGCTAAATACGTACGCATTTCTTTTCAAATGCCTAATTAAGGCATCAGCAGAATGTTCAAATATTTAAGGATTTATCTATATTAAATGGAGAAAGACGGAGGCAATGCAAAAGTGTAGAAGCACCAAGTAAATAATTTATTCCAAACTGTTTTCGTAAAGCGATTACTATTTTATTGAACCAGCTTTTGGGCTCTTTAACGTTTATATAAAACGTAAATTTGGCAATTTATTAGAAAAAGTTGTTTAATTCCAATCCGTACGCTGAGCTGACCAGAGTCTTCGTCAAATAAGCAATGTTGAAATTTTACATATTTTAGTACACATTCCAAAAAACTACTACAAAATATTTATAAACTGATTTAGGTCATTTAATAAATCGAATTACTACAATGCCATTAATTGTATATTGTATCTATTTTTACGCAAACGAGGAAACATTTGGAAGACGCATTTTATTGGAGAGTAAGCTTTGCTTGTGCAGCTGTAGCTTTGAGTTCCCCGTTCCAGTAACGGTCAGGCGGAATCATGTGGGACTTCGGACTCGCCGGCTGCTGGCCGTATGTGGACGACGGGTCATCTAGACGTTAGAGTCCTTCAATATAAATGGCTGCTTAAGAATGAAAATGGTCTAGATGA
Source organism: Sinelater perroti (assembly GCA_036346155.1). Taxonomy (NCBI): domain Eukaryota; kingdom Metazoa; phylum Arthropoda; class Insecta; order Coleoptera; family Elateridae; genus Sinelater; species Sinelater perroti. The sequence goes on from JARFIY010000374.1 coordinate 561,557, forward strand.
TCTAAGTAGGCTGGTGGCCAGAATGGGGCTTCGGTTTCGATAGATGTTTGTTGCATGTGAGCGACGGACCGTCTGAACTTGGGAATAATTTTAACGGTATCTCAAAGCAGCGTTTTTTGGAACAGCGCCACTCAGCTATATCGCGTACGTCAAGTAATAGTATTAAAAATTCTTTTAAAATCTTTCTTTTTATTCCACTCCATCCTTACAATATTAGAATAATTGTTTTATCAACAAAATTATTAAGCAAACTTTGAAGCCTCTAACACACTTGAGTAGCAAAATACTAAATAACTTTAGGAAAATTTCAAAAATAAGAAGTATTGCTAAAATAATAAAACTACTACTTAAAAAATAAAATTAATTTTAAAGAGAAATTACGTAACCCAGAAAAGAGAAAATGTATGATCCTCACATAAAATTATCAAAAAAAAGTATTTCACCTTTATACTATTGTAAGGTGACGCCATAGTCATATGATACCAATTAAAGTTGACTTTATCAATATTTAAAAAATGTGTAGAAAATTTTAAAAACTGAACATAATTTACACATGAAACCTCATTTTATATGCTAATTTTTAAATAGATAAAATTAAATATAAAAAAATAGAGAACGGTTAAAACATTTTTGTTTATATTTTATTTTTGCAATCCATTCTATTATTATATAATAAAAATTGCTTTCATTTTAGTAAGATTCTTTAAATTTTACTTTTTTGTGTTTTTCGATAAGAAAATTAATCTTTTATAACCCGACATTTTTTCTTTTCTTTTATTCATGAGGCAGTCTAGGCGCTTAAGACCACACCACTTCCCCTTTGAAACTAATGAACTATACAATATTACAGGGATCATAACACAATTAAATTATAGGAACCTATTAGTTGACCACAATGACTTTTGTTAATTTACAATGCAAAATATGAATTATCATAAAAATAATTTATTTCGAATTTAACATCTTCTTTTAAAAATAATTCTTTAAAAAAAAATTAAAAATTATTATAACAAAATTAGACACTTCATAAACTCTCAAACACACTAAACTCACAAACATGCACTCGATCCAAATATCATCGTGGAAATCGGACATGACTCCCTGCTCGAGTCGTTTTGGAGTTCCCCCGGGGTGATGAGTCGGTACTAGGTTGAGACGTAGGTGTATCAGTTGGTGGTTGGTTGATGTAAGTTGTTTCAATATCTGGAGAATTTTTAACAGACTGGGCTGAGTCTGATGCCAGTACGTATTTAAAATAGTAGCACTAAGAATGGACTATCATATGCTAACTCCGAAGGCCTCCTGACTCGATCTACGTGCACAAATACCTAAGTGCAAGATGTTAAGTCCTTATGCAGTTTTATTAGCGACTTTGACTGGTTTTAACGATTGCATGTGTTGCTACAAATTGTATACAAAAGATCTTGCTTCTTAGCCGGTGGGTCAAAGAATTCGGCTGGTAGTCCGATTACCTTGCCATACACCATATGTGTAATGGGGCTATTAGTTCTTCGCGAATAACAGCTCGTAAGCTCAACAAAATTATTGGTATAGTTCGAGGCCATTTGGGAGATCCATGAGCGTTGATAACAGCTTTTAATGTTAGATGAAATCGTTCACCCTTGCATTTCACTGTGGGTGGTACGGTTTTGTATGTTCAAACGTATTTCACACAAGGATGCGATTGAAGTAAAAAGTTCAGAAACGAACTGTCGACCTTGGTCAGTGATGACAAGTGCCGGTGCTCCGATTCGAGTGATCCAATACTCGTAGAAAGCTTTGGCGACAGATTCCGCCGTAATGGACGTCAATTGCACAACTTTTGCCTATGAAGTAAAACCATCTATATAAGTTAGCCAATAGGAAAATCCGTCTGAAGGAAATAAAGGCCGGATGAGGTCGATGTGAACAATCTCGAATTTGCCACAAGGTTTCTTAAATGTCCCAAATTGTAATTCTGTGTACCTATTGATCGTACCTTTTTTTGCAATCGAGACACATTTGTGCCCTCTTCCTAGCAGATGCCTTAACTTACTTGGGTGTGCCAATTTGTAAATGCGACTGAAGATTACTCTCCTAAATGCTTCGGGGATGTAAGGCCGAATGTTATCGGTTGACACATCGTACCACAGCGTCCTTCCAGAAGGCAAAGTATACTGCTTGAATGTAAACTTTTGGTTTTAATACAAGATCTTCTTGTGGTGCGCCGGCAATCCTATCATAATCAATGACATCAATTTCTTCTGCTCTTGATAGAGTGTCAGCCACAATATTCTCCCGTCCACTGACATATCGAATATCCGTAGAATATTGCGAAATAAAATGAAGATGTCTCACTTGATGCAAAATCGCTTTTTCATTTTTTTTGCATAAATGCCTAGATCAGGGATTTATAATCAGTAAATATTACAAAATCTGTACCCTCTAAAATATGGTTCAATTTTTTAATTACTAAGTATATAACTAAGAGCTTATCAGAGGCACTATAATTTGTTTGAGCATCCCTCAACTTAGAGAGAAACCAGTGATTTCCAGCTTTCATTTTTATACTGTTGAATCACAGTTCCCACTGCCATGTCTGATGCATCCGTGAAGAATACTAGAGGCGACTCTCGGTTCGGTGTGCTAAGTAGAGATGCGTTGACTAGATCTTCAGGGGTCCAAAGTATTTTTCTTTTATCCCGTTTCTTTTGATCCCTTGAGAAGCAGAGTCTGGATATTACCGGCATCCTTTAGATACGCTTTGCAAAAAACACCCAAGAACGTGCAGAGCTGTTGTATAGTTTCTGCTAATTTATAAGATTTTATTACTTCAACTTTTTTTGGATTTGGTCTCGTTCCCATTGAATCTTTAAAGCAATCCAAAAAATCACTTCTTGGACATCAAAGATTGATTTGCTGAAATTAATGCGCAATCTGTACTAATATAACCGTGGTAGAACTGCCTCCATATGATGTTTGTGCTCTTCAATTCACTCAGAAGCAATAATGATGTCATCGAGGTAGGAAAACGAGAAGTCCAATCCTCGAAGAACTTCGTTCATAAAACGCTGGAACGTAAACGACGCATTGCGTAGGCATATGGCATATAATCAAATTCAAATAAACCCAACGAAGTTATTAAGGCGATATTTTCTTTGTAGATCGCTGCTACTGGAATCTGGTACTATGCTTACAGAAAGTCCAATTTTTTAACCACTTTTTTGTTTTTCAAGATGGTTTTCACGTGGTCGATTCTGGGGGTGGGATAACAATCAGATATAGTAATGTCATTCAGTCTGAGGGAATGCGACTAAATACAAAAGACTCACTCATTGTGACTATTGTGTGATATTATTTCGTGTTCCAAGATAAATTAAAACTCTTGCGTGGCTGCTTTTAAGCCATCTAGACTGGGCATTCGCCTTTAATAATATCCTAAATGTTGTCAACATACTTTGGGTTCAACTGTAAAACTAACTAATTAAATTTCATGCCCTCTCGCGTGATACTATTAATCGCAGACTGAGCCTCGACTTGGAAGAACCAGATCTCTGGTTTGGCATCCCAAAAAGGAATCTTGATTTAAACTCGAGTCACCTCAGTTTGATGAAGAGGTACCGAGTGAGGATCAACTTAACCCCCCGGTGTTGTCCTCCTTCAGCAAAGATCGAAATAGAAATCAGGTTGGGGTATCACCAATTGTTGTGGGATTCCTCTTCGGTTTGGGTACAAATAACGTTAAGAGATTTAAAGTGACTTTATTGAATTATCTTTGGTTCGGATTGTCAATAACAACAAAATAATTTACATGTGCCCAAAACCAAAAACCTTCCTAAACTTCTTGTTTTTTCCTTTTATCTGTGAGGCAGTGTAGGTGCTTAACGTCACACGATTATAATTTTTATAAAAAGGCGAGTGTAAAAAACAGTTCAATCCTATTTTTGCAAAATAAAAAGAGTATAGTAAATCATTTAATTAGTATATGTTTAATATTTTGTAACGCTAAAGTGGTCCAAGCTGTTGAGGTGCGGACTGTGATGCGGACGGATCAGGGTTCCATTCCCGGAGCTCTCTGATGCCTGGCGGGTGGCCTGCTCAGTCACTAAAAATAATTGAGTACCTGCGTTCACTCGAACAAGGGGTAATAATGGCGGTCGTCTTAGGCGCGGTGCTTGCCACACCGCCCCGCACCGGAGATGGTGCGCAACGACCGGGCAGAGAAGGCGAACACATGAGAGTTTTAACCTCTCATTTTGCAGGCCATGCGTCCACACGTAGAATTAGAGCCGTGAAAAAAAAAGAAGTTTAATATTTTGTACCATGACAAAACAAAAAGTGTATGTCTTTAAATTTATTTAAAATTTACTTTACATTACATCATATCTATATCATGATTAAAAGATATTTTTTCGCTGTTTTATAATTTTCCTTTTTCTTTTTATTTATTTTCTTGGCCACGAAGTCGCAACTCATGCTTGTCCGAATCAGCCATGTAGAATTGAATTGATATATTTCTTTGCCATAATTAATGATATCTTCTTCGACGAAATTCAATTACAGATACATTGATCCTTCGGTGAATTGTAAATCTGTAAAGTATTATCAAAACCACAAGAGTGGAAAGGGCTAAGAAGGAATTAGGTCAACTATATTTTTATTTTTATTGTTAAAACAATTTAATTTTTATAAAAAAAATATGCCCATCTGACAAATTTTCTTTTAGTATCATAACGTTAAATTCAGATTTAACAAATACTGTCATATGGTTCTTATTACATTATCAAGACTTTACTTAAACTTGCTTTATATATAGCGTTATCGAGAAGGAAATTAGTAAACAAAGAAAATAACATTAAAATACAAGAAAAATTAATTTTATTTATATGAAACTTAGCATAATAGTAAATAGTATGAGATTCACATTGTTCAATGTAGCCATCATCAGCTGCCACGACCTTCTCAAGCTGAGACCTTAATCTGCTACAGACTAACACAACTTAATCCTAGTCAAATGTATCATTATCTTTATAATGCCTCTCGTTAATCATCACACATGGTAATACAAATTATTTTATAGACATATCTATGTCTTCTTTACCTTATGGGTTGGAGTGAAATATTGCTGACTCATACTCCTTCCCAACAGCCATCTCCTTTATACAAGGCTTAGCAACTGTTTCCAGCACATTGCTATAGCTATTGGCGGTCAGCGTCAGGTTTTTTACTACCTTCGCTGCTCACAAGCCCTAGCACCATCACAGAAGCGGCAAACTTTGTATGCATGATGGTAGGCACTTTGGAGGCATCTTATCAAACGGTTATTTTGGTGATTCATCTTCCTGCCCTAAAGTTTTTTTCACCCGAAAAGAATAGCAGGAAGCTAGCGCTGTCGTTCAGCTTTGACTTTCTGTTCATCTTATTTTTCTAAATCAATAGTAGGAATTTTTCAGGGCAACATTCTTGTACTGCAGATGTTGGTGCACTGCTGGACTGATCGTCGACCTCGCCTCTCCCATGTTTTTTGCCAGGTCAACCAAACTCTATCTAGGACCCTCATCTTCTCTTTCAATTCGTGGACAAATTCATCACTTTTATTGGGATCAGATCGCTTTCTGTGAGTTGCATTTTCAGCAGTTATTTCTTCCTGGTGGGCAGATTCCCTGTATTTTTTTATTGTGTCGTAAACTTGGATTTTTGACTCCAAGCCATGCAATAATTTCTGTCGGCGATTTTCAGGTGCGAAACTAACTTATGTTGCCTTTCCGCTTTTTCTCAATAGAACATAAAAATATTTCGGATTTACCTGAACGACCCTGTATATATAAATAGTCAAGATTTATAAAAAATGTTATTAATTTTAATACAAGTATATTAATAGTTTTGATAAAAACATTTCCAGTTTTTTTAATACAGCACACAACATTTAGGTCCACCTTTATAATTAAATAAGTTTTTTTAGTTAAATTATGAAATTGTTTTTAGTTTATTTAGTTTATTTTTAGTATGAAATTTAAGTAACCTAATTTGAAAGCATTCCAACTACCTTATACTTTTTTAGCGTTAAAATTGTCCTTCGCAAGGATCAAATTTGGCCTGCTTCTCAAATTTCAACGTCAAGGTCACTCAGAAATCGCCCTGCAAATATTTAATAACCCATTTACAAAGCACACACTTCTCAATTATCAAACTCCTCGGGCGAATGTAAATACTTTCTTTCTCGCGTTTCCAAGGAAGAGCGGATCCTTATTTTACGTATGGCTGCAGATTAGTTCTATTTTGCAAGTTTGTTAATGCAGGCTCCCTGACAGCTTCATAAATCATTTCAAACATATTTGAAAAAGGGTGAGCCTTAATTCTAATTTTATACGTATCATCCTTTCTGTGTCTAGCTGGGAGTTGGAAAAGTTTAGCATTTATATATCCACCACTGTTATTCTATTTGTTATATCATATAAATATATATATATATATATATATATATATATATATATATATATATATATATATATAGGGTGTTCCAAAAACTATACTACCGGGTAGAGCTCGACAAGACAAACAAAAAATGACAATTACAGTTTTAATAAATTGACCAATCACAACGCGGGGCGGAGCATGAAGCGAGCGGAGCGAAGCCGGAGGAGATATATAATATATATATAATAAAAGCCGTCTCTCGCATTTAATGCCCCAAAAGTCTTTATCTTGCCAATCTTCACCGGTTAAGTTTCGGCTTTCCATTGCCATACGTACTTCTTGGTCCCAGCATCTAAGTGATTCTTAGCTCCCATGGTTTCCAGTTTCAAACTATTTGAGTCCATCTATTCGATGCCATTCTCCTCATATGACCATGTCACTTTATCCTTTATTCCTTGATTTCCTCTATGACTGGTTTTCCATTTTTATTCTTTCTCTAATATCCTCATTTCTGACATATTCCAACCGGATTTTCCTACAGTTTCTTTGCAAAAAGTCTATTTTTATAGGTAACATTTTTCCTTTGTTCCTTTTTGTTATTTCCCATGTTTTCGCACCGTAGGTAAAAATGCTCTTGACATTTTTGTGTGGCTTGTTTGGCTTATATGTTTGGCTATGTATGATCTCTTTTTGACTATTACTTTCATCTGATGTTATTGCACTTAAATATTTATAATATTTACATTTTTTAGTTACGTAACTTGTAACCGTATATTTGGTTTTGTCAAAATTTATTGTCATTCTTTTTTATAGGTTTTATAGCTTTGGTAGGTTTTATGTAGTTTTCTGGTCATATAATTAATATCATCTTTATTAGCTGCCGGGACTATTTGCTCGTCTACAAAAAGGAGCGCGTGCAAATAATTTTCATCAATCTTAAGTCCCATTCTCCTTTATTTCAAATTTTGTTCTCTTAATACTTCATATACATATATTTTTAAAAGTGTCGGTGATAGACAGTGCCCCTGTCGTAATCCTTTGGTAACATCAAATAATAGTGATACTCTGTTTCCTATTTTTATTACACTTTCTGGTTTTTATATAGTTTTGTAATCATCAATATATATCAGAAAGATCGATATTTCTCAGTACCTCAAATAATTTTACAATTGGTACAGTGTCATATGCTTTTTCTAAATTTATGAACAAGCTGTGTGTCTCTTGATCTCTTGCTGATCTTTTTTGTATCACTTGGTTTAGAGTGAAAATATTGTCAGTGCAGGGTCTACCAGCTACAAAGCCTTGTTGTTCTTCTGCAATATGAACTATACTTTTTACCCTTTGTTTGATTATTCGTCCATACAATCTTCCTACTGATGATGTTACTGTAATACCTCGATAATTGTGACATTCTGCTCTATTTTTTTACGTTTTAGACTAATATAACCCAATTTCCATTCTGTAGGTATTTTTTTTCATAACGTATTTATTAAAAAGTTGCTGTAATAATTCGGTGAACCTACTAGGGGAGTTTTTTACTAATTCAATGGAAATATCTTCCGGGCCTAATGCTTTATTATTTTTTATATTGCTAAGTTGTTTTTGAATTTCCTTTTCTGTTATTCTTTCTATTTCGAGTGTAATATCATTTGGTGGATCGTGCATAGTTTGTTGTTTTACATACTCTTGCCTGTTTTCCGTAAGTAGATCTTTGTAATATTCTTTCCATTTATTAACTTGTATAATTTGTATATTTATTTTTTGTCGATTTTCTTGCCTAAGAGTTTTTAATACTTTCTAGTTCTTGTTCCTCATATAGTATTTCCCACTTTTCTGTATATATTATTCTATTCTTCATTTTTTGCCTTGATTACATCTTTCTTTAGTTGTCTTCTTATTCTTATTCTTTCTTTCTGTTTTCTTGCTCTTGTGTTGCCACCTACTTTTAAAAAGCTTTTCTTTTTTATATTTTCTTTTAATATTTTATTTTCTCAATAATTAGTTTTTACTTTCGTTGTCATCTCTCCTAAAGATTTGAATGCAGCTTCATGTATTGCTTGTTTTATTTGATTATAACTGCCTTTCACACTGCCTTGTTTGATAAGCTTAATTTATATAAAAAAATGTAAAAATGTAAAAATGTAAAAACTCGTTCCATAGTGAATTCAAATTGTATTTTGCAGTTCTTTCGTTTTCTCTATTTTGTTTGATATGTTTTGTTTATTTTTAAGTATATTTTTGCACATATGGTCCGTTCAACATTCAGGTTTTCTTAGAGCTTTTATGTAATGTGTTTTTATGTTTATCTCTTCTATTTGTACTAAGTAATCTATTATAGACTTTATCCCACGTGTTGGTTGATACCATATGTATTTATGCTTATTTAGATGTTGGAAATGACCATTCATTATTTTTAGATTAAATCTGTTGCATGTTTCTATTATTCTATTTTTGTTATCGTTTACTACGTCTTCGCCAAATTTCTCTATCGCTAGATTTTGTTTTTCTCATCTTGCCTTCCTTTAAATTTCCTAAGAATCAATTTCTTTTCTTTTCCCAATTCTTTCAAGTCTAGAGGTTAAGTTATTTTTAAAATCGTCCTTCGTGTTTTTGTTTGCATCATCTGTAGCAGCCTATGCCGCTATTAGGTAAATGAGGTGCCCAAATATTATTTAAACCATTTAGCTCTTTCCAGTGTTAAATGTTTTTTTATACTTTTTTGATATGGCAATAACTACTAGGCCTTTGCTCATTTACCTTTGAGCACTCCACTATAAAACCATATGTAGTTGGCGTACTTTTCTTTTCCTGTTCGATTTTTTTGTCATGAAAGTATTTGTAAAGTTGTTAAAAAAACTCATCTTTTTTGTGTTTATACTCTGTAGTCCTAGGCAGGAGTCCTTAGAGGATGCTATCAAGACATGTTCTTCCTCACTATCCATTTATCCTGGTTTGTGACGGCAGGGCCTGCGTACAGTTCTCGGATCAGGTTGGCTGAGTTAATATAAAATTAAAATATTAAATATGGTGATATCAGTTAGTAATAATAAATCACAAAATACACATTATAAATCAAAAGTTAAAAATAAGAAATACTTTATTCAAATTATTATAGTAAGTTTGCATTTCTTAAAAGAGTACCCTTAGAGATTAGGAGAATGTCATAGAATAAGATTGGAAATTGACCTTTGGCATCCTAAATATTAATAAAACATAAAATAAGCTTGCTGGATTCGGTTCATATAGATGAGAATAACAAGAAAAAATAAAAACAGGTTTATGTGTGTTTAGTCGCACCATTCCTACTTTGCCTCTTTTGTCATTATGGTCCTCCTTCGTCCTACTGCAACCATTTGGTCACAGCAGAAGTAGCAAGAACATAATCCCATTTTCCGTCTGTATTAACTTTGATTACCAGTTACTCCATATATCAGTAAAATATAATAAAACTTGATATCACACACTATATTGAAATAATAATTAATATTTGATATTTTGATAATTATTTTTTATCTGATACCACACAGAACTTGCTATTAATGACTACTGATAAAGAATTTAAAGTCACTTTTCTCATTGTACGTCAACTTGTAGTATTTTTGCTGTGACTCCGTCAGACTGCTTTCATGTTGTTTGTTACACAGGATTATTTAAATTAGATTCCAGGATGTTTTTCTTAAATAAAACACAAACCATTAGAACAATCAGAATTATAATGCTATTAGTGTAAAATATAGACTTAGCGGTTATATATGTATAAAATATAATTTCGACCAAATGCCCCCCATGACACCGCTGACATAAAACCGCTCTTATAGCAAATTCTTCATAATGTTTCCCTTAAATACGACAGTTATGATGTTCTCTTTTAGTCCTAAAATCATAACAGATTTGTTGACAGAAGAGGGAAGAAGTGGAGTTATTGCAAGACCGCGATTGCCAATCTATTCACCACTCTGCGAGATAACATGATCAAAACATTTTATTTGAGGTAAAATTAGTGTTTCAGGTACTTTGTAACATGTGGCTCCATCTTGTTGAAACAACATCTCATTCAAGTCTAAATCGTTGGTTTTAATGGAAAAAGTTGATTAGCATTTCCTGATAACGTACACCATTGCAACAACGTTGCCGAATTTGTTTTCCGATCCACAATGCACACCAAACAGCGCATTTCGTGAATAACACGTGGATTTTTACTACCCCAAATGCGACAAAGCTGTTGAGGAAAAATAAGCTTCATTACTCAATACAAGTTTTTTTTTTACAAAAATTAGCATCAACTGCTATGTTCTCTAAAACCCACTTCACAAATGTGCGGTGTTTCTGGTGGTCTTGTCATGTGTTTAGATATCAACTGTATAAAAGCAAAATTCCACAATTCACAGAACGCAAACAACGCACAATCAAATCCTAAAGTTCAATTTGGATCGCACTATATTTGAAATTGATGTGCACAACTGTTCTACAAACAGTACATACGTTCTAATCATTCTGAATGTGCATAGCACAAGACAAAATATTAAAGACAAAAAAATTAAAAGATTGGTTACTAATATTTTGAGACAAAAAATATTATATAAAGTAACAAATTAGTGCTTGTGTATATACCACAACTTCTAATTTTACTTAAAATAAATTCATTTATATCGGTATAATGGGGGTGTTGAGAGCAAGGTTGCTGACAAGATAATTATTCAGTCTTCCCACCTTAAGGGTTCATAACATGCCTGCCTGTTTACCCCGGTAGGCATAATTTATCTTACTTAACCGTATTTAGACACAAACCTGCACTGTTATGTACAGTTCTTGAAAGAGAGCTGCATGAATTGTCAATTTAAAGCAGCCGAGTTGTTAATAAATGTGGTAGTTATATTTCAAATGTGTAATGGAATTGCACATGAAACAAAACAAATTTAAAAAGCAGCCCTTGGCATAAATTTATCCGGCGCTTATCTGGATGGTCGTATATCAGAAAAACGGTAAATGTAGGGAAGAGCGAAATTCGAGATAAATTTAGCTTACTAAATGATTCACGATTCATTCCATTTGTCACATTTATAATGTTGGAACTGGGAAATGGCAAAAGGGTTTGACCCGTATCTCATCCAAATTAGATCTAATTAGGTCGAGCCGCCTTCTTTTCAATTTACCATGGAAGTTGCTATTCCTGTATCACCACCCGTGACAATTAATTTAAAATATTTAGCGGCGCTGTCTGTTGGAGAGGCTGTACTGGAGCTATTAAATAATGCACAACCACAAATCTTACGAGAGGCAACTCGCTGTGCGATGCATTTAATTAAAATTTAAGAGGCCGATTAGGAACTAGAACCCGTAATTTGCAATTTCATGAGCTTTGTGTATGCTGCCGACAAGCAATCACGCAACTTTGGTACCTTCCAGAATAGAAACTGATTATAAGGCGATCCTTTATAATCCCTGTGTTCGTAACACACAAAAGCAATGATAGGCAACGCAGCCTGAGCTTCAATGAAGTCTCGCGTTGATACCCTGCTTTTCTGCCCAAAACGCGATGCGAACTTAATGTTGCCAAACTATGTGTGTACTCAATTATATTGCAAGTATACAGTGTGACAATATTAATGTGTTATAGAAAATTTTTTGCAAAATTTAATATAAGATATTCAAGGTTGAATTGAAAAAATGCACATTGTATTTAATAGAATAAAATACTATTACAATATTAAATACACACATTTGTAATAATATAATTTAACGCACTCACCTTGATAGGATATTTATGATGGGATTTAACAAAGTACTATTTTTAATTAACTTATCTCCCAATCTTGATAACAAAAGTATAGTTCATTCTATTCATATCTTTCCAAATCTAAATTTTGTAACAACGTAAGAACAAGAGGTTTCAGAAAAAAATATAAATTCTATAAGAATGAATAAAGATTAAAAGAAACTGGGATATCCTACAGTTCTCCGTAGTGACACTTAAAAAAGTTAACTGTGCAATATTGAAAAAGTAATCAAAACGCAATACACTATTGTAAAATTTATTTTATATGGTGATCCAAATTGGACTTAAAAATATTTTTTCTAAATAAAAAACCATTCAAATTTTATTGCTATGAATATGATGATGTCGGTCAAATGGCTTTCACGACTCCGCTGGCATGTTATTATTCTTTTAGATATTGCTTTCCCAATAAATGCAGATATATTTCAGCAATTACACGTCTGATATTTTTTATTAGTCCTGGAATCGTTGCAGGTTTATTAACATAAACCCTTTAGTTCAAATAGTCCCAGAAGAAAAAAAAATTGGTGGCCAATTGATGTCACATGTGAAATAATACGACTAGGATATGTAATATCTGGCTCCATCTTGTTGAAACCACATGTTATTCAAATTCAAATGGTTGGTTTTGTTGAAACAAAAGTTTTTAGCACCTTCCGATAGTGTACGCCATTGACAGTAACAGCATAGTCAACTTAGTAGTCATAAAATTACTGGTCAATGATTCCTACAGCCTACAATGCACATCAAACAGTACATTTTTGTGGATGCATTGGTTTTTCGTAGATTTTTGTTGGTTTTTGCCTATCCCAGACGCAACAATTTTGACGCTTTACAAAGCCATTCAAAGCAAAATGAGCTTTATCGCACAATACAAGAGTTTTATGCAAAAATCATTATCAAATACTATGTTTTCTAAAATCTAGTTCAGAAATGTGCGTTTCTAGTAATCTTTGATGGATTTTGCCATGTATTTAGATACCAAATGTACAAATGCAAACATCCAACGTTTACAGAACGCTATTCAAATCCTAAGTTCCATTTGAATCACCCTACACAACCATTTTGTTTAAAAAATAATACGATGTATTTAAATACATTTTTAATATATTTTTTAATAGATATATATTTTTGTCGGTCTTCATCATAAACCTATAGATTATAATCTACAAACAAATAAAAATCAAGTCACCAAGTGTGAAATTGATAACGGGATTCTTTCTTGTCAGTAAATCATAAATTTTGTTTTTAAGTTTGTAATTTAAAAGTGGTAAAATGAAAATTCCTAAACTATGTTATATTCTTATTGACTAACAAATAAATTCATACGAGAATGTCAAAAAAAACCTGAAACTAATTAAATTAGAAAATGTTATACTGAAAAACTGAACACTTATTGAAGTTATTGGAAAAAACAAGAAACATTTTCACATTTTCACATTGAAATATATAAAAAGGAACCCCAAAAGTAAACAAATTGAAAAAATAAGATTAATGGAATTAACAACGTGGAATAAAAAAAAATTAAATTTTGCAAACATATCTATCGTTGTGGTAGGAGTGATTAAGAAGTCTGAGGTGTATAATAGGTAGAGGAAGGGATCCAGGATACTGCCCTGAGGTACACCAGTATTGATTGGGTATAATGATGAAGTTGCGTCGTTGACTCATGTTCGAAATTGTCGATAGGTTAGATAAGATTCTAGCAGCTTATGGAAGGAAGCGGGTAGGATCCTTTGGATTTTGTGAACGAGTCCTTCATGCCAGACCTTATAAAAGGCTTGGCTGACGCCCAGAAGAATGGCAATACAGTAGGATTTACCTTCAAGAGCTGTGTTTATTACTTATGTGATCCGGTGATACTTTTGGCTTGTTGATTTTACAAAAACCAAATTGATAGTGCCGTATCCAGTTTGTTGGTGTGAATTTAAAGACAAGCGTTCGTAGCCTTTCGATGAGTTTGGACGTCACCAATAGCAGGCTTTTTGGACGATGAGATGTTACGTAGTTGGGATCTTTACATGGCTTGGGGATGAGGATTATTTTAGTTTTTTTAATTCTGAAGGCTAGTGAATATGTAGATTGAAAGTACGATTCCCCCTTTTGAGAGTTCCCTTAACATTCTGGCTGTAGTTTGATTCATCGCTCACGTTTTCTTGGGATTTAGTCGTTGTATTTCAGATTTTATGTCCTTAGGTATAACTGGTGGAATGGGGGAGAGGGGGTTGTAGGACTGGATCGTTGAGTATGTCTTCGTGTGGTTGAAAGACACCACCAGAGAGATAGCAAATAAGGCCGCTCTTTGCTGATGGTAGTTTTCTTACGGGTGGAGAAGTTGTTTGAGGTTTTAAGGGAGATTTTTAATTGGTTTCTAGATGAAATTGTCGTACCTGTCAAGGTTTGATATGTAGGTTTTAAAAGAGTTTTGACGTAGGTTCTTGAGCTTTGCCTTCAAGTGATTACTTAGATTATTCAGTATAGTTTTGTCTGATGGATAGTGAGTATTATGTCAATGGACCCTGGTTTTCCGTTCTTAAGCAACTAACTGTTTAACTTTAAGGAGGATATTATTCTTGAGTTGTATAGTTGAGATGCTATTGTTAGTAGTCTATTTAGTTGATTGACGGCGTCATCTATTCCTTTGGGTTTTTAAGACTAAGTTTAAAGTCTTTGTTTTTATGTAGTATATAACGATAATGCTTCCAATCTATTTTGGAGTTGTAAAGTCTTTTGAGGGACTCTTTCTGAATAATGGCTGCACTAATTGTTGTTACGATAGGTGTGTGATCTGAGATTAGAAAAGACTAGTGGAGATATCTGTAAAAGGTTTCAATAAACCATTGATGATGAAAATATCGAGTATGTCGGGTTTGGGGGTCTATAGGCCAGCATGTTGAGGTTTCTTTGATAGGTAATCGTAATTGTTGAGCATTCTCTACCTTTGGTAGTGGTTAATCGAGATCCCAATGTGGCGTGTTTACTCCAGAAATGAATTTTGGGCCCAAAGTGTGAAACAATTTTTCAAAGTTTTCCTTTTTTACTTTGTATCGAGGAGGACAATAGACCATAAGTTCAAAGAGTAAAGTGAGCACTCTAATGGAGGTGGTGTGAGGTGTAGTTTCCTTATAATTGAAGAGAGCGTAATGTTTAATGTTTTGTTTTATTAAGATGACGAGTCTTGCGCGTCCAGTTTTATCGGGATGATTAGTGTGATAAGTTATATGGTTTGGGATTTTAAAATAGGATTTTTCTGTGAAGTGCGTTTTACTTATTAGCATTATGTCAATACAGTTTTGTTTAAAAAACAGGGTAAGTTCGTTATTATGTCTTAATAGATTATTGGCGTACCATTGTACAGTTGTTAGAAATGTATCCATTGGTTGGTTTATTGAGTAGCATGGTAAGCACGTTGAAGACCATGCTGTTTTGTTGAAGTAAATGGGAAAACATGGATTTAAAATAATCTAGAAACTTGCTGACAGTGAGCCTAAGTGACTGTTTGATAGCGTTTACAAGTTGGGCTTCTGCAGTTCGGACTATGTTAACATAGCTCGTGGGACGGCGAAGGTTTGGAAATTAACTTTAGAGGTGAAAGAATAGGACTTGAGGTTTTTTGTTGGTGATTTTGGATTTTAGTAGGTTGTGATAGTACACTCATCACGATAGTTGGTTGGATGGTTTCCTCTACACAAGGCGCAAGTTGCTGGCGCGTCTTTGTTCTTCTTACAGCTTCCTGTGCTGTGTTCACCTCCACATTTAACACAAACAAATGGTCGAGAACATTATGTTTTAGTGTAGTCATACAGTTATTAGCGCATGTGTTGTACTGGGATTCTGTTGATTTGTGGTGGTTCTATTAATATACAATTGTATCAAAGGTGTTGTATTCTGTAGAGGTTTTTGTTGTTTTCGTGTGGTTCCAGATCTACGAAGAATAGGTTCAATGTTTTTTTTTGTCATTTTATGTCTTGCATTGATAATGTTCCTGACTGTGTGTCCGATTTTATTTCTGATTTTATTTCATTTATTGGAATTGACTAATGTAAGTGTTTAATGACTACCCTATACGCCCGTTCTTCTTTTGCTTGTTAAGTATGGTAAATTATTTGGTTGTCACGTAGAAATTGCGCTAATTTTCTGAATTTATCCGGAGTACTGAAATTTTTGCTGTGTTATTTGTTAAGCTTCTGGTGACATATTGCTCATCAGCTACTACTTCGGTAAGGTGTTTCTTCATTTTCGGCAAGTTTGTAACTTCGCAAACAAATTTTAGAGGTGGTATGGGTATTTTCTCTGATTCCTTTGTGGTATTATTGGAGTTGTGTTTTTGCGGGTTGTTTAGTGCATCGTATTTGTTAAACATCTATTGCAAATAATTAGAAGCTAATTGTTAGTACTAATGTCGATAGTTTTGACGTTTCTATATATGTAGTGTATGACAGTTTCCCTCCATTTTATTTAATTGTTCATTATTTTTACGTATCGAAAGGTGGAACGTTCTAAAGTGCATTTTCAATATTCGCCATTTGATTGACATTCACGTTTAATTTGAAAAAAAGCAACTGCAGAAGATCAAACGAATTTTGATGAGAAAAACGCTCGGGTTAGATAAAAAATTCGAAGACGCCCAATTTCAGACATTACTAGACGAAACCCCGACTCAAATACTCAAGAAACTTTCAGGGGTTATATCAACTATGTCAAGCTGTTTTAAAATGGATGCCACGTGAGTTGTCGGCTGAACATTGCAAATTTTTTGCGTGCTAAGTAGCATAAAAGGAATTTTTTGTTTTGTGATAGGAGATGAGAAATAGATTTTGATAATCCCAAGCGCAAAAAATTATGGGTTAACCTTGGACAACCACCTACTTCAGCGCCAAAGTTCAACATCTATGACCATAAGGTTATGTTCTGTATATGGTTATATCAGAAAAGCGTGGTCTACTACGAACTACTGAAGCCGAACGAAACCATTACTGGAGACCGTTACAAACAATAATTTGAATAACAGTTTTCACCAGAAGAGGACTACAGCTAGCCTCGCGTACCTTCAGGCCTGGCCCCATCATATTACTTTTCTGATCAACGCATTAGTAGACACACATTTTTATAAATTCGAAGAAGTGCAAAAATGCATCGACAAATGGATTGCCTCAAAACAACGTTTGGTTTTTTGGCACAACATCAGCATACTTGCGGAAGTATAGGAAAAGCTTATAACTTCTTCTTCTTCATCAGCCTGTGTTTATCCACTCCTAGATGTAGACTTCTTTTAGTTTCTTCCAAGTCTCTGTCCGTTGCTTTTCGAAACCAGTCTTTACCTGCTGTTTTCTTTATATCATCCAGCCATCTTTTTTGTGGTCTTCCTACACTTCTTTTGGATATTCTCGGGCGCCAGTGTGCGATCTTGTGTGACCATCTTGCTGAATTTTATCGTGCGACGTGTCCAACCCAGTTCCATTTCAATTGCGATATGCGTTGCATAATATCCGGGACTTTTGTTTTTCTGGGCATTTAGTTGTCTCTTAATATGATACGAAGCATAGCTCGTTCCATTGATCTCTGTGTAGTTCTTAACTTATTTGCGCCTTTAACCATGAGGGTAAGCCATGTTTGATGACGGATAGAATACATGTTTCATATACGTTTTGTTTTAGGTTAATTCAAATATCTGGATTGTTAATAATGTGTTCCAATTTTTCAAAAGCAACCCAACTCATTTCTATTTTTTTGTTCAACTCTGCGGTTTGGGTTTCTTTTCCCAATTTAATAAAATGCTCTAGATATATACATATATACATTTACATATATACATATACATGTACATTTTCAATTGTATGGTTATCTATATCCATGTGAACTTGGTTTGGACTCATTATTTTGGTCTTTTATGAATTTTATGAAATCTTCAACCCGACCACTATTGATGCTTCATTTAGGTCTGGAACTTATATTACTAGACCTAAATGAAGCTTACCTATAACTAGTGGTGAAAATATTTTGATTGGTGTATCAATTCATGTTCTATATTAAATGAAGGTCTTTTTGAGCAAAAAATTGATCAAAACTAACCGAAACATCTAACAACAATGCTTGATAAAAAATCTTGAAAGAAAACCGGGTTAACAGAAGAAGAAATCATCAAGCCTGCCCACAAAAGTACCTTAGCAATAGAAAAACTGAGAAATCTACACTACGAATAGTTGAAACATCCTCCTTAATTACCATATTCGGCTACGTCTGACTTCTTTTCACAAAACTGATATCCTTCCTCGCCAGTGAAAGTTTTTCTTCTACTTCAGAAACGATTGTGATAGAAGTTATTTTGTACAACTTGGAAAGAATCATTGTCGAGATCGAATTATGATCTGGGGAGTCTCACCGGGAAAAATGTACTTTAGATTTAAAAAATTACGTTGGAAAACAAAAAAATTAAAAAATATATAAATTTGTTTTGTCAGGCCGAAAATTTTTAGATCACCATGGTATGTGCTTTTTATAAACGTGTCGTATTTACAAAATGGGTATAACGTTTGCTTATTGCTTTTAATATATTAAACGCATAACATTATTACTTACAATTACAGAAAAAAACAACTCAAAATGCATGTGCAAATTTTTGTTTTTTAACAATTTAAGAAATCTCGTTTAAACTGTTGTAACTTAATTTTTATCGATTTTGTGAAAACGCTGCAAGCATTTTAATTTTTTAAAATTCTTTTAGGACTGACTGAGCGATAGGGGCTTTCCGGTAGTATGAGCAGTCAGGACGAAACGGCGAGCCTACTAGTAGGCGGTCCGCCGTTGACAACGGCGTCCTCTCCAGCAAACTGCTCAAAACCGGTCCTGATGCGCCAGGAGTGCACCACATTCTTGGTGTCTTCTCATCATCCCCAGTTGTCTGTGTTCTCCGACAGCGAAGAGGACGGGTCTCTCTGTCTCGAGGAAAATAGCACCCGCTCCGTGCCAGATATAGAGCTGCATTGCAGGTACGTCGACCCTCGCCGAGCTCGGCAGCAACATTAAAAACCGCGGTCGTATTTTCTTTGCCAAGCCGCACCAGTGGGGCTTTAGGCAATTAAGTATTCAAATTGGGGTTTTTTCGTTGCTCGTTTCGAGCTTTGATGTACGCTGCTGCGGGACTCGAAGGAAAAACTGCTCGTATACTAATGAACATTACCTTGTTAAGTAGCGTTGAGTTAATTAACTCGTGTCCTATAAATACCCTCCAACACGCACATCTCATTTGTAATATACAGAAAAGACGTTTTGAAATATAATTTTGTATTACATTTAAGAATCAAATTAAAACGCAAAGCAAATCAGCTTTAGAGCAATTTTTGAACTACATTATACGTGCGTTAATTAGGTATTTTGCTTGTTTAAGTAGAGGATCCGTTCAAGTTCTAAGATCTCCAAATTATTTTTTTGTAAAAATATTTACCCAAGAAAGTTACTTCTCAACGTAATCTCCGTCTCGTCTCCATGATTTCATGGCTGCTGAAAACACTTTAGGGTTGTGTTTCGCCTACTGGAAAATTTCTGATGTAACAACGGCTCGATTGGAAAATTAGCGGCCACGGAGAGTGTCCTTCATGGTCGGATATTTACGGCGGCATGACGTATCAACATGTCCTGAGACATTGCCACCCACGCAGCCTTGTGTTCGTTGGTCAGCATTCGTGGGGCCCACCCTGAAGAAGTCATCGTGCAAAATAGACTCCACAGAGCCTACAGAAATGTCAAGTTTAGAGGCAATATCACACACACTTAGTCGACGGTCTTTCATAACAACCTGCTGCACTCGCGCAATCATGTTTTCGGTTCGGCTGGTTCGTGGTCGAGGCTGCTTCGATTTATTATCACACAACTCTCAAACTTTTTTGAACTTTTACGCCTACGAACGCACATTTTAACATTCATAACGCCTTCACCGTATGCCTCACTCAATTGAAGATTAATTTCGATGTGCGTTTCACCACGCAAGAGGAAAAAACGGATGATTACACGTTGTTCTTGAACACTAAACGTCGTCATTTAAAATATACAAAGCAACACTCATTGCAATGGCGCTAATTTGGCCAGTGTGCATTTTATGGTGCTGCCATCTATACTACAAATTTAGAAAATTTCTAACGTCTTTTTAAATTAACCGCGTCTACTCCCATTCCTGAGATCTTAGAACTTAAACGCACCTCGTAATATTGAAGAATTTTACTTTGTTTACAAAATTGCTTTGCACTATTATTTTTTTATAACTATTACAAAAATATACCAAAAAACAAATTTCTGTTCAGACAACTTTACTACAAAATGAGTATTCTCTTTACAAAGCACTGTTTCTGAGTGTGTAACTACTTACGACGCATCGTATAGAAGTGTCGTCTAATTTTAAAGAGTGTCCTATGTTTTTTGTTGAAGAACTCTGTAATAGGACACAAAGTTATCGCCAAATTGTCTAAATGCTACTACGTCATAGTCTATGATCGCAAAATTGTCAGAAAAAGGAAAAAAACGTGGACGTCGAACCACATATCGGGTAAGAGTCCTTAAGGTTCTAATTGTGTTTTTGGTTTGGTATTCTTATCTTTTCTGTCTTAATTATTATAAATGCTGCTAAATGCACAATTTACTCATTATCAGAAACATACTTTTTCAATAGCTGATTTAGCCTTCGATGTATTCTATCAGTTTCCATGTGAGTAATTTCTCGTAGAAATCCAAAATCCATATGTATTTCTGTACAAATAATTCTTTATCGTACTAAGTTGAGCTTCAGAGAAAAAATTACAACATAATATGTTTCTATCACAAAAGACTGTCCTTGTCCAGAGAACTTATATATTTCTATCTCTGTTGTCACCAAAAGAATTTTTGGCTTCCCCTTTCTTGTAATACCTATTTTGTAGATATCAATTTTGTTTTTTTTCTAGCCTTTAAAGCTCATTTTCGTTTCGAAGAGTATTTATAAAAGCTTCTAAAGTACTGTGTTAACGTACTGTCGACCTTTGTTGTGTCCGTATTTTCTTCTTGAAGCCTTTCACCTACTTCTTGAGACTTCACAAGAATATTGTTCTAAAAAAAAATTCATTAATGACATTTCAAGACTCTTAAGTTTTTCTAATGTTATACTTGCATCATACTGTACTTCAGCCTGATCACTATTATTGGTAATGTGTGTTAGAGTATCAAGAACCTTCTGGTACGATTTATATAATGCTTGGCTGGCACAACACGGGCACTCCAGCGAGTTGTCGACAAAGTTTTTAAAATAAGACTGTAAAATGTTCCATTATTTGGTTGAAGAAGTGAGAAAATTATAGATTTGTTTTTCCAAATAATAAAATTCAACAAAGTACTTGTTGCACTCTGCAGCTGCAGAGCCAACTAGTTGTAAAGGGTGGTCCGCTCAAGAGATTTATATGGCCAGAGGATTTATATCTTTTATTCCAGCCTAAAGACATTTTAGCACGCAGATATCGTCGTACCTGTGCCCTTCGCATTTATTTAAAACAAGCCTACAAAATATACGATCAACATTACAGCATTCGCTATTTTTTCGTCTTTATAGCCACAGTTAGAAACGTACCTCAAAAGCTCGTTTATTTGTGTGCGACACATCTGGCGTTGAGTCCACAATTATGGAATTTACAATCTCTTTGACAATTTCTGCCTGAACTTGACCCGTTAACTGTATAATAAATTCAGTGATACTTGACAAATATGACGGAGCACATCTCGCTTTATTTCCATATTTTGCTACATGTTCAGCCACAAAAGAAACGAATTTTAAAATAAAAGCCAAAATTTTCACAACTTCAACGAGGCAACATTTTGCCAATACAACCTTCTTTGTTGTACTGTTCTACTATTCTACAATCTATTCTTTGTAAAACTCGACTTATACTAAAATATTTTTAAATAAACTCTCTATGTTCCGAATTCTTTTAATAATCGTTTATTATATGGTTATATATTACTTAGTTACTAGGAACGTAGTTTTCCTATAGAATTTCTGGGGTTCACAAAATACTCGTCCAGTTGATTATGAATAAACCAATCAATTTAATTCTTTCTTTTTCAGCTCTATATTTGAGCTTGAAGTGACTGAAGTCAATAACGATGATTGTGATGACTGCTCACTACGCGAGGAAAAAGTGTCTAGTTTTGGTATCTTCTTGATTACAGAATATTTCTGCTACCATTCAATACGCACTTTGGAACGTTTTCTAAATTCTACTCTACTTCATTATTCAATCTTTATGATAAATCAAATGTGAATCTATACATTTGAACAGAAAGTAAACAAAGACTCAGCGTACGTTTGGTTGCCTATCTGCAGGATCGTTTTGTATATCTTCCTTTCATAAGGTCGCCACACCGACTTATCCCACTGTTATCATTTGTAAATAATTTGTTCCACGTACCCATCTTGCAAAAGTTTGAAGAAAAGGGGGGTGAAAGATTGTCAGTCTAGGATGCCAAAAATAGCTTTTTGTGGACAACCCCTCCTTTAATAACAATTTAATTAGAAACTAAACACTTCACTGCACATTAATTATAAATTAAAAGAATATTAACGCGACGAACAACAATTATTATACCAAAACTATTTTATTTGCGCTACTATTGTTTGTTATGTGATTTCTCCTACTCAACTGCCACGAATTCCCATTTGCTCTGAATCACGTTCTGGAATTTGAACACAAGGGAGCCGAAATACCTATTTACATAAAACAACCAAGTCATATAGTACCAAAAGCATTTGGAAAATTGTAGCAACTTTATCAAAAAGTACTTCAAATATTTTTCCAAGAAAAATTTTTTATTAAATGTGTGTTTTATAGAACGAAGTTTTTGCTTTTTGATGTGTCTTGTATATGTAATTAGTCTGGTTCTATAATAAACATTGTTATTCATATTTTTATAAATACATGGTGAAAATTAACAAAAAAAGCAAAACTTCAGGAGGTGATTCTTGATACGAAAAGATATAGAAAAGCACATATAAACATATGTTCAAAAATGTTTGTTATTTATATCAGGAACAAGCACAGGTGAGATGAAAATAGTCGGAAGTCCGCGCATGTTTACCAGAATATCTATCCTCATAAACAGCAAGCAGATCACAAAATGTTTGCACCAACGTTTTGTCGGTTGTATGAGCTGAGCTTGTTTTAGTATAGAAAGACGGGCGCGTCATGGTCGTGCACTTGAACTAAGAAAGCATGTTGTACAAGACATTGAGTTTCAAACAAATAGCCCGCCCACATGCCAAGTGACTATGTCAAATATTCTACATGAGAACCGTTACTATCCTTGTCACTTGCAACGTGTGCAGAGATTATCTCAAGCAAAATTTTTTAAAGGATTGTGCCCCTAGTTTTTGCAAAAAGTTATTTGTCAATTTTATTCATAGATGAACCACTTCTTAGCAAGGATGGTATTTATCAGTTTTTACTACGGTCATCTGTGGGCTAGATAGAATCGATGTGGAATAGTTCAATTTTATTAATAGCAACAATTTAACCTCTATGTTTGGACTGAGATTATTAGTGACCATCTGATTAGCCCAATCGTTCTTCCACAGCGCTTCAATGGCTCATTGAATTTGCAGGTCTTAAAAAACATATTTGTGTATGTGTGGCCTGCACATGTACGAATTTGTGTGTAGCTTCCAGCAAGTGAAATATTTTTCCTATATTTTCTTCAATAAAAAACGTAACTTTTTCATGTAAGTTTAACCAATGTATGCTATAGCATAATACTGCCTTGAAGGGATAACTGGATAATCTAAACCAAAAATCATTTTTTTTTGATAAACTAAGAGCTAATCTATTTCGAAAATTTCAAGTCCTCTGAAAAAGTAGCCCTATCTTTGAGAAGCCATGTCTAAGAGCCTACTTGGAGTTGTAAACCCCGATCACTAGGAATGTGAGACAATGCATTGCATTAGTAAAAATGTATTTTCTGCTTTTTACTGCTTGATCTAAATTTTTCCTGGAACATGCCCTTGGAGACAGATCTGACTATAAGTTAACGGCTCTTAAGGATGAGGCATGAGTACTGCCTAATGTTCCGGTCTATCAAAGCTCTAGACATACTGTATAGCATATCCAAAAATTATGCTGTTTGTTCAAAAAAATTACAAAAGAAAATAAAGGTGGCCAAAAACGTTTGATCAATACTGTGAAAAACCAATACACTTATTTGGCTGTTTATGTCCAATCCAAATTTTGGAAAAGGTAAGAGCCGAAAAACCTTGTATTTGCTCAGACAATATAACCACCATCAAATTAATAGTTGAAAGCCTAAAGTGAATTATCATTTAATTTTCTTACAATATCCTAGCAGCCATCGTTAATGTCTTCTTTTCTCAATTTTAACAGTTACGTAGCAAACAAGAATTAATTGATTGGCTTTATGCTTGCTATAGATTGCCAAGTTTTACAATTTTATTGATACACCTTCAAGGTTAAAATATAATAACCTCAGTAATGTTTTAAACTAAACAGAAATTTGTAAGCTCCAATAACAAGAAATTTAAATTTTATTCCTTTTGTGTAAGTAATATAATAATATATCATAATCAATTTGACACTGTTCTTATTTGAACATAGTACATCCGCAGTCAGAAATACAAGACAATATAAAGTTGATTGGTTTGATGACAATATTATCTGCTGGTGCTACCTCTACCTATTGATTGAGAAGGATAAATTAATTCTGGTTAGTGGCTCAACGATGTCGTTTGGTCTACTATAGTGTCTGGTTGCTCGTTACGTAGAGCATCCATAAGAGTTCTCAATATCTTGTATCGGAACATCTGAATAATGTCTATATTGGAGTAACTAAAGTAAACCCTAAGCTCGCTTTTATCATATGTTCAGATAGTCCAGGTGTAAGATGATTTTGTATGTAAGAAGTATGCTCACTGTTAAGATTTCCGACTTATTTAGTTAGTATATTTTTTTGATTTTTAGGTCCATCCTCTTGGGCTTCTTTTTTATATATTGCTTTTTACTTTACAGAAAATTCTAAATTATGATATCCGGTAGCACTGTTGGTATATTCTCGTATGAATCGGAACTGGCGTTTTGGAATTCAATCATGTAGTGGTTTATTTTTATTTAATTATTTAATATTAGTTTTTTAATAAGTTTAGATACTCTTGATAATTATCTAATTTGACGATAAGATTGCACTTCATTTGACAGTTTACCAGGTACTTGCAGTTGTAGGGATAAACAAGTTACGCGCGAAATTACGGTAAGTAATGCTCATTGTTTGGAGATGGGCCAGTTATGAGGCCGTAGCTTGGTACTTTTTTGTTGCTCAATAATTTTATCTCCTAACACAATTCATCAATTTTAAAATCCTTAATTGGAGGTGGAAGTTTCCGTTGGAGCTTTAAGAAAAGCTTCTGTTTATAAATCTACTTCTTCGGAGTTGGATCTAAATACTCGTGCTAGATGTTTCGTATCATCTTGGTTATGTAATGCCTTCACATGCTGTATCACTCGGATGTTTGGTGTGGTAATTAAGATAATGCTTTTTTATATGGATTTTGATATAAAAAAAATATCAATGTTATGAAAACTGAAAAAGATTTTGATTTTTTATTGTACTGACTTTATTATTAACCGACCATTTTATTTATGAGTGTCATAAACATGTTCAAAAATATGCTATTCTATTTCATTAGTTGGTTAAACATACTCTTGAACTTTCTTAATAAATATGTAAAAGTTAGAATTTACCGTTTATTTATGTTATTTTGTTTATCTTTAGTATTCAGCGTCTTCCAGTAGTTCTTCACTGGTAGTAAAGGAAAGTTATACGAATTTAGCATCTAAGAGACAATTGTGTTTCTTTGTGATTATATGTTTTGTTTAATTTTGTGTTTCAATAGTTTTTAAGTAGCTGTTGTAGTTTGCGAAACATGTTCCATTGCACAATGCACAAGTAGAATTTATAAAATACTTTTTGTTATTACGCAAACATAGGAGTTACTTAATAAATTAATACAACGATGAGCTGAAATTATTAAACATTTGTAGTTTCGTTTGAAATATATTTTGGTATAGGAACTTTTATTTTATTATGTTTTGAAAAAGTTCCTTTTTTGCGAAACTTTAATATTTTATATATCGTACCAAACAAAAAGCAATCGAAAATGCATACTATGTTTAGTATATTATAACTACCAGATATTTTTAAATGATATCCCAATAATTAGTTTTGCATATTTAATTTCTAATGAAATAATGTCCGAGCTTAAAAATGTTCATCAATTTTTTTTTAATATATTAAAAAAATGATATCATTTTCATGCAATTCATTTGCTTCCCAGACTGATTTCCGTTACCATGTCGAAATGAATGTAATCAACGTTGGAAATACTTTAAAAGACAACTCTGAAGTGGGTTCAAAAAACAAATTACGTCAGAGCCAAAAAGATATGGAATTCGCTAGATCTTTATTAGATATTGTGATCAACAAAACGGATTTTGATGATAACTTCCGAATAAATCTTGCGTTTAGTGATAACCTGGACCTTGCAAACGAATCAGCCCATGGTGAGCAAGACGATGACATGGAATAACGCGACAGCTTATCGTCTTCGCGTATATCATACCAAGAAGAGGTAGCAGAAGATGCAACATAAGGATATCTACCATCTCCGCCGAAAAAAGCACGCGATACCAAGAAGATATCAGAAGCCGACAAAGCTAGAGCAGTTGCTGGTGCATTCAAATACCCAATATGTGCCTGGAAGAACCAGCGGTAATCGCAGAGTAGTTGAGAAAAATTAAACTTGACACATTATAAATGCTCCAAAAAATAGAGAAAGATGGAATTGACATTCACGACGAAGACATCCAAAAATGGGCGATCACGATTGCCGCAAAATATGACATCGCATTCTAAGGGAGTCCAAGTTGGGTGCAATAATTTAAGAAAAATAATTCAATTTTGAAAGTCTCGAAATAACAGCATTTATCTTGTAATTTTTATTCCAAGAAGAAGATACCTTAAAAATAAAAGTGAAAAATTCGTTGAATCCGTTAAAAAAAATTAAAAAAAGAATTTCAATGGATAGAACCTTCAATACTGATCAATCTGTCTTTAATTATGATATATATGGCAATCCTAATTTAGCTTTCCGCGGAAGGAATGACCCATTGGTAAAGATTGTTCAAAATAAAAATGTAGCAACACATTCATATACAATATTGCTGACAATATCAATGTGAGGAATTCTTCATAATAAAATGCTGGTAGCTTACCAAGAAACGAGTGGTAAATTTAGATCTGTTATTAAACAACGTATAACAAAGCCTTATGGATAAGGTTACTTGTTCCTGTCAACCAACGAAGAGAGTCTCGTTTTGCTTAATTCATAAACTCCGTTCACGAAAAAGGATCAAATAAAAGAATGGGTATGAGATAACCACTGCACAAAATATTGTCAGTCGTGGGATGTGTTTGGTGCTTCTCCTTTCAAAGACTTCGCCAATCGGCTTGTACATTACATCAAATTGAATCGGGATGATATAAAGGTTTGCCAACAAGATAATTAAAGCAAGATAATGCATTTTTTATATATGGGTATCGACCAAACGAGAACATGCCATTTATTTCTCCATCCTTCTTTGGATTTAGGTTTGGTTTTGACAACTGTTATTTCTGTGATAAAGTAGCTTTTATAAGATGTAGGTACTTAGAGTAAATCATTGCTATGCTTTGATAATTTCTTCATATATAACCCAGATTTTAATCTTGGTTATCATTATCGTAAAACATGATTTCAACTTTGTTATTTTAAACCTTTTAACCTGATGAAAATTGATGTTATCAATTTTTCTTGGAACATTTGATCGAGCAAAACAAAACACTTTTTACAGTTAGGAATTGTCTAAAATGCGATATAGTACTGGCCAGAAATGTTTTTTCTTTTTTACATCTTCTTTGAAATGTGTTCATTCGATTATCCTGATTAAATTTTTAGTTTTAGTGTGTAGTTATAAATAAATATCTGGTTACAAATTATTGCTTGAAATCCAAACACTTTCTTTTAGACAAATTCAAACGCTTAAAAACGTTTTTATTATTTTTAAGTTGTATAAATTTTTAAAAATTCCTCAGGCCCAATTGAGTAAAAACAAATTATTCATTGCCTAAAATTCCTGCGATTTATTCACTCGTACATCTTTATTCATTAATCTATGAAAACAGTATCCTGCATTTTATAATTATTTATGACATTTTTTATTGGGAGAAATACAAGCTACAAATTCTTAAACAGCAATCAATCTGAGATCAATTTCCTTTAGAGTTTTACCCCGATAGGTCTCCGCAGTTAATTTCAAATGAACAACTTGGTTCTCTGATTGAACCACGTAGTTTTTAAGATGAACTTTTTAAGATAATTTTAGCTTTCCACTCAGGACCTTAATTTTCCTATTTCCCAAGGAAATATGTGAGTCTTTAAATGTATTGGATTGAAAGCAAAAGTTTGGCAAAAATGCAATTTAGCAAAAGGGGAAAGTTGGTTTGTTTCAAAGTGTTGGGTATCTGATGGCGTTGAGTAATGAGGAATACTTGAGCATTGAGAGCGTCTTTCTGTTTCAATTGTCTTATGTATAATTTTGCTGGTAGGATAGGAAATGCAAAAATGCTTAGGTGAAGTTAATTTTATGGCCTGTTTCTTTGCTATGTTTGGCAAGTGCCGAACCATTATCGCCTTTCCGTACGGCCAGAGAATGCTCGTATATTCGGCTAGATATTTGTCGATTTGTTTGACCTATGTAGGTCCTTTGGCGGTCTCCACAAGGTATTTCGTACAGTCCTTGGGATTCATTGGGATAGTGATCCTTTGCTGAGTGTTTATTCTGCCTCATTGGTGTGTGGTTTATTCTATCGGTAATGTCTCGAACTTAAAACGAGAATGCTTTGTGTTAATCAGAGGTTTTAGGATTGAAGTATTACTAATGCAAATCGCTTGGAGACATTTTCGGATAATTTGTAATTTCGAGCTTATGATATATAAATTTTTTCAATTATATTTTTGAGATTTAATATTTAATATATATCTACACATAACATAAAATGTATAATATAATATTCTCTGCTTTGAACTGATAAAAAAATTGTATTATTTACGTCAATAATCACAGGATCATAAAACGTCTGTTTATTTAAAAGCTACACTCTATATATTCTAGTTAAATGCATAAGAGGGCAAACTTATTTATAATTTGTAGTCGAAGTGTTGTGCTGCCCTATCAAATATACGTTTAGCGATCTTAATTCTAAACTTAGACGCCACATAATGTATTAATGTAATGAGCTTCGATCCCCTACACCGTAACATATCTGTAGATAGTCAACGTTCAGTTAGACTGCGCTGTCGAGCAGCCTTTATGTATTTTGTGTTGGTATTTATAATGTTAGATTACATATGCAGAAATTATTCATATGAAATTTTTAAATATCTTGCTTGGACGCTCCATGCTTACTAAGATATTTTACATACGCATGTGTGATACAGATATTTTTAGTATTATGCAAATGCGCCAAAGCTAAAAAATAACATTAAGAGTTTTTCTAACTAATAAAAGAAGGATAATATAGATATAGCATTTTTGTTTAACTTTTGTTAGTTCGGTGTTATATTTGTACATATTACACAGTTACTTTTATATCAAAAGAACTATATATTTTTAGATTAAAAGGACATTTTTTGGATTCACATTTATTTTCACTATAAACTGCATCTTCTCAGTTTTAGGGCCATCTTTTGTAATTTAAAATATTTTGAATGTACATATTACTTTAACTAAAAATAAGCTGAATATTTGCAAACACAGTTTTTTAGGAGTTTAATTATCTGTAGTTACTTCATTATTTAAATACATGTGTTTATAGAAGATATCTGATATATTATTAGATAACTCAAAAAATAAACAAGAAAATATTATTTTGTAAGTTTCCTTATTTAGTCTCAAGGGTTTAATGTGCTTCTAACATACATTTACTTAACTAACTTAATATTAGTACGTCACATACACCCATGGGTTGAGCGAGAGTCGAACTCGCCTGCGTCGGTTCGCGGATAGAGGGTCTTGACAACTGAGCGTCCTATTTAGGTTATCAGAACAATATATCCAAAACTAATAAAAATTTTTGATAGTTTTAGACACATTTATAGTTTTAGTTCTGCAATTAATAAATAAATGATAACAGTCCATATTGAAATCCACCCCTGTGAAGTATTCTCAAAGGAAATCTATCGCTTCTTTTGTAACACGATAAATTGCACTCTTTTTTGAAGCCGCATTTTAATTATTCATTCAAGAAGTCAATATTTCATGGTAACTAAAACCATTTATCGTTAAAAAATATATTGGATAATACTCCCCCTGTCCAGAAATATGTCCGATTTGCAATTCTTTATCCTGTACAAATAAGTGTCATTTTCTTAAAAACAATTTATTAAATTCAATGTACAAATTTCATAAATAAATATTAAGTTTATTTATATCAAATTAAACTAAATTTACCATATTTTGAACTTTTGTCACAATACTGATGTCTCAGTTAACAATAAAAGGAAGCAGTTTGTCTCTTTGTATTTCCATAGTTTCTGCCATACACTACTGGAGAGTTAAGAAGACTTCATTGAGAATATAACAATCTAATGCAGCACAACGAAACATTTCAATGTTTGATTTAGTTCTGTCGAAATGTTTCCGAAAACATATCGTCAGGATCTATATGCGGTTTGGCATTATCTTGTTGAATTCAGATCTATGCCATTTTTCTTCGGATGCAGGTAAAAATTTTTTAGTTATTATATTTTTTGTATTCTTCAGTTGCATTTGAAATAACTTTAGTTTCTGTTGCATTAATAGGACGATTTTTGCTGCTCCTCTTAGCATGCTTCTTTAATTACAAAAAGCCAAATTCCAAGTCTATCAAATTACTTATTTTCATCATCAAATCAAGCGACAAAGACTAACAGCAATTAGAAAGGATATGCTTTTGTATAATAATAATCATAGTTCCCCGTAACAGGCCTTGAAGGCCTTTTGGGGTCGTAACAGGATAGATCTGCTACAATCTAGAGCCTAGGGTACACAAGGGTAGTAACGTGGCTAGCGCTACGTACCAACCGCCTATTATTACCCCAGAGTTTGACCTTCAGGTACTCATTTATTGCAGCCTGAGTCGAGCTTGGCCGTAAAAATGCCAGCGATTAAATTGGCGAGAGCGGGATTCGAACCCGCAATTCTTGGTTTCGTAGTCTAGCGATCTATCCACTAAGCTACCACGGCTACATATGCTTTTGTAACTTTTGTATAATTCCTATTTACCATCAATGTACTGGATGTTTTAGTAATTTAAAACGATTTTTCAGCTGCATGGATTTGATCAATTATCGTTAAATCGATATATTTCATCAATTAGACTTTTTAGCCCAAGTATTAATAAGCCACATTATTGGCATCTGTCAAAAATAGTTTTAGAGCATCATAATGTTACCTGATTTGTCTTGGTGTTAATATTTTATATAGATGTACTAATGCAACAAAACGGACAGTACGCCGATGGTTAAACGGAACTGCTTTAATTTGTTTTAAATCGGAAATTTTTGATTTTTGTCTAACACATCCTTTTTTACCAGAAGATGCATCAGCTACTACTGACCCATCATTTAATAAGCGCCTTCCTCAATGTCAAATTCTGCTAACAGTTTTCTCCGATAGATTGAATTTATTGGCAATTTTGATTGAGTCTTACTTTGACTCGCCGTTGTTACTGAAATCTAAGAGATCTTTCCATATGTTTGGAGTCAATTTAGGTGTCTTTTGAGCACACTCAGCAAAAACATTGAATTATCCATATTTGGAAATACCCAAAGTTTTAAATTTTCCATTAAAAGCACATATTTAACGCAACATTTTTCTTGCATAAATAACCCAGAAAGTAATTTGTTCATAAATTAATATACTCATTTTAAGCGTAAAATTTCACATTTATATCTAAGGGCCGCTATCCTTCCTTATTTTCCCATAAAATCCCAAAATGAACACTTATTCTGGACAGAAAGAGTGTACATGTTTTCTGTTCCCCAAAATCTTTAGCTTTACTTAATTGGCTGTTGAATATTCTCAATAAGCAATTTTGTTTATGATCCAATAATTTTTAAACCAATTGGATTTCAAAAAAACGCAAAAAAGTTAATATTTGCTAAGGGTAGGTGCGACATGTTTTATTTAAAATTGTTTATCAAATATATTTTATTATGTCGCACATTTACATTTTAAAATAAAAATTTCTGTTCATTTTGTTAATGCTAGGAAGCTCAAGCTAAAAGTAATACAATTTCTAACGCCAAAATGTATAAACCTTGTATCTCCATTTACCTTCTTAATATTGGATAAACTAACAATGATAGAGCTATCCCTATATTTCAATTAATACATTGGTACTTGGTACTTGATGAAAACATAGCTCTCCTGGAATTCTTTTGGTAGCCGTGTTGAATGCTTTTAGGAAAATGGTAACATTGTCAAACATAACCTTATTGTGTTTATTACATACAACGAATAAATTAAAATTCTAACAAAGGCAACTGAGTAAATTTTCAGTTTTCTTTTCATATACATAAACTATTATTGAATTTGAAAATGGTGTACAATAATTATCCACTTGTTCCGTAGTGAAATACACGAGATTTTACCTTTTTACTGACAACCATCCGAACAACATCTTAAAACAGTGTTCAAACACTATCACCATTAATCAATCGAATGATGTTATTCGAATATTATATGAATAGTACGGCATCTACTTCAAGTGTTAATTGGACGAATTCTACAAAAATGTCTTATCTCACTAACAAAACCCTAGTTACTATTGAGCTTATTAATTTAACTGAAATAATGGTCACCCAGTTTAAATAAGCGTTTTAGCTAACTTTTCTGTAATAATAAAAAAAGTATTTTTCTATATTAACATATAGAAAACTATCTATATAATATAATAATATATAATATAAATGACAGTTATAAAACTACAAAAGCTATAAAACTTTAGGTCATTAGTAGATTTTCAAAAAGGGCACCAGGACATAAAATTGTCTCATATACTATCACACAACTATGACATTACCATTAACACAGTAAGAATTGTAATTTTGATTCTAAAGTTCGGTAAAAACTTATGCTTACCGAACATTTAAGGCTGGTTTTTTCTTGAAAGTTGTCTTAAAAAATGCCTAAAAAATAATAAACAACGTCTCGTACTTTAGACTTTTTAATATGAAGACCACTTCACATTAGATCCTGAATACGAGAATGATCCTTTCAATTAAGTTCATGTTTAGTCCAACAGATAATACAAACTGCCTTGTCTTAATAGTAAGTAGTAAGTATAACACTTTTCTTTGTAATAGTTAATAACCGAGACAACATTATATGCATAACATAGAACAGTGTTCATACGTAGAATATAAATAAGAACCAGAAATAAATGAAATGCAAAATTTATCAGAATTTAACAACATTACATATTTGTATTCAAATCAAAAAATAAAATTTCTACAATAGATAGATTATTTAAAAAAAATAAGATATTTTATAGAAAGAACTAAATAAAAATATTTTAAAGCAATTTGTAATACTTCATTACTTAGCAACACGCGGACGCAGACTTCCAACAATGCCTCGATACCTCAGGACGCCGTTAAAACTATTTCCAAGTCCAGACAGTTCGCCGACCACGTTCAGCCAACTGCCGGAGGGACCGAAGACCCAACTTAGTCGCTTGAGACATCTAGATCGTTTTCATTGCCTTAACAAAGAGTTCGCAGCTCCAACCAACAAAATGTGTCTTCCAAATGTCTTCTAGTTCAAGCCCTCCTAAAAATGCTTGCACCTGTAAGAAACATTCTTACATTCTGAAACACTTCTATAAATTACGATGATAATGCCATTTCATTTTCAATATGTTATACAAATCCTAAGTATATAATTTGTTGATTAGTTAGCAATAGATTAGTCTAGTATACTGATATTTGTTTTGTTCGGAGAAAATAGGCTCATTTGAAATAATTTGCTGGGGCAAATGTGCACCTCTAAAGTTTCTCCATTAATTATGGAGTGGAAGAAATTTTTTATAGGCACAATTTTAGACATAGTTAAAACACTGTTACTGCACCAAATTTTTACAGTAAACTTAGCAGCATTTTATCTTTATCAATAGCTCTTGTTGTGGATAAATATCTCTATTTGTAAAACATTTTTTACATTAAATTCACTGCAGCCATTGCTTTTTCAAATTGCTCTAGACTTTTGTCGTATAAATAATACTACTTTTATTGATAAAAAATTGTATATATAAATAATTAACTAACTACACCTTGATGTTGGCTTTTTCTCTATAAACTGATTATACTACAAGAAGCAGTTCTCATTTAACTGTACTAAGACAGTTGCAGTAGGAAATTTGCCTAAAAGCCCTTTAAGTTATATTGTCCGATAATAAATTTGAAATAAAATTTATAACAGCTACCGTAAAACGGACTGTAAATGTATCAGAACAGCTCGAGAAGACAGCCTTTAGTGGCACGGTTAGTGAACCAGTATTTAAGAGGTTTGTGACTCCGTTGGCGTGTCTGCATGGTATTGATCTAGCTAAGTTCTGTTGTTCCCTGTTTTTATGCACTTCCGCTGCAACTGCATGTGATGAATGTGTCCTCGGTTGCATGGTTATTTTACTCTCCAAGGAAATAGTATGCACTGAATTTTTGATTATTTTCTTTTATTGTCATATAAATTTTTTTCGTATATATACATATTCTTGTATAAAATGAACCGATAAAAATGTTTATCTAAAAAACTTGCCGAAATGATGGATGACACAAAAAGAAAAATGTACCTAGTAGCGATGAAAGTGATTTTGAAGAATAAGTTGGCACCGATGATGAAGTATAAGAAGTAATAACGAATAAAGATGCTAAAAATTCATATGAGTTCGTACCTACCTGGACTCTCAAGTATACGAACAAGAATGTTGATAAGGAATCTACCGTTCTATCAATTTTTCAAGAATTTTTGAATCAAGAAATATCATTTCTGAATTTACTAATTTTTATAAGCAATTGATCAAGAAATATTCTAATTTGAAAAGGAATATAATAAATTTGTATTCTAGTGAGTTCATGCGTTTTTCTATTTTATTTGCAAGTAGAGCAAAATTACAAATTTGTTAATATTGGACAACAAATCCTTCAATAGATACTCCTATATTTTTTAAAGTACCGAAAAAAAGGTCGATTCATTTTTATTATGCCGATTTTATATTTTTGTAACAATGAAGAACAGACTAGTGACAGGTTATGTAAAATTAGCTCCGTAGCTGCAAAATAATTCTATCCTATATTAAAATCTCTGTATTAACAAAAATTTACCATTACGATTTAAGCAATACATTTCTAGGAAACGTAACAGATTTGGAACAAAAATGTTTCTTATATGTGATTTCAATACGAGATATATTTTAAATTTCGTTATATATAGTTATTTTATCACTAAAATAACCGCTTGACATCTAGATGTTCTAGAACCTCAGAAATCAAGACAAATTGTTTTAAAGCTAATAAAACATTATCTTCACAAAGGACACACATGTCGATAACTGGTATGGAAATTCATTATTAATTATTGTATTAAGAAAAGATAAATGCAATGAAAAAATCGCAAAAACATACCTGATTTCTTTCGTAAATTGAAGAATGGAAAGGTGATTTTTAATTCCTCTGAACCCATACTTATCTTAAAATGGTGTGATAAAAAAGTGGTTTATCTCTTGACTACCATGCATAAAATAAAGAGATCAATAAAAGAAAATATCCAAAATCTAATAGCAGTATTAAAATATAACCAAGATACGAACGCTGTAGATCGATCAGACATGATGTTAAGTACGTTAAAGTCTACAAGAAAGGCAATAAAATGGTATAATGTAATTCTTTCACATAATCTTCAAGGACTAAAGAAATTATCTTTGCCAAATTTTTAACTGCAATTATATTGATAATCCATTGAGACTATGTTTTTCCACTTTTCCAAAATTCTGCTTTATTGAAAAAACCAACATCTTTCTGTTAGTACGTTTGTAAGATTAATACGCTTATCTACAAAGTTGTTATTTTTTTGTTGGTATGAATTAGTAAAGGTCAAACCGATTTCTATCAAGTTTTATATTTTTTTCTTTTTTGTAACATTATAAGTGACATATTTTTGTTTCCTGTGCTAAAAAAGCGAAAGTTTTGCATTTTTTAAAGATCGTTGTTTGGAATTCTATCTAATTTTTGTCATAGGTATCCTTTGGCCTAATTATTTCCTTTTATTTGTCTTTGCACTTTTCAGTGGTTTATTTCACTGATAATAATTATCTTTTTTGATTTTTTACCTAGCCATTTTTATAACCAATACTATGTAGAAAGTCCTTCATTTAAAATAAAAACAGAGGTT
Source organism: Sinelater perroti (assembly GCA_036346155.1). Lineage (NCBI taxonomy): Eukaryota > Metazoa > Arthropoda > Insecta > Coleoptera > Elateridae > Sinelater > Sinelater perroti. Next base: position 598,274 of record JARFIY010000374.1, read on the forward strand.
GCAACTGTTTCTCTTATATTCGAACAATTATTTTTAATGTTGGCTTTAACAATTATTTTTTCTGGTCAAAATAGTAAAACTATTTAGTTTTACTTCGCCTGTCCTATTTTGCAAGAAAAAAAATTGATAAATAAATAATCATGGAAAAAAGTATCGATAATAATATAAGTTACATATAAATGAACTTTAAACCAAATCTACTAAACAAAACGGTTCTAATTTATTTAAATTTGCGTTTATTCCCATGATTGCAAGCAAAATATTGTATGGGATAGTTAATCTCTTGTTATACCACAGCAGAATACAGTTTTAAACAAATCTAGCTACAACTTTGATCTTTTAATTACTCAAATATTAAAGACAAACTTTAAGAAGCCCGAGGACCAAAAAAATACAAAGCGACTTTGGTGGCCATTCTATAGGAACTTTAAAAAACATTACATACAAATATACGACATATATTAGCTTTAAGTGTATTTTTGATGCCTTTAGGGGTAAGATACGAATTTTACAAGCGGTACGTGCATTCACCTAGTCTGAAAGACACATTGTTTCCCGTTAATAAAAAATAGTATTTTAATATTAAGCTTTTTATGACTAATCTTTGATTATTCCTAAGTGTCTCCTTTTTGATTACGCAATTAGTTTAAGTTTTTATATCTTCTTGGTAATTGACCTTATTATTTTAACTAATCATAATTTTGTATTAGTTTTTACTATGTATTTTTTCAGTTCTTGAGTTTGCCCATCAAATTGTATTAGAAATACATACAAATGCAATATTATGTTTTATTACATTATTATAGTTTACTTTTTATTTATTTATTTTATTAGTATTTGGGCCATTTTACTCTAATAAAGATTTCAAATATGTGAAAATGTGCTAACAATGCAAAATATTAAAAATGATATTTAATTCTAGATACTGTTAAAAAAAACTTTAGGTGATTCAGTAAATTCGCGAGCTGAAAGTATGCGCAGTAGGAAAACGACATAAAAGGTATAGAAAACTTAGAAATGAATAATATGATTCAGTACAAGATAATTTGAGAATGCTTGATGTTGGTAACTGAGAGCGGGTGGCTGCTGACCGGAAATTGTGAAAATCCATAACTCGACAACCCCTAGGCGAGTTCAAATGCCTGCTTCACTTACATGTTAGCTGCAGGTTTAACAAATTAATTGATTGATTGTTAATTAATTTAAAATTTAATTAAACGCCTGACTATTATAAACAAACACATTATATTAGAGTTATTGTTCAAAGTTATTTAAAATAAATCAAATAACTGTCATATTACTTATTTTAATCAATTTTTTGCAATTAAATGTTCCATAGAGGTGTAAGCTATACTAGTTTATTTATTGTCAAATTGCGAGACTACCGACAAAGAAATTAATATTTTCTTACGCATATCCACTTAAGTGTGTTGTATTTCTCACAGCAGTACTATAGTACTACCAATCCTAACATAAAAGCTATTTTGTCGTAGTCCTCAGACGTACATATGCAATTTTTCGGAAACGATGGCGTCTTATGTATACACTTGAGTCTTGAAATGTAAATGGAAATGGTATACTCATATATCATCTTAAGAGATTAAACAATCTAGGAAATTATGAGGGTTAGTACCGTCTAAAATGTACTTCGGTTAACTTAACTGAATGTCATTTTTAATCCCCTGTAGGAAGATGAAAAGCTCTACACTGATAACTTGTTGGGGAAATTAAATAAAAAGAATTGTACTGCACACTAATAATTTTTCAGTCTACTGCAACAACTTTCTCAAGGAAATTAACTACTTGTCAACAATATCTTAACATAGTTTAATTTTTAAGTTAAAAAATAAAAGGATATTGATTTTTATTTGTTTATTTTATTACTGTCATTATCTTTAGTTTCGCATAATTCAAGATTTTCGCTTCTTATTGTCTTGATATTTGATTACCGAATGTTTTATACGATTTATATTTGGATTTCTTATACAAATCAATACAAAGAATAGCAAAAAAAGATAAACGAGCAAGATCAAAAAGATATAGAACAAGAAAAACAATCAAGAGAACAAAACATAAATAGAGGTACATGGAATTTACAAGAAATATACGAGAAAGGAGCAGTAATAAATCTGGCAAACGAGCTGAATAAACATAATATAGAGATAGCAGCAAAACAAGAAACACATTTAAAAGGGACGAAGATACAAAAAGTTAATAATTATACATTATTTACAAGTGGCAATGAGAACCGAAAATTGGGAGTGGGGTTCCTGATAAGATATACTCTAGAGGAAGAAGTGAAATACTTTAAGTCGCAATCTGAAAGGATATGCTCCATAAGATTTAAAGCAATGTATATCATAATAAAGATAATTAATGTTCACGCGCTAACCGAGGAAAAAGGAGACGAGGCAAAGGGCGAATTCTATAAGGTCCTAGAGGAGATAGTTTGGAAAACCACAAAAATAGATCTCAAACTAATAATAGGCGATATGAACGCAAAAGTAGGTAAGAAATAAATTTGCAGGAAGATTACAGAGGGGGAAAGCAAACATGGCGAGAGTAATTATAATAGACTAAGATTAATAACATTTGCTATAAAACGAAAGATAAAAATAATGAGTACACACTGCAAGCGAAAAGACATATATAAAGGGATGTAGACAATTCCAGTAAGGAAGGAAACAAACCAAATCAAGAATGTACTAATAGAGGAAGAAGAGGCAAGGCGAATTAAAAAAGTAAGGACGTATAAAGGAACTGATGAAGACTCAAGCCACTTTCTCGTTAGAACGAAAGGAATTCCAAAATACAGAAATATCGCAAATATATAAAGAAAGTATAAAAGAAGATTACAAATACAATGAGACACAGAATGAAAAAATAGAGAATAAATGGGGGTAACTCAAAGAAACAATTAGAAAAGCTACCAGAGCAAATATACCAAAACATAAAAAGATCAATATAAACTACTGGATGAACAAAATATGTAAGGACGAGATAAACAAAAAAAAACGAAAATGTGGCAAAAATTCTTACACACACAAAATGAACAAAACAGATGCCTATATAAAGAACAAAAACAAAGTAAAACATGTGCGGAGCACGGAAACGTAAATACAAGAAGAAGGAAATAAGAGACATAGAAGGAAAACATAATAATAAAGAAATAAAGAATTTTTATAAGTATGTAAGATATCAGAACCAAAAATAAATAAAGACAAGGATATATCAAATATAAAGATGAGGAGTTGTTAGGAAATCTACAAGAAATTAATAGAAGGTGGAAAAACTATTTTGCAAAGGTGTTAAACCCAAATGAAGAAATACAATAAAAAAGTATAATGAAGGAAGAAAGACAATAAGCAGAAGTACAAGAAGGAGAAATTAAAGAGTCAGAAAAGGAGAAAATCGAAAAAATAATAAATAAAATGGAAAACAACAAAATCCCAGGGGAGAATGGAATAGCAGCCGAAAACCTGATATACGGAGGAGAAATTATAGTTAATAAAGTGTACGAATTAGTAAAAAGAAAATGGAATACAGAAGAAATACCGCAGCAGTAGGCGAAATTAGTACTAGTCCCAAAATTAAAAAATAAAGGAAATAGGGCTGAATGCAGCAACTATAGGGTAATTGCATTACTAGACACAACATACAAAATCTTGGCGATAACGATAAAAAAAAGACTCGAAGTATGTATAAAAGCAGCATTGGAAGAATACCAAGCAGAATTTCGCAAGAATAGATCTACAAGTCACCAAATCTTCGCACTAAAGCAAATTTTAATAAGAGCATAGGAATATGAGACCCAAATATTGTTTATAGACTTTAAATGCGCTTATGACTCCCCCACTAAAGAAAACCGTTTTGAAGCAATATGAGTAGTGAAAAATCGAGAAAAAATAATAAGCTTGATAAAAATGACGCTACAATCAGATGTGCAGTGAAGATAAACAGAAGTAAAACAGAGTTTTGAAGCGGAAAGGGGTGTGAAGCAGGGTGATCCGTTGTCTACTCTCTTATTTAACGCAGCATTAGAAGTAACAATGAGAAAAAGCGGAATAAACAGAAGCGGAACCAATGTCAGTAAAATTAAATATATGGAACAAACAAGGGCCAAATAACCAAATAAAATTGAATGTGCAAATTGGAGAACAGGAGGTCCTGAAATTCGAAGAGGTGGGGGAATACATGTACTTGGGAGTATTAATAAACAACAAATGTAGGGAAAGAAAAGAAATAGATTTAAGAATAACCAAAGGCAGCAGCTGTGCAGAAAGAATATCTCACGAACCACAACACTTCGTATTTATCGAACCATATTGAGGCCGACAGTATTAAACGGTTGCGAGACGTGGACTATGACAAAGAAGACCCAATACAGTTTAGAGGTGTGGAAAAGGAGAATACTGCATAGAATATATGGTGAAAAGAAGATAGATGACGTATGGGAGAAACCCACAAACGCAAAAATATATGAACTGTATAACGGGCCAAACATAACTAAAGTAATTAAAGCCCGAAGACTTCAATGGTTAGGGCATTTAGAAAGATTGCCAAACAGTAAACTAGTCAAGAATTTACGGTGAATAATCCCAGAAAGGCCAAGAAAAAGGGGGAGACCGACGAAAAAATAGTGGAAAGCAGTGAAGGAAGATTTAAAGAATAACGGAGAAGGCAACTGGAAAGAAATGGCGAAGGACAGAAAGAAATAGAAGTTATTCACAAAGCAATGGGCCTAAAAGGCCTGCAAGTATATATTCATTTCTGTATTGACACGTTTTAAAACAACCCCTAAAAGGGTTATATGATGTACAAAATCCGTTCACGCAACCTCTCCGCGGTGTACATTGAGTAATGCTGACGGTTCTACAAATGTTATACAGAGTTCACACCTTGGGAATTATGAAGATATTCTGTTTTAATCTTGTGTAATCTACGCCACGAATAGTTTCGCGGTGGGAGATTGAGCGATACTGTTTCAGTGTTTTGATTACGTGGTTATAGGGTTATGGGGTCATAAGATTATAGGGTTGTGGGTTTATAAGATTATGAGGTTATGAATTTAGTTGAAGAGTCGATGAGTTACCGGGCTTTAGGTTTAAAATCGTTTGGGATTATTGGGTTTAACGATTTTAGTGGATTTTGGAATATTTTTTGAGGTTATAGACAAACCTTGACGTGCTGGGGTTGAACCGACCTCGGATTCGGATTCAGCGACCCCAGAAACATACAGTGTACATAGTCAGAACCCCAGGCCAAAAATAAATTTTTTTTTGTGTAGCTGTGTTATTCAAAATTTTACAATTTACCGCCGTATCTAGCTTTCCTTTTAAATTTTCGTTTTAAAATCCTAAATTAAGTTATTTCAAAAGCTCAAAAATAAAAATGATTTAAGTTTAGAACGTTGTATATTTACTGTTTATTTATACAATTTTCTATACCTTTATCATCGCCTGTATTTAAGAAGATTAAAATTGTTTAATTTTTTAGTCTTAAAAAATTTTGTTAGGGAAACTTGAATAGAAAAATCTTCATTTTAAAAACCTTTATAAGGAATATTCTTTCAAATATTAAAATAATTGTGCCTTATAGAAACTTTTCAAATTAAATTCCTATCTCTGCATTTTCTTGTAGAATTGTATTATTGGATACCATTATCCTTGCGGTGTCCGTCAACCAAACTTCCGTCCGACCCGAGGCTTCTACTGAACTTTCCAGTATCTTTAGTTTCTTTTTAGCGTGGAGCATCAATCCATAGCTACAGGCAAGTAGGTGGGGAGGATGCCACCTCAAGGCCTTCTAACTTGTCTTGTTTTTCTGTTGGAATATGCTTTATCTTAGATAATCGTACCAGTTTTAAGGTATCAGTAGCTCGCCTTCGCCCCTCGTTAGTGGTACTCGGAAGATAGGAGTGTGGACGTAAAATAGTTGGTGTTGCTATGTGGTGATTTCATGGCAGTTGTATTTCTGAATTTTTATAAGTGACCTATATTGACATCTGCATCACTTCTTAGACCTTATCTTACCAACTTTTCGTTAAACAAAACAGGAAAATGTAAAGCGTTGCTTTCACGCTTAATATGAGGTTCATACTTAGACAAGGTATCAAGAAACTAAAACATAAACTAATAAAAATATATAAACTAACACCAAAACTACAGTTATATATGTCTTTAGTCTTTAATTAAGAAAGATACTACCACAACAGTTTTAAAATAGGGTTTCTATAAAAAATTGTAGATCAATTACTTATACTCTCTAATATAATATTAAAAAAAAAGAAAAATATATATATATAAAATATTTTTAAAAATCAGATTTTTTATGCTTTGTAGTAAGGAATCAATTCAACAGAATAACTGTAATTGTAGTATTTACGACATGTGTTGATCAAAATTTGATGTTTAATAAAAACAATTACAGTTATTCTAATGAATTGATTCCTTAACTTCAAAAGTAATAGGTGTACAACTTTGCTTCGGCCGTTTTCGAGGCTTTATTGTAAAAAACTGGTTATAAATTTACGATTCGAAATATCGTTGGCCACTACTTTCTCCCATCTTTCGGGCAGCGTACGAGTCTCGCGTCGAAAAAACTGCTCATCTTTTGAGGCGATCCACGAATCGATCCAACTTTGACTTCTTCATAAGAACGTAAGTGCTGATCAGCCAGGCCGTGTGCCATTGATAGAAACAAGTGATAATCGAAAAGGGCAATGTCTGGTATAATACGACGGATGGGGTAGAACTTCCCATTTCAACGTTTTCAAGTATGTTTTGACCGACTTTGTAACATGGTATCGAGCATTGTTATGCTGCAAAATCACTTTATTGTGTTTATTGTCTTTCAATGCTTGACTTAAACGCACTAATTGTTTTCGATACAGATTGCCTGTGATTGTTTCAGACGGTTTTAGCAGCTCATAATACACCACGCAGAGCTGGTCCCACCAAATGCAGAGCATGTGGATATTCGATTTGGTCGTCGACGTGGAAGCATGACCGGGAATGATTTTCTCCGCTTTGGATTATCGTAATGAACCCATTTTTGTCCCTAGTCACAATACGATGCAGAAATCCCTTCTGTTTTTGCCTTTGAAGCAACTGTTTACAAGCAAAAAACGCCGTTCAACATCTCTCGGCTTCAATTCATTTGGCACCCAATTTCTTTGCTTCTGAATCATTCCCATGACTTTGAGGCGTTTTGGAATGGCTTGTTGAGTCACTCCTAATGATCCTGCCAATTATTCTTGCGTTTGACACGAGTCTTCATGAAGTAATGCCTCCAATTTTGCATCTCTTCCACAGCCATGCCGGTCTTCGATGTCAAAATCACCGCTCTTGAAGCGTTGAAACCACTCACGAAACGTTCTTTTATTAATAGCGGTCTCGCCATAAGTATTTGAGGGCATTCGAGGAGCATCAACCGCAGATTTCTTTATATTCAAGCAGAAAATTCAAACCTCCCGCAAATGTCGAGAATTTGGCTCGTAAACTGACATTTTATGATACGGACACAAATCGTTTCAAATGTTTCGATGGGGTCATGTTGACAAATGCCCAAGCTTATTGTGTGACGTCTACATCTATACACTACATACGGCCTAAAGCCATCTATTGGAAAACGGCGGAAGCAAAGTTGTACACCTATTAACATTAGTAAAATTAGCATTTTATATTAATTCAAAGCATAAAAAAATAGTCTATTTGGAACTAAATAATTCAAAACTATAATAATCCTGTTTCTCTTCCTTTAGCATTTACGCTTACGAATTTTTGCGATTTCTTTTGTCTTGCAATCTATTGTAAAATGATTAGTTGTTTGTATGAATATTCCAATTAGTAGTTAAAGTTAAGTAACCTTATTGGTGGCAATCCTTAAAGCCTACGTCCACTGACTTTTTACTTCCATCATCTTCTCTATATTTATATCTGAAAAGTCAGGTATGACTAAATTATTTTTTATTTTTTATTTATGTCTTAAAACTTAATCTAGCCAAAATTTAACTATAGCTATTATAATTTTTAAATCTTAGCGTCTTTTACGTTAACTAACATTGTAATCTTTATTATTCTTTTAATTTTCTTTAAGCGTCTTCAAGTGTTATAATTTTTTGTAAGAAACTGATAGCTTATTTCCTTATTATAGATCCAGTGACAGTCAAACAATATTAGTTACTTATCTAAAAAAATGTATACAGATTTATTAATTGTTTGGCTTTGTCGATTATTATAATAGTATCACACATGTATCATAGACTTCTGATCTTTTATCATCTTCCTTCTAGATTCTTCAGCTTAACAATACATTTTTTGGCAATAAACTTCTACAAATACATAATACTGTTATTTAATTAGTAAATCAATGTCGGTGGCAACTTACTAAAATGAAGATGCTTTCATCTTTTTTATATATAGGATATATAAATTTGAGGGGCAATGTAATATTATAGAGTTTATTAATATAATATTTGCTATTTCAGTATAAATAAAATTAGAATTATTTCAATTTCCTTCGCGTTCAGAAGTCTTGCTTCAACTCTTTCTCGATAATTTCTATAGAATCTTCATCTTTTCTAACTCACCCTGTTATATTTATTTAAGATATATAAATGGTAACTTTAATTAAAGCTCTAATATTGTTGAATATAATAATTATCTCTAAAAAGAAATCACAACGAAAGGTATAAAGTACAAAGACAATTTACTTCTACAACAATGATCACGTAACAACATACATAGTTTAATAAATTTATTGTTACAAATATTAAATTAAGTTTTACAAAAGAATTCAAATAAATGATAGGGACCTTTATTTGAACCTAAGTGTTTTCCACTAAATCCTTAGAGCTAGTTTTTTGCCAGCTTTGACGCACTTAAGTTGCGCATTTAGCCACTTATTTCTTTTACGTCGTCTGTTGATAATGAAATAGATTTTTTAAACGTCCCTTTGCTAGCAATGTTGCTTTGATAGCGTAAGACATGTACTGCGTACATAATAGCGAATGCTTCATATTTTCAACAAGTTTAACAATAATTGTTTAAAAAGTATTTTCACTGTATAGACATAGATTTTATTCAACTATATATCCATCGGTTATCGATTTGCATCTTCTGCTAGACACTAGTTCCGTGAATTTAATGTACAGAGTTTTCAAAAAGGCACAAGTTTGGAGTCGCATAAAACAGAGCATCTTTTATGTACTAAAATCCAAATTTCTTACAACTTGAATATATTATCAGCCCTTGCATCTCTTAAAACAATTAATAGCAAATCCTAAATTTCACTATTTTTTTATCTTCAACATTTAACCATCATATGAATACAGAATTTCACAAAGCTACATGTTTGAAATCATATAAAATATAAAATATAAATGTTGTAGCACGTATCCATTATGAATTATTCAAAATAAACTATAACTTATGGGTGTATTTTACATAAAAATTAAAAAAAAATATTTAAAGATTCAAATTTGCTTTTTTTAATAGACTACATTTTTATTCTTTCAATACCACAATATCCTCCATCTCTATTGCATTTTTCATATAATACTATAAATATAACTTTAAAGTTTGTCTTTTATAAACATATAGATGTCAAAAATTTCGCTTTTTCTTCTAGTTTGTATTTGTTTTACAAGGCGTGTTCAGAAAGTAAGTTCCGTTTTCATAGAAAGCCATTAGAGGGCATCGGTTGTCTAATTGCGCATGCTCGCTGAGCTTCTTTATATATTAACTGTCTACTGTCATTTCATTAGTTGTAGTTTTTATTTGCTTAAAATGTTACAAGTCATTACCGACTCTGAAATACGCTCTGATCGTTTCTCGAATGCAAGAAATGTGAAACCGGCAAATATTCATCGACAAATTAGTAAAAAAATACAATGAGTGGTAGAATAGCGAAAATATAGGTTAGACAGTTTAATGAGGGGCATTATGAGGAATGTAATGGGAGGGCCACCTGTCATTACTGATGATATACTGCAGCTTGTTAACGAAAAAATTTGTAAGAATAGACGCTTTCCAATTTCGTGTTTATGGAATACGTTTTTTCAAATTTCTTGTCTTCGTAAGCAACGTCATTTTATTCAATGGTTATAGAGAACCTAGAACCTAGCCCCACACTATGACCAATGTTTCTATATTGATGTGGAAAAATAGTAAATTGTTGAAAAATAAACTGTTACCATTTTTTTATAACCAAACGGGTGTATTTGTGTGCATAAAGCTTTGTTTTATATTTAAATTTGCAGTGGTATTTTGAATAAATAAAAATATACTTTTTTAGGTTTTGGATAAAAAGTTTTTACAAAACTGGAAGTATAATTGAAAAGAATTTGTTAATTAGGAAAAATTTTACGTACCGGTTTGGACGTTAGGATTTTCTTTTCTGTTACTATTTTAATAAGATTGCTCGTATTGATGCGATCTTCCAAAAGAGAAGTTTTTTAGTCAATCGTACATAATGCGCAGTATCTAGGGCGAACTCGGTTTTACAATTGGAGCGTCCTGCTGGAAATTTTTTCTTGAACATGGTTATAAATGTAGCTCTCGTCACTTGTCAAGTTACTTGACTGCGCTTTATATTTTATTATACAATTCAAAAGAGATTTTCACTTGTATGCCGTTCTTTCCTACCATAATACAACGGTGACCGTAAAATTCTAGTTCACTATAAAATACTATGTATAAGAACTCAAGTACAATGTTTACAATAAGATATTCGTAAGATCATATTTTTGATTACTATTAAAATATAAAGATTTGTACAGGATAATAATTTATGTACTAATACACCGATTAGTTTTTGAGAATGCAGAGAAAGAAGAAATCAATTCAATTTAATGTAACATGACCTTTAAATAAACGACTATGCACGTTTATGACCTTTGAATGAAAAGAGGCGTCAGTTAAATGAAATGGATATATAATTCAGCCCAAAATTGCTTTGTTTCCTGCTTGCTATCTTTTACTACAGGTCGTTCTGTCCTATACTTTCAGTTACTCCAACAATCTTAAAATTGTTGCTTAACATGAAAACTATAAACCTGGTTTTGCAGCAGAACATTTATTTTGAAACGCTGCTCTTTGACGTCGCCATTAAAATTTTTATTTCATCTTAACACGTAAACGGAAAATGTCAAGCCGCATCTAATTTTCTTGGTGCGTTGCTTAGTCTCTAAAATATGGTGTCGAGGATATTCCTGTTCCATTTGATAATTTGTAAATCTGGGTTAATTAACTAACGAATAATTTTCTTTAAATAATTACAGATTTCTATATGACTAATGCTTGCAATATATAACTAAAAGGGGCAAAGAGTTGGAATAAACAACTTGTTTCTTTTTAAAAATTTACACTTGCTGTTACTTAAAATATGACTGCAATCATCATTCCCGTATAGCCCACTATACATAGATCTACAGCTACGGTGTTCGCATCTGGAAGGGCAGTAAACTACTTTTAGGGAGCAGTCGAAGCTGTTAAATTTATGTTTCAATTTGAGTTCTTACTTTTTCTCGTTTGCAAACAATTTTTTCAATTGTTAACATAACTCAACACAAATTTCGCTATTTTATTTATAGATTTCTGTTATTGGCCTGTATAAAATTTTTATTAATATGTTAAGCTATTTTAAAAATATTTGTGATATTTCAATGTCTTAAAACCCTATATAAGCTTCTAGTGAACAACTGCTATTATGTATTTGGTACAACAATTGCCACATCTGTTATTGATTTTCTTTACCCATCAGTTAAGTGCTGAACGGTACGTTTACTAGCGGATATATAAAAAACTATAATGAAGCTATAAAAAGTTAGGGATAAGGCATGTACAAAGCAATTATATTTTTTCTACGAACAAATTTTTTGTGACCTAGTTGCATACCTAACGAAATTGGAAGGTATCATCAGTATTCTAAACGCAATTTTCACAGATATCTCAGATGTAAAAGTATGCCTTAGGGTGAATTGTATTTCTTAGCAACGTAGAACTAATAAAAGAAACTTTGTGGATAAAAAGAAAATTGATGGTGGAGTCTTATTAGTAGAAGACAGAAATTCGATTACCGAAATGGACCATCAGGTTTTTGTTAGAATTGTAAAGTATAAGACACTTAAAACAATTGCTGACATGCACTATGGAGGAGTTGCGCCTCAAAATATAAAATTAAATTTTACAGGCATAATAGTCTCTTACGAAATAGTAAAACTCAATTAAAATAAGTCCTTACATCACATACAATTTGGATACATGTGAATAGAATGTCAAATGCAACAATATTTAAAAAAATATCTCTCAACATTTTCAGAACTTAAAGATTATTTTTTAGATTAATTTAAATCTCAAATTATTGTTGAATTCGAAATAAATTTAATTTGTTTTTCACTTTTCTTAATTAAATAAAAAATAAAAATAAAATAAAAAATGTTTTCCGTTATGATTAATAAATTTAGTATTCGTATGAGTTTTGAAAGATGAAGACATGCTAGGAGCGTCTCCCTGTGAAAGCAACTGATAAGCGACTATCACTAATGCCCGGGGGTCAAGTTCACGGCAAATACCGCTAACGCCTGCAGCTAATGAGGTAATGCTAATGCAACTAATAACGCACTATTTCAAGAAAGTAATCACGGAATAATAATTTTCTTGAAAATACGTGCAGATTTGCAAATGCATAAATATTAAAACTTAGAAAATATATTAGCTCAAATTTTATTATCTCAAAAAAAAAGAGCAGGTGTCAAATCAATACTTTATCGATAAAGATGAATTTTCCAAGGAAATCGAGTGGCAAAGGAAGAAAAATCAGGAAAAAGAAACATTGATACTTCACTCACTCCTATCCAAAGAAGCACCACAATTGCAGAAGCTCAAAGCCACCGCTAATAATAAAAGAATAATCAACTACACGAAAGAATTCATAAATTAATAACCAACTATCAGATTACAATTATCTATGCAACCAATACCAAAAGTAATATACAAATTGAAGAATGCTATAGCCTAGTAACAAAATTGTTGAATAAACAAAACTATAAGTGACACTTATATAAAAACAAACAACATAGACCCACTAGGGTGATAGCTAACAAATTACGGAAATAGTCTTTACTAAAAAAGAGTATATATAGTTATTGATGAAGTACCCAAACTAAAGTATAAAACTAAACAGCATCTGAATGCGTTTGTACTAGCCCCCAGGCATGATGAGGATGTTAATAAAATCAGAGTGGAAATTCTCCCAATTACAAAATCAAAACTAGTACCACATTGCAAAATATGTTAGATCTATGAACATATATAAAGGTATTGCACAAAAGAATCAAGATGTGTCAAATGCCCAGGAAAACATTGCGAAAAAGACACATCGCTTGTATAGTAGCGAAAGAAATGGAAAAAATACCTCGGCAGCTCCAGAGGACATCTCAACCAAACACATAAAAACCACAGCAAGACAACAGCACTCCTAAATCTTACATTTATGCCAGGAATAAATAATAAGAAAATAAATGATCAAGGCTCGTCAATTGACTCTACTTTCCAACAAATATTAGAAAAATTTAAAAATAGGCAAACGTGATTCCAAATTAGAATGTTGCGCTTAACGAGCAATTTCGAAGAATAGAAATAGTCAATCAACTTAAAATAATAGAATGTAATGCTGCTGCATCACCAACAGGAATTTCATTTAGTTCTTGACTTAGAGAAAATCTATATCTCAGTTCTGAAACTTACTTACTTCACCATATAGTTATACATTGGATTTAAAGTATATAGAGTCTACCACACCATTTGCCCAGGCAGTGCAGCAAAATGTAAAAGTGCAGTGATCATAAAGCAGTCCATCACACACCATCAGGAAATAAGCTACCAGACTGAATAAATACAAGTTACATTTGTTAATGTCAAAACTAAAACTTATGCAGTTATTATTGCCCGTCAAAATATATTATAAAGAAAGAACAATGTATTAACTTTATGGACAGCCAAGGTTATAGGTTCATAGTGAGAAGTAACTTCAATGTAAAATCCACGCGCTGGGAACCTAGACTGACAACAAACAAAGGCAAGGAACTGTTAGCATCAACCTGTTGACCTACAGATACAAACAAGATCCCTTGACCTTATAAACTTCTTTATAGTATAAACCATATCATCAAATTACTTGCACATTCAAGAAGTAATTGGATATAGATTCAGATCGTTCCCTCATACTGCTGACCAAGTAAAAACAAAAGTCTAGCAGATTTATCAATTAACCTTATTATGCTCACCATTAAGCTACATGTACCCCATTTATAAAAGAGGAGATACAAATGTGAACGTGGTTCGAATCTGTGTATCCTTTTTAGACATTATTGTTCGCATAGTGTGAGTAATTCTTAAAAAAGTAAATTTAACATATGTATTTGTCACAGAAGTTATAATAAATAAATCTTAGATTACACATATGTAAAGAAGAGGAAAAAAACATTTACTAGAAGTTTAAAGAGGTCTAAGGATTTTTTCATTTATAAATTGAAGTACTCCAATGTTTGTACAATTAGGTTTGAAAATACGAAAATTTAATATTGGAGAACGAATAATTTTGGACTTACAGTATGAGGAATGCATAAAATTTATTGGCTTTATTACAATCCATGTAATTATTTTTTTACATAATTTTGTTGCCGTTAAAAGCATTTGTTCCATTTGTTCTTAATTACAGTAACATCTGTCTCAAAAAAATTTGTTTTTTGTTGCAGGATAATTCCTTTATTGGTTTCGTAACTGCACTATCGTCATCATAATGTTATGCGTTGAAAACTTCTCCCCAGCTTTATATAAAAAGAAAATTATTAAAAACTAGATTAGAAAGCACACTATAACTTCAAATCCAACTTCCTAAATTGCATTCTGCAAAAGAAGAAACGTTATCCTGGCAGTTCTCGCGCGACAATTTTCACGTATACTTAGCAATCTGGAAATTTATAAAATAATATTTTAAATAATTATAATATTAAGTATTTCAAACAGTCAATCATCAAAATTCTTTTGGTATCCCAATAAACGATTACTATAATATATCTAGAAATTAGCTTTCAGTACCCTAGCAAAATATTCTGATGCTTTATCTATGGAATGCTCTAAAAGTCTTCTACAATTTACAGCGTTGTTAAGTTTTTTCAATTGAAGGTCTTTCTTTAATTCAGAAGCTAGATATTAGTCATTGTACTAGCTTTGGCGGTATTTACACTAAAATTGGAACGATACAAAGGAGATTAGTATGGCTGCTGCGCAAGGATGACACGCAAAATCGTGAAGCGTTCCACATTTTTATCGCTATAATTTATAATCATATACTTGCCACCTCCCACTTTTCTACTCAATGAAAATTTGCACTAATCACAACAATCTCCTCTCCAAAATATTCGAACGCTTATTCTTACGCCGTATAATAGAAACAACGCCTTTAGAAGAACTAATTTATCAGCCACATCAAGGATCGACTTGAAGGGAAAAAATTTTGCGCCTCAGTTTTCTTGGACACACAACAAACCTTCAATAAGGTGTGGCACTCTAGCCTACTCTATAAAATAAAAAGAAAACTTTTCCATCCACTATTTCTCCTCCTCAAATCCTACCTTACCCAAATACACTTTCAAGTCCAACTTCAGGGCACGCTATCAAACTATCACATTATCAACTCTGGTGTTCCGCAAGGAAGCGTTCTTGGTCCTTACTTCTGCCTCCTCAATACCGCAAACATCCCCGCCACCCGTAATACATTAATCGCAACTTTCGCCGATGATACGGCAATTTTATCATCTAACACCAATACAAATTGCACCTCCGAAAAACTCCAGTGTCATCTAAATCTCCTACAAATCTGGCTCGATAAATGGCGAGTTAAAGTTAACAAAACTAAGTCAACTCAAATTACTTTTACCACCAATCATTCTACGTGCCCGCAAGTTACCATCTATAATCACCCTCTCTCAATCAAAACCGAGGTGAAGTACTTAGGGATCCACATAAATCAACGACTTACTTGGAGAGCTCATATTAAAGCCAAAAAACAACAATTAAACCTCAAGATAAAAACATGTATTGGCTTATAGGATGTCAATCTGAACTGACTTTTAAAAACAAGTTTTTACTCTACATAGCTATACTAATACCTATTTGGTCCTATGCCTTAGAAATCTAGGGATGCAGCAAGCCATCAAACATCAAAATCCTGCAATCGTACCAATCGAAAACACTTCGTATTATTGCCAACGCTTCCCGGTACGTAAACAATCAAATCCTCCACATCGACCTTCAAATTCCCTTTCTCGCTGAAGTCATCAGAACCTCTGCTATCAAAAGCAAGCTAACTTGTTACCGATCACTACTCGCACCAGCCCAAAGGAAGACGACTACATCGACTTTGGCCGGAAGACCTTCCTGACTGAATCCTGGAATCCCATTAGTGGATGGTACTCTACTCATGCCAAATACCTATACTGTCAAAATATTTACTTATTACCCTAGTTGAGTAGATTGTAAATTACCAATTAAATTAATAAAAAAAAGAAGATATTGGTCACTGAAGGCCAGGTCTAGACTGTAGGATTGGTAAGGGAGTTTCTCATAGCTATAGTATTTTGTAGCAACTTGAGCAGTTATGCCCTTATAGACACGGGCGTTATCATGCAGTAGGCGAACAGCTCAACCCAACATGCTACTTCTCTTTTCCTTGATAAATTTATGCAACCAGTTAACCTAATACTCCCCGTTCACCGCTGTCGTTCTTTCCTTATAAAAAAAGATTGTTGCCTTGCTTTTTTTCGTCGATTGAATCACCTCCGCCTTCCTTGGATGTTTTTCGTCCTGTCTGCACCATTTCATTGGCCCTTTTTACTAAGGAATTACAGTACAAGGTGATGGTTTCATTCCCTGTAACAATGAATTAAAGAACTTCTCCTTTATTGTTGCATCAGAAGATTAAAGATTATGGACATCAGGTCACACCTTGATGTTTTTGAATTGTTGAGATAAGTCAGGGTACCCATCTTGCTGATAATTCTTTTACATTTAAACGCATCTCGAGCCCGATAAAGGCTACGTTTTCATTCAACCAAAGAAAGCTCTATCTAACCCTACTTCTATTTTTGTTCTAGTATTACTGGAACATAATCATAACTTACTTGATGCACATATATATATATATAAAACTATTATTGATAATCACCCCATTAATCATGACTCCTGTTGTTTCTTCAGTTAACCCTTCTCTGCAAGATGTATTGTATATTCTAATCTTCCCTTTTTTCTTAGCTCGCCTTCTTTTAGTTCCTAATGTTATATTCTTTACTTGCACGTTTTACGTTTTTATTTATCTTTTTCTCAGTATGTCTTTATATGGGCCATAAATAAACTTCTTTCCTGTGTTTTATTGACTATGTCTAGCTATATCTTCTCCTATTCTAATACAATAACCTTAAAAAATCCACATGCTGTTTCTGTGAATATTGTTTAAGCTTAAATATTTATTGTTTATTCTTTTTGTTCTTGTAAAATGTCACAATTTTTATTTAATTATATGCATAAAACCTTGATAAAACAAATAAATTTTAATTAATTGGGTCTCTGTGAACGCTCTGTATAATCATCAATATTTTTGCCTACTATTTACCATTGAAACAAATTGGCAAAGTTATAATAGGGCAGCCAGATAGTTCTAACGCACAGAATGAAATTTGATTTCAATTAAGTTTTAGATAAACAACGCTTACTACTAAAAGCTATATGAACCGCCGAAGCTGCAGAAAGGAAAGTAATAAAAGTTTCCTCCGAAGTTGAGGGCAGACTCAGTTTCTAGCTCATTTTCCTCTTATTATTTACAATACGTATAGAGTATACATCCTGCAAACCAATTAAGTTTGTCGAGATATGGATTTCGCGCAACTCAGGAAGTCTTAAAGTTACAAGATTAAATTCCCAACTGTTTCTAATAACTTCGAGATAGCACAGCGAGTCAATATTCTTCAAGGACAGTCGAGTTGAACGGCATTGCAACAGTGTAATTTTAAAGCAAAGTTGCGTATTTGTGAACTAAAAATTAAAAATTGGAATGATAAATTCTTATTTTTTCTTTCTATATATTATAATACGCATGCATTTTTCAGGAAATATACAAAATATTTATTATATTACATTCAGTGATAAACAAATGTTGTAATAAACTGATTAAAATACCATGTATTATTTTCATCACCATCTTAAGCAAACATTTATTTGTTGTTTTAAGTCTCCTAATGCATTCTTTTTTGAGAGAAATATTATATATCGCTATTAATTAATTGTAGTTATTTTTAATTTTTAATGCTAACCACGGTTTCATATTTAGAACCAATCTTTGAACATTCTTTACCAGTGCTTCTCATCAACACAAATTTCTCATCAATTACAAGTTTCTCATGTCACCATTTTCCAAATATTGGATAATCCGTAAAAAAACATTTTTTAAACAAATATATATAAAGACGTAGTTAAATTTATTTTCCTGGCTAAATAATAAAAAATTCGCCGCGTAAGATTCGATGCTATAAAACAACTTTGCAACCTGCAGGTGATCCGAGAGCTAGTTGGCCTATTTCTGCAATAACTCAACACCGTATTGATCATGTAAACGACGTGCTAAGAAAAGATGATGTTTATAGTTGGAACGATATCAAATGATTATACAAATTTGCAAAAGATAAAAAATGCGAGCAACATGGGAATGTTGACAACTAAACAAAAAGTTCGAGTTCTTCAAGTCTTCTACAGCCAATACTATGTTATTTAAACGAAATCCCAAAATTTGCTAAATTATTTTATGACTTTAAATGAAACATGAATTTACCAATTTGATCCTTAATATAAACGATAAAGCTTGAGATAGTTACAATCCAGCCCAGTCTTCAGAAGCAATGTTTGTAACAATCATTTTTTGGAATACCAAAGGAATTTTGATGATTGAATACTTGAAACACTTGGTATTACAATTACTAAAAAATAGTATTTTACAAATTTCCAGATTGCAAAGGATATGTAAAAAATTATCGAGTGGAGACCATCGGGATAACGTTTCCATGAATAAAACATCTTTTCTCAGAACGCAATTTATGAAGTTGTATTTGGAGTTATAGGTAATCTACTGTACTCTCCTTCGCTTTTAATAATTTTTCTTTTTCTCAAAAGTATAAAAATAAAATTTTGATAATGATGACGCATTTATGAAACCAATTGGAATTGTTTTTATAGCCAAGTCCAAGAATTCTTTAAAAAGTTGTTACTACGCTTGAATATAATGGAATAAACATCTTTAAACGCAACAAAATTATGTGAAAAAATGATTACATAGTCTATAATAGCGACAATAAATTTTATATATTACTCGTACTGTAAATTTAAAATTACTTGTTCTCCAATATTCGGTTTCTCATATTTGCAAACTTAATTGCACCAATAATAGAGTACTCCAATTTATAAAAGTAAAAAATCTTTATGCCTCTTCAGACTCCCAGTAAATGTTTTTTTCTTCTTTATATATATGTAATATAAGATTCATTTATTATAACTTCTATGACATGTACATATGTTGAATCTACTTTTTTAAGAATTGCTCCTTGTGAACAATAATGCCTGTAATGGGTACGCATATTCGAACCACGTTCACATTTGTATCTCGTTTTTTATAAATAATATCTATTTGTAGATGGAGATCCATGTAGCTTAATGGTAGACCTAAAAGTTTATTAATAAGTCTGCTAAGCTTTTTTTTAAAGGCACTTCTACTTAAGGTCAGTAGTATAAGGGAATGATCTGAAACCATATCCCATTGGTTCTTAAACGTGTAAGTAATTCAATGAGACAATTTTTACTAGAAAAAAGTTTATAACGTTAAGGTATCTTGTTCGTATCTGTAGGTCAACAGGTTGATTTACCAGATAATATGCTGCTAACAGTTCCTTACTTTTGTTTGTTGTCAGTCTGGAGTCCCAGTGCGTGTGCTTTGCATTGAAGTTACCTCTCACTATGAACCTATAACCTTGGCTGTCCATAGAGCTAATCCATTGTTCTTTCTTTATAATATGTTTTGACGGGTAATATAATTCTGTAATAATAACTTCATAAGTTTTAGTTTTGACACTAACAAATGTAACCTGTATTTCTTCAGTCTGGTAGCTTATTTCCTGATGGTGTGGGATTGATTGCTTTATAATCACTGCACTTCTATATTTTGTGTATTGTCTGGGCGAATGGTTAGGTAGACCTTATATCCTTTAAATCCAATGTATCACTCTTTGGCGACCACCAATGAGATATACATCAATTTTCTTTGTCAAGAACTAATTGCATTTTCTGTTGATGCTGCAGCAGTCCGTTTACATTCCATTCTATTATTTTAAATTAAGTGACTATTTCTGTTGTTCGAAATCGCCCCTTAAATGAAATATTTGAAAATTTGAAAATACGTTTATCTATTTTACTGAATTTTTCCAATAATTGTTGGAGAGTAGAGTTAATTGAGAAATCTTGTTGATTTGTTTTCTTATTTTCTTCTAACTTACCTGCCAGTGCCTGGCCATAAATATGAGGTTTAGGAGCGCTGCTGTCTTGCTTTGGTTTTTGTGTGTTTGGTTGAGGTGTCCTCTAGAGCTGCGGGCGCAGGGTGGTTTTATTTAGTTGCATATTTTTTATTTCCTGCAAACAGAAATATCCGCCAAAATTCGTATTTTGATATGCAACCGGTCTTTCAAACTTTTACAAATTCCACGATTGCCTTTTCTTGAAAATTTGGTGGTTGACCCTCGTCTTCGCTCTCGATTGATACCAAATTTATACAGATCAGACTTTGATCAAGGCTTAACCAGTCCTAGTAAGCTTAATCTAATGAACTAATTACTTTCTATATAGACACATTAATTGTACATAGTCTATAATAGGAAATCCATTTTATTTAAAATACCGAGTATACTTATGGGTTGTCGCCTTAATTTTGTCATGATGTAGTGGGAGAAGTACTCTATAGCAGTAGTGCTAAGGTCCATTTTTGTATAAGTTGCATCAAAATGTATCAAAATACCGTCTTAAAAACTATTAGTCCTTTAAATTATGGAACTTTTAACAGAATTCAGTACTAATCTACAAGGAAAATTATATTTCGTTGTATTATAAGAAATAAACAATTAATTAACATGTCTTGCAAGAAAAAAAGCATATTAAAAGTTTAAAATATTTTCTAAGGATGATACTGAATTTTCCATTAAAGACTTGGCGATGCACAATCGATGTGAAACCGCGGAGACTTGAAGGCTAAGTGGAGGCCGGAGATGGCTTTTGAGAAACTATTGATTTTTCATGTTCGACACACTAATTAACTCGTATAATAAAAACATTAAAATATAAAAAACTGTCTTAATGTTTTATTACAGCACTTAAAGCAAATTGGTAATAGTAAACTCGTTATTATTGTTATTGAGATTAAATACATTAATTTTGCAGTTATTAATATTTAAGAGAATACTTTGATATTTAACATATGTGAGTAGCAAGTAAAACATTATAAAAGACGAGGGTAAAAATAGCTGAATATAAATGAGTACAGGAGATTGGACCCAAAAGCAAAACAAATCATTTGGCACATAATAATCCCTATAACCCATATCAATCGATTTGCAGCAAATGAGAATTGGCCTAGGCACACTGAATGCATTTCGATGGTATTGGGGTGATTAACCTTTCCATTTCTATTTCAGGCAGCTGATTCAGATCGAGCTATATACATACTGAGCAGTGCTGCAGTTTACAATGTGTATATTATTCTAAAAGTTCACAGTACCTTATCTAAATAATAAAAGAAACTTGGTATGTTTTTAAGAATCACATATTTTCAATAATGAAGGATTAGATATTTTAATGATCTTATAAATAATAAAATTAAAATCACATAAAATTTGTTGGAAAAAAATGCATTAATCACGCAATAAAGCTAGAAAAACTTTTCTTTTTGGATTAAATAGATCTTATAAATTTTAAATACATAATAAGGGCACTGAAAAAGCATTACTCCTTAACATAAAACTTAACATGACTCTTTCATACCAATCAATTTCTTGTTTTATAGAAGTTGCAATGTTTCATTTACTAATTTATTTATAACTAATAGTGCAACTCAAAACCCAATCAAACATTTTTGTATTGTATACCAGTACCTATTTACCACAATGTTATTAGCTACCTAACTTATAGATTGCTGTTGTAAACTATAGTTAGATTTATCAAAAAACACAAACTGGCAATCGTTAGAAGCAAAAGCTGGAATTATATACAGAACAATTTATGGTAACTTTGTACGATATTAGAAGCTATACTCGTGTAACTTATGATATAAGTAAACGAATTCCTTATGGTTTCAAACGTTAGAGGAAATAAAATTAAACATTACGTTAATAATTTTGTATTAGCTTATATTAAGTACAAAAAATTACTAATCCTAGTTGACCAAACAAATAAAAAAACAACCGTAACTTTAAAGACGGTCCTAAAAGCTAAAAACATCAAAATATACTCTAAAGAGCAAATCACCCTCTTTAGTCTTTCTAAATTGTGTCAAACATAGTACAAGCTAGATAAGGTTGATGAACTCGCTCAGTTCAAGCCACGCGGCTTCTGAAAGATAGTTTAAATATTAAAGAGATATAATTCGTAAACTTATAATGATCTGTTTTAAGTGTACATTGACAAAAAAAATCTCTAGTCACGATACCAGTTGGCTTAATTTATTCTTAACACATAATAGAGCTACATTTATAGTAAGTAATATAAAGGGTGTCCCAGAATTAACGCAAGATTTAAATTTGCCGCCATTTATGCAGTAAAGTGTTGACAACCCTAAAACAAAAACAAATCGACAGCTGACAGTTTAGGGTTAGTAAAAATGGAGCGTAACCCGATAGAACAACGTGTCTTCATTATTGAACAATATTTCATAAAATAATGAAAGCTTGGCGGCCGCTGTTCGAAAATTTCATACAAAATATGGTGGGAATAGTGTTTTAATTTCGTCAACTGTGAAGAGATTAATTGAAAAATTCCGAGAGACAGGATCCGTTGGAGACGCCAAACACACTGGTCGTCCAAAAACAAGCCGTTCAAATGTCAACATCGAAGCAGTGCGTGAGAATCTCGGTGACAATCTAGGAACCTCAATTCTGCGTCGTGGACAAGAATTGCAAATTTCAAGAAGCTCTCTACAGCGTATACTCACTAAAGATCTGTGTCTCCATGCTTACAAAATTCAATTAACACAACAACTGAAGCCTAATGACCATGCACAGCGAAGAGAATTTGTTGAATGGATTATTGAGCATCAACAAATGGATGCTGATTTTTCGAGCAAAATCATCCTAAGCGACGAAGCACATTTCCACTTTGATGGGTTTGTTAATCGCCAAAATTGCCGCTTTTGGGGTTATGAGAACCCACATGTGATTGTCGAAAAACAAATGCATCCACAACGTGTCAATGTTTGGTGTGGATTTTGGGCTGAAGGCATAATTGGACCATACTTTTTTGAAAATGAGGCTGTTACTGGTGCTCGATATCGCGACATGATAACACAGTTATTTTTGCCGATGATATTGATGTGGCCAATATGTGGTTTCAACAAGACGGTGCCACGTGCCATACAGCCCGTGAAACACTTCAATTACTGCATGAGACATTTCCAAGTCGTGTACTCTCTCGTTTCGGTGATCAGAATTGGCCCCCTAGATCGTGTAATTTAACACCATTAGATTTCTTTTTATGGGGTTATTTAAAATCACAGGTCTATGTCAACAAGCCCACAACCACGCGTGCATCAAAGGAGGAGATTCAACGTTGCATCAATTCGGCCACATTTATGCAGAATGGTCATGGAAAATTTCGACAAACGAGTGCGTATGTGTATGCAAAGTCGTGGAGGCCATTTGCCCGATGTGTTATTCCATAAATAACCCTATCCTATGTACTTTATGATTCAATAAAAAGATTACAATCAAAAGACTAAAAACTGTGTTTTCTATTTAATTCAAATCTTGCGTTAATTTTGGGACACCTTTTATAAGATTAGTGATGATATTAGGTCAAGTATCGGTTAAAATTTCTAGCACTGTCTCCAAAATCAAAAGAGCATGTCATTCAATTCTCCAACATTCTGATTTTCCAACCTTTAAGAACCTATTGGATCATAATAAAAACTAATATTTCAAAAAAATCATATTTTTTAACAAACAGAAGACAATGGTATACAAAAATTTAATAGGTCTTTGATAAAAAAAATCTTAAATAGCTCTAGTGCCAAGTAATTACGTAATTTCGGTGATCAGCTGATCTTTTGACAAAACGACCCTACTCAAATGAAGATGATAGTAAGATACAAAAACAAGAATTTGCTGAAATATTTCTATTTAACTGTGGAACAAAAGAAATTAATAAAAAATCTTTTATCTTAAAAAAACAAAAAAACTACTTCTCATCTGGAAGAAATTCCTAAGTTATCTGTTAGAAGCAACATAAATTAGCATCAATTACCAGGTCCGCCTTACAAAATCACTACTATGGTCACCAACATTTCTGAAAATTATTTCTGCCCGCATTGAGTATTAGAACAATAGTTATTAATGTATCTAATCAAAGATTATTCTTTTAAGTTCTACAACAATGAAGGAAAGATAATACTATTCACAAGATGTACGTGGACTGCACGATATCTATTGCAAATTGGTAACCCTGCGTGTGCTAAGCGCAATTTGACGTTTGCATCATACAGTTTGACATTTTTGACGGTATACGTACTTAAAACGTTTTGTCATACGAGCGCTATTCGCTTTGTCTTCATGAAATTGAAAATTTCTTCTCGACCAAAAAATAAAATTAACCGTGGACGTTTTCGGACGATGATTTTTACGGCATTCAACGTGGATTATCTCAAGAACAAGGCATCTATCTTTT
This sequence comes from Sinelater perroti, assembly GCA_036346155.1. Lineage (NCBI taxonomy): Eukaryota > Metazoa > Arthropoda > Insecta > Coleoptera > Elateridae > Sinelater > Sinelater perroti. The sequence goes on from JARFIY010000374.1 coordinate 623,296, forward strand.
GCTGATAAAGCCCTAGATAGAGCCATTGTACATCGTTGGTTCAATAATTTTAATCCTAGTCGTAGTTTGCTGGCGGATGAATTTAAAGAAAAGTCATCCAAAAACGGCTGTGGTGCCAGCAAAATCTGATGCCGTGCGCAAACCGATAAACAAGATCATTATGTGACATTGTAAAATTTAGGTATTCTTGGGCATTAGTATGACATTCGGTATTGCATAAACATTTAACAGTAAAAAAACTGTGTGCCCGTTGGATTCCGTATAAGTTAACGATCGTACAAAAACAGGTTTGTGTCGATTGGTCAAAAGAAATGCTCAAGAGATACGACCGCGATGCTTCAAATACCGTTTACAACAGCTTCACAGGTGACAAATCTTGAATTTATGCACATGAACTCAAAAGTCAACAGCAGTCGACTGTATGGGTCTTTCAAGATGAGCGAAACCCAACAAAAATCGTTCGCTCTCAAAGCTCTTAAAAGTCGTTTTTTTTTGTCGGAACTGTGGTTTTAGAAGATCGTAAAACTGTCAATTTTGAATGGTACACAACCATTTGTTTGTCAGTAGTCTTCGAAGAAATAAGAAAAACCACCGCGCGACACCGGATCATTCTCCATCATAACAATACGAGCTCATACACATCGATGCAAACTGACTTTTTGAATTGAAATTGATAAGCCATCTTCCGTAAATTACTGATTTGACCTTTAACAATTTCTTTTCGTTTCCACACGTGGAAGGGGCGGTTGATGCAGTCAAAGCCCATTTCGGAGATACCAGATTCGCTGTGAAAAAATGCTATGAAAATCGGGTCCAGAGTATGCAACAATGTATTGACCGCCAGGAAGAATATTTTGAGAAACATTTGTCTTTGTTCGTTTTTCACAACATATATCGTCATACCAAAATAATAAAGTGTATAATCTTCATAATTAATGCAACACATAAATTGTTATGTACGTAACTAAACTTAACCAAATAAGAAGCATGGAAATAAAACAAAGCTGCAAAGTTCAAAAGATCGATGAGTGGGTCAAAAGAAGAAAATCAGAATAGAATAGCCATGTATCTAGAATGGAAGATACCAAGATAATAGAAAAAGATAGAGACCTGTCGTCTAGAGAGAGAAGATCGCCGGGTAGACAAAGAAAGAGATGGAGAATGAACTGGAATAAAACAAGCTTTATACTTATAAAAAAATAGAAGAATAAAATATATATATATATATATATGCTTATTGCTTCCTTATGTAATGTTCCATTTCTAGGTTCTTGTATATCTGATTGTATTTCACCATTTATTTCTCTTTAATCTAACAGCTTCGTAAAATGCTGTTTCGTTCGTTCCATTATTTTTTATCTTTTATATTTTGAATTATTGTGGTAGTTTTCTTAAAATACCATAGAAGTATTTCCGATTTTGTTCGTATAGTTTTTTGATTTTCTCTCTAAAATCTGTCCATAATTTTTCCTTTTCTCCTTTTATTATCTTTTTAATCTTACGTCTTCAATTTTTGTATTCTTAGTAGTCCTCTACTTTTTTTATTTCTAAATACTTTCTCAATTTTTGTATCTTCTCATCTACTGCTAACTTTGTTCTTTCCGGCCAAGAGTTTGTTCTTTTCATGTTTATATTAACTATTTTAATTATACCCCAACTACCTTCTGGTACTGCTAAAAACTTTTCCTTAAAAATTTCCATCCGTCTTCTGAACTTTTTTGTCTGTTTTCTTTTGTTTTGTTGTCTTGCTCAATCTGTATAGTTAGTGATCTTCCTTTTTGTCTCTTTTTCTTTATATTATTTCACGTTTTCTTTTCTATTTTGAGCTCCCTTCTTATTCCTATATCTTTACCTTTATTCCATATATCTTTATTCACCAACAAATAATCAATTATTAATTTTTCATTTGCTACTTATTGGTAAGGCTCTACGCCCCGCGTGGGAGCACGGCCTGCGAACTGAGAGGGTAAGGCTCTCATACGTTCGCTCTTTCTGCCCGGTCGTCGCGCACCATCTCTGATGCGGGGCGATGTGGCAAGCACCGCGCCTAAGACGACCGCCATTATTACCCCTTGTTCGAATGAACGCAGGTACTCAATTATTTTTAGTGACTGAATAGGCCACCCGCCAGGCATCAGAGAGCACCGGGAATTGAACCCGGGTCCGTCAGCATCGCAGCCCGTCCCTCAACCACGGGACCACGCTGGCACCTGCTACTTATTACTTGTCTTATTATTTTGTAGTCTTTTTTTACAATCTCAATAATTCTTTCTTCGTTATTATTTTTCTCAATTTCTCCGTTTTTTCTAATTCAATCATCTGATTTCTGTTCGCAACCTTTCTATTAAGATCTAAAACTATTACGTTACCTCTGTCAATCTCGTCTTGCCGTGTTTTTAAAAGCTTATATTTTTCTTCTTGCTGACGTTTTCGTTCGGCGGTTTCCTATTATTAGTGTTAACTCTTCATTTTCTTCCCCTATTTTAGGTCTATTGAAATTATCCTTTTATTTGCAAATTTTTTATTTGTTACGTATCTTAACTTCTCATCTCTAATTAGAAATGCTGTTCTTGCTTTAGCGATATAATTGATTTCCACTCCTAATTTTTTAATTTCTCTATCTTTTCTTATTGTTTCCGTAATTACTATGTAATGTTTATTTTTGTTAGTTCATTATTTATATTATTCGTATTCCATGTTCCTAATTCAATAATTTTTTTTGTTATTTTAATATACTTATTATCTTTACATATATATTTCCTATTCCTACTCTTATAAACTCCATAATTATATTATAATCTTTACTATGCTCCTTATCACTATTATCATTAGAGTTACTAATTTTCTTTTTTATCACTTGGTCTACATTACAACTATCCGTAGTTCTATTTTTTGCTATAAGTTTTTTAAGTTGCGGTTTTATTTACTTTCCTCGGTTTCCCTTCACGTTATTCCATCTACATTTTTTCGTTCCTATATATAATTTTTTATGCTCTATTTTTCTTGTTTTTTATTTACCTTTTCTTTCTTTGCTCTATTCCTGTTTTGTTTTTCTATATTTCTATCTTTTTTGGACAAATCATTTTAGATCAATATCATTTCTTCCTTCTCAGTTTATTTTTATTCTGCATTACTTTCTTCTTCCCTATATGATTTGTATCCCTTAGTTTTACTACAATTTCTACTTCTGCTTTTAATTTTTCTGTATTATTTGTGTCTACCTTTATTCCTTGTAGCACTGAGTTGTTTTTTCGCTTTCCATACATTCGAGCCTGCTATTCATATCTTTTATATTCTCTTTGCATAGTTTTTATTTTGGATTCAAGTTCATCGTTATATTTATTTTGTTCTTCTCCCGTTTTCTTAATATCTGTGAAAATTTCGTTTATTTTTTCTGGTATTAATTGCATTATATTCATCATCGCTTATATATAGTTTTCTAGTTTTTCTTTGGTTTTTTTAGGAAGCTCTCTGTTTTTACTTTTTCTAAAGACAATTTCGTTAATCTCTTCGTCTTTTTTTCTATCACATTTTTTTTTCTTATTTTCCTCGTCTTCGCTCCACACTTTAATATTATTTATTTCTTATGACTCAAAGAATAATTCAAAATCCGTCTCTGTTCTTTTACATACACAACTACACAGAGTTTGTAGTTAGATATTCTTATTACTATCAAACCGCCCAAGAAGTCAAAGGCCGATCAACCCGTTTGACCTTCGCCTGTATTATAAATATTTATATTAAAGTCAGGTTAAATTATGTACTTAAAACTAAACTTAGTCTCTATTATTTCCTGACTTCTTTGCCACACACTTTATACACTCACTAAACTTACTTTGTTGTTTTATTCGCTCGTAATTCCCCAGAAATTTTAGGAGCAGAATTAAAACAAACTTTACCATTGTCTGTTAGGGCTATCAAATGAAAACAGATGCATATTATCAATTTCTTTTCAGTTAAATTATATATAATATCCAGTCATTCTATAAATAAAAAAACTGTTCTAGAGATTAGACGATAAAATAACAAGACCAATTTCTCTACTATATTGATTTATTCTGTCACTAATATTCATGCAATGATAAAACATGGGGCCGGCGAAGAGATTGCTCTGTAAGCAATCCCAGAACGAACTTAAAAAAACCTTTCGATTTCGATTTCGAATTTCGGGAAAATTCGAAATCGAATATCTGGAAAATTATTCGACGTCCCAAAAATATAAATTATGCTATGATACATTTATTGGCTACAGTGAACGTAACCAATAGGCCAGTGTTACCGCTCCCAATCCTGAAAAGAAGAGAATTATTCGCAGATGACCACTGAACTAGCATCGTAAAAAAGTCGCACAAAAAAGGCAAACAAATAAATGAGACATTAATCTTCTTCTTCCGGATGTTGGTGTTCAATAGCACTGTCGATATTTTGTTTGCTGCGGCTTGAGGCAAGGAAACACTATTTTCTTCCCACCAGACTCTTAAATTCTTTAACCATATAGTCCTTCTGCTTCCCACGCTTCTCTTGGCTTTTATTTTTTATTGCATAATTTCTTGCAAAATTTTGTATCATTGATGTGCCATGAAGTGTCCGAAGTATCCTAATTTCCTTCTTTTGATAGTAAGTTCTATTTCCATATTTGCAAGACTTCATTTCACACTCTGCCCTTCCATGGTATTCTTTTGACGATAACCCACATTTCGAAGGCATGCAGTTTTTTCCTTTCAACTTTGTTAGCTTTCCAGCACTCCACACCACACAAGAGGATAGAAAATATGTAGCATCGCACTAGTCTAATTCTTAAATCTAGACTTAGATTTTTGTTGCATAAAACTTTGTCCATTTTTATAAATGCCTGTCTTAATCGTTCAATTCTGCTTTGCACTTCTGTCATGTACGTACCTTGACCATTTAATATGCAACTTAAACATTTAATCGATCTCGTATTTTATAATACTTGGTGATTTATTATTATGTGAAGATTATTTACTTGTTGTTTTGTGATAACTATAGTCTTCGTTTTCTTGATGTTGATAGTCAAGTCAAACTCTTCACTTTTTTGAACAACCAAATTTAGTAGTAAAGATTAAACAGTAACGGTGACAGTGCACATCCTTGACGGACACCTTTGACTAGGTCGAATTTTTCTGCTAACTGGACTTCTATCTTAATCTTAGTTTTCTGATTCCAATACAGATTTTTAATTAGCCTAATATCTTTATGTTTAAATGTAAATCATTGAATATAGATAACAACTTTTCATATTTTACAGTATCGAACGCTTTATTACAATCCAGAAAACTTCATTGATTACGTCTCTGTACCGTTGTAGAATAACATTAATGCCGAAGTCGTACCCAAGTTGTTCCTAAATCCGAACTGCGTATCCATAACGTCTTGCTCACGTTTACTGTATATCCTCTGATATACAATGCTCAGTAGTATTTTCAAACTCATTAGACTTATTGTTCTAAATTCGTTGCATTTTCTGGACTTTTGTTTTTGGCGAGGTAACGAAAGTAGAAATTAACCACTCTTTTGGAATGATAATATATTATAATTATAATAGTTTCAACATTTCTGTTGGTATTTCATCACGGCTCATCGCTTTCTCTGTTTTTGATGATTGTATAGCTTTCCTAACTTCATCTATCTGAATGTCTGGGCCGTCATCATTATTAAGTGTTTCAAGTTCCAAATCAGAAATTTTTGCTCGGGATCTATGATTATGTTATTTTCATCTACTAACACATTATTTACATATGGTTTCTGACTTGTTCCTGCCACTTCTTTTACTTTCTTGTGTAGGTTAAAGTTATCGTTTTTTTTTGCAAAGTTTCTATCTCTTGACATTTTCCCCTAAGCCATGCCTTTTTAGCAACTTTGACCTTTCTGGTTATTTTTTAATATATTTCTCGATAGCGTTGTCCATTTTTGTTTTTAAGTAATCTACGTTTCTCCATTAATTCAAGAATTTCCTCATTTATTTATTTATGATTTTCTTGCAATTTATTGCGTTTTAAGTTATCTGTTCCCACTTTAATAATAATTTCTTTTAGTTGTAGCCTATTCAACGTTTTCATTTTCTGCTGGTATATTTTAGATTTTTTAAGAGAGTTCTTGTTGTACTTTATGTCTGATTGCTTCGTTTTGTAGTTTTCTGGTATTGCATTTTTTTATTAATTTTTCGACTGTTACTATTTTTTAGATATAATTGAAATTTTGCTAATACAAAATTATGGTCTGATCCCACATCAACACCAGGATAAGTTTTAACCAACAGGACACTATTTCTGTATCTCTTGGTAATCATTATATTATTTGATTTCTAACTACATTATCTGGATTATCTCTCTGAGATTTCTAAGTATAAAAGCGTCAGGGCGACAATTCGAAAAAGATATTTAAGACAACTAGATGTTGTTCTTGGCAAAATTGTATCATTTTGTCGCCTCGGTCATTTTATATTCCAAGACCGTATTTTCCAACTATAAGCATTCACCTTGACCTACTTTTGAGTTAAAATCTCCCATTAATGTAGCCACTTAGAATGTCTGAGGTTTAACAAATTCTCAGAAGTACTTAAAAGGAATATAATACAGGCATTGGTGTACTTACCGAGTCTCAGAAGAGGGATACAGAAACTAAAATAAAATAAAGATATCTGTACATATATAGTAGCATTCCTAAAAATCAGAGAACTCGGCGAGGGCCTTCCTTATTGTTAAGGACATTTCTCAAAATAAATTTATAAATCTGTGATCAAATTAACAAAAAACGAAAGATTAAAGTTCAATTATATATAAGAGGACATGATATAATAATAGTCAGATTTTACGCAACGGCAATGATGTTATATAAAGAATTAAATTTTTTAGCGGTAATTAGTCACAAAAAAGAAATAATCTTCCTTGGAGAAAAATAAACGATCTTATTATAGGAAAATATAGTAAAATATTCCCCCTGACAGTCAATACATTGTTCCACACGCTGTAACCAATTTTCGTAGCATTTTTTCCATACCGAATCAGATATCTCCAAAACATGGGTTTTGAACTCTTCAACTGCCTTTTCCGGCGTCGAAAATCGTTTTCATGCAGTTTGTTCTTCACGTGTGGGAACAAAAAAAAAATCATTGGAGATCAAATCAAAACTATATGGGGGATGGCCCATCAATTCGATGGTTTAATTGTTCAAAAATCCACCTGTTTGCATCGATGTCTTGTGAGCTTGCAATGTCACGGGGGAGAATAATTTGTCGTCGCGCGTTAGTTTTTCTTATTTCTCCAAAGACTTCTGGCAAACAAATGGTTGTGTAGTATCCAAAATTGACTAAAGCACTATTGCGACATGTCGGGTTTTTTTCAACGACTTTTATTGAGTTTGGCTCATTTTGGAAGACCTATACAACCGTCATTCGTCACCTGTGAAGTTATTGCAAACGGTTTTTGAAGCACCGCAATCTATTTTTTGAGCATTTCTTTTAATCAATCGGCATGAGCCTTTTTTGAGCGATTGTTAACTTATGCGGGATCCAATGCGCACTCAGCTTTTTCACGGTTCAATGTTCTTGCAATATCAAATGTATGCTAGTCATACTAATGCCTAAGAATGTCTGAATTTCACGATAAGTCACATGACGATCTTACTTTATCAATTCGCGCATCGTATCGATGTTTGCTAGCACCACAGTCAATTTTGGAGGGCCTTCTTTGAATTAATCTGCCAGCGAACTCCGACCACGATTAAATTCATTGAACCAACGATATACAGTGGCTTCTCCAACACAACCAACTAATATATTAGCTGTTATATTTAACAAGTGACTAACAAATGAAAACAAACATATATACCTTAAATTTATTAAAAAGCCAACAGAATTGACTATAAATATTATAAAACTATTAGCATAATAAATTCATATATGACAGAATATTAAAAGAACCAATGAAGCAATAATTAAAAGAACTAAAAGAATAGTGCAGCTTTAGGCCCGGTAAATTATGCATTTGTTCTGAAGCAGTTTATAAAAAAGAAAACCTCCTGTAGAGGATCTCTACATCTAACATTTATGATATTAAAAAGACACGATAGTATTCCGCAATGTAATATCTGGGAATGTGTCAAAAGCTCTAACATTAGTAAACCATACATTGATGCCATGAAACACCTCTATGAAAAATCTACTAGTACATTAATTTTGGACTACTGAGTTTGAGATGACTATGGAATTACGACAACAGTATTGTATTTCACCCACTAATTTGGTGGAAAAGAAAATGTGGTGCCATAGTACCATCCATATTGGAGATGATATACTCAACATACTATTATTTACAGACAGGTCATAATTTCTGAAAATATAGATGACCTTGATTATATGATACGAAGTTACAAGAGAAATATAAAAAATGGGATTTAGAAATTAACTTACAGAAGACTGAACATTTAGCTGTTGGTGATAAATGTAGTGACATAGATGTAAATGGAGACATCGTTTGAGGTTATTCTAAATTCTGCTACCTTGGTGTTATATTATCAGATAAGCCCGGAAGTGAGGCAAATATAAACTTCACGCTAGCTCAAGGACAAATAGCTATTAGACTCCTAAATACCTCACTTCAAAATTAGAGTCACCAAAATGACAATATACATGACTATGATTGAGAGAAATTGATCAACGAAACAAAAATCGTCTAATGGTCCTAGAAATGAATTTTTGGATACGGAGCTGTGATATGTCTAAAATAAAATACTTAAGAAATGACGAGATTGAACTGAAAATGGCAATAGATGATACCATAATTAATACCATCAAAACTAAGAGTGTTCTCTGGTACGGCAATCTAGAACGAACGAATGACATCAGATGTATGAAAAGAGTATGTCAATAAACACCGGCAGAACGACGGAAATGAGGTAGACCCCGACGTAGCTAGAACATAGAAGCAAATTAAGCTACGCACACTAGAAGAGTCGAAGAGGGGATTTTATTGAAATAAGTGGCACTTGGAAAGCGAGACACGTCCTTGCATCGTAAGCAACTTACAAGTGCACTAAAGAGTAATTTTAATAAAGCTAACATTTATTTAAAAAACCTTATAGGACCAGAAAAAAATAACAAAGAATATTAAAACCACGTACATTGTCTTGTCAATACATTTAGTTAGTACATTTTTAGTTTGACTTTTTAATTTGTTGACTTACTCATGTTTTAAAATCGCATGAACTAAAAATGTCACGTAAAGACGTGCCTTCCAACAATAGCGTTTGTTCTAACAAAGTACACGAAATAAGAAAAGGCGGAATTTACGATGATTAAAACGCTTTTCTTCCGAAACAGGTTCGACCACAATACGGATTCGAACAGAAACTTTCCTAATAGAATTATCTCTGTCCAATGTAGCTTCACCGCAATGGAGCATTCAAGTTCAGTGAAGTGCAAAAGTTACTTAATGTTATAATTCCCGCCAAGCTGGTAATGCTAAGTTTTATAAAACAAGTAACTTTTATAAAATAAGTAGCAGTATATTACGATTAGTAAATTTCTGTAACATCCTATTAAATTTGTAAATATCTGGAGTTCAAAAAAATTACAATGTATTTATTTTAGAAACAACATGAAGCCTTAATTTATTATTTTTAATGTCATTTGCGCTATAAAATTATATTAGTATACAGTGTGTCTCATGAAGAAATATTAACCTTTGAGGAATAAATAGTTCTAAGTCATTAAGCAAAATAGCTCATATAAACATGTGTTCCGCTGTAAATAATTTTTTAGAAAGTTACATTTATATATTTTATTATTTAAATAGCATTTTTATAATAAATTATAGTTTATTTTTAAAAAATATGCCATTTGTTTAATGTATTTTTGTGTTCTGATAAGAACAGGGTGTGTCGCTTGTTCACGTTTTTTATGTATTTTTTTGTATATGCACTTCTTTTTTGTATATTTTACTCTTTATCCACCTGCACGAGCAAACTTAGAATCAAATACCAGTAAAAAACAAGCAATCAAGATGGTACTTGACACGTTTGCTAGCCTGGGGACGAGCCAGTTATGTAGAAAGTACATAACTCTCCATGTAGACAAATAAATTGTAGACAATAAACTTTCAAAAGTTTATTAAACATTGCAAAGATTTCAGATACATAGACTGCTCGATATATATTAAGAAAACCTAATAAAAACAAATATTTAATGTTAAAAACGTTTTTATTAATTTTCAAAATATTCTCCCTGACGGCCAATACATTGTTGCATACGCTGGAACCAATTTTCATAGCATTTTTTCCATGGCGATTCAGGTATCTCCGAAACATGGATTTTGAACATATCAATCGCCTCCAATTTGTTCTTCATGAGAACAAAAAGAAATCTTTAAGGGGCTAGTTGCTTGCGTCGATACATGTGAGCTCGCATTGCCATACTGGAGAATAATCCGGCGTCGCGTGTTGGGTTTTTTATTTCTCCGAAGACTTTTGGCAAACAAATGATTGTATACCATTCAGAATTAACCGTTTTACGATTTTCTAAAACCATGGTTGAGTCATGTCCGGTTAAAAAAAAAAAGCCGACCATTTGCTTTTGAAGTGCTTGGAGCGCTAACGACTTTTGTTGAGTTTGGCTCAACTTGGAAAACCCATACAGTCTACTACTGTTTATTTTCGAACTTATACGCATAAATCCGAGATTCGTCAGCTGTGACGATGTTGTAAACGGTTTTGAAGCACCGCGATCGTATTTCTTAAAATGTCTTTCGACTAATCGACACGAGCCATTTTTGAACCATCGTTAACTGATGCGGAATACAACACACATCCAGCTTTTTTACGGTTAAATGTTCCTGCAATATCGAAAGTATGCTACTCATACTAATGCTTAAGAATGCTGCATTTCAAGATAAGTCTCATAACCATGTTTACTGACACCACAGCCGATTTTGAACGATCTTTTTTAAATTCATCCGCCAGCGAACTACGACGACGATTAAGTTCATTGAGCCATCGCTATACAGTGGCTCTGTGTAGGGATTCATCACTAAAAGTCGAAGTGAGTTGAGATAATCCACGTCAAAAGTCGTAAAAAATCATCGTACGAAAATGTTCACCAGATAATTCCATTTTTTGGCTGAGAGAAAATTTTCATCTTAATGAAAACAGAACAAACAGCGTCCGAGAAAACGTTCGGAGTATGTAAGCTGTCAAAAATGTCAAATTGTATGATGCAAACGTCAGATCGCACCTAGCACACGCAGGGTTGCCAATTCGCAATAGATATCGAGCAGTCCACGTATTTATTATTCGCCAATTCATTTTCTGAAATAATAAAACCTCTAAGTATGCTATGGATTATACCATACCATACATTTACTAAGAATTGAACATAAAAATTTGTTATTATTCTTCGCAATAGTCAATTGACGGTGGAAAAGAAAAAGTATATTTTGTGCCAATTAAAAATAAAACACGTTTTCATAAACTTTCTTTCTTAAAATCACCGAACTCTTCACCTACTGAAATGTTGACATTTATTTCTGAAACACTACGCAATAAAGTGAATGTCAATTTTACTGTAGTATCGCCATACATATATATTAATTTCTTTAAAAGATTAACTTCAAACTGGAAAAAATGTTCCCCACTTAGTTTTTTTGTTAAATTGTAACTTGCTAAACTTAACTTAAAACCTATACAGAGTTTCTGCAAATTTTGTTCTTTTAAAATGCGTGGCCATTGGTAGAGGAAAAGAAAATACAAAACAATTGTGAAGAATAATATTTAATGAGACTTGCTCCATACAATGTTGCACCTATAGGTAGGCGTTCCAGTGATTGAATAAACAGTAAACTCCTTTTCCGAAGAACAAGTCCTTAGCTGCATCTTTTTCGTTCACATCAATATCGAATGTTTGATTTTTTAGGAACTTCTTAATGGTTTAAAAAGATAAAAGTCACATAACGACGAATAATAATTTTCTCCATACACCACAGTCTTACAGCCCGCATTTATTAAAAACTAAAATACCCCAACCTGGTCCTACTTGGATGAGTATGAAATCACATTAAGTATCTTTCACAGGTATGGAAATAAATACCACTGCGCATGCGCTTCATATACAGCTACACTTTAACAACCGCATTCCATATCTAAATGACAACTCGACACGCAGCAAATAAATTTCATTTGAACAGGCTTTAAAAATTACAACACTATCAATCAACGCTTTGACTTGGAGTAGTTCATAATCATTTGAGGCCATATTTAGCAAGTTGTGAAATAGCGAATTTGATAACTATGCACAACAAGTGAAGTTGAACGTAATCATGATATAGCCACTGTAGATTATGTATTTCGACCCGAATAACATTATAAAGACATCAAAAAAACTTTTTATAATACTCATTCTAACAACTATAACTCATAAGGTAATACAAATGATAATTACTCAAAAATAGAAAAAGAGATATAAAAGTTGGTAGAATGTTGAAAAACAATATTTCTTATTGTTAAACAAAAATATACAACAAGTAGCAAAACATTAGGTGTGTCAAGATAAACCTATTACAAATCTCTAATTTGAAAAAAAAACAAATAACGTGAAACAATAAAGAAAGTACAAAAATCAAAAGTAAACCCCCACTTTTCATAGCATTGGAAATCAATACATTATCAATATACAATATAAAGAATATTTTTCAATTTAGTTCAAGAAAAATAAATAAAATAAATGGAAGAATAGATGAATAGCCTAACTATGAAAGAAATAGAAATATACCAATAATTCGAATAAAGTTCCTAAAGATAAAAATCGAAACAAAAATCAAAAATAAATTAGAACAAACTCCAAGTTGAATTTTTCAAACTTCAATAATAAATGTTATCTATAAAATTCAAAACACAATTACTGTGTTTCATCATGTTGCAAATTTTTCATATATGTAAGTTATCTTTGTTTGTTCCTGGACCTGTCGTAAAAGAAAATGATGAGAATTATTTATATATAATATCAGAGGACATGAGCAAAATATTGAAATATTATAAACATATAATTATATATAAGAAGAAGAAGAACGGTAACAAGACTTTAGAAAGGAGATGAGATCTTTATCTCTCGAACAGATATAACCAAGGCAATCATATCTATTAAATAAAATAAACCACCTAAAAAATAGAACAGATACCTCTAGTTTATTTTATGGAAGGCCATGAGGAAAGTAGGAGTACCCTGTAATCTGAAAAACACAATCAAAAACCTATACAATGGAAATATAATCTCCATAAAAATTAAAGAAAAAATCACTTATAGTTCCAAAACGACAAAAGCCCTCTTACAAGATTGACATCACCCACACTATTAAAAATACTTCTTCAACATACACTAAAAAGGTTAGTAAAGGAAATATGAATGCATAGGAGTTCCAGTTAGAAATTAACACCTTTACACATTGAATCTTGCTGATGACCAGATGGTAATTATGCTGGAGGAAAAAGACCTGGGATATATGCTGCGAAAATGTAAAAAAGTAGAATGGTTTTAAAACGATTTGTTTCGCATAGTATTACAGATGTGACATTAAATGATACAAGGGAAGGAAAGGAAAACGCCCAAATTTTGGAAAGATTGTGGATAGAGGATTTCAACAATTTCATATTCCTACAAAATAGGGCTCCACGTCATTGGTATGGCGAAGTAGGTGACTATATAAATTAGGAATTCCCTTACAATCGGATGGGTGATGTTCTAGAGAGGATTTGCTAATTTATATACTAATTTTGATAACGTAAGTGTTTAATTAATGACCCAAAACGTAAGTATTTTGATTCTTAATATTTTTCAAATTCACAATAAGAGGGGGATCAAATACTAACAGATTTTTATTTTTAATTTTTATTTTATTTACAAAAGGTATCTCAACATCAACCATAAATTTTAGCCTTTTTCTACACATGTTTAATAGCGGATGTTTTTTATTCCTGTGTTATAAAAAAGTATGTATTTAAAAGGCTCCCCTTCCGGCTCCTTCTCAAGAGACCTAAACATTTGGAAATCATACGATAAAAATTTTGGGCTCTAGGGAGTCTTCGAAGATAGCCCAAACCAATTCAGCTCGTTTTTATTATACAAGGGGTTGCCCGCCAAAAGGTACTTTTAGCGTCTTAGGCTGACAAATTTCCACCCGCCTTTCCTCAAATTTTTGCAAGGTGGGAACGTATCAATTGTTAATTGGATCAGCTTTTTCCATGGATCGGAAACTTAGCGCCCATTCGTAATGCACGTAAGCATAAGTGGCCCATAAAAAATACGTAATACGTAAAGTTGAACCAATGCTAAGCGTATGCGCTTGTTCATAATGCACTTCCGTAATTTTTATATTTTGCGTTCAAACATAAGAAATACCTAAAATTTAAATTGATTTAACTTTACATACTTCTTACGTTCGTTTGCAGTAATTTTTAATTTTTCTCTAGATTAATGTTGGCAACAGTAACAGAATGTTTGTTTTGATTCTGAAGTTGCATAACCTAACTTTAGTATTGTCAACATTTTGGCTTCTTTTTTACAACAGATAGAAAACTATTAATTAAATTAGTAAATATGCATCTATTCCTATAACATAAAAAGGATAACAGATACAAAGACAACATAATTATGTAAAATGCCTGGAAGTACATTGCTGCCGCTACTGTGTTTAGGCATGCGCAACTTTCAAATGTTTACATAAGGCTTACGTGAATTATACATATTTCTTATGGGCGGCTTAAGATTTACATATTTCTTATGAAGCAAATCAAATAGCCGTAGCAGACGCGCTTTTTGCGTACGGAAATGCAGCGGCCCGATGACGTCCACGAACGCACATACCTCCTCATGTACATCAAAAGTTGAGAGCACCGCCACGCCAAATTTAATGTCAGCCGTCTTTATTTATTTTCCGTTCAAATGTATAGGCTGTCTTTGTTTACTACGCACGGATCTCCTCGTGTAAATCAAGAGCCTAGGGCACGCCACATTTCTTTGTTTACTTTCTGTTCAAATGTATAGATAGATTCGAGTCGTAGTATGGAATGGAGTATTATTACGAAGCAGCAATACGTTTTAGGTGGATAACCCTTTTGAACAGATAAACTATTAATACGCTTTTCAAAACATCACAATAATAGGCAATATGAACGGTTCTGCGATCACTAAGAAAATCTACAAAGAATATTCCCTTATGGTTCCAAATACCTGATAGCAAAGGAATTTGTTGATTTTGCAGGACGTTATTCGCCTTCCTTGCTTCTCAAACTCGTGCGCAGGTTGCTATACGATGTAAAAATACCTCTTTTTCCTCTTCATGACGCGCTAGCAGTTAACTGCTTCCCTGATTTTTCTTATTGTTGCACAATTTGCTCAACATTTTGTTGGTCGGAGAAACTTGATTATAAGGCATTGCGTAACGGGTCAAACTTCCCTCTTATTTAACGTGAAAGCAACTAACCAAACGAAGCGGAATCTGTAACGGCACCGTAGTGGGGTATCCCACAACCCACCCTACTACCACTGAAAGTTTCATTAACCTCATAGATGTTTACTGTCCACAGGAAATGTGGGTCGCTTTTATGTAATTACCCTTATATTAAGATATTTCAGGTTATTAGGTTAACAAAATCAATAAAACTTAAAAAGTTGATCCCCTGCAAAAATTGTAATAGCAAAATATGTATTTCAAATTAAATTACATGAAAATTTTAATATTATGACAACCTCACTGTGCAAACAATTTCAATTTTAGCTGAAATAATTAAGATGTATTATTTATAGATTTTATATAACTTGTTATAAAATAACAAAACAAATTTTCGCTAATAAAATTTATATTTACATTAGCTTTAGATAACATCACACTTGTCAAATAAAACGTCAACCAAAAGACTGGCCAACTCATTAGTATTCCAAATTTCTATTTACATAATCTGACCATCAAAATTCAGCAAAATATTTTAAGCTTTAGCCGAAATTTACTTCTTGCAGAGCATACAAATTAAATTTAATAAGCCACCGAAAAATAAGGACAACTTTTGCGTTAACTTTTTAATCGAGTTTCAACTAACAACATTTTATTACTTTAATTTCATATTCAGCTATTTAAAGCGAAATTGGATTCCAAACGAAGCATATTACAACTTGTAAATATAATTACGGTTTTCTTCCTGTTACGCTGCTGCTGTAATTTAATTAAAAAGTATATTAGTATAGGGATTACATACAAAGAAAAACTGTAGTTGAAAACGATTAATTTAATGTATTTAGAAGAACCAGTTAAAATTAAGACAATGGTATCGGCTGATAGAAAACTACTTTGATTGATATAGCGGAGACATACATTACCTATAACAATCAGTGTCGTATGATTTCTATAAGAGGCATTCTACAGTATATTTCATTGAATTATATATATAATATTATATATATAATACTCTGAATAAAATGTTTTCTTGTAGTTATGTATAGAACGATTGAAACTGTTGAAATTCATCAACTATTAGGCCGTGTGTATGGTAGTAACGTTATAAACAAAAAATAAGAAAAGCTGGTTTAATTTTGTCATTCCTTAATCACTACCAAAAGAAGGAAGATGATTTCTCAACATAATTATACTACGGTTGTCGCAAAACTATTAAGCTCTATTTATTGACATGCGACCAAAATAGGTCTGTAAAGCAACTGATCTAGCAACACTGACAACGATTTGAACATTAATCCCTAGGTAGTCTTCGCATTTGTCTGCCAGAGTTCTCGGATAACTACTTGACATTTCAAGACTCTAATAATCGCATTCTGCATGACAACTTTTACATGAGGAAAATCTGTTCGACCTGGGTACCCCATTTTTGACAATAGAATAGAGTTGAAAGAGAGTTGAAATTTGCCAGCAGTGGTTACAAATTATGGATGAGGATTCAGAAAGGAAAGCATGACTTGGAACACCCAAAATTAAAAAAGTTTGGCAGTAAGCATCTGAGGGCAAGGTCATGCTTATCACATTTTTTGACTATCATGGTCCCGTTTACCAACATTTTGTACCGTCTAAAACAGCGGTGAATGCCGAGTACTACTGTAAGGTGATTGAACACTTATGGGAACACATCAGAAAAAACGGGGTTACATCAAAAACACTTGGGTTCTGCATCAGGACAATACCCGTTCCTACATTGCAAATGCCACATCCGAGTATCTCGAAAATTCAGGTGATTCTGCATCTCCATTATTCGCTAGACCTCGTACCCTACGTACTCGGTTATTTCTGACTTGCAGGTCAAAGATTCAATTTAGATGACGAGGTAAAGAATGCCATGCACATATTTTTCAAGAACACGAACGCAGAGAAATTTCAAAAACCGATTCTCATTAAATGGATCGAAACGATGCACCGATGCGTAGCTAGTAACAAGAATATTTTGGAAAGGAGATTAGTGATGATGACGATTTGTAAGCGAAAAGTTGACAAAAATACATGTTTTGTAAAAAAAGGTGTTATATTCTTTATTTTTTTTAACTGCTGTACAGAGAATACCACTGAACGAAAACAGTTGAAGTTTGTACTCTGATTAGCTAAACGTTTGTTTTATACACCTGCTTTGGTCACATGTCGATAGATAGCTTTGTTCACAAGAACGAGCGATACTGTCAATAGTTTTACGATAACCTATGAAATTTGTAATAAGAAGTTGGTTCATTCATGAGCGCAGAAGCAATAGAATAGTTCAAACAACACTTATATAACCGTATACCTGCGATACAAAAGCCAAAAAATTGTAAAAATATACTTCATATAGATAATTATAGTGTTCTGTAACTGCAAAGAAATCTTATGAACTTTATGGCACCATTATTGGAATAACCACCAATAGGGGTATGATTCATTTTAATATAAAGAAAACCAGATTTTAATGCACCTTTAAAACAATATCTTTCTTCCCCTATATCCGAGTCCCATATCTCCAAATATTTCCAACAACCTAGCCAATGAAACCAAGCAAGATACCAAAGTGCTACGCACGGCCGTGTTATTCAAGCCCAATATTAAGTTTTCTAAATTACAAGCTTTAAAAACTCTAAGAAAACACAAAAGCATTACTAAGTACAATTACAGTTAACAACTCAGATCATATCAATAAATTGAGTATTTACTAAAATCTATCGTTAAATACCAGACAACTCAACAACTTACCAAAACCTTTACTACTAATTCAAACCATTCCCCGGATGCCGAACAATTCCTAATATTCCGAGAAAAAATCAGACTAAAAATATTTCCTTAAGATCTATTGTCAATACCTTCAATTATATTATACACATCAGTCATATACCTTGCTCAAATTGTTCAGTCTCTTATAGAAGTCTCATCATAGATCTAAAAATTATTAAATCCTTTTTTATACATAAGAACGACTTAATGATTACTTTTTTATGTTGTCTCCGTATTTACCAATTTTCCTATCTCAGAGACTATGCAACACCTAAAATCTACTCACAATCTAGAACATGACACTCTGAAATTAATTAACCGGTGCCTATCCCATACCTATTTTACCTTTCAAACTAAATTTTACCACTAAACTGATAGTGCTTCTATGAGTTTTTCACTTTCATACATCGTAGCAAACCTTCTCATAATCGATTTTGAAACAAAAGCCCTCGCTTCTTCACCATAAAAATCTACCTGTTGTCTACGTTTGTTATCTGGCCTCATAGACATGATAAGCTTCCCAAATTCCTTTCTCATCTAAATAAACTTCATATCGACAGTAAGTTTACAATAGATATCGAACAATACAATTCACTCCCTTTTTTTGACACCCTTATACTTTTTTCTAATAGACTGTTTACAGGTAACCTACCCACACTAACCGTTTTCTAAATGGTAAATTTCATCATTACCCTGCACAAATCCATTTGGTTGCAAAATCTCTTCTTACCAAATCTCTCAAACTTTCCGACATTAAGAACCAACAAATTAAAATTAAAATTATGACTAAAACCCTAATACAAGGAGGACATTCCAAGAAATCCTTGACTCATATTGATAACAAATTGACCCCTTATATAACAGTTTTTACAACTAATAAATAAAATAGCTAACTTCATACGACCAGCTCAGGACCATTACCCTCTCGAACACCAGAGTTCCCAAAATGCGTTGTGCTGACTGCGAACGAACATAGGTCAAATCACACATGCAAACACTCTTTAGCCGTACGAAAGAGCGACAATTCTTTGACATTTGCCAAACAGAGAAAGAAACGCCCTTAAAATTATTTTTTTAAATCAAAAACATTGGCTCCCATTTTCCATCCCACCTGCAGAATCATTTGTGAGAATCACTTAAAAGAGCATTGTTTGTAATGTAAGTCATTCATATGGTGAATTTATCTTCCATTTGTTTTTCAACTGTGATGTATTCTATTCGAGGAGCTTGCAGTATACCAAGATATTTTTAGTATTTATCGTCTTCTATGGGTTCTAATTCCATTTTTATGTCAATCGTGAACAGTTATACAATTTTCAACCGCTATTATAGTTGTCTAGCTGTGGCGGTGTGTATTTTGATGTCATTCGTGTAGAGTAGATGTGAGATCGTACAGGTCTTTTTATTTCGTGCTTTTAGGTGAAAACCTTGATTTATTTAGCGCTCTTGAGACTGAGTTCAGTGTTTTGTGTGAATGTCACCAAGATGAATAACAAAATTCTATGTTCTAATGCTTTCGTTCACCTTGTAGATCTCGAGTACTTTCATCAGCCATGAGTATGTACAAAATCAAACGCTTTGCCGTAGTCAATATAAAAAAATAACCAATATGCAAGTTTCGTTGCTTTTTCTGTACTTGGCTCAATATGACTTTACCTTTGAGCTGTTCCTTGCATTTCCTTGTGCTTTTCTGCATCCTTTTTGTTCTGTCAGTATGTAATTGCCTTCTGCGTGTTTATGATTTTATATATGGTCTGCAGACAAACAATAGTTCTGTGTTTAGATGGGCCTATATATGCTTTCCCTTTTGGTAAAAGGTGGGTTTTTCTTTCGGTTATGAATGTCTGCAGCCATTTGTTAAAATATGGAAGTAGGTGGTTGTGAGTTCAGGTGGATTATTTCTACCAATAATTGTAAATAAATTCATTGCCTACAGGTTTCCATTTGCGGGTTCTTTAAATTCTCTAGCAATACATTGAGTGTAATATGGGTAATATTTATTTTTTTGTTACTAGTCAAAAAGTGTTAGTATTGTGTTGATCTACTGATTATCACACCCTAGACCAAACATTTTTAATTTATTTTTGGCTTGGTATAATGGTATTTTGATTAATATTTTCGCCTCTCTTATTGCTTTTCCTCTTGATGGTTCTGTAAAGGCTTCTTTTATTTAAAAAAAAAAACTATATTCTGGCTTTTCATTTTCGATACCTGCCTTAACAATGTGTACTCTATATCTATATATGTTTATGTTCTATTTTTTCGACCCATCGTGTATTCACACAAGTCTGATGGGTTCTACTCTAGTCTGAAGCTGCCGTTTCCACGGTAGTTGATCATGTTCCTTTTTTATCTCCATCGTTTTAGAATACGTTCTGGAGCTATATGTATTTGTTCCAGCACTAAGGGTGCTTACTATGCTGAATAACGTTTTAGATGTTCTTTGTTTCACTGGCCTTGTGCCATTGTACTCTGCAAGTGCTTTTTTAATTTTTGTTTTTTTTTCATATTTTGCGATCTCAGTTGTTCTTTATGTGCAATCTGTTCCCATCGGTGTGTGTTCATTTTTGTGGTTTAACTTCATTATTGTTTATTATATCTATATTGATGTCTTTTTTTTGTATTTCTTACTTTCGTTTGAACTTGCAGTTTTATTTGATTTATTATGGGTGACGAGATGAAGTTGTCTCTAATCATTACGCATACTTTGTTGTTCTGCAACATTCATTGTTGACTATTTGCTGATGAATTCACTGCATAGTTTGAGTCGATAAGCTGTGCAGTCAAGAGTCCAGTTTAGTGATTCTGTAGTACTTTCACTTGATTAATTCGTTATCCCCTAACGTCCATTTAATGCGTTTCTATACTCTGCGGATTTTCCTCCTAAGAAACATTTTCAGCAGCTATTAGTTGCATAGACAATTTAAGGTGCCCATGTGCTTATGAGATGTTTGTCTATGGTTTCTTCAGATTAAAATTTGTTCGCAGCCCGCCTGTTCAAAGCACGATCACCAGCGGTAACTCCAAGAGTATCATGGCGCTCCCCAAGCAGCGGTAGATTTCCGAGGCTTCTAAAATTATATATCTCCATATTTTATAGGAATTTGCTATTTCTCTATTTACCATCTATGTCAATGTTGACGTTTCTTGCTCCTCATGTGTCTTTAAAAAGTATTAGCCGGACGTGAGAATGTACTTTGAGAAGCTCATTAAATATACACTTCGATTTCTGAATCACCCAAAACAATATTAATACTCATTACTACTTCTAAAGCAGTGCCCATCAGAAATAGTTTTTTTCACAACACCAGTCTCAACACCTTCACAGTAATTTGAGTCAAATTGAAGAAAATTGATTAGGCAATTATAGACTACCTTTTTTATAGCCCCTTAAGAATGTCTCAAGTAGGCAACGATTTGAGAGTAATAATCAGAGTAATCAGTACACAAATAGCTCTAGGGTTAAGCCATATCTTTTTACGAAAGTGGTATAAAAAGATGCCCGTATGCATTGCGTAACACTTGACATATGAAACCTTAAATGTGAATTAAAAACGTTTTAAAGTCAATGACCTTCGATTGTGACAGATATATATGAATACAAACAGTCGTCTTCAGTATATGTAATGATAAAAACAGAGTATTATATAGAAAAGTAACCTTGTGTCGCATCGACATATGTCGCTTTAAAAATGAATTATAACAAAATGATTTCTTCGGCAAGAAGCGACCATCATAAAAAAATTAAAGAAAAAATTACAAAAGTACCTCAGCATCCATCTTATTTCTCTTATAAAATTCTTTTATATTTTTGTGCATTATAACGCTACACTATATACTTTATTTTAATTGTTTTATAATATTAAATAATT
Organism: Sinelater perroti; assembly: GCA_036346155.1. Lineage (NCBI taxonomy): Eukaryota > Metazoa > Arthropoda > Insecta > Coleoptera > Elateridae > Sinelater > Sinelater perroti. Next base: position 645,407 of record JARFIY010000374.1, read on the forward strand.
AAAAATATTTTCTATTTAATTTTTATGCTGTTTCATAAAACACATGGTGTTTAAAAAAGAATAATTCGATTTAAAATGTTTATATTATGAAAAATAATGAACATAGACATTAATTTTGTATTACAGAGCTAATCTTGAAGTTTTTTTTTTTTACATACCAAATCGTAGGTACTCAATATGTCTCCATTAGGATGCATGGCATATGTTCATATGGTAGCAAAATTCGTCCCAAACTTTTGCGAGCATATCTGAATCCACTGCTGCCACGGCTGCTGTTATGCGGTTCTGCAGTTCGAACACTGTAGTTGGAAGAGGAGGCACATAAACGTAGTTTTTTATAAACTCCCATAAGAAAAAACTATGCGTACGGTTTCATAATCAAACGTCGCTGCAAAACGCACCAGACATACGTTAAGGAAATGATTAGTTCTCTACCAGTACGGCGAATCGATTTTTAAGGACTACGTGAGAAACTCACTCGGATGCGCTTCACATCTTCGTCGGACTCCTGAGACAACCACTAAATTTTCCTTTACACAGACAGACCGTGACTTGAAATTGTCTATACCATCACCTAATGCTCTAAGCGGTTCAACATCATATTGTGGTCAAAAATCACGCTAAACAGTCGTTACGTAGTCACATTTCGTGAAGCGTAGAAATGATTTCTGTTGTCCAGTCGCCTTCTTAACAAACACTCTGAAGTGGCAGGTACACGAAGCGCGCTGATGCTACCCATCGACAACCGCGTGAAACTCAAGAATTCCATCTTTCTAACAGTACATTGTTCGATCAAAACGGATTAAAAGCTGAATAGTTATGGTTTTTTAAATTGGATGACTTTTTTGAAACACTCTGTATATTAAAAATTATATATTAAAATGTATTAAAAATAAACGTTTTATATAATGGTATTGGTGTTTAGATCGATTTCAGAATCCTTTCAATGCGATTTGTTTGCCAAAATAAGTTTTGTTACATTTAATCGGCTCGTGGCGGCTCCATTAGGAAAATGATTGGACAAACCGGAAGGCAACACCTTTTTCGGCCTATAATTTCGCACCTGCATGAGAGAGCGTTCCGCTGCCACGTCGAATTTTGACGTGCGGCTTATCAGGGAATCGTTATTGGCCGGTTTCAATCACGTGCCATGAAGCAAGGCAAATATTTTCTATTAACTTGTGCCAGTGTAAAGCTTGGCACCGCCTAGGCCTGAAGTAGGATTGTTTTTAATACAACGAAATATGCCGTAAATAGTGCAACTGTAGGTAATTGCTTTCCGTGTGATGTATTTGCGTGTAATGGTTCAGCTACTACAAGGTATAATTACGAAATATTGACTAGTGGTTTTATAAAATTTTATTTTATTTTACAAGGCTTTAACACAATAAGTCACGGCTAGCATTATGTTATTATTTCTCTCCTTGTTTTTCCTGTAAGCTAATTATGCACTTTATAAACTGATATTCGGCTGAAAACATTATTTTCGCTTCTGTTTGTCTGCACCTTTCTTTGTTTAACAAAACATTCTTTCAAAAGCTCGTCGCTGCGAGCTTCTTTTCTAAACAGCCTTTATTTTGTTTGATTTTCTTTATTGTCTCATGAATCAAAGCTCGACGCAGTTCCAATAATCTACGCTTTTCAAATTATGAGAACAAATAAAATAAATACATAAAAACGAAATATGCAGTCGCAAAAAATTAAAACCTTACGTTTCCCGTCAAGTATAATAAGTAATTCGGAAATTTATTTAGGACACAGATACATGAATATTCAATATGAATTTTTTTTTCTTTTGCGAAGTGAACGTAGTTTTACTAAACTGTAAATAGTTTTAATATTTTAACTGGTATAAGCCCTGAGTGTTTATATATATAATACAGTCTGACAAACTCTCATACGATTAGCAAAATGATTCACTTTAATAAGCAAATAGAATTCAACAATAAAAAATTATACAATAATACAGGGTCGTCGAGGTAAATTCGGAGTTTTGTTACGTTATATTTCAGGAAAACCAAAATCCTGTATTAGGTAACACAATTGTTGACAAAATGAACTGAGAATACGAACGTAGAGCTGCTATACTTGAATCCCTTTGCACCGAACAACTGCCGACAGAAGTCACTGCATGATTTGTCTACAAAAGGACCTAAAGTTTACGACCAAGAAGTACATGGAATCTAACCACCAGGGGAAAATAACTGTTGGCAAGCCAACTTACAGAAATACATCTGGTAGCAAGGAAAATGATGAATTCATTCCGAAATTGGAAGAAAAGATCGATCAGGAGTCTGGTCCCAGTATGACTGACTTGGTAAAAGAAATGGGCGTGGCGAGGTCAACGGTCTGTCTGGCAGTACAGATGGACCTACAATATCTTTTGTCCTGGAGAACCACCAACTGTTAACCAAGAAAAACAAAATAGAGGGGGAGTTAAAGGTTCAAGCATTACTGAACGACAACAAGCACAGCAGTGCTGACTTCCTGAGATTATTTTCGGAGGAAAAAAACTTCATCAAAAACAACAAAGTAAGTCGCTAAAATGTTTCCCCCCTCTGTGCTAGTGCTGGTGCTTGTGAGCAGTAAAAGGAATGCTATGGCGCCCCACTTCTTTGAATAACGCCTGAAGGTGACCGCTGGCAGCTATATTAACGTGCTGGAGACAATTTTCAAGCCTTGGATAAATGAGTTGGCCGCTGGACGGGAGTACGTGTTTTAGCAGGACTCCACTCCAGCCCATAATACAAAAAAACCCCAGGCATGCCCATACAACAATCTGTATTACCACTGATCCCCTAACTTGCGGCCGCCCTTTACCGCCCTTTACCGCCGACTGCAATCCCCTTGACTAGTACATGTTGGGCGTGATTGAGACGCAGGTAAAGTCAAAGAGGGCAGCTTAAGGGCATCAATCAAGGAAATAATGGCACATATGGACAAGAAGGTTTAGGTCCCGGCTCGAAGAGCTCATAACAACTAATGGGGGGTTACATTGAATAATATGATTCTCAATATTATTTATTATAGTACTTTTTTTATGTGGTTATGTTTTAATTTTCATTGTTTAAGTATTTTCCGTATTTACTTCGACAACCCGGTATATTAAAATGGAAACGTTAAAAAACTTTTTAGGAATATTAAAAACAATTAACCTAGCAAATCGATAATAATTTATTAAGAAGTGAAAAAACGGAATATTTCATCTGGCAAACAAAAGATAAAAGAAAAATAAAATAATCAAAATCCCTGAGAAAAGCTAAAAAGAAACACAACTTGACAAAGATTTTAAAAAAGTAGTTTTGAGAAATCAAAATTAATTCGATCAAAATACAAAGAAAAAATTATGTTAATGAATTTTTAAAATTTTAAAACCTTAAAAAAATTCATATATTTTCAAACTGAAAAATCTCAAAATCTAAATGTACAGAATGTAGGTAGAATTATTCTAATACTAGATAATCGCAATACAGTAAGTTTAAGAGAATTTTCATAAAGGGGATCGACTACGCACCCCTTTAGTTCCGATACTATCATCAGAGTGTGTAAAAACATGAAGACAACAGCGGAATAAGTTAAGTAAACGATTTTGTCACAAAATATTTTTATTTTATTTGGACAATTCAATGCAGGCATGAAGCTCAAATATTTGTAATATATTTTTAATCCTCCTTTGCTAAGGCAACTTTCATACGAGACAGCTGTAAGACGCGATATTTCTTCTTTAAGAGATGCAGTCCGATAGCGCACGTTCTACAAATATTGATTTGTTGTCTTACTCAAAATAAATATGAATCTTAAAAATAGAACAGGTACTAAAATTGAAGAGCGACAGGTAGAGTGGCATGGACACTTCCACAGAATATCAACAGCTAAGTTGCCAAGAAAAATCATGGATGCAAGAAAGATTAGAAGACGGAAAAGAAGAAGACCGAGTAAAAAATGAGAAAATCAAATAGCTGAAATAGGTTTACGCAGAGGAAGGACAATCAACGAAATGAAGAACGCGACCAGAGACCGGAAGGAATGGAAGAAATGGATTGCTGAATCATCAATGAAGAACCTGACACCCAAGTAGGGTACAGGGAATGGAGAAGAATAAGAAGAAAAAATGGAACTTCTTTTGTGTTTTAAAACAATATTGTGTAAATATTAGAAGCTCAAATTAAATTTCAGCAAGAAAATTTGAATTGCCTTATTATGTATAGATATTTATTTATTTTAATTAAAGTACACAATGGCAAGCTTTTATAAAACAAAATAGCAAACCTCAAGGATAAAGATGGAAAGAACACTCGGAAGCTGTGAACAAATTTCGACAAAAAGACAAGTCTTAGGGAAGTAAAGAGTTACGAAGTTTTGACTAGTTCCATTAAGTATGACTACTGTAAGTATGGGTACTTCAGGTCACAGTTCTTTAAGTTCCATTTGAACTTGTTTTTCTTTTTAAATGATAATTTTATTACAAATTGGTTAATCATAGATCCTATGAGGCTTTTAAATAATTACAATCTTCATCACCTAATTAAAATTCAATTTTGTAGATTTACTTGCCTTAGGAAATAAAAAATGATGATGGCTTGCCTGTCACTTATCAAATTCAATAATAAAAATGATATTGCGGGCTATGATTGACAATTTTTTAGAAGACATTTGAATTAAATCTGTGGGAAAGTTTTATAATAGTTTAAAATACAAAATGAAGAGACTTGCAGGAAAAAACGAGAAAATCAATTTAACGTAGAACAGCCTGGTGATGTTATTACAAAGAAGAGAAAAAAGTTGTTAGCAAAAAATAATTGGAAAAACAGGATGAATCGGTCATTTGGATGACATTTATTCAGCAAAGGAAAGATTATTATTAGCGGTGTTGGTATATAAAAGCGAAAATTTAAAGCATCTCTTCAAAGATGGCTTTCCTCTGAATTAAGTATCTACGTGAACTCTTAAGTCAACATAAATCAATATTGACATTCTTATTTAAAATATACAATCAAAAATGATTTGGAAATGTATAATTTAAATATAAATTGATCGAACTGCAGTCCAAAATAATTCCGCATTCCTCATATTTGTCTAATTTTGTTACTTCGTACTTTCATCCGCTTTCGAAAGTCGAAAAACGAATTAAAGAACATTTGAAGAATAACGTAAGGTAAAGTGCAGTTTCATTTCTTATCCAATTCAAATTTATTTCCTGTTCATAGGCATAGTTTTATCTGTTTCAATAAAAGTTTCAATATACTTTGGTCATTTATTTAACCCGAATTACACGCCTTGACCTTAATTTCCAAGCTGTGTTTTCTTAACAAACAGAACAGCGACTTAGGTAAAATGAAATTGTAGTCTTTAACGCAGTGTTTCCGACTCGTACAATCATGTGTAGGGATAATGTTGGGCGGTCTGCAGGATAGCTCAACCTCAACGCTTACAGCTACTTTGTCTAGAGAATCCTCAAGAGGTGAAGTGTGTTAGAACTGCGGAGAACTTAAAGAGGAACGCACGCAATTAAATTTAAGCAATAGCGCATATTATAAGTAGCAAATTTAAAGTGCGGCTCAAAGTTTCATATTGGCAAGTATGCTTTGCTAGATATTTAGTGTTTTTTTAATTAATCTGCAAAATATTTTAATACACCAATAATTAGACGCAAAGCGACTATCTGTGAAATATTTAAAGTTATTTTGCGGCTTTGAATTTTAGTCTATTACAATATACAAAAACAAATATACACACAATAAAACGCTTTCATAATTATTCAACCCTAAACGGCACAAAAGTAAAAATTTTTAAATTAACTGTTTACTGTTTATGACATTTTTATTATTTAATTGCCTTGCCCTAGTGGATTTCATAAATTAAATTAAATTACATACCTGCCGGTTTTACTTTCATAACCTGTCAAGTTATTTTATTCAGTGACATAAAGAAAAAAAATTAGAGTTACAAAAAATTACTGTACTTTAAATTTAAACAAATTTGCGCAAAAAATATTAACACGTCTGCACTGGCCAAGTAAAAGACTTTTATATTGAATCTGCCAACCAAGCTAACAAGTAATTTACGATGAATATAATTTTTTAAAAAATAAACATTTTTGTGTAGTTTTTTTAAATATATTTTACATTCGAACAGAAAGTAAACAAAGATAGCTGATATGAAATGTAGCGTGGTTAAGCTCTGAGCGTACGTTCGATTGCCTATCTGTAGGATCTTTTCCCATATCTTATAGTAAGGTCACCGCACCGACTTATCCCATTGTTATCATTAGTAAATAAATTGTTCTACGTTCCCACCTCGCAAAAATTTGGGGAAAGGAGGATTCCAAATACCTTTTTGCGTTCCGAAAGTGTAACATATATTTGAACTGTAACAAATCCGCAAGTACATGTTGCATACAAAATAAGTACGTAAAACATCGTTTTCATACAAAATTAATTTAAAAGTTCTCATAAAACTATTTGGGAACTACAAAAATTGAAAAACAACTCAAAAACTACATTTCACCAACAAGAAACAAAAGCGTATGGTTTTAGTGAATCAACATAATACCAATGAATCCAGGAATAAAGAATTGGAGACTTCGTTCTAATAGGTTGCGTTTATTGTTATCATTAATTTTGTCCGTAATTTGATAAAGTTAAGAACTATCTTCACCACTAGGTGAAGGTTGAAAAATAAATGTATTTTTATTTTACTAGCTGACCGACAAATGGACTGGTCGACAAGACTAATATTGTGTATCACACGACCCTTGTTTTAAGTCACACTCAGACCCTTCCGGCGAATTATCACCTATAAGAAATGAAATAGACAAACGTTCAAATAAATACCGCATTAATTAAAGTGTTATTTGCATATAAAGTACATGCAATTTATTTATTTGTTTAAATCAAATAATTAATTTATTAACGAAATGTTTGTACATTATTTACAATTATCACAAAAACATTTAACAATTTTAGGTTCATGAAAGAAAAATCACTTCCGCTTTTTCAATTTTTCTTCCTTTGCATTAAATAATAAAGATTATTGATTGTCCAAGTTTCTTTTTTAGTGCATGGTCGGAGTTCAGAAACTCTTGATGTTTCGTCCACAACTGCCGCGGACATCTTAAAAAGAAAATCTTCTATCCCGTGCGTTTTCGCTTTTACACTCGTGCGAGTATGGTAGGGATGGTGTTGGGGGGGCGTAGTTGACGTCACCGGGATGATGGATAACGCGATCGGGCTGGCTGCTGACGTCAATCGGGTCGTTGCAGGTGATATTTTGGCATTTTCTGACGTCACTCGTTTTTTCATTGGGTGGCGATCTGTTTTTGCCCCTTAAGAGTGATAAACCAAGATTTAGGTAGATTTAATCCGTCGTCCTTGTTAAAATTATCTTTATATTTATAAATCTCCGGTAATAATTACTACAATTAGATAAAACTTGTGTTTGCCCGAATTATATCTCGTGGTCAGAATTTTCCGAAGCATGTTCGGCAACTGCTGATTTTTCAGGTTGGTTAAGACGTAGATGACGTTTGTGTTTCTTTACCCTAGAGGTAATAGTTCGGCCCGTATTCCCAATCTAGACTTGCCCACATGAGCAAGGTATGCACTATACCCCTGGTGTATTCTATGATCTTGACCTCCTCGGTTGGTCTAAGCAAATTCCGTATCTTGGTGGTAGTAATATAGATGGTTTCCACCTTATGTTTCTTGAGAATTTTTCCTATCCGTTCCGTAACCCTGTTGATGTAAGGTAAAACACTTTGCTTACTGTAGCCAATTTCGGTTGTGTTTTTTGTACGCACGCATCAATTTAAGCTTTGATATGATATCCAAATCCTTCCAAAACCTTCGAAATTGACATAGTCGCATACTACTTCCTGCATTTAAATTTTAAAGTGTAATTCAAACAATTTTTAAATGCTGCATAGTAAATAATATTAACATGATTGGAAATTATGTTTTCACTTTGAATTTTAACTTATTTTTTGGCAAAACTGTCCAGTTTCTGATATTCAATAGATTTTTCTTTTTCTGCTACCTTATCGTCGATTATTTTGCCACTACTACTTCCACTCAATCCTCTTGTTATAAGTAATATTTATTGTCTGAAACAGGAAAGTCTACCGCCAAATCAAGCTATCCTTGTAATTACCAATTTTCCAATTATAAAATAGATAAATGCGTACAAAATTTGATATAAGAATTTACCACTTATTTAATATTTTGGATTATCTATTTCTAGTATTTGAATATACTAAACAGGATATTTGATAAGTCAATACCACGAAAGTAGAGCCGAATATTAACACTTATACTTGCAAACAAATTTCTTATCCCACTTGCAGAATTTAAAATGCTAGCAGATGAAGATTCATCCAAATATTGCTCGCACCTGCCCTTGTTTAATATTATAATTTAGAAAATAATATATTTTGTAATTTAGTATCTTATAACTTACTACCAATGTTAAAATTTTAGTAAAACATGATGACTATAAAAAATATTTAAAAATAATTTCAGGAAAATCACCAAAAATCATACAGGGGTTAAATCCGCATAATGTTTGTGCGAGACACACCGCATCAACAACGTGCAGGAATGCATATGAGGGTGAAAATGCTGCATAAATCGTTTGAGACATGTCAGAATTGTTTTGTCAAAGTATAAGAGTCATAGCTAAGGAAATGAAAGCCACTTCGAGAAACTTTTATAGCATGAGGTATATAAGCCCTATTTATCGGACTGAATGAAAGCAAATGTGGTTTTTGCATCCCTCTAAAATTTTAATTTCAGTTATTAACCGCAAACGGTTTGCATTAGCTCGGATGTAGGCATAAGTCTTTATTAGATTTTGTATATTAAAGAGGACGGAAAGTAATGTTTTTTACATTAAATTCAAAGATAAATTTTTAACAAGTTTTTATTTTTAATCAGTGATGTAATCGCCCTCGTTATCAACAACCTTATGTCATCTAGTGTGCAAATTTTCAATGCCGGATCGATAAAAATCAATTGGTTTTTGAGTAAAATATCTGGAGATGGCATTTTGGACATCATCCAAATTATCAAATTTTTGCCACTTAGAAAATGTTGTAGCAATTGGAATAAATGGAAATTTGATGGCGCAAGGTTAGCCGATACTTCTCACCGCAATTCATTAATTTTTTCCAGGGTTCATCTTGCGTCGTGCGATCTCACATTATCGTGTTGCAGAATAACGCCTTTTTTGTTGACAATTGCTGAGCACTTATCAATTAAAGATTGATTTACTCGATCCAATTGTTTACAGTAAAGATCTGCAGTCACAGTTTGTCCACGTTTCAGCACTTCAAAATGAACGACCCCACGAATACTCCACCAAACACACAAAAGCGCCTTAGTTGTATTTCGTGACGATTCATTTGGAGAGATCCACTGCCTTTTACGTTTTGGATTATCATAGAGGACTCATTTTTCATATCCAGTGATCAAGCGATCAAAAAACGCTTCTGTATTGTGCCGCTGAAGCAATAAGTTGCAGGTGGACCGGTTAGTTTTTTTTTTCGGACAAATTATGCTGCTTACTTTACCAATCTGCTGTAAATGTTCTTAAATGGTTTACCAAGGTTGATTAAAAGTGTTTTACAGTTCCTCGATTGTCTGACATAGATTTGCTTCCACTTCCGCCCTTAACATATTATCTAAAGTTGTTGGTCTTCCTGATCGATACGAGTTGGAAAAATCAAAATTACCGGATTTAAACTTAAAAAATCACCTTTGGCATTTACGAACGTCTAATGCACTTGGATAAACATCGCAAATGTTTTTGGTAGCAACTGTTGCGTTACTACCCTTGTGAAACTCAAAAAGCATACAATGGCGGATATTGCTGGTATTTAGCTGACCATTTCACCATAAACTGCAAAAAAAACATTAAAATTTAATTATTTACCAGTAAACAAGTCACTCTAACCTTAAAATGTCTTTGGTACGACTTTGAAGTACACAATGATCTGCTAAATGACAAACGAATATCGACATGCGCAGAAACGACATTACTTTCCGGTCCCCCTATTACTTTAGAGACTGTGTATCTCATAAAACACCCTGTATAACATTTTATAAATAATAATGTAGATGTGCAATCACAACAAGTTTCTTACTTACACATATAACCTAATTAGACAAATGTGGTAAGCGAATACTTTTGTACTCAAAATTTCTTAATCTAAAACTTATATAGTAGCTACAATACAGCAATGATAGTCAAGTTCTACTTTAAAAATAGCTACAAAATTTTTATTTGTGTATAAATTTTATAAAAAAAATTATCGTGATATTTTTTGCTTAGATTAAAAATTACGCCAGGGCATATTCACTATGAAATTTTCGTTAAAAAACTTTATCGTAATCAAGCATGAATAGTAGAATTTTGCAAGTATTTCAATTTATATTTTATGAATATAGTCTCGTTATCTTTGATGAACCCCTAAAGCAAAACAAAACTTTCGACCGCCTAGTACAGGGCTGAGTTCGGATAAAAGCCCGCATGCCTTTGCTTCTTTGATGTTTTCGATATTCCTTGGAACGCGGTTGTGTTTTCAACAGTCAATTCTATGCGAAAAAGATAATTTTTGTTCTTCAAATCCGGTGGTTATGGTCTTTCGTTGTTGACTTTAAGAATAATTTAATAATCATGTATTCTTATATGGCAATTTTTTGAAATTCTATGAAGTTTTGTAAAAAAACTTTTTTCGGCTCATTTAATCAGTTTTGTATTTTGAGTTTTGTATATAATTTTGTCTCTCACATATTCATCACTAGGTTATTTCGCATCTAAAATATGTTTAACTCATGTATGTTTACACATAATATCCGAAAAAAAAAATTTTTAAAGAATAATCTTTAGCAATACATACTATTTGCATAAAGTGTAGAGAATGTCATTAAACTTTAAGTATCCGCCATATTAAAACTACTAAAAATGAAAATATGAGTTACATTGGAAAATTCTAAATAATTATTTGTAGCATTTCCAGAAAGAAAATATAAAGCAATTTAAAATGAAATTGTAAAGCTTGAGATCTAAAATCAAGGAAAATTTAGTTTTACACCTATAATTTTAGTTTTTTGCTGCAGCCTTTATATATTTATATTCTGTCTGTAAGTACTAACCTGGCAGATTAAATGTTTTTCGGGTTGTTAGACCGTTTACCAAAGTTGAAAAACTTTTGACGTTTCGTCTACAAGTGCGATGGGCGTTCTGAGAGCCGAAACTTGGAAGAAATGTTGCTGATAATAAAATAAATAAAATCCTACCACAATAATTTGATCCTGATTATAAAGCTAACATTTTGCACTTCTATTAATTACAACTAAACGCCAATTCTGGATAATTCCCTCTATCTACTGTAATTATTTACAGATCTATACATAAACAACTAAATTATTGTAGTAATAATATTAATATTATCTTTTATATACTTTCTTCTCTGATAAATACAATATTGCAAGTTTTTACTAATAGTACCTTTTTGAATCCCTATTTTTACAATATTTGGAAACTCAAAACAAATTTATTTTAACGCAGATTTCGTCTTGTATAATAAACAGACACATAACCAATATAAATCTTAAAATGCTGAAAAATAACAACATTTAACATTTTTATAATAAATATTTGGAATTACTCACAAACTATTCTAAGATAATATTTAAGTTACGTCTTTTAAAAAAGTATTTAAGCAAAATATAAGCTTTATAACATGAATATAGTTTAACACCAAAACATGTTTTTATTTACATGACAAACTAGGATGTTTAATGGTCATATTAGACCATTAAGCACTAGGGTCTCTTCTAGCCTCATAACTACAAATATAGACTCATTGAGATAAAACCGTAATTTTTTAGGGCGAAATCAGAAATTTTATCTTATGAGCATGCGCAAGTTAACTTTACATCAACAACCTATGATAGTCGACAAAATAAACCAGGAATGTAACCGTAGAGCCGCTATACTCGGATCGCCAACAGAAATTCTTGCGTGGTTTGCATACATTAGAGACTCAAGTTTACGACGTTGCTAAAAAATATAAAAGAAAAACACCAGAAGGAGATAATCGCTTACAGAGCAACTCACAGCAACCGATCTGATCGGAAGAAAAATTGTGAATTCGTTCGCGAATTGAAAGAGAAAATCGATAAGAATGAGGATGACTAACCTAGCGAGGTAGCGAGGTCAACATTCAGTCTGGCAATGGACCAAGATATGTATTACAAGTCTTTTGTCCTGAGGAACCGCCAACTGTTGATTGACAAGAACAAGATGAACAGGAAGATAAAGGCTTCCTAAGATTCTTCATCCAAGACAGGCAGTTGACTCCCCAAAATTATTGTTGCATCTACCAAGATCCTTCTAAAGTGTCTACCGTCATGCGCACAATGTTTTTCGCCTCTATGATGGTGCCAGGGCTTGTGAGCAGCGAAGGGGATGTTGCGGCATCCCACTTCTTTGAAAAAAGCGTGTTCCAATAAATCTCCGGTCTAGCCTATAAAAGGCAAGAAAGACCCAGATATTTGTATTACTGCTGGTTTCCCAAATTGTGACAAGGCATTGCTTTGGCAGGAAGCAAACTTTTTAAACCTTCTACATTTCTACATTTCAAAAAGTTTGTCCTCTCAAGATTTCCACTGCAGCTGTGAGAGAAATCAGTTCAATGTTAAAGGAACCAATAACAAGAATTCCTCTAAGCCGATTTCAATCACAAAAAATATTCATATGCTTTACTAGAGAAGAACGATGAAATACATTTTTTGAATTATGACATATCGAATATATATAATAATTATTCTAACTTATAAAACATACTATTCTTAACTAATATTATGAATGTTTATTTGTAACAACGAAAATTATTTTTTTATTGTTTTTATACCAAATACAAATTTTTGTGTATAAACGATTATTGGCGCTGGTATATCAGCTGTGATTTATGTAGTTTGAGGCTTTTACACATATAAATTAGTCTATTGCGTATGACCTGTCCGTTCGCCTGTTCGTCGCTTTTTTCAGCTTTTTATTTAAATTAAAAAATGACTTGTCAGAAGTGGGATTTGAACCCATGCCTGCAGAGACTACGACCTGAAGGCAGCGCACTCGGCCATCTTGCCACCTTAATAATTTTATAATAAAAAATTATTTGTATAAAAGCTCGGGAGATCTGTGGAACACTATTCCACGTTACCAGCTTGTTTCCATTTTTGAATAAAAGAATCTTAATAGATTGATTATTTTGCATAAAATAAACTCTCCAATAATTTTTATTAATACGATCAAAATTTGTAAACTGATAATAGCTTCAGGTGCTGTCGGGTTTGTTTTCATATAAAATTTTTATTGATATTGTAGTGCTTTATTAACAGGGAAGAGTTAAAATGGGGCGTTGAATTACAGCCGAATTCCCCGGCGGCAACCACGTAACTTGGTGGGATAAGTGTATCAACCTAGAGCTTTTGAGCTTTTATTAAAGTCTAAACATAGAACATTCTATCGGAGACTAATGAAATTGTTTTCAGGATTTTCAGATTTGATCCTGCTTGTGCTCTTGATTGGCCGGCCATTTTACAATAGTAGAAAGGTGTGTTGCAACTAGACATTTTTGGTTGCAGACTAGACGTAAAAGGATGCAAGCAGAATCTACTATCGAATATTCCTACGAGAAACAGGAGCTCTTCGAACGCTTTCCAGTTAGCACCGCACTCGTCCCCGAGGAGTGGCTTGGAGCAGAGGCGCACATCGCAGACGCCGGCGTCGGCTCTGAAGATCGTGCGATCTGTTTCGAGAGAGAGCGTCCGTTCTGCACATCACTGCACTTGCCCGTGCCTCAACGCCCCGGTAAGACTTTAAAACTAATTACTGGAATATTTGTATCTGGAAGCAAATCCCTGTGCTAATCCTCTTAGCTATTTGGCGCTGTTACGAGTTCGTAGTCGGTTCTGAGCGGTATCGCACTGCAGCGGCGCGGGGCGGAAATTGACTAGGTTTGGAACCCGCGAACCAGTGATTATCGCGTTTATGAAATTTCGGGGCGTATTGCTGAACCTCGCTGAAAGCGTTTTCTCTCTGTGACTGGAATTCGCGAATTCTAATGCTACGGCAAATGGCAACGTTTTAGCAAGTGTTGCTGGAGGTTGAGTAGCTCGCCAATTACGCGATTTCAGCTGGAACGTAAACCCCAAATTGCTACTTCCACCCGGTTTGTTGCATTCCAAAATAAAAAAGTAATAATAAAAGACCATTAATTTAATAATAATATAAACAAAATAACAATGCCCAATTAAATTATTATAAAAAATATTTATGCTATAAAATCGTGTCTGAATTTCTCAATAAAATTAAATTTATCATTTTGAAATAAAGTACTTACAATTAAACATATTTTTTATTTTCAAGCGTAATATTAAATTATCAAACGGTATTTTCTGGCTGACAGAGAAGACTGATTTCAGTTTAGAATTTAAAAAAATCGTTTGTATTTAAATGTAGTACACTTTTTGAAAGTAAAAAATTAAAATAAAATATAACAAAACCAAATTTAATAGTCATTATTGCAAAATAGGAATAAAAATTTGCAACGACCTTACAGTAAGAAATCCATCAGAGAGACATCCATATTCGCTTAGAGCTCGGTTATCGCTCAACTTGCAATTCCAATTCCAACAGTATAGGCCATATCTTACCATATGATTTATTACAAATGATACGTTACGAGATGCACTGTAATCTGTACCTACGTAGAAGGTAACATGATCTACTATTATTTGTCTGGTAGGAAATGGGCGTCAATATAAAAATTTAATTATAATTATTATAATCACATATTTGCCCTTAAGGCTTGTCCGAAAATAAGAATTGGTTTGACCGGAGAAGCTAAAATTAATTATAAAAATAAAATGAGATTAACGTTTCCAGCTTTTATAACAAGTTCTAACTAAACTGTTCCAATTGAAAAATAAAATAATATTTTAAGTTAATCTGTTAATTTAGTTTAATTTTTCCGCATTCATAAGTTTCAGTAAAATACTTTTCATATCAATTTGTATACTGTAAAAAGTAATTTTTTGTAATATGAAGGTGGTCTGAAAAGTTCTCGCCCTCAATCATAGATGTCAACACTATGAGGATTCTTTAGTTGGTATATCTTTGAAATTGCGATTCACTCTTTCAAGTAGCTTAATTTTTATATCTGTTGCTAATTTTTTTCTGAAAGAAGGTTTAACGCCAAAAGAAATGTACGCAAAGTTTATCACAGTTGATGAAGATTCTTCTCCTTCGTATTCAACAATTAAAAAATGATCGCACCAGTTCTATCAGAAATTGTTAAACAATAATATGGTATTGAATGACCGACGAGTTAGCTGAATCTGTAAGCATTTCAAAAAAGCAAGTAGGATATATTTTTCACAAAAAAAATTGCACCTGAAAAAGCTTTGTGCAAAATGGATACCCCCCTTGTTTATATAAGAGCAAAAACGTATTCCAATGATTTCAAACAATACCTAAAGGGTTTTAAAGAAAACAAAATTGATTTTACCCATAAGCTTATGGCCATGAATAAAACGTAAATTCGCCGTTACTCCAAAGAAGGTGCAATCTATCCATCTGTAGGTTTCGGTATCACTCTTTTAGGATTGCTTTAAATATGGTAAAATAATAACTGAAAAATATTATGCAAATATTTTAACGACGCTTCATGAAAAGATTCGTGGGAAAAGAAGAAAAAAATCATCTCGACAAAAATGCCTTAGCAATGGAAAAATTGAGAGATGGACACCGAATTGTTGAAACGTCCTCATTCACCAAATTCGGCTCTTTTTCCAAAACTAAAATTTTTCCTCGCCGGTCAATAAGTTTTGATTGTAACTGTAGATGGGTATTTTTAAAACCTCGAGAAGAATCATTACCCATCTTGAATTGCCGAAGTATCGCTAAAAACAATGCATTTCAGTTTCAGGGGATTTTAAAGGAATATAAAAAATTAAAAATTTATTTTTCTCAGGCCACCTTCGTGTGCTACATAAACCAATGCAATTTTATTGACCCATAAACATGAAAATTATGAGCATTGATTTTATAACACAACTGAAACGTCATAATTCATATTTAATTCATTTAATTCATTATAAACAAAGTTAATTCTACAAAAAGTGGAGACGTGAATTATAAATATTTAAATTATACCCTTAAGAGCAAACTGTTGCACTAGAGGCTTTTAAAATGATTGCTAATTTATCAGTTAAAAACTCTAATAGACCTATTTCTACCACCAATTTTATTATCATTAAAATAGTTACACTTCATTCATACGAAACAAGGGTGTAATTATTTTTTATTAATATAAACCGGAACTGGGTTATTGTTGTAGTAAATTTTATAAAATATGTAACTAAAAAACAGTTTCACGTATAATTCAGTGAGTTTTGCTTTTTCCCGTGTTTTTAATTTTAGTTTTAATTTGCTTCTTCTAATTGTTTATAAATATAGTAAACTTTTTCCGAACCATCTATCTACAGTTGTATGGTCAATTTGATCTCCTGTATTGGCTTCCACATAATTTTATATTTCAGGTTATGTTCACAAATGCTCCCTCCAATCATTAGAGTGCTTATTGCAAATAAAGAGATCAGTGCAAAAAGTGATCACATTTTTTAATTTACGAGTTATGACCGTTTGAAAGTTTGAAAAGGCTCCCACATCCATAATATTTATTGATGACTATTTGCAATTTTTTTTATATGAACTACACTTTCGATGAGTATAATGACTCACATTAGGTTTTGAAAAAGTGATTCGATTAGGAAAAAAATTGGAAATTTGGACTTTACTTCATCACAATACTACAAACCAGAAACAGTGTTACTCTTGTATATAATCCCTTAAATGATAACGACAGATTTTCCAAAAATCAAAAAATACAAGAAAACAAGAAACTACTCATAAATATCGGTATCACTTCTGACATCATTCGCAGTCTCATTGCGGCTGGGTGTAGCCACATTAAGAACGTTAATAAGAGTCCTGATGTAGAACTCAATATCCCCCAAGGTAACCAGTTTCACAAGTTTCATAACAGATTGAAACTTTTTAGGTTTTATTGTCAAGTAACTGTCACTGTATACTAATTTAAAAATCTTAGAGATTTTTTGTACATGCCCACTTTACAGAGAATCATGTTTGTGCAAATTCCTGCCATAGGCTCTCTAGCTTAAGTAAGGTTTTCCGCTTTCAAACCTGATGAATCGAGTTTTGGAAATACCTTGGACAGAAGTCCTGACGTACGACATAATTCATTGTTTAAGTGTTTTATCGCCTGCAACAATCTTTTCATTCGGAAACTATGTTGAAAAAATACGACATTAAAGGGATTTTTCTTTCTGCCTTGATCAGTTTAATGGAAGTTTCAGGATTGTCACCCTGTTCCAGTTTCAATCAAAACATTATCATTTCCGAAGGATTTGCTGATTTCTGGACTTCGGCTAATTTAGTTTTAAACACCTCTGCTTTCCTGAGATGAACTTCCTTATTTACTTTCAAGGTTTGTAAAAGTTCTTCTTTAGATTAGAAACTTCGTACAGGCATTGCATATATCCTTTGGAGGAAATCCAAAGGAAATATTAAAGTCTTCGTTAAACACCTTAGCGAAAACCCTATAATGATGCCTTATAGTTAGGATGCCGTGCATTAAAATCTTCATGTACATTAGCAATGGATAGATTGGGATCAAAATATTTCCTGTTGCAGCTATCAGATCTGTTGTCGTGACCGCCTTTGTTATCTGTTGCTTGGGCTCCCGTTCTACCTTTTATCTCTAATCTAGATTTAAAAATCCCGTGAACAGCTAAAAAAGCCTTTGACATAGTCATTTTCCGCTCTCAGCACTAACTTCATAAGAAAAGACTGTACAACTTTGCAATCTTTTATCGTCAGAACTTTTGGCCTTTCTTAACACAACCTTGCAAATAAATTGTTTGTTCTGCATCGCCAGATACACTACAGTATCATTCAAAAATGTTTCTCTGCTCCAAAACACTTAGTTTACTGGCACACTTACATCTACAGTTACCAATATCACGACGTTTATTTTTCTCATTAAAAGGTCTTTCAATTTTTTTTCTATTCTTCTGATGTTTCTGATGTGCTTTTTACGTTTTGATACGCAAATTACATTCTTGACGTCTCCTGAACAAGAGCTAAATAGTTGACATTATTTTCTAAATCTAATTCATCGGCTACGACTTGATTTCACTAATAAATTCTGTACTAACCATTGCAGGAATATCATTGCGTTTATTATCCTCGTTAGGATTATACTTGCTTCCCGAAGTTACTTCTTCATTATAAATACTCGATTCTGAAAAAAAGAAGTTTTGAAACTTTGAAATCCTTTTTAAGAAGTGATGCATGCTTATTAATGTTTTATAATAATTTAAGCTATCCTCGATATAATATTATAATAAAGAAACTCAATTTTACCATTATCAGGCATTTTAGTGTGACTACTTAAGCACAGACTTGAAAAACCAGCAAAAGTCAAGCAGTAAAGATATTAATGCCATGTCAAGATTAAAAAGTGGTTAAGTCCATGGACTTAATAACTTTCTGACACTTAGCTACTTCTTGCACTAAAACGATGATCGACTGGGATATCTACGTAAGGGTTTTCACGCAGTAGAAAAATCTGGCCTCACCAAAGTGTTGTAAATTTATATAAATGGCGACACTTAACTCAATGTCACCAAAATGTGAACTTGGCCACTTTTTGCACTGACCTTTTCAAATAGAGTCCTATTTTAATTAATGTCTCCAACACCTGTTCCCATAATTTCTCAGCATTCATGTCTTTAATTATAATTTTTATAAATTTTTTGTGTTCATAAAACTCTTTCTTATTGCTTATGTTGTTTGTATTTGTTCAGGCACATATATTAATAATTAAAATAAAAAGAATTTAACCTCAAATCTTG
Source organism: Sinelater perroti (assembly GCA_036346155.1). NCBI lineage: Eukaryota > Metazoa > Arthropoda > Insecta > Coleoptera > Elateridae > Sinelater > Sinelater perroti. The sequence goes on from JARFIY010000374.1 coordinate 664,408, forward strand.
TTGCAATTATTATTTCGAAGATTGGTTTATTTTATATTAACGCTTTAATTACTACCAGTATTAGCATAATTCCACTACATATCTGTTCTTAGCATTTGTTTACTTTAAGTCAAAATAAATTATTGTTTCTTTATTATTATTATAATCATAATTATTATAAAATGTTTATTTTATATCTATACTTTCCTAGCTTCGTCTATTGTTTCCGCATTTCAGTTGGCAATACTTAATCTTTTAGGTATATCTAGTTCTTACAATTGGTCTTTTATAAGCTTTTCATTTTATATGATTAACTAGCTGTTACCTTCTCTGCTCTAGGTAATCTTCGTTAATTTAAATATTAGTATACTTTAGCTTTTAGTCGGTCTTAAAATATCCTTTTTTTGCTCGAATGCGCAACTTTTACAAGTAATGGTCTACATTTATTAAAAACTTGTCCAATCTATATTTTGTCATTAGAGTTAAGTGAAACCTCTATTTGTTGTAATAAATCCATAACTTTTTTCAACTCCACCGTTGTTCATCCATAATTCCATTAATAGCTAGATTTTTTTTCTTATTCACTATTTCCTTTTTTAATTATTTATTTTCCTCTATGTAATTCCATTTCGTAAATCTTTAATTCAAGATTTTGATCCACCCCCTTAATTGTTTCTGTTGATTTCCTAAACATATCGCTTATTTCTTCCTTCTTTAATTTTAAGTATTTAGATCTAAATTTAATCTGTACACCGTCGACCATAGCTCCTATCGATAGCCCACAAACTCGAAGTACCGCGGACTTGTTTTATGATAACCGCCAATGGTAATTATAGCACGCTTTCCAAGAACAATTTATTATACAGTGGCACTTACTTCAATTCTAATAATGTATTGTATATAATATATATTTTGCAACAATAATTGCAAAATTACTAAAAAGGAACACACGCTTCGTACCGCAGTCCGCGGTGTGGCGAATTAAATAAGTACATACCTAGAAAAAAGGCAACGGAAAAGTATGGTACTATGAATCCACCAAGGAAAAAGTAAATAATACATAAATAAAATAATCATTGTTAAGCAGCAACAAAATGAAATAATTAAATTGAATACTTTATACAGTAATAATTAATTTGCTAAGTATTGTTAGAACAGCAACTAGTAAACCGTAAATTCTTACATTTGTCTATACATATTTACATTAATTCAATAATGTATAACCCTACCTCGGGCTCATGTAATCGCCTCCGTTCTTCTTGGCATCGAGTTAAACAATGAAAGAATCTGTGTGTCTTGATTGCATTCATTATCGATACGCTCTCATAATTCACTCAGATTCCTTGGAGGTCGTAAATAGCCTCTGTAGCGAGCTTAATATCTTACATGTCATATGTTATCGAACGTTACCTACTCGAAAAATTGCTTGGACACCCTCTGAAAAAAAATGTAGGTCTAACTGATAACGTTACCTCTAATTCTGACTAGAGATATTCAGACCATGCTATATAACTGATAGCACCTCATATAATAGTACTTTTAGCTGGATTCTTTGTGCGAATGTAATATTCTTCCTCCCTTCTTCTGCATCTATGGTATATTAATATTCGTCCATCATTTTGGTTTAAACACAATCTGGATTTATCGGAATAAACGATTTTATGTCACTCGTGTGTCTACAGACGGCTATTATAAATTTTGTTGTCGATACAGAAAAATCAGTGATTATGCCGTTAGTCCTATTATAACAGACATGGTACAGAATCTAGACATATAGTCATCTTTATAATTTGCTCTCGATACGTTGATGTCATGGCAATCCCTCATCCGATCACTTGCGATGTTGATGTTGTATCGCACGTTGTGGTGAATCTCTATCATTCTTCTTCTCAGGTCACAATCTTCCCGACTGTTTTCTTCCGGTTTACTTCCGAAGAGTAGGTCACATGGTAACTTCAGTTTGCGACCAAAATGAACATCGGGTGGTGTTTGACCTGTAGATCCAAAGATGACTTTTGACAGATACTTCCCAATTGTCCCATTCATGCGGTCAACCATCTCATCAGATTGTGGATATAACAAAGTTGTTTTTGTTTTAATACTTCCCAGTATTTTGCATATTTTTGTAAACATCGCCAACTTGAAATTTCGTTCTAGGCCTGAACCCAAATCCAAATCTTCTGATTAGTTCTTTTACTAATATCTCAGTGATGGTTACGGCTTCTTAATTTGGCAATACATAGACTTCAACCCATTTGCTGAAATAACCTATAACCACTAGAATAAATGCATTTGTAAAGACCAGGGGAATTTGATAAGCCATGTTCACCTGCGCATTAAAAATGTAATGCAGTGGTTTTCGTTTAGTTTTTAGGACAGTTCGATCTCACATAGATTCAGCTCGGTTTAACGAAAAAAATTGTAAGTGAGCTGAGAGTTAAAGAAAAATGACAAGTGCTGTAATACATGGTGTCATAATAGACTTTGTTAGTTATATTTAATTTTTGACTTTTGTGTAATTGTAATCCATTTGGTATATATCATGTCGGCACATCAGAAAGATAGCTATTAAGTTCATAAACTTGGTTGAAGCACAGCGAGGGTAAAAACTCATCGAATCAGGACATCAAAGTAGAGACATAGCGTTGAACTTCGCATAGAGTTTACTCCTTCCGAAAGTGAACAACACAACAGTATTCCTATTATTACAATTTTCTCGAGAGGATTTCCGACGTTATATATTCTCGTTAATGCTTTCTGTTGAGCATATCACACATTTTCGACACCAATCCTTAACATCATCCTTGCAATTCACCCAATAAAATATTTAGCAAACCTTTTTCTAAAACCTTTGTAATTACCATATGACTACCAAACACACCATCATGAAGTTGTTGCAATACGTCTAGAACCCTTTCTATGAAACCAGTAACTAAAGTTTTCTTTGAAACCCATCCTCACTCTCAAGCATGAGCTGTAAGACAATGTCTTCTACTGTGATGAAATCCGATTGTACCCAATATGATTTTACTGCTCGTGAACACGGAGCCACTTCTGCCTAGTTAGTTTTTCGTCCTGCTTTCTTTCATTCACAGGTATATTTTAAATTTAAATCTTCTTTCTGGTCAGGTTTCAACTCGCTGGTTTGCTCCAAGTTCTTAGTTAAAAATCGTTTGCAGTGTAGGAACAATTTTCTGTTCTGCTCGACTACAGTGTCCACAGTCTCCCTGACAAAGTATTTGCTTTGTAATGAGTACTTCCAGCTCTATGGTCTATCTTGCTCAATCTTGCTACTTCACCTTCCAGATTTTTAGAATTTAAGAACCACTTCAGTACAACTTGATCAGCCCCCAAAGGAAACCTTCTACAATACAAATATTTGTAAAAGTGTTGCACAGCAATAGGCGATGACTTTGTCTTGTCCATTTTGTAACTGTAACAAAACGCTCCAATTCCAACATTACTCGCGCCTGTGTCCAAAATAAATTATTCTTCTAGCTATAGGCAATCGGAGCAATTGTTAATACACATTTTAAACTTTTGAAAGTTCCTTAACATTCTTTACTCCACTCAAAATATTCCGTTAGTCGTGTCTCTAGATAGTTCTATCTATCTACAAAATAATTTATCTCGCATTAAAACTGTTCACTTCGCTTTCTTATACTAGACTGCTTATTTTTGCTTTGCTGTGTGCTATTTAAACATTCAATATCTGTTCGTAAGTCTTCTAGGGTGCTTCTGGAATACGCTCACTCTTCTGGTACTCGTATATTTACGAACACTTTACGATGATATCGACGCGTTAGGAAATTTGTTACTGTATCAACGTTGTTATAAACTTAGAATTTTCCACTGTTATTTATTATATAAATAAATTAATGGTTTTTACGTGATCATCTGTTCGCCAACTTTAAAAAGCATTTATCGTTGGTTTTAGCCAATACGGTTTATTTTAAACTGATGTTACTCGAAGTTATTTAGTATGAATTTTTATTTTCTAATTTATACTCATTTCCGGTTTTACTTCTTTGTTTTAAAATAAAATTTATACTTTCATTTTTCGCAAATTTAAAATTATGCTCTTTCCTTTTGTGTTAATTTTTATTGCTGTATTTTCACCATTCAATGTTCAAATATCTTATCAATTTAACCACTTTTTAACAGATAAACCTGAAAATAGTTTAAAGTAACTTTCAAACTAAAATATTGCACTGTAACTAGTAAGAATGAACACAAAGTTGCAATCTTCGTGTCGGAATTTGTCACGTACGACTAATCTTTCTGAAACGCAACTCGGAGTAGCCGAGATCCGACCGACTTAATCCTTCCTCTGCTGATCCGACTTTTATTGCATACCTCTTCGCCATGAATCCGCTATTCTTGGTAGTATCAGAGAAGTGCAGATCACATTCCGGCTTATTTTTTTTGAGAATGCCAACCGGAGTCGCCGTAAAGCGTAGTGCCATCAAGTTCGCGAACGATGGCGATAGGTCGATTTCTAATTTCCCGGAACTTTTGCGGCCTTTGAGGCCCTTGTTAAGGAACCACAAAACCAATTCCATTATTTATGTTGTGCGCTCTTTCGCGCTGATTTATTGACTGAAGCGTTTTGTTTTATCACCGCTACCCCATTTCGGGGATTAACGATTATTCAACATAAAGTTATCAGAATTTCGTCGTTACTTAAATTAAATGAAGTTAGTTGCAAATGATGTCGTAATATTCAGCATTTCTTACAAGTAAGTAGATATCTATTGAATCACAACTTCGAAGTATAAGTTAAAATTTATATGTTCAAGAAATTTTGTGGCTTGTAAACATTTTGACATTTTCAAAATAAAGAACATTGTTTTATGTAAACCTGTTTATTACATAATTTAAGTAAGCGATTTCAAAATTATTAACAGTTACATAATTTAATTTTTCAAAATTACACCCAGTTGTTATAAAACTTGTATCATAATACTTACAGGGTCGTCGAGGAAAATCCGGAACGAATAAATAAAATGATAGAAACATTAAAATATAAGAAACATTAAATATATTTACATAAAACCTAGCATAATTAAAGAATCATATTATTCGATGTAACCTCCATCAGCGGCCACAACTTTCTCGAGTCGGGACCTAAAATTACTTCAAAACAACTTCCTCCATTTGCATATGTGCTAGTACCTCCATGATAGAGACCCTAAACTATTATTGGTGTTATGATGCTTCACACGTAGTAATCAAGGGGATTGCAGTCGGAGTTGCAGGATAGCCAAAAGTCGGGGGACCAGTGATAATACAAACTGTTGTATAGCCATGCCGGAGTCTTCCTTTCCTTGTGGACTGGAGCGGAGTCTTGCTGAAACACGTGCTCCTGTCAGCAGTCACCTGCTCTATCCAGAGCTTAACAATTATCTCTTGCACTATGATATAGCTATCGGCGATCACCTTCAAGCCTTCCTCAAAAAAGAAGGGTCCTTCGTTGCTCAGCCCCAGCACCACCACAGAGGTAGGAAAATTTGTGTGCATAACAACGGGCACTACAAATTCAACGATCATTTTGGCGATTTACATTACTGCGCTGTATAAAATTATTTTCGTCCGAAAAGAATCTCGGGCAGACATGCTTGGTGTTCAAAAAAGTTTGGATCTTTGTTTTCCTGTCCACCTTGTTTATCTCAGACAACAGTTTGCGATTCCTCAAGACAAAAAACTTGTAATGCAGGATCTGCGCTACTAGATTGCCAAGTCAGTGATGTTCAATTCAGGATCCTGATGGTTTTTATCATTCAATTCGCGGACGAATTAATCACTTCATATAGCACTTCATATTAAGCATATATAGCACCTACAATTGGATAAAACTTGTGTTTGCCCGAACTCTATCTCATGGCCAGGATTTTCCAAAGCGCAGGTGTCATTTGTGTTCTTTTATTAGCAGGCCCAGCTTCCAAGCTGGAGACCAGCTTCTATTCCTGTTATTTCTGACATCTGCCACGCCTTATAATTTTTGATCTATGAATATATAAACATAACGTTTTCAGTATTCAACTAACGACCATAAGTCAAGTCCAGACGCCAAAAATCAGCCTGATCTGAAAATCTCGAGACCGGTTTGGCCTGAAGTGGCCTCAAATTTTTGCCGCTATTCACTTTCATTTGAATATAATTCACTGTCATTCGTATCAATAAAATTTCGTTAAACCCTATAATTTAGTTTCATGCATAGGGTCCGCTCTGCTTTATCTGTAAAGCAAATTTTCGGTTGTTCTGGTGATATTTATAAACCCAAAATCATTATAGATATAAAAATAATTTTAACACGAATGATGAATTAGTTTACCTAAATCTTAGCTACCCTCTCTTCGGGGACAAACCGTCATGCAGTGAAAAATCGAGTGACGTCAACAAATGCCGCGATGTTATCTGCAACAACCCGATTTACGTCAGCAGCTAGCCCGGTTACGCCAGCAACTAATCCGATAATGTCAACAACGGGCCCCCATCACCATCTCCACTACAAATGAAAGCGCACGAAACAATAACTTAAATTTTAGATTTCCTTTTGAAGATATCCGACACAGCTGTGGACGTAACGTCAAAAGCTTCCAAACTCTAGCCACGGCCTAAGTTGATAGTATGTTTTTCTCTTCATTATTTTTCCTGTCATATTTCCAATATATGCTAATAGAAATCTTTAACTACTATAATTAATGTTATTGAATATAATTTAATTTATTATTCTTATTTGTTTCTTTTATTTACTTTTATTAGTAGTAATTTTTATTGTTCTATATTTTTCGACCTTCATAATTTTTGATAGATGCTAATTGGATTTTTGGGATTCATCAAAAGTGAAGTAAGAGATTTGTTATGAATTATCCAGTAATTAAATATTGGATTTAATTTAATCGACAACTAATTAAAATTTTGTTGGAATTTACCAAATTGTTCTAGACAAAATTCTTGTTTAGAGTTACAATTGTCATTAGTGTAATGGATAATAAAATAGTGTTGCTTACTAATATTAACCACGTCGATTTACACAAGAGGTATTATTTTTGTAATTTTTCCAATGTTTTCTTTTTAAATACGCAACGTGCGTTCAGTTAGTGAATAATCTGGCTTTTAGCTACGATAATATTCTTATCATTTTACCTAGTACTCCCATAAATACTGTTATAAAATCAAATCTACCCTTGCTTTCCACAACACAACATGGAAATATTTATTTTATTATTTTTTTTTATTGAGGTAAATATTTACAACCTGCAAATGATGGCTATAAGTAAATGTGCTCAAAGTACAATACAGGAGGGGAGATGGTATCCAGCGATAACACTCCCGATAAATTAACTATTGATTATTGTTGATTTAATATATTTGTAGGCCACTGTTTTTAAGTCTTTTGATTTCAGGTTGGATGTATAGTTGCCTGGCTTCGTCATTGGGGTTATCAGGGAACCGTTCGAGGTAGTTCCTTGTTAATCTGATAATTTCTTCTTGCACAAACGGTATTCGAGAATCATCATGTAAAGTTTTATTACTAACGTACCACAGCGCATTGAAAATCATTCGAAGTATCTTGGATTGGACTCTGTGCATAATTTTAGTATTAGATGGCTTAGCACACCCCCAAAGCTGGACACTTGTAGAGGAGTAATTTATTTTCTGTTGACAGTTGTGATTTGCGACCTAGGAGCCGGCTCATTTGACGAATTTTTAGGTTTATGTGGGTTTTCTTAGCAGAAATGTGTGCTTTCCATGTAAGTCTATAGTCAAGTGTTAATCCCAAGTATTTGACTTGAGTAGATACAGGTAACGGCTCGTCGTTTATTAAGACTGCAGGGCAGATGGTGATCCTGTTCGTGAATATGACTTGTGTGGACTTTGTATGGTTTACTTTGACTTTCCATCGTTGCAGCCTAACTTGCAATTGATTAAGATGCGTTTGCAGATTTTCAGATGCAATTTGTGGGTCTTCGCTTATAGATAATAGAGGGATGTCGTCAGCAAACGTAGCGATTGTAGTAGTATTTGTGGTTGGGACGTCAGCCGTAAACATCAAATAAAGAAGTGGACCAAGGACACTACCTTGAGGGACTCCTAAGCTCATGGGGTAATAGTTTGAGGTAGCTGTATTAATTCGTACTTGAAAGTATCTGTGAGGTAAGATTTTAAAATAAGATAATGAGGCTTGGAAGGAAGGATTTAAGTTTGTATAAGAGTCCGTCATGCCATACACGGTCGAAGGCTTATTCGATATCTAAGAATGCGGCTGTACATAGTTTTTTCTGTTCAAAGCTTGTGAGAATAGTTTTGACAATTCGATGGCATTGTTGTATGGTCGAATGACTTGAATTGATGAGGTGGTATTAATGTGTGTATTTCAGTATCTTCAAAGATTCATTTAAGTAGGAGCCTTTCAATAATTTTAGACACGATCGGGAGCAAACTTATTGGCCGATACAAAGTAACTCTGTTTGGTGGTTTATTTGGTTTATCGATTATAATTATTTGTGCAAATTTCCAGGTGATCGGGAAATATGCTAATCTGAGGATACTATTATAAATTATGGTTAACAAAACAAGTCCTTTTCTGAGTAGTTGTTTTAAGATCTGACCAGTAATCAGATCAAAACCAGGTACTTTGTGATTGTTGCATCTTGAAATCATACCTTTAACTTCTTTTGGAGTGAAGAATTTAATCAGCAACATCATCGGACAAGGAGCGTCCAAGGAGTTTCTAACGAGGACGTCATCATTATTATTATTATGTTCAAGTGCACTAAAGACTTGTGAAAGATGTTCAGCAAACGTTGAAGCTTTTTCCTGCTTCCCCAGCTTCAGTCATCTTTCCTTAAAAGTGGAGTGTGCTGAATAGGTCTCTTAAATGATTTGGTTGCCTTCCAGATACTGTAGACGTCTGCTGATAACTTAGTGATGTACGATTCGAATGTGGCATTTCTGGTGTCGTGGAGAACTATTTTTAGTTGTCGTGTTAATTTATTATATTCATTTTTGTCTCTAGGGTTGCGGCTTCTTTGCCATATACGCCGTGCTCTTCTTTTTTGGGCGACAAGGTGTTTTATATGCATAGGTATGTTATTCTCTGGTTTCTGTCCCAGTTTTTCAGGTGGCGTGGCTATACGTGCTGCTGCCTGTATGGTTTGTGTGAGGTGATGTATTGCGTTATCAATATTTTCCAGTTGTTGTAAGCGAATATTCAGATTTAGGTTATTTGTACATAGTTTTTAAATATATGCCAGTTGGTTTTTGATGACGTTGACTTTACAACTTTAGGACGGTTTATTATGTGAGTACTAAGTGTGGCGATTATTGGTGAATGATCAGTGGAAAGGTCCCAGGATGCTTCTATGGTGATATAATTAGGTGCTATACCTCGAAGGACAAAAAAGTTAAGCAGGTCTAGAATTTTATTTGCGTCTGTTGGCCAATAGGTGGGTTGCCCTGTAGATAGATAAAAACAGTTTAAGTTTTTTATAGCTTATCTTAAGTTTCTTCCTTTTGTCGTACATAATCTTAAACCCCAGTGTGTATACTTAGCATTCCAGTCTCCTCCAATGATAAATTTACCTGCTACTTTCCCGAAGAAATCTTCATATTCAAGTGTGCTTATTCCGTACCTTGGTGGGCTGTACATTGCAGCAATGTTAAAGGACCATGATTGAGCAGTACTATGGATTACTGTAGCTTGTATCTTGTCAGTTTGAAGGTTTGTTTTCTCGTGGTGTGGTATAGTATTACGAACTATTATGGCCGAACCACCATGAGCCGTTCCATCAGGATAGTCGGTGCAGTATAAGGAATAATGTGGAATATGGAACATTGTTCTGTCGGTGAAGTGTGTTTCCGATATAAGAAGTACATCTATTTTGTTTTGTTGTAGAAAAGTTATTAATTCTGCTTTATGGTTGGCTAAGCCATTTGCATTCCACTCAGCAATTCGAATTGATTTAAGGCCCATTACTGAATTTATTTAGTACAGTAGAGAGCATACTTAAGATCATGCTGTTCTGATTTATGAGCTGTGAGAACATTGATTTGAATTCATTCAAGAAAACACTCATTTGAACTCCTAAATCTATAGTTCGATTGTTTGGATTTGCACCACTTACTTTTTGAGCCTAGGACACATGATTTAATGTTTCTGTATGTGGGTTATTCCCTGATGTATTTTGTTGTTGCAATGGTTGTGGGTTATTTGGGGTATGCAGTGTCTGCCCTCTTGCTTTGTTTTTTACATTGAGTAAGTCCCTTTAGACCGTACATCCTTTATAATTAGCGGTATGGTTTCCATTACAGAGTGCACACTTAGCAGCTGTGTCTTTAGGTTTTTTGCAATCTATGATTTCCTCCGCAATTAACTCATTGATATGGCCTGGTGCAATATGTCTTAGAGTGCCCATTTAATTGACACCTAGTACACTGAATTATATTTCTTTTTTTATGTGGTGGTTCTATAACTATTTTCATGTTATTTAAAAGCTGGATTTCGTATACTTGATTGTTGTTTTGTTTTGGTTCGAGGTCTACATAGAACATCATTAGAGGTTTAGTTACTCTGTGTCTAATGTTTATTATGTTACGCACCGTGTGTCCGTGCTATTGTAGTTCGATAATTTCTTAGGTTGGGAATGAGTAATGTATATTACGTATCACCACTCTGTACGCCTTATCCCGTTTCATTTGATAAGTGTGGTGAACTATTTTATTGTCATTTAAATATCGTATAAGTTTTCTGTAAGTTTCGCGGTTTTGAGTGTTTATTTTTATTGTATTGTTTTGTAATGCGGTGCATTGATAAATTTCGGATTCTGTCGCATCTGTTAGATTTTTGATCATTTTATTATAATCAGTGACACCATAAATAAAAATCGGTGGTGGTTTAGGTATTGTTGGCGTTTTGTTATTGGATGCGGTATTATTGATGTTATTATTTTGTATGTTATTGTCTTTTTGTAAAACTCTAAATTTATTGCTAGTACTCACCTGTTGAGTAGGTGGGATAATTGTTGGAGAGTTTGGATTTCTTTTCCGTTTTTTGAGTGGTCTGACAGTTTGCCAATCATGAATTTCTGATGCTTATGTGTCGCTGTTTTCCAATGCAGACTCATCACTTAGTGGCAGAGGCGGTAAGGTGATTGAATGTGGGGATTTGTTTTGTAGGTGAGGTTGTGACGGATTTATGTTAAAATTGTGTTGAGTATTTGGAAATGTTTGTATAATTGGCTGATATTGATTAGAAGGCAAGTTATTTGATACATTTTGTGAAAGTGGCAGAGGATTTGGTTGGGAATATGCATTTGAGATTGACGGCTGGTGTTGTTGTTGTTGGTAAGTGTATTGGTATTGCGGGGGTAAAGGCTGACCATTGTAATTATTAATTCCGGTGCAAAAATTATAGGATTGAGAATCATTAGCACACAGCTGAACTGTTAAAAATGTTTCTATTAAATGTACACACACAATATCGCAGGCGCGATAAGAGCCAGGCCTTGCGGCCGAACTATTCACCACTTTGCTTCAGCCAGAACCGATACGATGTTTACAGGCCGAAAGTCAAATGACGACTCTGAGATATTTATGACATTCACAATTGTCAAGTCTTAAAGTTGTAAGTTACTTTGTGCTTCTTGTCATGTTCAGTTATTTACCAATGGAGTGGGGTGGCAAAGTCAACTGTATCGCTGTAATACCATTACGTATGTGTGGAAATAAAAAAAGTGTAATATTTCAGACCCCGCATCCTCTCTACATTATCCTTCCAAAATCTGAAAGACCACGTTCAGTTCAGAATATTCAGCCAATCAAGCCGTAAGAGTCCGAATTAAACGAAATCCTCTTCGTGAGCAGAAGATTATGTCTCAAGAGATACAAGTTTGCAAAATTTCAATGTTTCATGTTATTAAACAAGGCCTAAGAGTAGCTGCTTATAAAAGACACACTAGAAAGTTGGTAACAAATGCTTTAAAGAAAGGTAAAATAGTAAAAACAAAGAGGTTGTTGACGTACGGGTATAGTGGCCAGAGAAAAATTTTGTTTACGGATCAAAAAATTTTTGCAACGGAGAAATCTTTCAACGAACAAAATGACAGAGTATACTCTAGGTTGTCCAAAGAAGCATCTCAGCTATTGCCAAGAATTCAGAGTGGCAATTATCCAGCCGTTGTAACGGTTTGGTGGGGAGTGTGTTATAATGGGGTAACTGACATTCATTTTTGTGAAAAATAAAAACTTCGGCCGCTGTGTATTAACAGAATGTTTTGAAAAGTATAGTGAAACCTGTAAATCCCACGCTCTTCCGAGACGATACCAGGTCTTATCGCCGGTCACAATTCTGTTTAAAAATTGTTTTCTTTACTTGGCATAACGAGAAACTCCAAAGCAGAATCCATTCGATGTATTTAGTACTCAACGTAAACAGAACTTTCAGTATTTCAAATTTTCTGTTACCACCTCGTACAAAACAATCCAAGTAAGTTGCGGAAAGTGTGCAAAAAGTTCAGATACCGTGCACCGAAGAATTTCGTACTTCACATTTTCTACAACCAACCTTCTTCTTCCACTCCTCACTGCCTACTGAACTACTGCGTGCAGCGCCTCAAAACGAACGTCACTATCCCCGCCTATTTCCCGCGTATACGCAAATGGAATTCCTTTCCGAAATTCTCTCGTAATTTTTACGCCCTTTTTGTGTCATTTCAATCGTTTCTCTTATTTGTGTATTAAATTCTTCTAAGAAATCTCCTTATTTGGCACAGGGGTATATACATTCAAAATTGTAAAACTCGATCCTTTCAGATAATTGGAAAAATTTTTAACCCAATTGTACCCTTTGATTTTTTATAAGATATTTTTAACATTATCTTATATGTATTATTTAGTATCATTGTTTCTTTTGTATCGCACTTTTCATATGTTACTATTTTATGACTAACCGGGATATTCTTAGCACATTCCAAACATTTGAGGTCTGCCTGCAACTGAAAGTTAAAATTTATTTATTGTTCTGAAGGAACTATATGGTTGCCCCAGTTTGACAAGGATTCTTGTATAGAATTTATATATTTAATTGTTGGAAATCAGTTACTAATCTTCATTGTCTATTTTTAACATAATCAAAGCCTAATCGGTTCAATGATTTAATCTTTGCTTCATGTAATAAACAATGAATGGCTTTAATCTAAAGCGGAAAAACATAAACACAAAGTTCCATTTAATTTTTTTTTGTATTTGATATATCATAAATGCTGTTATTTTCTTCACAATTTTTATTTAAAATATAATTGCTAAAGATTCCAGCACTTTTTCATTTAAGTTGAAACATTGCTTGTATAGTTATAATAACAATTTATCCTCTCAGCATTTCCTGTTTTGAAATTTCTATGAAAATTCTGCCAGTTGCGTAAAGCATCCGCTGTTTTTATTCGTAGGCATTTTATTGCTTGTCTCAAGGTAAACTATTTGAAAATTGTTTTTTTAGCTTGATCGTTTTTCCTTTATTATAAAATATTTTTGTTGGTCTTGTCTACTGTCTGTAATGTTAGCTTGGTTGTCAAAGTGATTTTAGCCTTCTCATTACAATAAATCTGCAAAATAAGCATTCAAGCCAGCATTACCAGCGCATTTCTTGCCTTAAAGGTATAATTCCTTTAAAATATATTTTTAAAATTAAATAAATACACAGGTTTGTTTTTCGTTTGATTTTAAGTAATTTAAGAAGCAATTGGATTGGTTAGCTTCTCAATATTTCTGCAAAAATTTGAAATAAATTTTACCTAAGACTTAATATTATTCATAATACGTCTATTATTTTCTAACCCATTATAGTTTACACTTAATTCCTCCAATTTTATTATGTAAGGATTGTTGGGTTCGAACAGGTTGCCGAAGAAAGAATAAAAAATACAAAGAAAATAGAATTATTCGCTAGTACTTATAATTTAAAAACTCTTCTAAAAGAAGACAGGCTAATAGGATTAGAAAATGAAGCAAAGGAAATCAAATGCGGTGTAATGGGCTTCAGTGAGGTTACAAGAAAAGAACAACAGTGTTTAAAGCCAAAGTCAGGAAATACACTATTCCACAAAGAGTGAAGGGGGTGTAGGGTTCTTCATAAATAAGAAAGTGGGTGCAAATGTCAAAAACTTCAGAGCACTAACTCCTCGGATAATGTATATAACAATACGGGTATCTAAAAAAGATTAGTTAGAAGTCATTCAAGTTTATGCACCCACTAGTGGTCTTGAAGAAATGGACGCATCTATTACAGAATATCCTATTAATTATAGGAGACTTTAATACTAAAATTGGACAGAGCAGGAAACAGTAGAAAACTGTATTGGAGATTATGATATCGGAAATGGAAATAATAGCGATTGGTAAATTTTATGGAACGACAGCTATATGCCATGAATACATTTTTCAAAAGAAAATGGACGTAGCGCAGCCCAGATAGACGAACCAAAAATGAGATTGGCTTCATCATATCTTCTCACAAATAAATAGTAAAAGTTGTTACAGTGCTTAATACAATAATTAGTCTTAATATAAACGGCGAAAGGTTAAATTATTTAAGATTTTCTGACGTTTTACTTGTAACAGACAACTTATAGGAATTACAAGAAATGCTTATAGATCTAAATGAAGAGGCAAAAGTTTATTAGACTAAAAACTTACAAGAACGCAAAATAATGACAAACAACTTAATAAATCAAAGAGTAAATATACAGAGAGAAATTGAAACAATCGAATTAGAAAATTACATATGTCTAGGTCAATATATTATTATGGAGACGGATAGCCAATCAAAAGAAGTAGAGAGAAGAAAAAACTGGGCTGGGATGCATTTGGAAAATGGAGAGATATACTAACAAGTAAAATAAAACTAGAGATAAAAACAAATTTTTTTTGCTCAGAATATAATCTCAGTACTGCTAGGAATAGCAGAGGGAGAAGATACAAGACAGAAAGTAATGGAGGGACATTGTTAAGAAAGCAAAAACACACACCAATCTATAAGCGTAAGACAAAAAGAAAAACAATGGACTGACCCCACAATGGAAGGTCAAAGGAACTCTAAATAAAGAGTGGTTATAACTCTAATCGAGTGTAAAACCTTGTAATAATAATAATAATCCAGTATTACATTATACAGCAGAAACGTGGACTCTAACCGCAAAAAACAAACAAAAGTTAAGAGTAGTCTAAAAATCTATGGAGCGGAAAATGTTAAGAATATCTTTAAGAGATAGGTGGACAAATATAAAAATCAGACAAAAGTTTGAAAATGTGATTTGAAGTCATGGGCGGGGCATATTTCCCGAACAACAGATAACAGATGGACGAAGAAGATAGTCCAGTAGAGACCGCAATTGGGACAGAGAGAAAGAGGAAAACCCCCTTTAAGATGGACCGACGACATAAAAAAAACAGCCAATTATAACTGGATACAGAAAACACAAGACAGGGATCTATGAAGAGTACTTGGAGAGGCCTACATCCGTGAAAGATATATAGGCGTGTGATGATAATGATGATGCTGTTAGTATTTATTAGAAACTTGTTAAATATATTAAGATAACTAATAGAAAGACTACCAGCAGCTTATTCCTATCGAAAATATTTTTATTTGCTTTTGCTTTTACATCAACTAAACTTTTTGTTTCCTTTTAAATGTTTTTCTCCATTTTTAAACACAAAATTGTAACCAAGTTTTAAAATGTTTATTGTTAAAGATTATTCTTATACAATCAATTATATATCTACAATTTGATTAATCTACTATTAGAAGTTTTACCCACAAAACTTATGTCTGGATAAAAAGTTATCTTAGAACCACTACAAAATTAGTCTGGTGTAGCTTCTATTTTTTTTATTATGCAAAAATATTACCGCATTCCCTGTGTGTTGCCTTGTTAACATGCCTATGTAAATATGACATCTCTCTAACTTATACTATTTCCATTTTAGTATCTCTAAAGGTTTAAATCCACATAAATATCTCTTTTTAAATAAATAATAAATAATGAGTTTTGTCCATTATCTGTACCTCTATCTTTTTGTCATTATTTTAACTCATTACAGATTCGGTCTTCGGTCCGTCTGTATACTAGATAATTTTTCCGAGTCTGTTCCTATTGCTTATTTCGTTTATACATTCATTTACATCCATAATATTAATCTCAAGGTTTATGTTAAATTCAAATTTTGGCGTCATATGGCATGTTGTCATACGCAGTATGGCTTCACTCATGTGTCCAATTTTCAGATACTCCATTTCCATACAAGCTTTGCGGATGGGTGCGTTGCGCAATCTGTTCATAGGCATCCTGCCTCTCCCATAATTTCAAAACGAACAGGAGAAAGGTTCAGCAGTGTCTCAATTGCCGTTGTTGGTGTTGTTTTTATAGCACTTGTTATTCCCACGCAAGCACATCTTTGTGTCTTAGTGCGGTTATAGCGATTCTTTGCGTCATCTTTATCTACCATACCAAAACTGCATATGTTATCATAGGTTTGACTACCGTGGTGTATATCCAATCCATCACTTTTAGTTTTAGAGCTCATGTTTTTCCATGAGCTCGTCTGGCTAATACTAGTGTCGCTTCTACTTTCTTTTTGATTTGTTGAATGTGTTGAGCCCCGGTGAGTTTTTAGTCTAAAATAACTCCAAGATACTTTACCTTCCCTTATTTTTACATCTGGAAGCTTAAGAGGTCAGAGTCCCTCAAAGTTTCTCTACTTCTTATGAATACTATTATACTATGGTAGATTTTGAGCGACTTATATTTAGTCCCTCTGCATTTGTAACCAAATTTAGGGCCCTTTGCATGTACTCCTTAACTGTATTGTTAAATCTTTCCTGGGATAGTATTACTAAGTCATCTACACATCCCAGTGCTCTATATGCGCTTCCTTCGAGTGTCTATAACAATTAGTCCATTACAACGTTTCACAGTAGAAGAGACAAAACTGCTCCCTGCGGACATCCTCTTATTTTACCCATCGGTAGACACACATACATACACTAATCTTTCTTTAAGCATACAGTCTATCAACCTACAACTTGTTTCGTTGAATTCTTTACTCCTCAACGCTCTAATAATTGAATCTAAGGATGTATTATCATACGCTCCCTCAAAATCCAAAAAGGCATCTAAAAGTACCTCATCATTTGCTAAAGCATTCTACATTCTGGTAACAATACTGTTTCTGTATATACTTCTAGTTTATATTCATACTGGTCTTGATATAGAGGTCGACAGACTAATACGCCATCTCTGATATGCCCATCAGTTTATTTAGAGTCCAAAAGACGTCCAATTAATTGGTTTTAAAGCCTCCCCTATTTTTCAGATTTTGGTATAAAAGCAGCTCTAATTAGTCTCTAGAATGTCGGTACATAACTTGCTTTAAGTATATCGCTCATCTTGTGGTATAGAAAGTCACTTTTCTTCTGCAACACCAAGACGCTTACATTAAACTCTACTCTATCCAATCTGGAGCATTACAAGGAAGTGTCCTAGAATTTACACTGTACTCATTCTAAACATCAGACCTACCCAAACCAACTCAACAATGAAAGCTACATACGCTGACGATACAGAGATTTTGACCTCACCTCACGATCCAACCTAAACCAGCTTGAACAATGGCCAAAACAATTAACACATATTACCTTCACCCTTACAAAAGAAACCTGTTCTGCTGTTAAACTGAACGGAAATTATGTACACAAGCGGATATATTCAAATATCTAGGTCTTGGAAGAATAGAAGAATAACCTAACGTAGTCACATCTCTACGAAGAGAATGTAGTTAGGAGTAAAATTTAAACAAATGTACTGGATGCTTGTAAGAAAATTAGAGCTTTCAATGTAAAATATACTGCTAATCTACAAAGCCACTTTAAAGTCAATCTGGACGTATGATGTACCGTCCTAAAGTACAACCTGTATCTCAAATATATAAATACTGTGGCGTTTCTAGAATAAGGTTCTTCGTACAATAGTAAATGCTCCATGATACTACACACCGATCTAAGCATACTGACTGTTCAGAACAAATTACATAAATTGGCAGCACGCACAGAGATAAACTAACAGTACATCTAAACTAACTGATAACCACATTACTACAAGAAGAAGAGCCAAGAAGACTAAAACGTTTTAGACCCTCTCCTCTAATAAACCGATTTTAGTGAATAAAAATAAATAATTAGTTAATATAAATAAAACTGCGTTATTACTCTATGTACATGTTATATATGTACAAAATAATGTTACTTGAAAAATATAAATTCTGTTTAAAAACAATATAGTAAGTAAAAATGTGAGCTACAAAACAATTTTCAAAATGTTTAGTATAAGATTTTATAGCGAAAAATAGTTCATTTTCAAAGCTCTATAATTTTTGATGTGGCATTTTAATCACTTGTGATTATTTATTGCATGCACATATATTTAATTTACGTTACAGAAAAATAAAGGAAATTTAGGTCTAGTGAATAAAGAGGTCAATCAATGCCACCTTACCCTATTCTCATAGATTCAATACAATCATACTTCTCCCCCAGAATACGCTACTTGTAGACATTCCTAGTAATTGACTCACTTAATAACTAATAGTCCACTATCCCATAATACCCGATAATTACCAAAACACTTAACGTTTTTGAATGTAGGGGACATACTACAGCAGTATCGATTCACACACCAAGTGCAATCACAATGATATTTATTTTTAAACAGTACTTCGCAGTACCCCACCTCAATTATTCACTAGGATAATGTCTGCTGGTGCTATTTGTTGTAAGGATATAAGGTTAAATTTTTCCCAGACTGCACCTTAACATGCCCAACTATTTTAAAGGTGATATGGTTAATATACTGAACTCTTCTTGATGTGGTTTTTGGACTCGGTGAGAATAATACGCGCCCGATTTGTTTTTTTCTTTAGGTTGCCATCGTTAAGTTATTTTTATGCGGTTTTTGATGATTTAAGTTGTCTTAACAGGTGTCATTGATGAGAATAAAAGTACAGTCTGTTTAATAATAAAGTAACTGGAATCTTGAAAAATAAAAAAGAAGATAATTTTTTTCTTTTGTTGAACTATATCTTGTAATTTATTACAGAATTATGTAATATCTGGTCTAATCAGCTCTACTACTGATTGTAGCTTCACACTTTTTACATGCTTTCCACGAAGTTTTCTATATTATTATTTGGCAAAGATCGCTATATCTTCTTTTTCTGCAACAACATCTGGTCCACCGTGTACACGGGTTTTCCTTTGAGCTTCATTTTTATGTATAATCACACATTTTCAATGAGATTGTTATCTGGGGACGTTGTTAGCCATTCCATCGTAATGACATTGTTGAATCCACCCACTGCACAGTTTGCTGCGATGTTTAGGGGCATTGTCTTCTTGCCGCACCCAACCAGTTTTATCAGAACCAAAAAGCTTTTGGAAAGACTTCATCAAGCAGTCCTGGTAGACCTTTAAATTGTCCGGAAACAGACAGAGGCCACCGCGGTTACAAAAGCATCCCCAAAAATGTACTATACAGATTATTCTACTGTGCTGAAAAATCCTGTTACTCTTCGCTGAGCAGTCTTTCGATAAGAAAGTCAATGCCCAGAAAGAAGACTCGACTGTGAAGGTAAGATTGTTCCAATCCCGATCCAAATTTTATTTTGTCCGCGTCAGTCGTTTTTTCATACGCTTTTCGGATAATAAAGATTTCTTAAAAGTTGATCGAAAATACCTTTTTTTACGCAGGCGACTTCGAATTGTATTTAGAAAAACCTGAATCCCCCTGCGGGGTTCTGTTTAAGCGCAGCGTAAATCGTTTATGTTCCCAACTTCTTAATGCCTCCGAATTTATACGTCAGTTTCAACCTAAAAACTAAAAACACAACACAATGTGCCGACAAACTATATATTGTGCAAAGATTACAAAATAAAGATTCCAACGAATTAAGATACTTCTTATCACAGTCACTTTCTTATTATACAGACTGAACGAGTGCAAAGCACTTCAATTTATGTTTTCTCAAAATACACATGAAAAACTCTTTTAATAAAGCATTCAAAAATTATCTACAAATGCCTGACTAGATTACAATAATTTTCTTAATTCAGATATTGGTTCAATCTGATGACTAGACATTCTACTAAACAAACATTAAGTGTGCAACGACTTTACATAAGCACCAATTAGATTCCGTCTAATTTTTATATTTAAAACTTTTGAATTATTCTGCTTCAGTAAGAATAAGCATGGAATATAAACAAGAATCTAGTGCAAAATTAATTTGTTGAAATGCCATCTGATAATAAATCCAGTTTTAATTCTAGTTTCGCAAACAGAAGCACTAAAGCGACCGGGAAACAGGGTTTTATTAGGGTCGGTCAGGTGTTGCAATGCAGTCGTTTACGGCGAATTACTCTGCCCAATGGGAAAAGTTAAATTTTATCATTTCAATTATTGTGGTCGAGTATCAACTAAAAACCACGAAGAGAAGCTACAGCATCGTGTTTTATGTCGGACGTAACTTCTAACTTAGTTGTTAGATCTAAAGTTTTATTATAATAGGTAGAGCCGTCTATAAACAATATTTAAATTTTATTTAACTTACAAATTAAAATCTGTTTTGTAGTCATTTTGCACCACAGTATTAATTTTCTTTTTTAAAGTCGCATTTTTTATTTATGTACTGAAATTGAAGTAAAAATGTGTACTAAGGGAATATATATGGGTCACTATAATACTTATAAATATATTTTTAGCTAAAACTTTTTTACTTAACTAATAGACTAGAAAAGTAACAACAAATGTTAGTACCCACACAACGCGTTACTTTATTTTACAGGCAACATCATAAACACGAATGTCAGGACTACTGATGTGGGTTGCTAACAATTTTCTAGGATAGTTACATTTTGCCCATTAGTTCGCTTTATTTAATTATATTCTATTTATATATACAAGGTTACTATAACAGAATGATTTGGGGTTTAAAAAGATATATTTTACAGAGTATTACAAATGATACATAAAAAGGAAGGAAAAACACCCATATTTTTATTCATACACACGTCTAAACGGTAGTCCAATTCAGCCCACATACGCTATGGTGTGTCTCCATTGATGCTCCTTACATCAATAGTAATCCAGTTTCGAAGTTTATCCATTGTTGATTTAGATAATTACCCAATGAAGTAGAGCTCCATCTTGTTGCAATATGAAATTGTTGGAATCTTTTATCAGTTATGGACACAGCCATAACTGCCACATATTGA
Organism: Sinelater perroti; assembly: GCA_036346155.1. Lineage (NCBI taxonomy): Eukaryota > Metazoa > Arthropoda > Insecta > Coleoptera > Elateridae > Sinelater > Sinelater perroti. The sequence goes on from JARFIY010000374.1 coordinate 685,712, forward strand.
AGTATATGAATAAAGAAGACCCGTATACTTTCATTTTGGAGATCACACAAAATATATTAAGTTTTTGGTGAATCCCTTTTGTGTTCTACAACGATATGAAAATTTTTCGTGCTCCCTACCCGAAGATTGTGACGGTTTACCTTTCTAGTTACATGAAATGCTGCCTCATTGCTAAGCACCAGACGATTAGCCAATTCGTCGTCCTTCATCACTTTTTCCATACCATACATTTTACATAGTCATCGGGTCGTAAACTTTACATTATTTGTAAACAGTACGGTTGGAATCGCAATCGCTATTGTAAAATCTTCCATACAATTTGTTGCGGAATACCAAGTTAATAATTTGCTCTCCTAGTAGACTATTGTGGCCTACGCACGAAACTTTCCCTAACTGCCTCCAGTATGTCGTTAGACACACATGGTCTTTTTAATTCTCAAAGTAATCCGATCTGTCAGACTGAAACGCTTGAAGAACATCCAGGAAAACAGTTGTGCAGCATTTTTTCTTGAAATTTGACTATCAATCTTGGACACTTATTGAGTTGTGAAGTATCTATCACGAAATTAAAATTAATTAAGTTGCATATGTGGTGAGATATCCGTGTTATCCAAGAGTCATTTAAGGAACAGTTTCTCGAAAATACTATGTAGAAAGTTACTGTTCTAGGCTTGGGAATCATTAGTATTTGCGCAGATTTCTATAATAGCATGCGATTATACAGTGAGTGGTCCAATTATTGTACTCAAATGATTTGTATCAAGTAAATTTATTTTAGTCAAACTTTTCAAAAAATCTAGTAGTCAAACCATTTTTCTAAACTTTTTTTGCTGCCATAAACTTTTTTTTACATTTTGTAAGTTGATAACACGTGAACAAATTAATAATTTGAAAATGGCAACACTTTATAAGGAGTCAATTTTTTTCTCGCATTTGGTGAGTGTGACACGAGGTTACAAAAGCGTGTAAATTATTATATTTTTATTGAAAAAAACTGTTTTTATTCGAGGTGAATTTATTTTTAAATTATTAATAGTATAAATTAAATGTGTTTTTTATTATTTTATGTTTCTTTTTAGACTTTTATTATCCTAACCGCAAATATCTCTTAAGAAAAGGTCAGAAATAAGAACACTTTTGAAACATACCAGTCATTCTCAAAGAAAAATAGCGGAACTAGCAGGCGTTTCGTAGTCTACAGTCCGAAATATAAAGAAAATGTTAGATGAGAACAAATCATTATCGCCCAAACGTAGTGGTAAATGCGGGAGAAAATATCTCAGAACTCCTCGAGCTTAGAGGGAAATAAGGCCTATAATTATAGAGAATCGTAGAAAGCCTCAAAAAGTTATAAAAGATTTGTTAGAAGACTCTGACGTAAGATTATCTGACAGAACATTACGGTGAAGGTTGAAAGAACTAAATTTAAATTGTTGTCGACCTCTCAAAAAGCTTAAGTTGACCGAGATGATGCGTCCTAAACGACTGACATTTGCTAAAATGCATAAACATTGGAGTATAGAAAACTGGGAGAAGGTAAACCTGTCATTTGAAATGATTCTTTTCAATTATGATAGAAAATTCTTTACGTTACATGATACTATTGATATTTCAGGTTTGTTTTTCCGACGAATCATCTATTCAGATACTTCAGAACAATTTTCAGTTTATTCGTCGCAGGCCCCATGAAAAATTTGATGAAAACTGCGTTGTTGAAAGAGTGACACATCCTTTGTCCATTATGATATGGGTCGTAATAAGCTCAAAGGGGAATGGTCGACTACATTTGGTTGAAGGCACTATGCATCAAGACCAGTATCTACGAGTTTTAGAAATCCGAATGCTTCCACAAGTGATGGAATTGTTTCCAGATGGCAATTGTGTCTTTATTCAGGATTCGGCACCATACCATAAAGCCAAAAAAGTTATGAAATTCTTAAAAGATAAAAAAATAACTAACTGGCAACTTGCCAGACTTCAACTCGATCGAAAATGTATGGACGCCCCTAAAAAAAATTGCAAAGATAAAATAATTACTAACAACAGGGACTTAATAGAAAATATTATTAGAGCATGGCACAATACACCTGCACTTCATGAAATAGCCAAAAAATGCATTTCCAGCATGCCGCAGCGCATACAAAATGTGATTGCTCAAAAGGGAGGATTCTCTAAACATTGAAATTGTATTTTGAATTGTATTTGTATTGTTGAATTTGTATTTTCCTAAGCTAACAAACCTATAAAGATAACAACTGAAACGATATTATGAGTTTAATAGTAAGCTAAACCCTTAAAAACGTATGAAAGATATCATTTTCAAATGAGTATAATAATTTGGCCACCCACTGTATATAGTTGTCAATAACACTATAACGTTTTTTGAGAGCATCTTTAGTATTTGACCTATTATAAGATCATAACCTGGTGCTTTAGGATTGTTTGTTTTATTTTGTAGACAAAAATGGTTTCATAGGTAAAGACACCTAACATCGAACGATTGAATATCATTTAATAACTTAGTCTTCGAAAGAATTGAAGTATAACGATTAACTTTCAGTAAAAATTTTAGATTTTTCCTAGTTAGAGTTAGCCCGAGTTCCATCAAATTTTCTTATATGATGTATAATAATTTGAGGCCTTTTGAATTTTTTAATTGCCATTCAGATAATATGATCCTTTAAATTAAGATGCGTGAGAGACATTTTAACAATCCAATAGAAGTACGCCAAAATGAGCCTGTTGCAATTCAATTTGTTAGCAGCACTACGAGCCCCTCGACATTTAGCTCGGCCTTGTTCTTCTTGGCGGTTAATTTCCTTATAAAAAGAATTATGTTGTTTGCGTGATGAACGTGTTTGTTCAGTAGACGTAGCTTCCCAGGCACCTTCTTCAGAAGAAGTTATTTAAATCTACGTCAGTTGGTTTGTTTTGGTGCAAATCTGAGAGTCGGGTTTTTATTGATAACCCTAATATTACTAGTATCCGCTGAATGATTGTTATTTGGTTTAACCAAAATCAAATTTCTGGCTATTCTCTACGAAATGTAGAAATATAGTAGATCAGAAAACTTGTTAAGGCCCATATGTCGGTTTCTTAGTGTTGTAACAATTATGGTTGCCTGTAATTATTAACCTAAAGGGGTTTATAACTTTTATTGTTATCAGTCGGAAACCCACGTGAGTGTGTTTTAAGTTCCAATCTCTTCTAATAATAAGCTGTTTTCTAGAATACAAAAAATTAAATACAATCTTTTACAAAGAGTGTGTGTCTAAAAGTAAAGTGCCGATGTTGTAAATGACTACGACGATGCGTTATCTTCTTTGCAATTCTATTCACTATTCTATCGGTGGAGTGTGTTTCTAATATTTTATTTTGGTGTGCGAAAGTAATTATCTCCTGTTTATAGTTTAGAAGACTATATTTGCATTATAAGTATTAGTCATTATTAGGTTAGTTTACTTGGTGAGCAAAAGTTGACAGGAGATTGTTACTTTTAGTTCGTTCATTGCGCTTTCTGAGAAAGACAATGAATTCTCATTTTGTTTTAGAAGTTCTCATTATTTAGTTGGTATGAAGTATAAGCAGGTTTGGTGGTTGGTGAATATTTTGGTTTGTTGGATGTTCCATCTCTTGCATTTATTGAAATATAAAAAACTTTATTATCGAACATTTCTCTCAAAGATAACAGAATCAATAATTTAGGTACTTGAACTAAAATAAACACTCGAATTATGAAACATAAAAAATTGCATCCATTGATTGTTGAGATGGGAATGTGTTCATCACTAAACTTGCATTTCCTCTTTGGATGGCGATGCTAATCCTCTGTCTCAGATAGATGGTAGATTTAGGTTCTCCAGTCACTGTCAAAATCCTCCTTACACCAAGGACCCAGAGTTTTCACTGCGAAATGGATAAAAATATGCTTGTTCCTCACAACTTCTCTGTATTTTTTAATCTTTTTCAAAGCTGCTTTTGATGCCACTAAACCAGTCGTTTTAGAGGTAATGTTAGAATAGGAAGAAGCAAGAGTATCAGCACAAGTATAGTCTCAAACAAGAAATTGGTCCTTTTCCCAAGGAGTTAAAGTCATTCCATCTGGTTTCTTTTCATCGTCTCTATGAAGGCCAGTTGGTTCCAGGGCTGGTGGGATCTTTGCAGATTTTAGGACTCGACAGATGATATTGTTCAGTTCTTTTTGAGCAGCTTAGACTATGAAACCCATTCTCTTTCACGGTTTTACCGCAGGCGCATTGATGGGGATGACATATATTAGTGCCAATACGAAGTGCGACGTAAATACGAAAGATGTTGTTATCCAATAGGGTTCCGATGCTCCTAGAAGGGAGTACGTAAAGCCATTGGTTTAATTCTGTTTTATTTCAGATGCTATGATTCTTGTTTTCAAATTTGGATTTTCGGAACTTAATTTTTCTTTGATCTTTAATATTTGGATGTTGTCCCAATTTGTTTGTGAGGATTTGATTGTTGGTAAAAAATGATCCTGATTCAACCATAATTCCTCTGGCATAATCAGCAGCCAGAATCTCATCTGAGTGACTTTTGAGAACATTATTGATGAGCTTGGTGACTGAGTTTGCGGAACTTACGAATGCTGGTAAAGCAATGTCTGCTACTTTACGAATTCCAAGATCACCTGATTTTAATGAAAGGGGAGACAAAGTCCAACTATCATAATCGAGGTAGTTGTTAATAATTCCTTCCAAATTAGATTTGATGTTCGTAAAATGTATGTGAGTTTATGAATCGCCAGGCAATTTCTTAGAAGATAATAACCTTTGTGGCAGTTCATCTTTAAGGCAATGGAATAGTCTGTCAAGTTCCTCCCTCTTTTTCACGAAACATTTTGCAAAGGCACTGTGGACTAATGGTGAGCCGAGCAGGTCGAGATTTTTAATTATCTTAATTCCAGGGGAAAGATTATTAAATTGCGAAGAAATTGACGGGATCTCTTCATTCAGAAAAAATAATTCACATTTCTCTGGGTTGATAATTAAACCGGTCTCTTTAAATTTTGAAATAATTTTCAGGAAATCCTCTAAGACTGTCTTTAGTGGTCCAGTTAAGGTTCCATTATCGACATACCAGATATTTAAATCTGAGCTTAAAGGTAATAGAACTTTGTGTATTGTTAGGCTGAAGATAAGTGTCCTTTCCGAAGAAAAATAAAGATGGTGCTGAATAACATTGCCACAAAAAGGAGTAAAGTTCTGGAGTCAACTCTCTGACTTTTGACATTGACACATTGAATCTCTATCAATAGCGTTAAAACCGTTACGGCAGTCGATTTTGAGAAGTAGTATTTCTATTATTTTCTATAAAAGTCCTTGTTGCGTGCACCGCTGCCTCACAACCTCCCTTACAGTTTACACCGACTTGTAATGGCTGAAGATAGTTTCTAATAGAAGTTTCAACATGGCGACAAGCGATTCTTGCCGGTAGTCTTTTAAATGTGCAACTCCTCCATCTTTCTTGGAAAGGGCACATAAGGTTGCGCCGTATAGGAATTGGCATATTCTACTGCAATACTTGACCTTTCAGCATCAAATTGATTAAATTGGTGAGGAAGGAAAGGAGATCTAAACCGGCAGACCCATTACATGGAGAAAGCATGTCTTTTAGATGTTGTGGTCGAAGACCGTTTATGCTCCCTGAAGAGCCATTTGGAAAAGAAAAAACTGATTTTAAGGTTTCCTCTTTAGTAGTGGTGAAATAAAAAAATCTTGGAGAAGTGGATCAGGGAAACATAGAGTTCTGGATGGAGCAGGATGTTTATCCTTAAATTTTGGAATGTTATTGTCCATAATAGCAAGTTGATCATCTGAAAATAACATTTTAATTGCTCCTCGAATATCCCCTTCTAAAACGTTCGATTCCACTCGCCTTTGGAAATAGTTTTTTATCATCGGTATTCTTATTTTGGGCAGGATTGCTTTTGAAAACTTCTAGAGAATTAATGTTTTTCTTGGCAGAGTTGCACAAGGACAATTTAGATTTGAAAGGCCCCGTATGCAAAAGTTAAGATAATCTTCCAAGAGTTGAAATCATTTTGTTCCACGCATGCGTCAATTAAGAGTTTAAATTTTGTTGGTGCTTGGTATCTGGCTCCTTTCGGAATTTGTAATTTTATTAGTGAAATTTTGAATTGGGTTATCCTGGGGAACAAGTGTGGATGGCTGAGATTCCTTTTCTTTCTTGTGTATTTTTGTTCTGCGAATATTGTATCCTTTTCCACTTCTGAACACCTTCGAACAGTCAGGGCAAATGATCAGGGCGTCATTGGAAAAAAAGTTAAGTTTCAAGACTTGGAAGAACAGCTGTTGCACGACCAGTCAACTTTTCTAGACTTTAACCCATCATGATTTTTAATTGATAAAGCTGCGTCGATGATGTCAACCAGCCACCATCTGCAACCTTTGTAGAATATCCACTGTTGATGTCTGTTCTCCTCGGGTGGGTCTTTAGCATTAGAATATGATGTATTTTAAATCATGTTGTTTCTCAAACTTTAAAGCATACATACTGACTGGTACAGTAATACAAATATCTGGTACATTGAATAATTTTTACACTTATGTAGAAGATCCATATTGATTTTACTATTATAAAAAAGTGAAAGTAGCTCTTTAAGTATCTATACGTCTTATATTCCTTATATTTCATATTTTGTGTTCCGCTCTTTCTAATTGTTTGTTAATATCTTGGATAGTTATTAAACAATGAATGTATCTGAAGACTACTGTGTATAAATGTTTGTCTTTAGAATAATACGTGATGATGAATTACTTTTTTATCTTTTAAATATCTAAATGCCTTAAATTTTATTGTATTATTTCTTATTTTTTTTTGTATAGTGTTGTTCGCTTTCATAAATTCTGTAAATACGTTTTAGTATTTATTTATGATTCCTAATACCATATACGTTTGTTGGAGGTGTTTAGGAATTTTTCAAGTGTTGTCACTGTTGTCTGTTTGCATTGGGTTTAAGTCCTCATTAAGAACTGGGCTGTAAATTCATACCTATTTCAGTACTGAGGTAAGATTGATGTCATATATAACCTTCAGCAGACCTGTTAATTCTTCTTTTTGTAATTGCTGTTTCATTGATTTTTTCAGTACGTATTTGATTATTTAATGTAGATGAATATGGAGTTGTCATATTTTGATCATAATCAGAAAACGAAATGTTAGTGGATTAATTAAGTGGGAGATTCTGATATGGAGAATAAGATGGAAATGTTTGCTTACTACCTCGGGGCAATTAATACTGCTAATATTGAATTGGTGGTTAATTCCGAGGTGAATTAATTACGTAGTGGCATTTACGTTATATGTTTGAAGGGGAAACATAATGTTCCATTGAATGGCTTACTTTAGATTATATTTAAATTTTTTTAATAAACTTACACTATACTGATACGCGTTTGACCACCGGGATGAATGAGTATTGAAATAATTTGAAATTTTGGAATGCCTCCTTCATCCGAAGGTCAAATAGACACTCATCTTAAATTTAACATCATATCTTTGTTACTGTAGCTGCTGTAACATGTATAGAGTATGTCTGTCTATCATTTTTTGGATGAAAAAATCGCTCTGTGGTGTAACACATCCCTAATATCGAAATACTGAATTTATAGGTAATGTACTTCTTATTTTTATTCGATTATAAAAATCTTATGCATTATAACCAATTATTCAGAATATTATAGAAACTAAAAATGAATAATACCACTCTGTTCAAATAGTAAGATAGTTGTTTAAAAAACGTACTATTTATTTATTTATCCAAATTTATTTTGCCTCCTTCAAGGTAATCACCTCCTGTTACGATACATATCCGCCAACGTTTAACCCAATCTTGGAAACACTTTTCATATTTACTTTCTGGAATTTCCATCAGCACTTTTCAATTTTTCAAGTTTTTTTATCTGACAGAATATTTGTTAAACTGACGAAAAACTCATGTTGTTGAATTTTAATGACAAACGTTTGAAGCTCAATACATCACTTCAAATTGGGTCTATTGAACCTACTGATAATCCAACATCTTCAACTAGCTCTCTTAAAGTCAAATAACAATTTTTCATTACTTTGTTCCTAATTTTTTTGATCATTTGTTTGGTTATTAGTAGTGATAGACGACCAGAACGAGATTTATATTCTACGGATTCAGCGTATTTCGATAGAATACATTGTTTCAAACAACAAATGCTTTCTGGGCCATTTTAAACATTTTAATAGGGTTTATTTTATTTTTAACATAACATTTAATGCTTTTTTGTTAAACAATATTAGATAATTTAGATAAAGAAGAAAGTCAAAAAATTGATGTAAATAAACTGCTGTAACTTATGAACCATTTGACATATCAAACTAAAATTAGGAGCAAATGCCACTGAATGTTGTGGCAATATAAGAAAAAAAATTTTAAACTGAGACTCTGCGCGGGTTTTAAATTAAAAAGATACTTACTGTTTGAATACAGTAACAAATGTGTAACTGTGAGCTTGTAATGCATATCCATTCTTATTAGCGGGAAGAGCTAAAAGAAGAAAAGATGACAAAAACAAGCTTGAAATAATATTAAAATAATAATTACTGTTATAGGATCATGAAAATATTATTTACCTATCATTGGAAGTTTGAAGTTTTTAAGGATTTTAAAAAAATGAAAATTGTGACGAGCAGTAGAATTTTCTAGTCAAATACAGCACTAAACCATCTTATAGCCTTTTTTACGTTGCTAACATATAATATTTAGGACTTTAATGTTAAATGTTTATTACATTTTATAAATTTTTATATGTGCCACTTATTTTATATTTTCCAACTAAAATTGCAATTAATATTGTAAAGATATTACTTTTTAAACCCCCCGTCTCTTAATAGCTTTTAATTTTTTTCTGAATTTTTATAGCATCATTTTTGATATGTAAAAAAAATTACTTTTTATACATTTTGTACAATGTAAGCGCTTACACTGCAAACTAAACAAGCAATGCAGTTGCCAAACAAAATAACAATTGTGCATTGCAAATAAAGGCGCGAAATGCCAGTGAAACTGAAACGTGCAATTTTGTAATAAAGTGCGCTATATATTGTTTTAAAACGCAGTCAAGTAGCTATAACTTGGAATTAATAGTCAAGTGAATGGACGTGAAAAACAAATTTTATTGCCAAATAGCATTTTCAGCTCTGTAATGTCAAGGCAACAAAGGCGACATTTTATTTTGATCGCCTTTGTTTATGTTTTGGGTGCATTTGAATATTCCGTGTCGATTGGCATACGCGAAATTCGTGAGGATTTAAAAATGCCTGTCTCGTAAAAAATCAGAGTTTATGGACCATGGCAGAAAAGCTGTGTATAATAAAAATTTTCAATGGAAATTATTAAATGGTAACAATTACTGATGGTAAAATACAAATCATACATAGGTAGTAATTGTATAAATGTAATATTAAAATCAATTTTCTATAAAGACATATTTGCTTATAGCAATTAATACTCGTTATTTCTCTAAATTTCAACTCAATCGTTTTGTTCAATTGCACACAACTAATAATAAAATAATATAACTTGTTTTACAACTTATTCATACTTCTGTTTTGTCAAATTTTAATAATTACTCTGTTGGTCTTTTAAAAAGGTTTAATAAATTTAAACTTTGGAAAAACTGCGCTCTCCGCTCATATACAAGTAGCAACTTCAACATTATGAAATATACAAACAGTATAAACACTTTATATACTTGAAAAATAAAAAACAGAAATTTAATGCTTAGAATAAATAATTACAGAAGATGTATGAATGAATGAAGAAATAAAAGAAAGAATCACAATTGGAGCAAGACTTTTGAATAGAATTAAGATGACCTTCATCGGAAAAGAGAAAATACCAAAGGAAACAAGGGTGCAAATTTTCAAGAGAGTTGTTACTCCGATACTTGCATTTAGTGAAGAAACGTGAACATTAACAAAATGATTAAAAAAAATATTGCAGTTGTGGAAATGAGATAATTAAGAAAAAATTAAGTTAAAACCAAGATGTGTAAGATCAAACATATAACGTACAAAAACTAAAAGTAAAACCAATAGAACAGAAAATAAAATAATGTCAACTAAGATGGTATGACCAAAAGGGGCATATCCTGTGAACAAAAAAGAGAACCAACATAAAACATAGACACTTGAAAGCAAGTATAAAAGAGACCAGTCAATAGATAGAAGTAAACTCCTACAATTGCCTTACACCCGAAAAGGTAGTTAGGCTAAGGATTATGTATTTAATCTTATACTAGTACGCAAATAAAGATATCCTTGTCAAATAGTGAACCCCGTTGATTTAAAATTTATTAGACATTTGTTACTGATCTACTTTGCAATAATATATTTTTTTTAAAATCCACTTTCGTATAGTACTTACATCACCTATTATTCAACTTTGGTCATGATACCTTCAATTGAATTCCATTTGATCTCAATTTTTTAAAACCAGTTTTCAAGATTAAACATATCAAGATATAAATATTTATTTATCTCTTACTTATAACTTTGGCAAGCTATTAATATAGTCAAATTTAAATAAGACCAAAAAGAAAAAGATAAAGAAAATGTCACCTTAGTTCAGAAGCAAAAATAAAGGCAAGAATAATCAAGGAAACCAAAAAACAAATTGCAAACAATGATAAACAGTGTGTGAGCTTAAACAGATAAGACTCCGTTTATACGCAAATTAAAGGAAAATAACTGAATTGGGATAACATCTATCGCGACTTTCCGGGAAACGAAAGACTGAAGCATCATGGACAGCAACGAGTACTCAATAGATGAGAAAGAAAAGAAAATGTGTTTGGAAGAAAATAAAGACCTTTTTAGAAGAAGTAAAAGAACACTAGGAATGCCTACGAAAGGGGAATAGAATGGGGATAAAATAGACAGAATATTAGACATGCTACAGAACTTAACAGAAATAAAGGAATTGATAGCGGAGTAAAAAGAATATTGGAAAGAAGTAAGAGAACTCACGGAGGAACAAACAAATAAAACGAGAAAACAGCGTTGAAGGAAAAAATCCAAGAAACGTAAAAAGAATAAATAGTCCAGAAAGGAAAAGAAAGAAACAGAAGAAAGATCCCAAGAAAGTTAATCGATTTAACAAGGATGACCCTGACAAACACGCAGCAGAAGGAAGAATATCAAACAGTTTCAGAGTAGCGACCGTAGTGAGGCAGGAGGATCTGTTATCCACGGTATTATTTAATTTAGTTCTAGAAGCAGTTTTCAGAGATAGCAAAATACAAACGCAATAAATAATACGCCAGCGAAAACAACTATTTTTTTATGCAGATAACGCAGCATTAGTAACCAGATCGAAGATAGAACTAGAAAATGCCTTTAGTAAAATGGAAAAGACTGGAGATATAATAAAACAAAATACTTAATAATAAAACAAGGAATACCAAACGAGGGATTATATATCAGATTTAAGACGGACTCAGCAATCTATAATGTTGAGAAAATAAACCATTTTAAATACCTGGGAGTAACAGTTAGTAACAATAATAAAAAGAACAAACAATTGGATAAAAGAAAATGAATAAAAGAAACAAAGGAATGGGCTCATTAAACAGAATGCTAAGGTCAAAAAGTCTCGAGAGCAGCGAAAATGAGATTATACAGATATTAGAAGTATGAAAAAAAATGTTAAGGAGAATATTAGGAGGAACAAAAACCGAAGATGGTATATGGAGACGAAAAACGAATCAAGAGATAAAAGAATTATACGGACACAGTAATATAGTTCATGTTAAAGCGCAAAGGCTAAAATGGTTAGAGCATATTAATAGAATGCGAAACTGCTGTCATAGCAAGTATTAGAGAAAGGAGAAGAGGGGAAAATGGTTAGATATGGTGATGTCAAACATGAGAAGTATCGATGTAACAATAGAGAATGATTGTTAAAAAGGTTGAAGAAGAGTAGCCGTTAGAATCTATAAGTCACGGACCTTCAAGGTATGTAGTATGTATTTTATATAAACGTAATAGTAGCTAAACTTGTTTCAAAAACCTAACTTCGTCGTCTTCGTGCACTTGCTATTTTAATTCTTTAGAGTCGTCGTTGGAAGAACATTAACTTACAATAATTTTCCAATATACTGCTCATTTATATTATCCAGCCCTATTTCATTAGATAACTTAACAGTTTCGTCGACATCAGCAATTGATTTTCTTGTATCAACATCACTACTTAGCTCCGAACATTTATTCTTCCATATTCCCTTTAGATATTTCTTAGTCGCCTCATTCTAAGAAAATTTTGATGTTTACAACATCCATGACATTTTAGCTTTTCCAAAAATCATTAATGGATTCTTTATTTTTTCCACCGGTTTCATCAATTAATTGTCGAAATATCTGAGGTAAATTATGTTTTAAAATTCAATATTACGCCTTTAACCATTGTTTTGATCAATGGAGTCGTATTTAGCTACAGAAAAACCACTTCTATTTATAAATGCGTTGGATGATTTGAAGTATTATCTGTCAGAAATAAAACTTACGGGTCTAGTTTTTAAACCGCAGTAGCGTTTTACAGATAGGTGAAAATGTTCGGTAAACCAATTCGGAAAAAGATTCATAGTGTTCCAAGATTTTTTTATTGGGCTCCCGAATTAGAGGTAAGGTGTTTTTGAAATTCTCTTCGTAGATAGGATTTTGAAATCATAAATAAATATAGCTTTTGATTTAAAATCTTTATTAGGGTTGCCAGCCAGAAAAAAGTGTTAAACGACCTTTGGTAACTTTCAATTCTAATGATCGTTTTTCTTCGTGGAATAAAATGTACGTTTTGTCATTTTTTTAAATGATGGCTCGTAATGTCTCTGAAAATGCAGCAACTGCTTATATATCTCCAATTGCAGCTTGTTCAGTAATTTGACTAGTATGAAGATTATTTCTGTTTTTGAATCAATTGAATTGCACTCTATTAACTAAGAAACATTCACTAATCTTGTCTTTTTCATTCTAAATATAGTTAACAATTGTTCTTAATTTCTCTATTATAATCACTTGACTTGACAACATATTGCGTTTAACTTTGTCTTGAATCCAGATAGAAAGTCATTTTTCCATTCCCTTATTCACATTGCTTTTAAAACAAGAAATTTTCGTTTCAAAGTCATGGTGTTCATAATTGCTGATACTATTTTTCTTTATTTTTTAGAATTGTCCATATTATTAAAATTGATAAATTTAAGGCAGTCCCAATCTCAACCTGGCGTTCACCTGTAGTTTCTGTGAAAATTATTTTCCTTGCCACTTTTTTTCTTTACAGCCTGTCATTTTAAAACTAAATTTAGATCATTGCTATTTTTATTACTGTAAAATAAAATGTTTTCATCTTTACACAATAACGTTATGATCACAATAGACTTCCATATGTACTGCACTGCAGCGATCTTAAACGCCCTGGGAGACGGAATGGTAGTATCAAAGCAACGAATTCGTGCTATTTAGGCGTAAATCGAAAATTTATCGGGCTTTCGTGAGAGTAGAACGGTTTGAAAAACCGCTAAAATGAATCAATAAAAAATATAGAATTCGAAAAAAACGCGTTATACCGAACACCGTTGAACCGGGCAGTATTAAGCAGGGTCTTATTGTATATTCATTACCTTTTGGACAAAATCTGTAATCTCGTCAACTATGACTTAAATCGGATTGATAGTGTATATGTATTATTTGCACCTATTTGAAAAACGTTTCATCCTTTACCTCAATGAATACAGTGATAAGGTGGTATTTTTTTCATATGCATGAGTATTCGATTCTATATAATAATATATTACAATGTATTTCCAATATTCAATGCTATTTTTGTGTTCCAATAAAGCTTTCGAAGAAGTTTTCGTGAACAAGTATAATTAAACTATCTCAAGAGAGTGAGTATTAAAAGTCAATCATGTTGCGCTCTATCGGTTTTATGTAATTATTGGTTGAACATGTTTGCATTTGATTTATATGCAGTAAAGTCTCAAACACTACTCAATGCTTAAAATAAACGTGATAAGTGTGAAGTTGAAAGGCCAAGTCTGTGTCATCGATTATGCTAATAAATGCTTTCAAATTTTAAATATATGGGTATTCAAGATTTGTTATAATATACATAGGGCAAGCAAATATATATACTTTACACAACCATTATCCTCTTTTCTATGCTCTATAGTATACTATCAAATAGTGACATACTAATACAAATCATAACCCCATACACAATAGTATGCTCCTTCTAACACCAAAAGAATCTACAATCGTTACAAGGCACGCATTAGTAGTTAATTATCATCAATTAAACTCGGCTACTTAGCCAAGTACTACTATGCGCAAGTATATTTTTATAAACTGTAATGAAACACTATTAGTACAACAAAATAATTTTTAGTACAAATAATATTTACTATACATTTGAACAGAAAGTAAACACAGGCAGCTCATATAAAATGTGGCGTAGCTCAGCTCTGAGCGTACGTTTGGTTCAGGATCGTTTTGCATATCTTACTATTATCATTTGTAAATAAATTGCTCCACGTTCCCACCTTGCAAACATTTTAGGGAAGGCGAGTGAAAAGTTGTTAGCCTAGTATGCCAAAAATACTTTTCTGCGGGCAATTCCATTTAGGCTAAAATTCATTTATTTTTCTACAAATACTATATTTCAACTTCTAACAAATTCAGTAGAGTCTGTTACCTAAACCATAAATCGCTACGATGTTTCGGGTTGCAAGGGGACGTTGACAGGGAGGAATTCTGTCACCTCTAGTGTAAAACCTTGACACGCAAAGAGAACAGATATAGAGCACTGGGATATACAGATGACTTAGTCATACTACACGAGGACTAAATATAAGTCCCTCAAAATCTACCATAGTAGCATTTACAAGAAAGAGAAAGTTAGAGGAACTAGAAACTCTTAGGGGCCAAGACGTAGAAATAAAGTTATCGACTGAGGTAAAATATCTTGGAGTTACATTAGACTTAAAACTTACCTAAAATCAAGACATTTAAAAAGTCAAAAGAAAAGTAATATATCGAATCGATGTGGTTATACCTATAATAATATATGCAGTTTTGATATGGTAGACAAATATGACGCACAGAACCGCTATAATCATACTAAGTAAGATACAAAAACTTTCTTGTGTGGGAATGGCGGGTGCGGTAAAAACAACACTAACAGCGGCAATAGAAGCATTTCGTTTTGAAATCATAGGAGATGGAGGAGTGTCTCTTAATAGACTGCGCAATGCACCCATTCGTAAAGATAGTATGGAGGTAAAACATCTGCAAATTGGACACAAGGGCGGCGAAATACTAAGTATTAAAATAACCCACATGACGCCAAAATTCGCATTCAACATAAATTATATGGATCGAAATGAATGCATGAACGAAATAAACAACTGGGACAAACTCTGGAAAATTATCTGATATACAGACGAATAACAAATCGGGTCTAGAACGGGAGAAGCCATATACTATAAAAAGCAAAATTTGCACCAGAAAAATATACATTTGCTCTTCAGCAGAGATATTTGCTACACTGTAGTGAGCCAAGCAAAATAATTTGAGAGCTTATGGAAATAGACAAATCATCCCTAAAAGCGTCACAGAATCCGAAGGTAACATTCAAGATAGTATGGAAATATCACAAAGAACTCAGGGCGGAGGCAGACCAGAACAAATTAACTCTGTTGTGGGCACCACGACACTGCGTAATTGCGAGTAAAGAGAAAGCTGATGAGCTAGCACAAAAAGGCCCCGAACCAGCTCTTCGAGTACTTAATAGCACAATACAAAACCAGCTGAGTGAACGGGTTAGGAAACATAAAAAATATTGTAAAAATGTACCGAAACAAAGACATGGAAAAACATTTATAAAAGAACTGTTAGTACAAAGCAGGAATGAGTTACGATCTATTATAGGTCATTGTTTTGTTATGAGACATTGCAACAAAATAGAGCTCCAGACAATGCGGCAAGAAGCCAGAGATGTCTGTCTCTGTACCGAACTTAAAGATTTTTTACGCCAAAAACATTAGGAGCAGAAAGACGGATCATAACAAACCAGCCCCGAGAACCAACATCAATTATAATCGTCACTTTTAAAATTACAAACAAATAAAAAATCACATCCAATGTAACTCCCAAACATTCTACTCCAATTTAAGGCAACTATCGCCATATTACCAAAAATCTCGTGTAATACCCAAATAATAAGGTGTTTTTCGTACTGTAAACATAAATTCATAGCAAATCATGATTGACAAGCTTCTTGAAAAAGTAAACAAACACTAAAGCCTTGATTTAATTATCTCAAAAGAAAGACTTCTAATTTACTCTACTTTGCGTAGCAATACCGTAGAAGTCATTTGTCTACCTGTTATTCTACGCATTGGCTAACCGATACAACAAGAACTTCAATTTTACTCAACTTGCGTAGCCAAAGGTTAAAACATAACGTATATTACCAAGGGCGGATCCAGGGGAGAGTCATTGGAGTCATGACCCCCCCCCCCCCCTAAGGCTAGGTCTAGGTCGACTAGTGATAATTTTTCTATTTTCTAATTTCGCGAGAAGACAAAAGAGAAAAATTGATGTTATTATTTGATTAAAATTACTTTGACGTACTGAATTGGAGCCTGTCCTGACTAGACCTGGACTATATGACCCCCCCCCTGACTTGAAAACTGGATCCGCCCTTCTAATATTACGAATGTATTTAAACTCTGTATTTAAACCTTGACCCTATTATAACCTCGATAAATACAACAATTACAAGTACATTAAAAAAACAGATATTATTTAAAACAAGAAACGATTTCAGATATATATTTAAATATTAATTAATAAACAATACTTCAATAAATTAAATAATTAATTAAGGAGAGGTTCTCAAGAAACTCGTCCAAAAAATCGATTTTTTGATACCTTATTATGTGTAGAATATGTTCCCAAAACGATTTTATCGAAAACAAGTTTATAAAAAAATATTGCATTTAACGAAAAATTAAGCAATATAGACTTTGCACGGTAGACTTTATCCTAATATTTTTGAAATACGCGCCTATATCATGGATTCTATGGTGACTATAGTTACCTGAAGTACCATAAGATGTCAGGGTGTTGACTATGATTATAGAATTTTAGAAAGTGTACCTCTCTATATCTTCTTCTTAAAGTGCCTTATTCATTATGGAATGTTGGCAACAATCGAGGCAAAATTTTGTCTATCTTTAGTGGCTCTTATCAACTCATGTGTATCATGTGTACTCATGTGGGTCCAATCTCTAATGTTCTTAAGCCAGGAGCATCTCCTGCGACCTCGCCCTCTTCTGCCTTCAACTTTTCCTTCCATAATGAGCTGCAATGTATTGTATTTGTCATTCCGATATAAATGTCCAAGATAAGCTGTTTTTCTTTTTTTAATAGTTAATAGGAGTTCATTTCTTCTGTTCATTCGTCTCAGGACATCTTCGTTTGTGATATGTTCCGTCCAAGATATACGTAGCATTCTTCTAAACACCCAGTACTCAAAAGCTTGTATTCTCTTTTCTGTATTAGCCTTGAGGGTCCACGCTTCAGCACCATATAATAGTATCGAGTATATGTAGCACTGCACAAATTTGTATCTGGTTGTAAGACGAAGACTGCGGTTGGTAAGTAGTTTCTTGAGTTTTTGGAATGCTGATCTTGCTGTTTCTATTCTTATTTTTATTTCCGTTTCTGGGTCTCCATTTTCTGTCAGCCAGCTTCCCAGGTATTTGAATTTTTGTACTTTCTCTATTTTCGATTATATATTATAAGTTGTGTTTGTGCTATTGGCGTTTTGCTGAAAATCATGTATTTTGTCTTTTTAGTATTTATCTTTAACCCTATTGCGTCTCCTTCACGGCTTACTGCATCCATCAGCCGTTGTAGTCCTTCTAGGCTATCCGAGATTATTACAGTGTCGTCAGCATACCTTATATTATTAAAAAGTTTACCGTCTTCGGAGTTTTCTAGGGCTTTGGCGAAAACTGGCTCTTAATAAATATTAAATAATAGTGGTGAGAGGGTGCAACCTTGCCTCACTCCTCTTTTAATTGAGTTAGCTTCCGTATTTTCATTATCTATTCTCACTGTGGCGTTTTGGTTCCAGTATAGGTTTCTAATAGCTATTATGACTTCTTGATCAAGTCCTTTCTCAGTCAATACTCTCAATAGTTCGTCGTGCTTTACACGGTCGAAGGCTTTTTCATAGTCGATGAAGCACAGGTAGATATCTTTTTGTTGGTCACGGCATTTTTGTAGCAGAACTGGCAGGCTAAATAGCGCTTCTCGGATACCAAATCCTTTTCTAAATCCAAATTGGGAGTCACTCAGATCTATTTCACATTTCTGATATATCCTACGGTGTAAAATTTTTAGAAATAACTTGAGAACGTGGCTCATCAGGCTTATGAGTCAAAAATCATCGCATTTATTTGCGTTGGGTTTTTTGGGTATAGTGATAAACTCCGATGTCATCCAATCAGAAAGCATTTTCCCAATTTGATAGATTGCATTAAAAAGATTAGTAAGTAATGTTATATTTCTTCATTTAGAAGTTTCAAAAATTCGTTATGAATCTGGTCTGGTCCAGCTGCTTTGCCGTTTTTAGAATTTTGTATTACGCTTGTTGTTTCACTTTGTAATATACTTGGTGCATGTTCCGTTGTTATTATATGTTGTTCAGTTCTCACATCTTCAAAGGTCTGTTTTATATATTCTTCCCATACTTGTTTTAGATCGTCTTTGCTTGTGATTAGTTGGTTGTCGTTATTTAACATTTTGTTGTAGTTATATTTCTTAGCCCCTCCTATAGTTTTTTTGATCTTTTTGTGTAGGTTAAAAGTATCGTGTCTCTTTTCTAATTCTTCTATTTCATTGCATTTCTCATTTAGCCATAGTTTCTTCGCTTGCCTTATCTTCTTTTGTATTAGTTTATTTAGTTGTTTATATTGTTATTGATTTTTGTTTTTGTATGTTCTTCTGTTGTCCATTATTTCTGATTGGTTTCTTATTTTTGTTACGATTTTGTCCGATTATGGTATTTTGTGTGCGGTCTGTATCGTCTACATCAGTAATTACATTATTTATTAACCCGTGTATTCCACTTTTTTTATATTTTCATTTAGAGTCTGAGCCAATTGCATGCAGTGGACTGGTTCTTTCAGTTTCTGTAAATCTATTTTCTTGTTATATCGTTTTCGTAGTTTTTTGAGACGTATGTTAATGTTTCCTGCAACAGGATTATGGTCTGAGCCCACATCACTTCCGGGATATATTTTAACGCCTGTTAGTCCATTTCTATATCTCTTGTTAATTAGAAGATAATCTATTTGATTTCGTATAATATGTTCCGGGGTGTGTTATGGAGACGACCATGTATAGAGGCGCCTAGGTGGTAACTTGAACCACGTGTTCATGACGACCATGTTTTCTTCTTGGCAAAATTGTATTAGTCGTTCTCCTCTATCGTTTTGCTCGCCCAAGTCAAATTTTCCCACAATGTCTTCTACTTTGCCTTGGCCCACTTTGGCATTAAAGTCGCCCATAATAATAGTTACTTCGTCTGTTTTAATGTTTTTTCTTAGTTCATTTATGTGCACGTACAGTTGTTCTATTTCTACATCTGGTTTTTCCATTGTCGGGGCATATATTTGGAAGATGTTAATATTCTTTGGTGACGCTTTTAGTTGTAGTAATATTATACGATCTGAAAAGGGTATGCAATTGATTATAGATTTGTTTATGTCCTTGTTAACTATAATCGCAACACCATTCGGATGATTTGTGTCATTGTTACCTGCATACTATGCATGACATGGTCATCAATTCACTTTTTCCACATCCCGGCCATCTTGTTTCTAATATTCCTAGAATTTCTATGTTTAATCTAGTCATTTCTTGGATTACGTTGTGTGTCTTCCCAGCCATATAAAGGCTCCTTACGTTCCATGTTCCAATTTTAGTGCATTTTTTCTGTTTTTTATCCACATACGGGTGGTGCCTATCTTGTTTTAACGTGGGAATTCTTAGCACCCTTTGGTTATTTAAAACCTGCCACGGACTAGGGACCAAATTAGGGTTTTGTGTTGCCATGATTGTTGGAACTTGAGAAAGTAGCGCAATAGTTTCTCCTTGCTTTCTGCGCCGCGGTGCTATGACCGGATAGCATTTACATAATGCTTCGCCCATAGGTTTCCGATAATAAGCCTTTAAGGATGATAATCTTGCAGTAGCCTTATTTCGGTACTAACAACACCGCTGCCTGTTGTCAGCCAGTATTGGTCCACCCCAGATATTTGATTTCCCTGGTACCCATCATATTTAGTGGGCATTCCCCTATCCGCCACCTGGGGAGGCGCCCGATATATATACTTTCAAAAAATCTTTAAATGCGTTTTACTAGAAACCATGTTTTTGAAACTCGTGGGAACTATAACTCAAAAACTAATCAATGGATTTTTTGTTTTTTTTTTTTATTTTAAAGTAAATTTTTGGAACCTATACATATGAAAAGATTCATTTTTCTGTTAATTTTTTTGTTATAACACTTTAAAGAGCGAAAAAAATTAAAAAATTTTATTAATTTTCGACTTTTTATTGATATTATCCAACAAATATATATTTTACAATTTTTTTTAAAATTTTGATTTCAGATCATTTTTACCAGTGCTGAATTTCCCACCAGTTGGATACCTTTTCTTCAGACGGTCACATTACCGAACGAATAACTAATTACCACTTCATTATTTTTTTGTAAGAAAAATTTTTCTGTACTCTAATACTTGATAAATATGTACAAAAAAATTGAGTTCTTCATTTGCTTCCTTTTATGAAAAACAAATCAAGAAAATCATGTAATTTTTGGGTCGCTAGATGAGAACCTCCCCTTAAATCAATGTACGTGGCAAATATTGAAGTAACAGCTAGCTATGAGATTTAAATCATAATCTTTTTTTAAAAGCTATCAGTCATTTTAATAGGTTTATGGAGAGTACATATATTAAATAAGCAAATTTATTTGCCACTCATCTTTAAAAAATTTTACGGCTATTAACACTAAAAGATAAATTTGCAAAGATGATAAAGTGCAAAATTATTTTAAGACTCTTTACAACCTATTTTTGTCTATTACGCCCTTTTCATTTAGTAAAGCCATAAAAATAATTATTAGATATGAATTTATTACTAGAATAATAATCCATAAAACTCCTTACATTCATTTCCTAAAACTAGTACTTTTTCTGATTCACTAAAAAAATATATAAGTAGTTCATATACATAAGTTCAGAAAAGAAGACAACAAATCTACTTTATATGGAGCCATTAATTTGGGTTGGCGTCTAAACCATCACTGGACAAATCCACGGAAGCTAATAGAAGTGAAAGCTTTCACGGCCGGTGTTATGATGCATCGTGTGGTCGGAGTTCAGAAACTCTTGACATTTCCTCCACAACTGCGGCGGACATCTTCAAAACAAAATCTTCTAAAAATTAAGTGACTATCCCGTGCGTTGTTGACGTCACCGGGATGGTAGATAACGTGATCGAGTTAGCTGCTGACGTCAATCGGGTCGTTTCAGGTAATATTTCGGCATTTTCTGACGTCACAAGCTCTTTCGCCGTATCCGGTCTGTTTTTTGCCCCTTAAGAGCGATAAACCAAAATTTAGGTAGATTGAATCCGTCGTCCCTATTAAAATTATTTTTATATTTATAAATCTCGGGTAATAATTGCTACAGTCCAAAGCATGTTCAGCAACTGCTGATTTTTCGGGTTGGTTAAGGCGTAGATGACGTTTGTGTTAGTTTATCCTAGTTGTAATCGTTCGGCCCGTAGTCCCAATGTAGATTTGATCACATGAGCAAGGCATGCAGTATGCCCCTGGTGTATCCTGTGTTTTTCTTGTATCTT